>OZ010800.1:406056297-407306229 GCA_963932465.1 Maratus speciosus
TGGATGTTATATCTACTAATTTGTGCTGAATGGAAGCGCTGCCAAAACTTTTATTTATGAGCTAAAATAGTTGCAGAGGGCGATTTTCCTCTGTTAGTTGATCTGACGAATCCATTGGTGACACCGAACATGCAGTTACACGAAAGATAACTGCTTTTTTGCCACATGATATTACATGAAACTGATGCTATTGGAGTAAATGTAGAAGACCAAATTATAATGCTCTAATTACAGTGCGCTGTTGCAGATGTCAGGTAATTCTGTGCTTAAAAAAATCAAGAAACTACTTTAATCAATTTAAATTACAATAAAGAACTCGTTCGTGTATGAAAAATTGTGTAATTTCTACAAGTAAAATGTATTTTAACCATAATCCTCCGATTCTTAATTTTTTATTTTATCGGACTTTGGACCTCATGTATCACATATGATACTTGACAAACGTCCGCACCCCAAGCTACACCATTAAAAAAAATCAATTTCAGCAATTCCCATCTACAGTCGAAAAATTACCGAATTCTTTGTGCAGCCATGCATATGATATATAGATTTGTATCAATAAACTACATACATGCAAATATTTAGTTTAGTTAGAAAATACATACTGCAGTTAAAAATTCCCCTTCAGCAGTTTACGCTAATAACGAGACTGGTACGTAAATTCTTTTATGCATCCCTGTATACGAATTATAGAATTTATACATTTATTAAACACTAGCAAACCCCGTGGCTTTGCTCGCGTAACAGTTGAAATATGCCAAGTGATATTCATATGTCTAATCTTATTAAAATATATTATACTTTTAGGAATAATTCAACAATTACTATTTAAAACACAGTTTGACTAAACCTCATTATTACACTGCATTTGGCAGAAATGAGACTTAAATTAATAAAAGTAGCTAAAACTAAATATATGATAATTTAGAAAATATTTTGAAGCTTTTATGCTCATTTCATACTCTCATTTCAGTATTCATTTGAAGTTTTGAATAAACCGTTTTCAGTACGCTTTTACATCTAAAATTTAACCATCATCTCAGATTCCAAGCTTCTTTATCGGTCTACTACATCCCTGGTGGCAGTGGCACTAACATAAGATGTCTATGTTGAAACAGAAACAGTCACCATTAATTTGTCAACATTAATTTTGAAATCGGTTTGGTATTTCCTAATATTCTATAGAAATGGTAATTCAGGAAGTTTTTAAAGGCTTTTTTTAGAACATTTGTTGTTCCTCCTGCCAACTCGATGTAGTAGTTGCACTGGCATAAAATATAACCTTTGTGGAATCAGACACTGTCACCATTGATTCGCAACCATTAATTTTATAATAGGTTTACTATTTCTTGAGAACGCATAGAAATCGTAATTTAGGACTTTTTTTAGTACGTTTTTCGTCCCTTTCATTCGCTTTACCTGTTTTACCTGGTTTCGAATTTCCTTCGACAGTTCTTAGAGGCCATTAATATTTATAAGTAACAAACATGTCATATTTAAATTTTCTAGCCTCTTCAGTATCACAGAAATCGCAATTTAGAATGTTTTTTGCTCCTGAAACCCCCGGTAGTGACACCAACATGAAATAGAGCCTATGTTGAAGATAAGGATGCCACAATCAATTTCCAACCACTACTTTTGAAATCGGTTTGATACTTTCTGAGTTTGCGTAGAAATCGCTATTTAGAACGTTTTTAGAACCCTTTTCGCCCGCATATCGCCCTTCGAAAATTTCTATTTTCTTAAAGACATGTTCTTAAAGATCATTTATGTTTTATAACTACAATTCAAAATTTCAATTTTGGAGCAAGGGCTTTCTTCATCATTTTGACACCATTATTTTTTTTAATCGGCTCGTTACTTCCTGAGAATGCGTAGAAATCGCCATTTAGAACGTTTTTTTGAACACTTTTTGCGCATTTTTACCCCCTTTAAACTTCGAAAGTTTTAAGAAATGTTCTTAGAGATCATTTATATCTTATAAGTAACTACCATTCCACATTTCATATTTCTAGGCCCTTCAGTAACACAAAAATCACATTTTTAGAATGTTTTTTGCTCCTGCACTCCCTTTAAAGTAGTGGCAGCGACATAAGATATAGTCTATGTTCATACAGGGACTAACACCGTCATTTTGATACCACTACTTTTGAAATCAGTTTGGTAGTTCCAGAGATTACCTCCTACAAAGAAACAATTTTTACTTCGTTATAATATTACTAGCAAACCCCGGCGCTTTGCTCGCGTAATATTTGAAATGTACCAAGGGATATTTATATGTGATATTTTTATATAAAAATACACTATTTATATTTATACGATTATTATACTTTTTGGAATAATTCAAAAATTACTATTTAAAACACAGTTTGACTAAACTTCATTATTACACTGCATTAGGCAGAAATGAGACTTAAATTAATGAAAAGAAATAAAACTAAATAAATGATAATTTAGAAAATATTTTGAAACTTTTGTGCTCAGTTTTACGTTCATTTCAGTATTCATTTGAAGTTTTGAATTTTTCAGAAACCATCTTCTTACATCTTAAAATTAACCATTATGTCCAGTTTCAAGTCCTACCTCCTCTCTCAACATAATGTGTTATGTTGAAATAAGAACTGTCACCATTGATTTGCGAACATTAATTTTTAAATTGGTTTGTTATTTCCTAATATTCCACGGAAACGTAATTTAGAAAGCTTTTAAAGGTCTTTTTTAGAACGTTTGTTGTTCAGGTGGTAGAATAATTACATTTGAAATCAGATTCTTCCTGAGATTGCTCACACATCAGCATTTAGAACATTTTTAGAACGCTTTTCGTGCATTTTCACCCCTTTTTAAATTTCAATTTTTTAAAGAAATGTTCTTAGAGATCATTTATATCTAATAAATATATACCATGCAAAATTTCATGAATCTATCCCTCATAGCATGCATGGTCACAGTGACGTCGTTGTGACGTCACTGTGAGTCACTGTGGTCACGTCACATCTGTGGCCGAAATGCCACCACTCAGTGATGTCACATTGTGAATGAGATGTGAACTTCTTAGAAAACTTTAAAAAATTAGAAAAAATCTTCAAAACATGTTGTTACTGTAAAATTTTATTTTTCTGGCAATAAAAAAGAATTGTTATGTCACTGCATGTAACGTAGGTCACGTCACACTCACAAAAAAAATCCCCCATATTGTAAGTCTCAGTGTGAGAAAAATATGAACTTCAAAAATCTTTGAAAATGAAGAGAAATGTTTTAAAAATGCCCGAATTACAGCGGCATAAGGAATGAAAATATATTAGTGGGTAGCAAGTAGTAAATTCAGACACGAAAAGATGGTAGTGGTGGTGGGGGGGGGGGGCATATAAAGGAAAATGCACGGCACAAGTATCAACAAACTAGATTTTCATGCTATATTTTATCAATTTGATATCTAACAGTGTGAAAGTATACTTTTTTCCTGATTTCAATTTTATCTAGTATTGCAATTTAATATAATAATCCTTATTATTATATTATTATAAAAATGTTTCTCGGAAAAATGATACGTGCTGGAGCAATTTGGATAACATATTTAGAATTAGGAATATTAAATATATACACTTTACATATTTAGTTTGCAGGAAGGAAAATTTTAATTTATTTTTACCGACCACTGGTATTCGAAACACTTTTGTGGCTTCAAACTAAAAAAATTCTATTATAGTTAAGTTTGCAGCTTTTAATGAGCACGTAGAAAGAGTCTTCAGAGTTTAGTCATACATATATTTCTTGCTTTATAATTTGCATTCAAGTCATATTTTTTCCTGTTAGTGTACCTATTTTAAGTAACTATTTTTTTTTTTTTTAATTCTACTTCTTTCAGACTTTTAAAATAAAATTAGCATTTTCCGAATTAAAAAAAAATATACAAAATTTATGCAAAACCCATGATATAATTTATTATTCGTATTTAAAATTTGTGTTTTAGAGATATGACTCAAAAAAAAGTTATTTTACGAATTATTTTATTCTACAGGAAATTAACATGAAAAGAATGACGATTGACAAAGAAATTTTTTTTATCCTCGATATTTATTATATCTTTTTATTTTTTAGGAAGATATTTTGTATTTATTATGTGTGAAACAATCTTTGCAAAAAAAACAAAAAAAGGGAGGGGGGGGGGTTAAAACTGATAAAAAGAAAAGGTAAAATACATTGGAAAATTCTTCAAATACAAAAATTTAAATACAGACAGTCTCATAAAATGACATGATTGCACATATAAGTTCCATATCTGTTTATATAAAAGCAAATAAACTAACACCTGTCCCAAATCGTCTGCCACGATACCGCAGGGTAAACAGAGAACTTTTTGTTCTAACAGATGCGGTAAGTTACTAGTCTAAAATGTAAGCTTTTGCGTGTGCTTTTTTTAATGAAAGAAAAAGACGTCGCCATTTTCGGATACACACGGATATTAATAATTAATTTATGGAGCTCAAAAAGTAAGTCTTATTTAATTTAAATTGTTTATTCCTGTTTTGTATATTTGGTGAGATGAGTTAAATAGTTTTATATTATACCTATAGAAAGAGACTGATCTGGGATTGTTTTTCAGATTAGAAATTAACATTATACTGAATGGGAAATGCCGTTTTACATACTATAGTAGTGAAACTTTTGAAAGACTTTTTTTCATTGCTAATAATATTTTAAATTATTATTTAAAATCCTAAATCTTCATATCAATGTTTTCAGATTTAACATTTGTCAAAATTAAAAAATAATAGGAATTCCTTGTAACATATGGAGAGATTTTTGAGAAATTGTTAAATCTAATAATACATTTAATTCATCTATTGTACTTTGTTGTTGTTTAATAGAACAATTATAAATACTAATTATATAGTGTTTTTCAAATTGGTATATTTATTTTTTTAAATTGTATGTAAGCACGTTTTTGCTGTTCGTGATTTTAATCAAACATTTAATTGTAGACATTCAGAATCAGTTATTAAATTTTCTTCGATTGTAAACTGATTTTCTACGTTTTCGGTACACGTTCTATACTTCGCATTAAAAAATAAAATATGACAATTAAGCATTGAAATAAAGTGTTTTTCATGCCTGATAACAAGTTTATAGATTAAACTGCTTTACTATACTTTTTAAAATTTGATATTTATAATATTTATAAAAAAATATTTATAATTTATGATATTTATAAAAGTTGATATTGTACTGTTCATTAGCGATAATTGCTGGAAATGCATTTTTAATTATAATATGCGCTTTTATGATTCACTATATTTATGCATAGTATATGGTGTATATAAAAGCTGTAATTCATATACAAGTCTACACAAAAGTATACGTAAGAGTTAAGGGGTATGGGCGCAAATTGCTTAAAGGTGTTTTTTAGATGAGTTATGGATTTTTATGTTGAACTGCATTTAATTTACTAAGAAATGTTTGTAGAATATGGATAAAATGATACACAGGGTCACGCAAGGAAATGGATATATGGCCGTCTATACATTATAATTTCTGGAAATGTGATTTCAGCAGTTTTAAGAGTGTTTTAATTTGAATTAAATTTTAACTAAATAGTGGCGTGTAATAAAGATTCTAGGTAAACTACAGGGTTGTACAAAAGTATTCAAGTATGTTTTCATATATTAGTATAAATTGCTGAATGAGAATTTCAACCTGTTATGCGTTTTCTTGCTAAACTAAATTTTCACATTATATACTAGTATATATCAACCTACAGATTAAATACAGGGCTATTCAAAAGAATTGGAAAACATATTTGGCTATGGACGGTAACTGCTGAAATCAGTTTTTCAAATGTTTTATGCGTTTTCTAAAACATTTACTTAGTTATCTTATTTACGTTATTTCCTTAATAGTCCAGGCATTTTGTGATTGAACATGGGCAAAATTGCAATAGAAGCTTTTTACAGAATTTTTTAATCAGGAACTACTGCTTAGTAGCATACTAAAAATCAGACAAAATCTGAGCACGGAAACACCCCTATATACGGATTTCAAAATGGCGGAGGGGATTTTCAGGAACTAAGGCAGAGAATATATCGCTTACGGAAATATATCGCTTTATTTTCACAATTTAACTTTGAAGTATAGTCAAAAACGATAAACAGTACACAAAAGTCTACTATTTCTGACAAATTACTGCTTAAGTTCATTTTTACAGAAATGTTCCAGTGAAGAAAAAAACGTATCAATAGTTTTCATCATATTTATAGTTAGAAGTTAGGTAGTTCTTGTTACATCCATTGACTTGGCACACCCCAGAAGCTGTAGAACAGGGTAATCAATTACGCTTGCATCAGCATCGTAAAGTAGCACAGTTTGTCTTTCAAGAACATGGAATCATATTAAGTAAATAATCTGTAGCTAGTAGTCACTCGCAGAGTATTGGGTAGCACGAGTGTTTTTTTACATACCAGCCCCATTCTGCTGGCTTGGTTCTTTCTTCCGATATTTATTTGTAAGTAAGTGTGATAGCTATGATATTTTGTAGAAGAATCGGTCGGAGGCAAACGTTCAGGTGTAATAAATGATTTTACTGTAGTTACTTTCCTTACCAACATTTGGTGACGTAGTTTGTCTATAGAATACAGTGCCTTGCAGTCATAAAACAGAAGCATTGCTTTTATTCCAGCCTCAGCCATATCTGAATGTAGGCTTGAATTTGAACAAAATATTTTTGCAATAGAACGGAGCTCTGTCTTGTTCATCTGTTTGAGAAATGATGAGGATTTCCCAATCGAAAAAATTCTGGATGTTGTATCGCAGCCCGTGAAAGCATGCAGAAACAGAAGGAAGTTGCAATTTTCACGACCTAACAGAGATTGCATGTTGAGGATATGATAGACTGGTTTGGAACATGATTCTCGTCTTATGTCACTGTGATAGTATAGCTTGAAGCCATTATCCTTTGCCTGTTAAAGAAGGAGAATCAGCAAGTTGGTATCTTCACCTATTACAGTGGTATGTGCATGTGCATGTTCTGAAGATGAGACTGGAGCACCAACAATGTCTATATTAGCATCCCCATCTGTGTTGGGAACAGTACAGCCTTGTTTCTTAAGCAATTCGCCTATGAGGGAAGTCATTGCTTGCTTGTTTTTTCATTGTCCAGAAACTCTTCATTTTTTCCAATAAAATTCACGTATGGGTTGAAATTAATATCTCTACTGTTTTTGTAGCGTCATCTGTGAGCCACATCATTCATTGTTGGATACCCAATGTAATTATCAAAAACCATGATAGGTTTTCCATATTGTTTAACAATAAAATCAGCGTAAGACATAGCAATGTTTTCATATGTATCATTTTTTACACCAGGAAATGCAACGCAAGAAAGATCCTCCATCCAATATGTACCTTTCTGTACTTTCCACGTTGTCATATTTTTCATTGTGTAAATTTTTAATGTGTTTGACTAGTGCTTGAGCTAACTGAGATTTGTCTGAATTCCTCATCATACTTGGTGATTCAAATAATGCTGCAGGGTACGCACACGGTTCATAACGCATGACATCTCCGAGATTCATTTCACCACAAGTGCCAGTAATCATCATTCTTTGGAAGAGGAGCGCTGGATCTATTTGTATATCTAAGTCATCTTTATAACTACAAATGGCGGCAGCAGATCCTAGAGTTTTCACTTTCTTTGACCTTTTAGTCGAATACCTAAATATATCCTTCCCTATCATTTTGGAGATGATGATCATACCAAATAAGTGCAACTCATCAACATTAACTTCTTTTTTAGCTGTTACGCCTGTAACAATTTTGCGTAGAGTAGAATCAGAATGAAATGGCGATACGTGTTCCAGTACATCGGCCACTTTTTAAATGTCATTGCTGCTCCTCTTCTGTCTGCTGTCTCTTATAGGTATTTTTGATAATTTTATAAAAGTTTTACACACTCCCAATGTTATTCCTATGGGAGTTTGAAGCTAAAAGTTAGTATAGAACACAATTTTTAACTATTTTCAAAACATCATTTAGTACACTTAAAATTGATATTTTGAATTGAAACTGGCAACAGAGCAAAGTATATACACTTACGTTAATAAAAAGCACAGTATGGAGCTGTTTATAGCATTTATTATGTACGTTAGAGGTTAGAGATTAATTAAAAAAGGTTAACATTACAATAATCTCCACAGAGATGCATTATTAAATGGCCGCCAATGGTAAAGCATGTACTTTTCAGAGGCTCAATAAAATACTAAAAATTATAAAAAGAATCTAAAAATCACTCACTAGTGTTGTATAAGCTTCAAATTACACAAATAATGTAGTAATCCGCTGTTAAATAATCATTTAACACCATAAATATAATCTTGAAAAGCACTAACATGACAAACTACTCTGGTCAGATCACAATCACAGCACAGCATGTATAAAAAATATCGATATCTTTGCTTAAAGTCTCCTTAACAAAGTAAATTGGTGATGAAATGTCCATAAATGCAGGGGTCGTGCGTGTCCTGAAATTTTATAGCCAGGAAATTTTTCGGTACCAGTATTTTCTTATAGAAAATTACTTCGTAAATAAGGCGAAATTTCGCGCGTTTAAGCTAGATTTATTCTTCTATTAAAAAATACTGATTTTTGCCCTGAAAAATTCCCTAAAGCATATTATTAAAAATGTTCCGATGCCTGGGAAAGTTATGCACAACTATCATTTATAAGCATTCGAATCGATTCGGAGCCAGTTGCAATTGCGGATACATGAGATAGAGGAACGGGATTAACAGAAAGTAGAGAAATTGAAAAGAACTATATCTCGCGAACCACTGGACCGATTTTGATGCGGTAGGGCTTAAAATGTTCTGGAAGACTTAATATGTAGAAAGAAAATATAGTATAGGGCTTGCCTGAGGCCGGAGATATATCTCCCCATCGCCCGAGCTTGAAAAACTCACCGCATACCGGATGACTGTTAGGAGATCGGTCTAGAAGTAATACAGTTTAGAATGAGTTATAGATACTTTACTTTATCTTGTTCCAAAAGCATTATTGGTTGTCAGTTGTTCGATAAAAAAGGAATATTTGCAGTCCAAATTGTTTAGTGCTGCCCTCTGTCGTCTTCCGTCTCAACTAAAAGCTATACAACAGCACAACAACGCAAAACGGCATATGATTCAGTCCGTTTTGAAATCCGTTTTTAAGGGTGTTCCCGTGATCGGATTTTGTCTGATCTTGGTTATATTTCTCAGTAATGGTTACGGATTAAAAATAAGTTAACAGAGCTTTTATTGCAATTTTGCTCGGGTTGAAGGTGTATTTACTTTAATTTGCCTGGACTATAAATTACGATGTCTAGTTAAAGCATTCAGGAAGCGTTGGAAAGTGCTTTATAATCTATGCTTAACGCATGATTTTTCTTACTTGTTTTTTTATTTCCCAGATCAGTCATTTCCTATAAATCATACCAAATCTATTTAGCTCATATTAACAAAATACAATATACACGGGAATAAAAAATTTAAATAAATATGGCTTATCTTATTCTTCTTTAAATAGGAAATGTATTAATATCCGTTAGACTCCATGTTCGTATTTAATAAAATAATAACAAATCACAACACATAAAAACTTACACATTCTTAATATAAAGCTTGAACTCAAGATCAAGCTTAGAACTTAATAAAAAAGGATGCCAGTTGATAAGCATTGTTTTTTTCAGTATAAAAATTAAAAGTATTTTAGAAGAATAGGACTCCAAAATAGCGATACATTGCTAAAAAGTACGGTAAAAAGATAATATTGTATATTTCAAACAAAACTTTATTTTAAAATTCATCACAGTGTTTATAACAAGAATCATCAGAGTATTAATGCTTGGAAATTTTTCCAGAGAGAAACATTCGCCTTGCAAACAATATTTCAAATGGAAATCAAATTTCAAATTGATTGCTTAAAAGGCGCAAAAGCCAACATAGTGAAAAAAATTCCATAACGGTACTTGAATCCTAGCCATCAGTATAGCGCACTGACATTCTACCGTCTAAACCACATGGAACGAGACCCAGCCTAGAAAATGTCTTACTATTACATGTTGGCAAGGCTACAAACGCAGCACAAGATGGAATATTTATCATGAGCCACTGACATGGGGCAAACACGAAACTTAATTAAATCCAGCAGCGATTCAAACTATAGGAGTACTTGGAAATTTTTAAAGAGAGAAACATTCGCCTTGCATACAATATTTCAAATGAAAATCAAATTTCAAATTAAAATTGCATTTTAAGCAATTAAATTGAAATTTGATTTTCATTTGAAATATTGTATGCAAGGCGAATGGTTCTCTATGGAAAATTTTCCAAGTATTTATATAGTTTGAATCGATGCTGGATTTAATTAAGTTTCGTGTTTACCCGATGTTGACGGCTCACGATAAATATTCCATCTTGTGCTGCGTTTGTAGCCTTGCCAACATGTACTAGTAAGAAATTTTCCAGGCTGGGTCTCGTTCCACGTAGTTTAGTCGGTAGAATGTCAGTGCGCTACACTGATGGCCCGGATTCGAGTCCCGGCTTCGAATCTTTTTCTCTATGTTTCCTTTGCCCTTTTAAGCAATTAATTTGAAATTTGATTTTCATTTGAAATCATCACATTGTTTATGACAAGTTGTGACGTCAAAGCAGTGTCGCTGTCGTCACAGGTTCGTCACAAAGTTAATGCCAAAATAGTCACAAATGACACACTTTTCACAAATTTGTCACACCGTGACTTCACAGAGTGGTCACAATGTGACGTCACAAACGACCTCTAAACCGGCCATAACGACCTCGCATTCTAGTCACTATAACGTCACATCGACTGTCACAAAATCCCAGTGTAACTTCACAACGACGTCGCCATGACGTCACCATGCCTTACGGGATAGGTCCTTCCATAATACAAAAATCGCATTTTTAGAATTTTTTTGCTCCTGCATTTCCTCTGGGGTAGCGGAAACAGCCATAAAATATAGCTTTTCTTGGAGCAAGAGCTGTCACCATCATTTTTACCCCTTTATATTTCAAATCGGTTCACTACTTCCTGTGATTGCATAGAAATCACAATTTATAAAGTTTTTTACAACGCTTTTCGCACATTTCCACCCCTTTTAAATTTCGATTTTTTTAGGAAAAGTTCTTAGAGATTATTTATATCTTATAAATAACTACCATTCCAAATTTCCTGATTTTGACCTTCAGTATGAGCCCTTCCATGAGCCCATGAGCCCTTCAGTACAGCAAAAATCGCATTTTTAGACATTTTTTGCTCCTGCACCCCCTTTGGGGTAGTGCCACCGACATAAAACATAGCCTATGTTAGAGCAAGGGTTGTTACCATCGGTTCGACACCATTATTTTTTAAATCGGTTTGGTATTTCCTGACATTGTGTAGAAACCACCATTTAATGTTTTTAGAAGGCTTTTCGCGCATTTTGACCCCTTTTAAATTTCAAATTGTTTAATAACTGTTCTTAGAAATCCTTTATATCTAATAAGTAACTAATATTTCAAATTTTATATTTCTAGGCCCTTGAGTAATGCAAAAATCGCATTTTTAGAACTTTTTTGCTCCTGTACCCCTTTGGGGTAGTGGTACCGACCTAAAATATAGCCTATCCTTGAGCAAGGGTTGTCACCATCATTTTAACACCATTATTTTTTAAATCGGGTTGGTGTTTCCTGAGATTGTGTAGAAACCACCATTTAGAACGCTTTTTTGTGCATTTTCATCCCTTTTAAATTTCGAATTGTTTAGAAAAATGTTCTTAGACATCATTTACATATCCTTTAAGTAACATTCCAAATTTCATATTTCTAGGCCCTTCAGTAACTCAAAAATCGCATTTTTAGAGGGTTTTTTTGCTCCTGCACCCCCTTTGGCGTAGTGGTACCTACATAAAATATAGCCTATGTTCTATGTTGGACTAACACCATCATTTTGATACCATAACTTTTGGAATATATTCGGTATCTCCAGAGATTACCTCTAACAAACACACAAACAATTTTTACTTTATAATATTGGTATAGATATATCTCTCTATTCTAAAAAAAGGTAACAAACGCGGTCTCCTCCCTCCGCCTCCGGTTTTGAATTTTTGGTGAACGGAGGTATTTCTTCGTTAATATTAAGAAAAATATTGCATACAAAATTATGAAAATCGGTGGTATTATAGAGAAATGTTTGATAAACACGCTGATGGAGACAGTTTTCAGATCGAAGAAATATTTTAAGAGATATTTAATGGTAAATTTGGACAAAATCGTTCCATTAAAAATGTTTTATAGGAGCAAAAACTAAACATGCGAATTTAATCATTTTTGGATCATTTTATACGTCAGAAGTTCCCGGTGTGCAGACTGCATTTATTATTTTAATTTGACTCAGTTTTTGAGGTTTTATTTCTATTTTAAATTCCAATTTTCAGCGTTTTGAGAGATATTTTTTACATATTTTAGAAAATGGTATTAATTTAAACTGTTGGCAACTGTATAAACAGCGCAAACAATAATGTTTGCTTCAAATTAAAAATTTATTTACATGGGACTATTATAAACAGAAAAAAACCCTTTAAAAATTAGATTTAAATAATTACGTATATAAAAAGCAGGAACTTATTGAAGATTACGTCATAAAAACTATATTTATACGTGAATTTTAAAAGAGAAAGGATATTGTAAAATAATAAATTCATTAACATGCGTTAGAAGTCTTAAATAGGAGAATTTATTTGATATTTTGAGATGATCTTTTCAACTTTTTTTGTGAATTCTAAGACTGCGCAAATAATATTTCCTTTCTAACAAAAGTATTTTCACGTGAATATTAAAACGAGAAAGAGAAGTTTGGTGGAAATTGCGTCAGATTAAAAACGATACATTTAAAATGCCTTATTTAAAAGAACTTTCTTTTCGCTTTGTTAAAAAATACCGGGAGACAAAGACTCTGTTTACTTAACTCATTTTATATTAGCTTATTTTGAAATGTTTAACTGATTTTATTTCATCGAAGGCGAAAACAGCCATTGTATCTTTTAACAGCAACTGATTTGGCATTCCCCAATCAAAGAGAAATAAATAGAAACCCGTTTATAGGGAGATCGACAGTGTTTTTTAAATTATAATTCAATCTTCCGAAATCTTTTTAAAGATTATCAAATTAGCGTGCTTTTAGAGTCAGAGGTGTCTGAACGGGGGTTGGCGAGCGTAGCTCGTAGGGGCAGAGCCCCCTAGTGTTTATAAATATTTAAAGACGACGTTTTTCCGCCATCTTGAAAAATTTTATAAGATTCTTAAATGGCTTTTTGGCGCCATTTTGGATTCCTTCGCCAATCGCGCCAACCAGTACACGATATGAAACTCTTCCCAAACTCGATTAGGTGATTCAATAAAATTTCCTTATTTCTTGGTTTTAAAATTTTGCAAATTTTACTCAAATTTTAAGAAGCTAAAATGCGACGAACCCGATAAAAGAATATTTGTCAATACTGAATTTCAATGAGAATTGAGCCAAATTAGTAAACTATAGCCAAGTTGGCATCATTTATGGTCGCTTAGTTTTGGTCGCCTAATTTGGCGATGTTTCGCCATGTGGCGACAAATTCGGCGAGAATTTGAAGCTAACGTTCCCTAACACTCATAAATAAATAACCGATTTTCTTTCATTGTTGTCGTTTCAAAATGTCAACCAGCCTGGAATTTCAAACTGCTATATCTCAACCATTTTTTAAGTTCGAAACTAAACAAAAAATACTCCGGAATCCTTGTATCAAGGCCTAATACTTAAACATAAAATAAATTTGGATTTCTAAATTTTTTGTGTATTTTTTTTAGTTTTAAATATTCAAATGGCCGCTATTTTGAAACAAGATGGTGGATGAAGTTGGTCAACAAACTCGGTCGAGACATTTGTATTTACTATACATACAATAAATCTAATCCAAATCGATTTACAAATACTAAAGTTATTTCATCACAAAAAATCAAATATATATATATGTGTGTGTGTATATATATCTATATGTTACCGGTCAAACCCGAATTTAGGCCGAACTAGATTGGCCTAGGCTAAACTAGTTTATCCTAACGCGCATCGGATAAACTAGTTTTTCCTAGGCCAAACTAGTTTATCCCAACACCCGTAGGATAAACTAGTTTTTCCTAGGCCAAACTAGTTTATCCTAACGCCCATAGGATGAACTAGTTTTTCCTAGTCCAAACTAGTTTGGCCTAATGCTCATAGGATAGACTAGTTTAGCCTGCTATTCAATGGTCTGAACTAGTTTATCCTAAGCCGAACGAGTTTATCATAGGCCAATTCAATTTGGCGTGCTTTTATTGATCCCAATGGCAACTTCTAGTTTATCCTAGGCCAATTGAGTTTGACGTGCTTTAATTAATGCTAACAAGTATTGAACACACTCACAATAAAAAAAAAGACGAATTTATTCAAATTCAAATTCAATTTCTCAAAAATGTGTCAAGTTCAAGCTGAAATTCAAAAAACTTCAAACGAATCCGCTCAACTCCAACACATCTATGGAAGTGAGCGAAGTTTACTAAAAACGCGTTTATTTATTTATTATTATATTATATTTTTTAATATAGATGTTTAGTGTCAAAATTTACAAAATTTTGTAGTCTTTTGGTTATTCGATGTAAGGGTCTTTACGGATCGCCCAGTATTCATTCCCAACACTCGGTCCGGGCTCTGTTTGGAGGTTCGGAATGAGATAGAACGGAACTCAATTTTTTCCGGCTTAAGTTATGAGAGAACTGCATTCTTCTTCAGGTCTGCACAGGCAGAAATTTTCAGTCCAATTTCCAACCCAGCTCATATGAAAATCATTTGGAACGGCAGGATCTCTGGTCTGTTCAGTAAAAATATCGGTAACAGTTGGCACGCCCCAACTTTTTTTTAATGCACGTTTTTAAAAATATGTATTGTTCCACAATTAAAATTTACATATTTATTTATTTATTTATTTATTTAAGATGAGTAGATGCATTTTTAGGTCATAAAATTAAAGTATGGTAAAACCAGAGAAAAATAACCTGCTTATGACGGAATCCCGTGTTTAAGAAAAATAAATATGTTGATCTATGTAAAATGAAGATATTAGCACTTATAAAAAGAATATAATTCATTTACAACAGACGATGAACCTTCTAATATAGGAACCTGCTTAAAACGGATTTTTCTTTTTTCCTATGGAATTCCGTCTTAGAAGATTTTATTGTATAGAATTTTTAAATCCCCAAGCCATAGAATGTGAATTAACGATGTTAATGAATCTATTGTAAACTACCGGGTGTCCTAAAAAGGACTGACTGATTTTAAAATTCAATAACTTGCAAACGGTGACAGATATTTAAAAAATTCTTGCAGGGGGGTTATGCATAAGGTCAAAAGTTTTTTTACAGTGATTTTCGATTTTAGTTCGAATTATAAACAATAGATGGCGCTGTAAGCAATAGGCGCTAAAAACAGGCTCGATTTTTTGGTCGATCTCTTCTTCCATGCGGAAAAAGGAGATGGAAATGTATTAAGTGGGTCCCGAAGCACCAAAAATCGAGCATGAATTTAGCGTCTATTAATCGCAGCGCCATCTATTGTTTGTAATTCGAACTAAAATCGAAAATCACTGTATAAAATCTTTTGACCTCATTCGTAACCTTCCTGCAAAAATTTTTTAAATATCTGTCACCGTTTGCAAGTTATTGAATTTTAAAATCAGTCAGTCCTTTTTAGGACACCCGGTGATACGTCGTCATTGAGATTGCAGGTTCGGTAAATTCAAATTATTTCATAGTGCATCGAAGAATAAAACGTCTTCATAACTTAGTTCTAATATACATCAAATTCGTAACTTGAATAAGTAAACACACTCTACAGTTCAAATTAAACTTCTTTCTTAAAAAACAACTATGTACATTTTATTTACAAAACAATATTAAATATTATTATTACTCTCATTTGAGAGTTCTGTTTTTTACCGCTACACCGGTTCAAATCAAAAGTTACATCTACACTGAAAAGAAAATCGGAAAACAATAAAAAGGGGTTTGCCACAGTGCCGACTAACAGAAAATGGCAAGCATCGCCAAGTTGGCATTCTCAACATCCTGCCCCGGGCTGAACACTTAGTTCAGCATCTATATTAAACAATTTAACAAACATAAGAATATACTTACATACATGACAAATTTTCAGATACATACTTACATACAGCTACAGATATAAAAGCAAAAATAATAAGAATGTTGCAATCTACGAAAGAAAATAAAACACATGAATTGTATGAAAATTAAACAATAATAAGGGTAAATATGAATAACAAAACAAATTAAATGTTCGATAATAGTTCTTATTTTTATTGTAAGAGTTTTAGTGTCTTTTAGTCCACTAAGTCCAATTCAAGATTATATAGCAATTGCACAGGTCGTTTAAAATCGCCTTTTGCAGTCTGTAATACACATGATCTGATTTTAGAGTCACGACCAAATATGAGTTCTTTAACACGACCACACTTCCACATATGTTTTGGGAGCTTTTCATCATGAATTATCACTATATCGTTAACTTTGAACTGAGGCGATGAATTTATGTTTTTCACTTGAAAAGCAGATCTAAGTTCTAACAAATATTCGTTTCTCCACCTTTTCCAAAAGTGGTCAGTAATTTGTTGCTTATATTTATATTTTCTCGTCAACAAAATCTTATTGGATTTCTCTTGCGTACAGACTGGTAATCCATAAGAAGGTAAGGACATTAATCGTTTACCAACTAAAAAATGAGATGGCGTTAAAGGTGATGGTTCAGCATTTTCTTCGTAGAGATAACATAAGGTACGTGAATTAATCACAGCTTCAATTTCTATAAGTATTGTTTCTAGCTCTTCATAACGGAGACAAGTTTTTCCTAGAACCTTTTTTAAAGGTGTTTTAACTGATCTGACCATCCTTTCCCAGAAGCCGCCCCACCAGGAAGCCCTGGGAATTATAAACTGCCATATTATTTTAATCTTTCTCAAGTAATCAAAAATTTCTTGCTTAGAAATTCTTTCCCAAGCATCTTTTAACACCAAATCAGCCTTAGAAAATGTCTTGGCATTGTCACTGTACATTATTTTGCAGAAACCTCTCCTAGAGAAAAATCTTCGTAGTGCTAAGATAAAGGTTTCAGTACTTAGATTGGTGACTAACTCTAGATGAATCGCTCTGGTTACAGCACATGTGAATACGACAATATAAGCCTTCCCAGTGCCTTCAGAAGTTTTATAATAAATCGGACCGGCAAAATCGACACCAGAGGTTTCAAAAACTGGTGTTTTGATGATTCTATCTTTCGGTAAAGGTGCTATTTCCACCTTTCCAGGAATAGCATTAAGTTTTCGACATATCATATACGATCTTAAGACGGATTTTACAAATCTTCTTCCCTTTAATATAAAATATCTTTCACGAAGGTGAGCTAAAGTGACAGCTACACCAAAATGGTACATTCTTTCATGAGCATCCTTAATTAGTAATTTTACAACATAAGATTTATTAGGAAGTATCCACGGATGTTTTTCCTGCTCTGTAACTTCAGAAAACTGAAGTCTTCCGGATAAAACAAGTAAGTCATTTTCATCGAATTGTGGATTAAGGTTGTACAAAGAAGAATCTTTATTAAGTGGTTTTTTTTGTTTAAGTGCTTCTATTTCAACTTTAAATGAAGTTTCCTGAGTTTGTTTAATCCAGTATTTTTCTGCTATTTGTATTTCTGAGGTAGTTAAAGGTCCTAAAATTTTAGGATTTTTCGAATTGGCATTATGAATAAAACGCATTATCCAAGCAGTAATATTATACACGCGATTTAAACTACTGAACTTTGCCATATCAAATACTGGCTTAGGAATAGAGTTTGATTCGTTACACAATAATGTTAAATTTGGTTTTGCTTTCATTTCATTAAAAGCTTCGGGAACCATTTCTATAGCCCTTTTTGAAGGCCACATATCTTCTGATAGTGATAACCAAGGTGGGCCGCACCACCATACATTATTACCCATTAACTTCGATAAGTTTTCCCCTCGCGTAAGCAGATCTGCAGGGTTTTCTTTTCCGGGACAATAATTCCAGTCCTTTGGATCTGTCAATGACTGAATTTCGGTTACACGATTGGAAATAAAGGGTTTCCAGTTTGTAGTAGAACCCCTAATCCAACAAATAGTTATTTCTGAGTCCGACCATAACTTTATATTTAAATTCGAAATATGTAATTTTTGTTTTAAATATTTCCACATTCTAGCGGCAACAACTGCACTGATCAATTCCAGCCGTGGAATAGTTAACTTCTTGAGGGGGGCTATTCTACATTTACTCCAAACAAAACTTGTTTGCATTTCGCCAGTTAATGAAATGGAACGCAAATAAGCAACTGCTCCATACCCTTTGGGACTAGCATCACAGAATATGTGAATTTGTGAATTTTCAGAAATGTTTATCATATTAGGAAAATATTTTCGAGTTATTTCAAATGTGCGTAAATGTACAACTTCTGAACACCAAGTGTTCCACTCGCATTTCAAATCTTCAGGTAATTTATTGTCCCACTCTAAACCTCTTTGCCATGTTTCTTGCAACAAGGCTTTAATGCGTATTACAAATGGATTCACAAATCCTAATGGATCATAAATTTTCAGTAACATTTTAAGAACTGTTCGCTTCGTGGGATCATCGATGTAATATTTTTCAAAGGGCTGCGCATCTAACATCAAAATATCAGATTCAGTATTCCATATCAGTCCAAGCACTTTTAAGATACTACCTGTGTTTTCCTCACTTATACCTAAGTTACCAGATTCCCACATTTCCCTAAGTTTAATAGAATTTGTTTTTAATTTCCTCAAATTCATCCCAGCTTCTTTAAGAATTTCAGAAGCTGTAACTGATAAATAATAAGCTTCGTTATCTAAATCTGAACCGGAAATTAAATCATCGACATAGAGGGAATTATCCAACATATATACAACATTTGGATGTTCATCTCGATATTTCTTTATATGATGTTTAATTGTGGCAGCCAAAATAAATGGTGAGCATGTAACGCCAAATGGTACGCGTCTAAATCTTAAAATTTTGAAAAAGTTGTTTGCGTCATTATCGAACCAAAGAAATTTAAGGTAATCTCGGTCTTCTTCAGCTACAGAAATTTGAAGAAAGGCCTTTTCAATATCTGCACAAAACGCAGTATTGAATTTTCTGAAATTAATAATAATTTCTAATAAATCGGGGTTCAAATTTGGGCCACCGTACAAACAATCATTTAATGATTTGCTATTTTCTTTTGAGGAAGCATCAAATACCATTCTAACTTTAGTTGTGGGTTTATCATCTCGCAAGACAGGTCGGTGGGGCATAAAATAACCGCTATTTACAGTTTTATTAGAACATGCTTCCACTATGTTATTTAATTCCTGTTCAATCACAATTTCTTTATATTTCTGCAATAATTCCTTATCTTTAAGCAATTTTCGATTTAAGTTAATAAATCGGTTTCTAGCATTGTTATAATTACTTCCTAAATCTCTTCTATCATCTTTCCATAACAATTTAGCTTCGTATCGGTGCTCAAGAAAATGCAAATTGTTTTCGAATTTTTCGATTATCTCTTTATCTAATTCAGAAATATTTTCTCCAGTGTTCATCCCTAAAGTTTCTAACTCCCACAATGTTTTCAAATCATTTTGAATAGGTTTCATAACCTGAGTGAACAAGACCCCAGCTTGCTTACTCTCACTATTTTTATTTACGTCAATTGTCCCGCAGAGGGAATGCCCAAATAAATTTTCACAGACGAACAATGATTTATTTATGGGGTATGTTTTGTCATTAATTTGATATAAATAATCAGCTCCTATTAATATATCAACATCACTATTTTCCAAATGTTCCCACGTGTCAAGACGAAATTTGGAAAGTTTTCTCTTAATTTTGATTGGAAGAGGAGGAATTTGTATCAAAGAATTAGTTATTAGCGGTGTGACTAATGCTTCAATTATTATACTACGTTTTCTATTCGTCAAGTGAATTAGCTTTAGCTTAACGACATCATAACATCGTTCTTCAGATTTTCTCGAACCGAAAGTATAGACAATTAATTTTTCCTTTCTAATGACCTCAGGTTTTAATTTTGAAACTAAATTTTCTGTAATAAAAGTTCGATGACTAGCAGAGTCAAATAAACAAAGAGCAGTTTCAGAATTTTCACCCGCTTCCACTTTTACATGAATTGTTTGCAATATTACTTCTCTACTGATATTATTTATATTGCCTTTGCAATGAGATACGGAGGAAATAATACTACCTGAATTTTTTGATTCTTCTGTTTTTTTATTAGAATTACAAAGTATAGTATGATGATATGTTTTACCACAAACTTTGCAGTTTTCATTCGAAATTTTACAAAAATTCGCAATGTGAAATTTACGGAAGCATTTGAAGCACCTTCCTTCCCTTTTCAATTTTTCCCGCATTTCCGGAATGGTGAAAGACTTACACTTTTCAGTATCGTGATCAGTTTGATTACAAAATATGCAGTTATTTTTAATATTTGTGGTTAAGGCAGAAGCTGATGGAATAAATTTTTTATAATTTTTCTTATAATTTTCCTGCTTCTCAGGGATTTTTTCAAAATGGTTTAATTGGACAGTGGTCTCGCGAGATTCAATTTCATCTTTAATGAAATTTATCAGCTCATTAACATCCCAGTCAGTATTTTTAATTCGTTTTCTATTAAATTCTAATGCAATATCTGATGGAATAAGTTTTAGAAGAATCGGACATAACAAGTGCCCATATGAACCTGAGGCAACACCTAAAGAATTAAGATTTCTTATTTGAATTTCGCATTCATCATACAAATCTCTAAAAGCCTTAATGTTACTAGAATTTCGTACTGGTTTCAAATTTAGCAGTTTAGTCATGTGACTATTTATTACCAGGTCATTCGACCAAAACGATTTTTCAATAATTCTATAGCATGAGCATAATTTTCCTTAGTCAGCGAAAAGCCTGCTATAGTATTTGCAGCACTTTCGCCCAAAAGTGACTTTAAGTAGGAAAATTTATCAATCGGAGTTAAATGTTCATTATTGTCAATCGCATTCGAAAACTGACTCCAAAATTCGAGCCATAAACACGAAACACCATAATATTTAGATATATTAAGTTTAGGAAGTTTAATCAAATTTTGATTCAGAATTTTCTGACTTTTTAGTAGAGAACTATTGTTGCTACTACTATCACTTTCAATGTCTGAAGAATCTTGTTTAGTTTCAGGAGTAACTGTGTTATCATTTAAAAATTTGGAAATTTTATATTTCCATTCAATAATATTCTCATTATAAGATTCCGATTTCTCGATTTCTTTTTCAAATTCAGTACTTGGAACCAGTGGTTATATTTCAGAATTTAATGATTTTAAAGTTTTCATTTTGTCATTCAATTGCTGTTTAAAAAGATCCAGCTGTGATTTTCTATTCTCAAGGTCTAATTCTTGTGTATTATCTAATAAATCCCTTATTTTATCAAATATTTTCGTAGTTTGACTACGAATCGTAGCTCTTTTTTTTTTCAAAGTTTCGTAATCCATCATAAAATAAAGAATTCAATTTATTCGATACAGTTCAGTTAATAAATATATTCATAATTCTATTTATTCAATATAATTTAATTTGAGGTACTTACCTCAATCGATGATGAAATCCAGACATCCTGGAGCTTTGACGCCAGAAAAATGATACGTCGTCATTGAGATTGCAGGTTCGGTAAATTCAAATTATTTCATAGTGCATCGAAGAATAAAAACGTCTTCATAACTTAGTTCTAATATACATCTAATTCGTAACTTGAATAAGTAAACACACCCTACAGTTCAAATTAAACTTCTTTCTTAAAAAACAACTATATACATTTTATTTACAAAACAATATTAAATATTATTATTACTCTCATTTGAGAGTTCTGTTTTTTACCGCTACACCGGTTCAAATCAAAAGTTACATCTACACTGAAAAGAAAATCGAAAAACAATAAAAAGGGGGTTGCCACAGTGCCGACTAACAGAAAATGGCAAGCATCGCCAAGTTGGCATTCTCAACACCCGGTATATTGATTTTTTAATGAACCTCTATTTGTATGTAAATATCTGAATAATTACTAATACCATTAATTTTTTACACGGCTTGGAGACTTGAAAATCTGAAAATGTTTGTATAAAAAACCTTTCGAGACGGAATCACATAGGTGAGAAAAAACTTCACTATAGTTAAGTTTTTTTTTTAGCAGGTCTGTCGTCCCTAGAAAATGTATTACGTTTTTTTTCAAACGGATTATTATTTGCACCGATTAAAAAGAAAAAAAAAATGCATTTAAAACAGAATATCGTGATACAGAGATTCTTCTAACAAGTTTTACAGTACTGTACCCCCATCCGTATAAATGTATATGTACCATTCTTTAAAGAGAATTTTAATTGTGGAATAATTGTAGCTTAAAAATATTTGTATTTTAGGTCATACTGGGACCGCGCCTTCGCCGGATTTTTGAAAATTGCAGATTTCTGAAAGAATATCATATGTACTTCTGATATTCTTAATGATGCATTTTTTCATAAATAATTCAAAGCCAAGTGATATTTATGCGAGAAAAAAAATAAATATTAAAAAAACACAATGTTTTTTTCTTTAATATTTATTTTTTTTCTTGTTCCGGTCCCGACAATGTCAGATTTTCGAGGCTATACTGCACATTATAAATCAATCCTCTAAATTCTTCCTCTCCTAAATTTTATTATAACCTATCATCCCATTCTTTGGTCCCCCAGCACATAATTTGTCATATGGAACATATTTTGTTACTACCGGCGGTGCTAAATGAGGAAGATAGGGGGACAGTATCTCACTCCCCATCAAATAAAATATATTATACAGGGGTGACATCAATACTACTTTGCACAAGGTTGCGGAGCGGTAGTTGGGATCAATAAAACCACGTCAAATTGCACTGGCCTTGAATGAACTAGATCGGACTAGGGTAAACTAGAAGGTTGGCGCCGGGGCGGTCTTTGGGATCAGTAAAATCACGCCAAATTGGATTGGCCTAGGATAAACTAGTTTGGACCAATGAATAGCAGGCTAAACTAGTTTATCCTATGAACGTTTGGTCAAACTAGTTTGACCTAGGTAAAACTAGTTTATCCTATGGGCGTTAGGATAAACTAGTTTGGCCTAGGAAAAACTAGTTTATCCTATGGGCGTTAGGATAAACTAGTTTGGCCTAGGAAAAACTAGTTTATCCTATGCGCGTTAGGATAAACTAGTTTAGCTTAGGCTAATCTAGTTTGGCCTAAAATCGGGTTTGGCCGTAACATATATATATATATATATATATATAAGTCACATTTCAACGGATGATAGTTTTGGGGTCTGGGGTTCATGATCAGTGAAATATACCAAAGTTTTTCGGAAGTGCTTTCCTCCGGACAGCTGCAATAGATAGCTTTTTACTTTTTTAATGAAAACTACCTAATAGAAATATTTTTTTACTTACAATGATGGGGATAGCAAGTTTTTTAAGAAATACTTTTCTGACGCACATTCTTACTGACATATATCCGACACAACTTTCGTACATTTCTAAAGAAAATCAACTATTATTTTTATGTTAGATCTGCCGAGGACCAATCTTTTTCGAATCCTGAAGCCACGTGTAAATCGTATGCTAGTATATTATTATGAAAAGTTTGTATTACATAACACAGAAAAAATTATCTTAATGCAACATTTTTAACACTTTACAACAAATTTGAAAACTTTATGCATTCGGTTTTTCTGTCCGTCTGTCCGTCTGTCCACGCTCTAACTCCCTTAAGTATACTCGGGTTTTCATGCAATTGATAAACTTTATTTAGGGTCACCAAGGCATGTTTGGTATTGTATATGAAGTATGTGGGATTTAATAGTTCATTTACAGGGATACTCAAAAGAATTCCATTACATTATACTCAATGGGGAAAAATCGTTTTCAGTGTATTTTAATGACATTACGCTATTTAAAAGGAAATTTGTATAAATCGATTAACTTCACTACAAGATGATTACTAAACAATAGGACAATGCAATATATACAGGGTTGATAAAAGAATTCTGATAATTTCCCGATTTTAGACGGGAACAACTCAAATTGGGTTTTCAAATGTTATGCGTTTCCATAGGGTTGAATTAGACATAATATTTTAACTTATTAAACGGTGCAGTTTTGTATCTTTATTCTGAATGTGTTGGAAAGTGTTACATAATCTATGCTTGACGCATCATTTTTTCTTTCTTAATTATATTTTGAAGCGGATAAAATCACACTCATTCGAATGAATCTTAGTACTTACATTCCAATCTTTTCTTTTGTAAAGGCAGTTGATTGTTTTCTACAAGAGAATGTATGCTGTAACAGGCCTTAAACGTACCACGAGAAGACGTGGACCTTAAATGTGGACCAGATATCTCAACAGTTCCTTCTTTTCTTTTACGCCTTTCAAGTTCAGTATAATTCACCTTATTGCTATAGGTTATTTGTATAAAGCTAAAATAAACGTAAGATTACTGTTATTAAAACATGAATATGAAACTACCATGTAATAAAGGGTGATAACGAAATTCTTTGACACGTTTTAATATTTATTAAATATCCTTAATTGATGTACGAGAGTGTGGTTTTGACAAAAGTGCTTCTAACAAATGAAAGCTTTGTTCAAGCTTAACACTTTTAGGGGTAGAAAAATTATGCTCGTAAAATGCTCAAATGATTGATTGACACCAGACTATACAAAAGATTTTCTTAGAAAATAAAAACTTGTTTTTCTAAACTTTCATTATAAAAGATAAATTGTATTAAAATATTCTTTGTGCCGTTTGTTAGTTTGGAATTAAAATTTGGTAGTCATGCCGTGTAACCACCGTCCTTGAAAAGGTTAAGAAAATTAAAATCGGAAGTTCAAAAAACCGGCCGCAGAGGGTTAAATTTCCAGATAGGCAAAAAATTGCCAAAAGCTTAAAATAAGCTATTATAAACTTCTTCAACATGTATAAAATTTGTAGCTGGAATTACATCAAATGATATTAAACTTTATTCCCCACTTTGAAATGTGGTAGTAAATTAAATATTCTACAGCTTCCTACTCTGAATTTTTATCACTTTATTGCAGCTATAGCACCATCTCTGGACAAATTTGAAGCTAAATGTTTTAAATATGTTTAATCGATTGGTCATAAGAAACATTTTCGTGAAAACCGCACCCTCTTTCGGCAATTACTTGATTTTTTATTAAAATTTTAAATGTTTGAAAGAATTTTATCCTCCCACTTTAGTAGTTTAATATGAAAGGATATTTTACTAATAAAAAACACATGTTTGTATGGATGGGGAGAAAATAGTCTCTATCTTGAGTAAACTAAGGTGGGAATATAAAATATATTGCCATTTTAGACACTTACGAGTTTGAAATGTCATGTTCAATATTTTATAATGATATATTTTGTTGTATCTACACTGCTCAAACAAAAAATTAGGGGAGCAAGCAAAAAAGTGAAAAAAACATTGCAAGAGAGCTATGTATGGGCATAAAATGGATAATACACGTTTATCAATGCTCAATACAGAAAAAAAAACGCAAAAAAAAATTCTAAGCGAACTTTTATTCTTTGAAAAGATGAAAAGAACATGAAAAGATGGTTTAGGGAAACAATTTGTTTTCAGGTAAATGATAAAAAAATATATTGTTTAGAAATGATGCAAGATTTTTAATATGGCATGTGGTGTCCTCGAACAGCTAAGACTGCTGCACACCTGTTTTCCATGGATGCGATGAAGTTATCGATAAGACTTCGGGGAATACTGTTCCACTGCTCAAGAATTGCAATCTCAAAGTCTCGGACAGTAAAAGGAGGCCTCGGTCTCGCAGAAATGCATCGTCTGAGTATGTCCCAAACATGCTCGAGCGGATTTAGGTCAGGAGAGCATGCTGGTCATTCCATATGCTGTATTGTTTAAGCTTCAAGTATGTTTTCCACAAGACGAACTGTAAGAAGTCTGGCATTATCATGCATGGAAAAAAAAGAAATCACTAATTTCTGCAGCATAAAATACGACATGAGGTCTCAGTATCTTGTCTATATAACTTCGGATCGTCAAAGTGCCATTACGAATGATATGCTGGCCCGTATGTCCACCTATGCTGATTCCAGCCAATAGCATGGATGTAATGTGATCTTTCACGATCGAATATAGGATTATTTTGAGTGTCTCTTTCTCTCCATGCCAAAACACATCAGATTTCACATTAAGACTCAATCGGGACTTGTCTGTAAACAGAATTTGACTCCAACAACGTTGCCTCCAAACTCGATATTCAGTTCCCCAAATTCTTTGGGCCGCACAGTGACTTGAGGTCAACGGAATACAGACCATTGGCTTACGTGCATAGAGACCACCCTGATGAAGCCTATTTCGGACTGTTTGGCTGGACAGCCATCGTCCTGTAGCCAAAAAAAACTGTGTTTACAGCTGAATAGCATTGTCCGTTCCGTCTCGACGAGCTGTTAACAGGATATATCTTTCATCAGTTTCTGTGTTAGCACATTTTCGACCTTGCACTTGTCGATGACTACCATTCCATGTGTCTTGGAATCGTTTCCACATTCTTTTATGGACACTTCTTGCGACTCCAACAGCGTCCACTACACTTCGTTGTGTTTTCCCGAATTCAACTGTCCCGATAACACGCCAAGTCATGGATTGCGGTAAATCATGTTGTTGTGACATTTTCATTCACCTTTTCTCAAAACACAAGCTGAGCAATTGAATTTTACAACTGAGGCAGTGAAACAGACGTTTCTGCAAATTCCCGATTTCTTCACTTATCTCCTTTTTCTAGTTTTTGACGTCATAAACTTTAGTTTACATGTGAAGTTTCCTTTATCTGTTTTCTACAACACTTTAAATTATGGATGTTTTATTTTACGTTACTTACCGGTGTAAATATTTGCGTAATTTTGTCAAAACCATGTGCTTCCCTAATTGTTTTCAGCAGTGTATATATTGTATATATAATTTTAGCGTTACTTAAGGTTGTTACTTTTAATATGGAAAATGTTAATTTCTTCAGTTATTTCATATATTATTATATATTAATATATTTTTCTTTTTGACACTGAAAAATATTTGTTGAAGAATGCATAATAATAAAGACTTTTTTTTTTTTTTTTTTGCTTGTGTGTGGGTTTTTTTTAATTATTATTTAGGATATATATGTTCTATGATTTTAAACTATTTAATAACTTATATCCATTCAGATATATACAAAGATGTACATCTATAATTTATTTACGTATAAAATTAACTACTGTCAGGAGAATGTGATTATTTTCTACTTGTCATACAAACGTACAGTCGTGGAAAAAAAAATAAACACCCCTCACTAACTCTGAAAAAAATTGTCGTAGAAGAAAGTTGCTGGTACCACACGATTGGTAATAATGTCTCTTTTTAAATGATGTATATAAAATTTGCTTAGGGAACCATCTACATATTAAAACGAACCATAACTTTGTTTCTTTCAATAGCAGTACACAATTCTGACAGCATAAATGAACTCTACACCCTTCAATTAGCCTAAAAACAAATTTGTATGCAATTCGTACGATAAGTTTTTGAGAAAATAATTATTTTAAAATGAGTGTATTTTAGGGGCTGTATCCAAATTGAAATTCGGTACTCGATTGTTGACCGAGAGAGCCCCCTTCTTGATCAAGGCATCTCAAGCGCCACCCAAACAGTCATTGAAGACTGCTAGATTACAGGATAGCATAAGAAATTTCAAAATATCTAGCCACTTCTATCATAGACGGCCTCTTAAACCATCATTTTGCCGTTTTTTAAGCATAATTTGAAAACTACTTGGAAGAAAAATGAGAAATTTTGGATTTCCATAAAGCAGGACTTAATGAATCTAAATCCATCAAAAAAATTGTAGGTTGCAATTCATAATTTTTTCGAATATTAATTTCATAATTCATATCATAAAATTATGAAAATTGTAAATTCAACGTATTTACGTTTAGTTATTTTAGTATCATTTCTACACAAAAAATTAGCACATTAGGAGTATATTTTCAGGAGATATTAATAAAAATATGAAAATGTAACTCTGTAACAAAATGACTGCCTTCCCTTATTTTTATAGCATATAGATGGCGCTGTTGCCACTGTCGGCAAAATATCCTGAGATATTTTGCCAAACATGAAGTGATGAAGTGAAGTGAATGTATGTAATCCTGATTGCGCGGGTTTAAGTAAAGTTTCGGCGTGTGTTCGAAATGTATCTCCCCTAGAGATGTTTTTTATGGAGATATGTATGTTCCAAAGTTATTTTGCGCTTTTCGCGAATCTGTATATATTTTGTGTGTGATTCTTATTACAAATGTGATTGTTTAAGTGTCGCACGAGTTAATCCTAACCCACAACGACACAGCTCAACATTAGAAGCACTAAATTTTGAATGTTTATAATTTAAAAACTTATCATTCAAATGACTCGAAATTTGGTGTCTAGCCAGAGTTTGAACCAAAGATTTTAAATATCTTGTTAAAATTGGGTATTGCTATTGAAAAAAATGAAGTTTGAGTTCGTTTTAATATGTAGATGACCGCCTAAGCAAATTTTATATACATCCTTTAAAAATAGACTTTATTACCAATTGTGTGGTATCAGTAACTTTCTTCTACGATAATTTGTTGAGGAGTTAGTAGGGGGTGTTTACTTTTTTCCCACTACTGTACATTTGCAAATGCTTAAATGTAGAATTCATCTTTTAGTGCACATCTAGGTGAATATAACTTAATAAATACTTGTATACTACGTACTGAAATATTTTAACAGAAATAGAACGCATATCCTATTTTTTTTAAATTTTATTATCATGTTCCACAACTATTTCTCTGTATGATTACCAAAATATGTTAATAAATAATAACGTAAACAAAAAAGGATGTTTCTTTACATAGAGTAAATCTCAATTAACGTTATTATACAGCTTGAATATAAGACAAGAATATTTTCAAGAATATTTTATCGATCACAATAAATTGCTTTAAATTTTCTAAAAGTAATTGTACTAAATCATAATATGAAATTTAGAAAATATTTTAGAATACATTTATGTTACAAAAAGAAAAGAAAATCATAGAAATTAATATTTTCTGTTTAAAAATAGCAACATTAAAGCCAAAATAATATATACAATGTAAAAATACAATAATATCAAAATACAACAGCGTTACCTCATAACATACTGTAGGAGAAATGTCTTGTTTTTGTATAACCGGCCATCTTGTTTTCTGCCGTTGTGCATCATGTATTTTTCCTGTAAAAGACTAGATTCCCCTTATTATCTTGTTTTTGGAAAAGTGTGATCACTCCTATTCTTTAGGAATACAAGGTTTGTACCCTTCTAGAAACATATCACTAATATATGCAGCTAGGATTAACACAAGCTTCAGGCTTAACAAAACAAACCACTCGGCACTCACTCACTTTTTAAGGAAGGGATAGATAACGAACTCGCCAAGTCAAACTATATATCACGTGACGGGATATTAGACGGGATAACCAATGAATATGTTCTGAAATCATCCCTTTAAATAATTTTTTCTGGTTCGCTTTAAAATCAGAGCGGTTCTGTGCATTACTCTAATAGGCATACTTTGACAAGCCAGTCTTCTTCGAAAATAGTAACCTTTTGACAAAGTCGGTACGCAGAAAGAATGAAAGTCCGCAGAAAATCTTTCGTCCTTTCATTGAGTGAATAACTCATTCTTTTGAATTAAGAGTGTAATCAATTTCTAGGCAGATATCACAAAGTTTTATCAGGACATGTCAATTTTAAGGACAGTGACAGAACTCTATTTTTCAAGATCACTCCAGACAAAATTTTAATATTTAAGAAAAAAAACATTTTTGCTGGAGGAAAAGTATAAGAAAAAAACTGTCCGTGTGCACGACAGTTTTATTAGAATAAAGAAAAGCAACTTGGCTGTTATTTGTTTTAAATAAAATATCCATACTTTCTACAAATATTAAACTTCGCTTGTAGAATAGAGTTCTAATAGAAATACGTGATGATGGAAAAATTGTTTGAATGAGGTGTTACGTACTTGGATATAATATTGAGAAAGTAAATTTCGAAAATTGTTATTCTATATGGTTAAAGGTTATTCACAGACAAATGTTAAAAATATGCAGAGATCCAAATTTATGCTTCTTTCGCCAAAATGCGTATAGAAATTGAACATGTTGATCAAGTAGTTGAGAGACAGACATCTGAATTACGGGAATGTCATGGTTCTGTACACTTTAGAATATTTTTAAGACAATATTTATAACTTCAATATTCTGACGCAAAACTTTTATTCATAATACCTGGGATGAATGACTGAGCCGAATATTTCGAATACATTTTGACATGAAGATTTTGTTTTGTAGAAGTATAGGATTTTGTAATGTCAGACGACGATGAAGTTAATATAACATTGTATCATTGGATTGTTGTTAACAGATATTCACTAAATTAGCTTCTTTTTGACATTCTAGATCAGTGGTTCCCAACGTTGGGCGTACGCCCCATTGGGGGGCAATTTGACTTTCTAAGGGGCCAATTTCAAATTTGTTGCTTTCTCATTCGCTATCAGTGTCTTCTGTACTTTATTTTAAGTACTGTTGTAGACTAAAAATAATTAGAATACAAGCAAAATTTAAAAAAAAAACAGTTTTTTTTTTTTTATTGAATATTAAAAATGTTCCAAACGAAAACTTTAAAATACAATTTACACCAGAATAATTATAGGAATCATTTTTTAAAAATAATTTGACATCATTTAGTACTAAACTTCCCTGCTATTTTTCTGATTTTTCGTAACGCTTTCGTTTATTTATTGAAAGAGCTTTCTACTTCTATTTTCTCTGCTATATGTCACTGAAAGATTCTTCTGCGCCTGAAACTACTCATAAGTATGTATAAATATAACTGTCTTGAACATATTTATCCTAAATATATATATGAAGTATCTGAATGATGTACTAGGAACTTTATAAAACTTATTAATTTTAAATAGCATTAGAAAAGGAAATGGGTAGATAGTAAATATATATGGCTCTAGTGCAGGCATCCAGCACAGTAACTTAGTTTACATGATGACATATACATTTTAACTTTACAAATCAAATAATACATGGAAAAAATTAACGACATTGGGAAATGGAAAACAGAGAAAATGTATTGTGATGGGGAATAATGGCTACTTAATGTTGATAAACATGAGAGTTTTGAGATGCTACTTGTGTATTGTGTTATCCATAAAAAGAAATTTTAGTGTCCTAATGTTTTCCACCAACTTCTAATAAGTCACAAAAATGAATTTTAAAATGTGTTAATGTTATCAGTTTTAAAGTTAAATGTAAGTCTATGTTCAAGATATTTTGTGAAGATAAAACGCAGTCTGTATAACACTTTTCTTTTAACATTGAGGTAAGTTAGAAAAGTATAACAAAACTCTTTTTTTTCACAAAGGCGAAAATGTATAAACTCGTTGCAATTGAAAAATGATGTTAAAAACACATTTATCGCAGACGATTCACCTCTTTGATAAGTTAAGAAATGTAAAATGAATAGTTATTGTTAAGGCTTTACTGCGCTTCCCCTGTGTGAAAATATTTCACTTAAAAAAAAGAGACATAATTTACAGATCAGGGGGGAGGGGCATAATAGTTTTACTGATGTTTTGGTGGGACGTGGTTGATAAAAGTTTGGGAACCACTGGTTTAGATGAATGTGTAGCTGTTGACGAGGATGTGTTAACTTTTGAATATCAGTCAGATTTCCAAATTGTCCAATGTCTTTAAAGATCGCCAAAAGAAATAGCCACGATATAGTTGAACTAATCGAAATAAAATTTTTTAAAAAATCAGCAATAATAAATTTGTTGTCACACACCTATGAACAGTTGAACACTGAACAAAACATGCGTATATGCATGGATAACCCATATTGAAAATAGCATTTATCGTCTTCTTTTACGCTTAAGATGAAAAAAAAAAAAGATGCTATGTTCATCATAGCACTGAAAAATGTTGTATGTGTAAGAAACACACATTATGTGAATAAAAAAATACTTTCCTTGTAAATTCTAAGTATTTCTTTTATGGATTTTGATTTTTTTATGTTTAAAAAACTGTAAAATTTGTTTCAACACTGAAAAAATGTTGAAATAAATATTACAGTTTAAATGTCTAGTTATTCCTTATGCCAAAACACTACACTGTAAAAAAAAATCTGTGAAGTTACTAAAGTTTTTCTAGGAAACTGGGATTCCTAGAACTTTTCATGTAACGGCAACAACAAAATTTCATGTAACAGACACACTTTTGCGCCAAAAATCAAAAAATCTGTAAGGTTACTAAGAATTTTTTTGGAAACGAGGATTCCGAGAACTTTTCATGTAACTGCAGCCAGGGTTACAAATAAAAGTTTAGTAAGATTACTGAAATTTTAGCAGATTCATTTGTAAAGTTACAGATTTTTGTAGCTTTACAAAAACTAGTTTTGTATATTTGCAGCTTTTTTCGTACAGTTACAGGTGAAAGTTTAGTAAGCATGTAACTTTACATCTGTAGAACTACAGATTTTTTTTTACAGTGTAGCGGGAGCAAGGAAAGAAAAATAAATATAAACTGAAGCCGTTGGAAGACCGCAGCGTTTTGATGTTTAATGTTCTTTGGTCAAATTAGTTTTATTAAAAAAGTTTTGGATAAAATTTATAGTTTTGTTATTACAAATACAATAAGCACCATAAAAATTTGCAGTCAAGTAGCGATTTTGTACAGAGAAACATGATTCATTTTTTCTGTTCTTTACATGCGTATTACAATGGCTAATAAATTATTAAATTTTTTAATAGACATTTTACGTGTGATAATCACCCTGGTTTAACTGATATTAAAATCAATATTTTAAAATAATTTTTCGACAGTACTAATGTTGTGGCATTATCGATTGTTGATATTTTTGTAGTTTATAATATGTTTGCTGCTAAATTAGGATAATCAGTTGTTTTTTGATGAATTCTATGAATTACCCTCGGCGTTAATCAGTACTTTCCTTATTTTTTTTTCTTTTCATTCATTTAATTTTCGATGTGAAAAGTAAAAATAATTGTATTACTTAAATTAGGTTTGAAATCAATTTTTGTAAGCATTGTTCTGATTTCCGTAATTTCACGGTATCTCACTCGAACTGCATGAATTTTCACAGTAGAAAAGTGTTAAAATTTAAATGATGATAAGTCTGTACGTAAACAAGCACTCGTCCCATCAACGCTGATGAGCTCAAAATCTGCAAATTTTGCATTTTGATTAATTAATCATCAGTCTATAAATTAGATCGTATTATTATATTATATTAATTTTAAATGATGAAATTATATGTGTATAATTGTGGAAATTATGTGTGTGTTTGGAAATGTGTTATTATAGATTATTATTAATTTATAATTTAATCATATTTCTATGGAAATTCCATATATTGATAATATTATTTTCCTAACAATGGCGACAGTTAGTCAAGTAGTACAGCCAACCTAATGCATCTAGACAATTTGCCTCCCATATTTTATGACGGTATAGCGGCCGGAGAAACAGAACAAAACCCGCGAAGAGAAGATATCACAAATCTCTCATTCAAACAGGGAAAAAATGCTTACTAAACACAAACCTTGTATCCATATTTAATATATTTGGGACGCCTCCATATTTCAATATCCAATGAGCTTGAACGTCCTTTGGTAATAAGTAGTAGTATTCTTCCTTCGGTATCTATTAAAATTTAAATAAATTTGAGCAGTATAGAATAAGCAGATCAACATCATTATTACAAGAACACATCCCATGTTTTAAACAGTACGTATCTTAAACTTTTACCAAAACTAATAAAAATAAAAGACTTACAAGGGCACCACCAAACATGGTGCTCACAGATTTTAATGATTTTAAAGCATGATATAGGGATCATGCCCCTAATTATTCTGCTGAAAGGTTGTATTCAAATGGGTCCTAGTTTTCGAGAATTTCATGTTTGCTGATGCCCTTGTTAGTCCAACGTTTTTACGCGGTGTTGGTGTTGTTTATGACAGCCAATTATCTACATGAGGGATATGGGCCCGATGGGGGGTACCCTCTTTGAGGGTCTTTCTAAGGGAACCTAACCCGTATTTCGCAAGGAAATCAAAGTTCAAAGAAAACCATGGAAAACTCAGAACGATTAGGCTGAAGGGAGCAATTGCGTTCGAACCCAGCACCTCCCATCTACAAACTTTGAGAGCAGAACCTCTCTACCACTGGTCGTTTTACACGGGAAAAAATCCTTTGAATGTTTACTCATAAAATATCTTATGGAAAATTACTTTTTTGTATTCTTCAATATGGTTTAAAATGTTTATGCTCTCAATCTGTCCGTGTATATGTATTAATATTTTTGCCAAATAAATTTAAAATGAAAGGTGCATGAAAAAAACACCCTGATTTATAAGAAGAAATGTTTGAGTTGGCTTTGAGGTATTTCAATGGGCGTGATTTATTTACTGTGTGAGCTCATAATTGTTTCGATTACTGCAATATTGTTGAAAAATCACTTCTCGGATTGTTGCAAACGTGTTGCATTTGCTATGGTTGCTTTAGACGTGTGTGCTCATGTTTAGGACACGGCTGAAATTGGCATTTTTAGCCCCCGATATGCTATTTCTTTCAGGCAACAATTAAAGTGTCATTCCTAAAAAATAACATTACGTCACCTAAGCCAGCCGCAAAACGTAGCAGATCTATTATTGTACTGTTAAATACTGATAATCTCAACTGCATTTTTTTAAACTTCTAAGCATGGCGCATTTTCAATTTTTACACCTTCGTATATGGAAAAAAGTACTTTTAACTGCAATTTGTTTGAAAACTGCATCTCAATTTATTTTTTTATATGAATTTTTTTTTTTTTTTTTTTTTTTTTTTTTGTAGTTTTTAATGCCAATTCTTTACTTGTGGCAACTGGAGTACTCCATTTCTGTAGAAAGTAAAGGAGAAATGGTTGGAAAATAGTAGATTATTATATCCTTTTGTTGCCATTTTCTAATAACAACTGAAAAAAAGGTAATGAAATTACATGTTATTCTGAAAAAATATAAATAAAGGATTTCTGATAAATCATGGAGTTATTATAAACTATATTTAATTTTAAGTATCCATGTTAATCTTGCAAAAAATTAAGGCATGTGAATCATTAGATAGTCGATTTTTTTGTAGAGTTTACTTCATCACTTTTTGCTGGGTTTGTGTATTATTCCGAGATAGTGACGTCATATGCATACTTTTCTATAGATGTTATGTAAGACTGGATCGTAAATGTAGAATTCTTCAGCGGATGCAAATAACGTCATTTTATATAAAATAAAAGCGTGTACTTTAAGTCTTAAAACTGAAACACGTTTTGAAGACGTGCATCATTTTCACTCCCGCGGCTTTGAAATTCTTCACAGGCGGAAATTCTCCACTTTTGAAAATGAAGTTGCACAATGAATGCACGCAAATGAAATTGCACAATGATAAAACACAAAGTTTTACAAAAATTTAGAGCGTCTTTATAGAAGAGCAGTGACGTTTGGGTTAAAACAATATTAGTTTGATAATTAGACTAACCAATATAAGATGAATTTTTTATTGTAACTAATTTTGAAGGCTTATTATAAACTAGCAAACCCCGCGGCTTTGCTCGCGTAATATCTGAAATATGCCAAGTAATATTTATATGTCTAATTTTTATTAAAAGGTACTAACTAAATCTTTATTTTATTATAAAGTAATATTTTATTTTATTAAAAGTTTTTTTTTTTACTAAAAAGTTCTTATTACTTTTAGGAATAATTCAAAAATTACTATTTAAAACACAGTTTGATTAAACATCATTATTACCTGCATTAGGCAGAAATGATACTTAAATTAATTAAATGAAATAAAACTAAATAAATGATAATTTAGAAAATATTTTGAAATTTTTATGCTCAATTAATACGCTTATTTCAGTATACATTTGAAATTTTGAATTTTTTAGAAACCACCTTCTTACATCTTAAAATTAACTATCATGACAAATTGCAAGTCCTACCACCTCTCTCAATAAAAAGGGTTATGTTGAAATAGGAACTATCACCATTAATTTGCCAACATTGATTTTGAAATCGGTTTGTTATTTCCTAATATTCCAGAGAAACGTAATTTAGAAAGCTTTTAAAGGCCTTTTTTAGAACGTTTGTTGTTCCTGTGAATCCCAGGTGGTAGAATCATTGGCATAAAATATAGCCTGTGTAAGATCAGAGACTGTTACCATTGATTCGCAACTGTTACTTTTACAATCGGTTTATATTCCCTGAAATTGCATAGAAATCGTAATTTAGGACTTTTTTAGAATGCTTTTCGCGCCTCCCCTTCGTTTCACCCCTTTTTAATTCGATTTTATTTTCGTCAGTCCTTCGACGGCATTTATATTTTATAAGTAACTACCATGCCATATTTAAAGTTTCTAGCCTTTTCAGTATCACAGAAATCGCAATTTAGAAAGTTTTTAGCTCCTGAAACCCTCTGGTGGTAGTGGCACATACATAAAATATAGCTTATGTTTGAGCAGGTTCTATCACCAACAATTTGTCATCATTATTTTTTTAATCGGTTTGGTATTTGATAAGATTGCATAAAAATTGTAATTATAACGCTTTTCGCTCACCTTCATCTTTTTAAATTTCGAATTTTCTTTCGACTGTTCTTAGAAAGCAGTTGCATCTTGTAAGTAAATACCATGCCATACTTCAAAGTATTAGACCCCTCAGTTGTGCAAAAAGCGCAAATTAGAACATGTTTTGCTTTTGCAACCCTCAGATGGTAGTGACGGCAACATAAAATATAACCTATGTTATAGCAGAGACTGTCACCATTGATTTGTAACCATTACTTTTAAAATAGCTTTAGTATTTCCTGAGATTGAGTAGAAATCGCAATTTAGAACGTTTTTAGAATGCTCTTCGCGCATTTTCACTCCTTTTTAAATTTCCAATTTTTTCAAAACTGTTCTTAAACATCATTTATATCTAATAAATATGTACCTTGCCTAATTTTAAGTTGCTAGCCCCTACCGATTACAAAAATCGAAATTTAGAACGCTTTTTTGCTCCTGCAACGTCTAGGCGATAGTGATACCAACATAAAATAGCGTCTATGTTAGAGCAGAGACTGTCAGCATCAATTTCCTACCTTTACTTTTGAAATCAGTTTGATTCTTCCTGAGATATTGCTGACAAATCGGCAATTAGAACGTTTTTAGAGCGCTTTTCTCGCATTTTGCTCCTGCATCTCCTCTGGGGTAGTGGAAACAGATATAAAATATAGCCTATCTTGGAGCAAGATCTGTCTTCATAATTTTTACACCATTATATTTGAAATCGGTATGGTATTTCCTGAGATTGTGTAGAAACCACCATTTAGAACGTTTTTTAGAACACTTTTTGTGCATTTTCACCCCTTTTAAATTTTCTCATTGCTTAAGAACTGTTCTTAGAAATCCTTTATATCTAATAAGTAGCTAATATTTCAGATTTCTAGGCCCTTCAGTAACGCAAAAATCGCGTTTTTAGAACGTTTTTGCTCCTGCACCCCCTTTGGGGTAGTGGCATCGAAATAAAATATACCCTATCTTGGAGCACGCATTGTCACCATCATTTTGACACCATTATTTTTTAAATCGGTTTGGTATTTCCTGAGATTATGTAGAAACTACCATCTAGAAAGTTTTTAGAACGCTTTTTGTGCCTTTTCACCCCTTTTTAAATTTCGAATGGTTTAAGAACTGATCTTAGAAATCCTTTATATCTAATAAGTAGCTAATATTTCAAATTTCATATTTCTAGGCCCTTCAGTAACACATAAATCGCGCTTTTAGAACGTTTTTTTGCTCCTGCACCCCCTTTGGGGTAGTGGCACCGACGTAAAATATAGCCTATCTTGGAGCAAGCGTCGTCACCATCATTTTGACACCAATATTTTTTAAATCGGGTTGGTATTTCCTGAGATTATGTAGAAACTACCATTTAGAACGTTTTTTAGAACAATTTTTGTGCATTTTCACCCCTTTTAAATTTCGAATTGTTTAAGAACTGTTCTTAGACATCATTTATATTCTATAATTAACTAATATTACAAATTTCATATTTCTAGGCTCTTCAGTAACGGAAAAATCGCATTTTTAAAAAGTTTTTTGCTCCTGCACCCCCTTTCGGCCAGTGTCATGAACATAAGATATAGCCTATGTTCTAAGTTGGACTAACACCATCATTTTGATACCATTACTTTTGGAATCGGTTTGGTAGTTCCAGAGCATACCTCCTACAAATAAACAATTTTTACCTCTTTATAATATGAGTATAGGTTAATAAAACAGTTGCCCGGACTTGCCGGAATTTCCTGGAACTTCAATATTATGAAGAACATGTATGACTTCGTTTTTCTAAACAGCGATTTGATCAGCTGGAAAATTTTGGGGACAGCTAAAAATCTCAGAAAAATAATAATACTTAGGGTCACCCTGTAAAATAATATGCGCGAAATGATCTATCGCTATAGATTACGAATATGTGGATATTGTACAATATGTTTAAGAATAGCACGTATATTCATAGAGATATATCGATTTTTTTTTAAGTAAAAAAAAATCTTGCATGTTTTTTGTTTATATCATTCAGCGTTTTCTACCAAATTTAACGCCAGTTTCTGAAAGTTTGGCCAAACGTAGTAGAAATAATATAGGGCAATTGGAATGTAAATATATTAAACTTTTAATGAAATAGGAGCAGTTGTACGAAATGTTTTTTATCTGCGCATGCGCGCACGATAACAAATGGTTTTTTTTTTTTTTTTCATGATTTCATATTCAACTCTATCAAGCAACTCATTAAAAAAAAAATTAATCAAATATCATGAAGATTTAGAAAATTATCGGTGATTGAGTGAGATGATTTTTAGTTGTTCTTTAAAAACAGCTAAATGATAAGGAGTTTTCCATAAATTGCCATTTTAAATTTTTATTTAAATTTATTCTAATTTTTTATTGATGCTTTAGTTCAGTTCGCCTTGTAAAACCAACAGAACGAACCTAATCCAAGAAAAAAAGAAGTATCCGAATCTACGCATTTCTTCTAAATATACTCGTAGACATTCATATTAAATACAAACACCTTTTCTGAAAGCCAGTTCATAAAAAATGACAATTTGTGGAAAATCCCTTATCATGCAGCAGCTTTTAGAAAGTAACTAAAAGTCGGCTTACTCTATTGCTGATTTCTTTTTGAATTTTCACGATATTTGACTGCCTCTTTTTTATTAGTTACTCCATAGAGTTGGCCATTAAATCATGAAAAAAAGAAAAAAAAAAAAAACAGTGGCACTCCGGGAGTGCCAATAGAAGTGAAAACTTCAACAATTACATGTGTGTTTTTTTAATCGTCAGGAAATGTTTTATTGTGCAGGAAATACTTTTAAATGTAGTGTTTTTTTTATTCATTATTATAAACTATTGCTACCAAAATTATATTACAATTTTCATTTAATGCGCCATTGTACATGAAAAATAATGCATATAATTTTACATACAAAAATTGCAATCTATTGCTTAAAACGTAAATTTACAAAAACATGAAATATGAAAGTTAATTAATTGGTATTCTTTGAAATGAATATCAATGAAACTTATGAATTTTCATCCACAATTTCAACAACTCTTCCATCATCATCATTATCATCATCATTATTATCATTATATTCCAGAACTGATACGATAGGTTTATGGTAACTAAAATAGGAAACAAACAATTGTGATTCGAATCTACTTAAATATCTTATAAAGACTGCATCAGCTGTAGTTTTATATATCGTTGTGCTAAGATTGCGATCGTTGGTCATCGTTAAATGGAATTCACTATGTAAAAATTCAATTAGTGGTAGATTTTTATCATCCACAAAATTGATGTTGAAATCCCCACTCAAAATCATTGGCAAATCTTCAAATATCTTACCAATTTTATCTTGAAGTAATGCAAGAGCATCTTTAGAATAAATAAACAAATTTTCGTACAAAAATTCTCGTATTGCATTTAAAGATTTATCTGGTGAAATATAAACGGCAACCATTACAATTAGCTGTCCATTTTCAGAGTGGCAACGACAAACACATATATCACCGATATCAGAATCATTAGTACTAAACATACTGGTGTACCTCGCATGCACATACATATGATTTGTGCAAAATATGCCCGTTACATCAGACAACCTTTTATAAATAGCTACTCCTGCTACTGGGTGATCGTGTCTTTTGAAACTTGCAACAAAGTTGAAATTAGGAATGTCAATTATATCTTCGTCACCCATGTGAGTTTCTGTTAAAATTAACACATTCATTTTTTTAACGATAGAATCTATTGCTAGATCTTGAATATGCGCACGTAAACTTTTAAAATTAAATGAAATAAATCTTGTGTGCGTTCCTGTGTGAACGCCGGGAGAAAAAGTGAGTTTTAGCTTCGTTCTTCTTTTGCGGATTGAGCTGAAGAGGGAAAAGTTCCTGTCATTCACCGCTTGGCGCGCTAGTGTCTATGTGCCAAAATGCTAGCATGTCGGTTACGTAACAGTGTCTCCAAATCAGTGGTTTTTCTCCATCTCAAGAAAAGCTCACCGCGCCTAAAGAAGTTTTCCCTTCAAAAAAAAATATTTTTTTTTATCGTGCGCGCATGCGCAGATGAAAAATATTGCATACAACTGCTCATATTTCATCAACTATTTAATATATTTACATTCTGCACTATGTTATTTCTACTACAGTTTGTCAAATTTTCAAAAACTGGCGTTAAATTTGGCAGCAAACCCTGCATGATATAAGCAAAAAACATGCTACAATTTTTTGAACTAAAAAAAAAAAAAAATCGATATATCTCCATGGATATACCTGCTATTCTTACACATATAGTACAATATCCACATACTAGTAATCTATAGCGATAGATCATTTCGTGCATTTTATTTTACAGGGTGACCCTAAATATTATTATTTTTCTGTGATTTATGGATGCCCCCCCCCCCCCAAACACGTTTGCTGATCAAATTGCCGTTGATAAATATGAAGTCAAACATATTCTTCCTAATCCTGAAGTTCCAGGAAATTCGACAATTATATCTTTAAATATTTGACAAAATGTCTAAAATCGAAAGTGTCTGGTGATCAATGGTTATTTATTGTAGATTATATACTAAAACTATTCCTGGAAAATTATCTAGCAATGCATGTGCTATCAAAATACACATTAAGTGTATAACAAAATCATCATATAGTATGTAAGGCTTAAAGTATATAAAATAACTGAAGGCCGCGTTTAATTTTATTTATTTAAGATAGCAGATCTGTTGAAAGATGACAAGGTTTACAAATGTGTAACCTCTGTAACCGGACACGAAGATACAATTATCATACTTATAAGCACAAGCAGCGAAACAATATTCTTTACACTGTATTTAACAGATGTCCTCAGCCAAGTTAATGCTGCATATTGGCTAAAATCTGTTTATAGAGAATGAATAAAGAATGTCCATGTAACTTTTGTTATCAAATTACAAATTTTAAAACCATTTAAAAAATTACACTGGATCAAAATGGGTATTCAGTGATTGTGTGGCTACTTATTGAGTAAATAAATCTATTGATAGATTTCAAAACTATTACTACTTGTAACAGAGGTTACATCAGTAAACAGAAATTACAAAAAGTAACACAAATGTTACCAACCACAACTTAATTTAGTGATTTTGTTCTCCTCATACTTTAGGAATTATATTTATATTTTATTGCACCAACATTTTTTTTAAAATTAAGTAAATAAATAGCTAATTTTGAAGAATAACATCTATAATTTATATTATTTAGTAACAAAGGTTACATAAAGTAACCTCTGTTATCAAAACCAAATAAAAATTAGCAAAATCTACTTAATTTAGTGCTTTTGTTACCCTGATATTTTAGGAATGATGTTTTAAGTTTACTGTACAAAAGCTTTCTTAATTAAATGAATTTATAGTTAATTTGGAAGATAACACCTGTATTTAGCAACGGAGGTTACATTCAGAAAGGAAAGGAAAATATTTTGAGAACATAGTGGTACCAAATATGAATTGATTTTACTTGTAATCAATCTAAAATTATAACATATAGGTGGAGAATAATTGGTAACAGATGTTACGTAGAGCAAAAACACCCTTCCGAGAAAAACACAAATTTGTGCACTATATCTGATATTCATAACAAATATTCAAAATAATTATTGTCACTACTTGCTTAGTTATAAACATCATTTGTGTTGTGTAATATATTTTTTTAACATGAATAGAAATAAATTACGTATATGTTGCCGGTTACATAACAAAAATATCAATAACCTGAGACACACACTTTTTAATAAAAAAATATAACAAAACATAGACTTGAAAAATTAATTTATGTGATATTTTAATTATTACAGTATGTTCTATTATAAAAGAAATGCTTGTACATGAAAATAAAAATGTTTTTGTATTAACACGTTCACGCCGGCGCGGTGGGTCACACTCGACTGTCTAAGAGCTGGCAAGTCTCCAGCCTTTTGGATACCAGTATTTTAATACAGAAAATGTTGTTTTATTTAATTAGAGCAATTAGGCATTTTAAAGGAACAACATTTTCTCTAAAATAACAGAGGAGTGCAAAAAGCCGTAGACTTGACAACTCTGAGACAGTCGAGTGTGACCCACCGCTCCGGCGTGAAGGTGTTAAACAATATCTTTCAAGCACACTTCCTCTTGGGAAAGACCAAAAAGTACGGGCTGAATTTTTAAATGTTATTTTTTGCTTACTAAATAAAGTCTTAAAGCTACATAATGAATTTTTTAAATGTGCAAAAATAGATATATTAAAAGTGGTAATGACAGTGTGTAAAACACTAAATACTTTTTAAATAAAAAATTCTTCGTTTTCCGGACATGAAATCTGTGTGTAAAATTAAAACGACATAATTCGGACTATTCTACTCTCTAATTTCTTTTAAAAGTAATTCACTCTCTAATTCATCCATTTGATCATAATAAATTATTATCAAACTAACACACAGAAATCTGAATTCGAAATGAAATTATTATTCAAACTTACGAGTGTATCATTAGTTCCACAATAGGAAGGGTATTTGTTGCAAAACTCTTCACTTGCCTTGACACAATATGTAGGAAACTTGCTGCAAAATACGCTTCTTCTTATACTACAAGAATAAAAATTGTCTTATAATATTATTTTTTTAGAAAAATAAATAGTTGGTAGAAAATCATATTTTATATATAAAAGTGAATTTACTCATTAAAAACATTCTTCTGTTTTATATTAACTTTATATTATTGTTTTATATATTCTTTTAGTTTTTTTTCGATTAGTTAGAGAAATAAAATATTTCAATATCATTAATAACTTTCCTTTATTTAAATTTTATCAGGTATAAGTTTTAAGGAATAAAAGTCACTGCAGGAAATTTTTATTAAACATTTGTTGTGAGAGGATATTGCTTTTTATTCCTTTTCTCCTATCCGTAAAAGAAAAAACTTTAATTATATTTGCTTTGGCACAGATGTGGAATACAAATTTGCTGCTTTGCCTTTTATTCCTCAATATAGTTTACTTAAATTAATATGATAAGGTATAAATATATGGAAGCCATAACATCAATGTTTCCACAGCCAAAAATTGATTCAACCAACCACAAAATTATCTGTCCAGGCAATAGGGGGTTTTACCTTGCAAAATTAATGGAAGTTTCGGAAATTGGCTTACTTTATGTTTTTTTGGGTCGCTAAATTCGAATTTGTAACTTCCCACCAAAATTTCACCCGGCAACCCCCCCCCCCCCATATTTTGGTAAAATGCCCCCAAAAAAGGTTTTCATTTAACGAAAATTTATTTTTTTATTGTTTTAGGGAAAAAGTATCTAGAAATTCAGAAAGTAGGCAACATTTGCAACAAATTAGACATATGACATAACTTAGGATGAAGGGGTAGGGGGGATCTACCCCGGAACATGCGCCGCGATGCTGCGCGGACTAAGTTGTGCAATTTCACTTAACCACTCACACGTTTACATTCGTCCTCCCATCTCATCTCCGAACTTTCTGTATAAGGTTTACTTTAAGTTTTTTGGGTCGCTGAATCCGAATTTTTAACTTCCCCCTAAAATCCCCCCCCCCTCCGAAACCCCCCGAAAATAGTTGTTTTTAACTAAAATTTCTTATTGTTTTAGGGGAAACGCATTACGAAATTTAGAAACTAGACAAAATTTGCAACAAATAGGATATATGACATAATGACTAGGACGAACGGGTACGGGGAGGGCTCCCTCTGATTATGTACTGCGGCGATACGTGCACTAAGTTATGAAGTACAGGCAATAGGGGATTTTACCTTGCAAAATTAATACTAGTTCTGGATTTCGACTCACTTTATGTTTTTTGGGTCGCTGAATCCGAATTTGTAACTTCCCACCAAAATTTCACCCGGGAACCCCCGAAAAAATTGTTTTTTTGAAAAAATTTGGTTTTTGAGAAAAGCGCGCGGGGAATGTTCCGAGGCAGCCCCCTCTCTCCCCGTTTATCATACGTCATAATGTCATGTATCCTATTTGTTGCAATTTTGTCTAGTTTCTGAATTTCGTAATGCTTTTACCCTAAAACAATAAGAAATTGAAGTTAAAAACAATTATTTTGCGGGGGTTTCGGGGGGGAGGGGAAATTTTGGGAGGAAGTTAAAAATTCGGATTCAGCGACGCAAAAAACTTAAAGTAAGCCTTATAGAGAAAGTTCGGAGGGGACATGGGAGGGCGAATGTAAACGTGTGAGTGATTAAGTGGAATTGCGCAACTTAGTCCACGCGGCACCGCGGCGCATGTTCCGAGGGGATAGTTGCGCTCCGCACGGTATAATTACTTTTTCCTGCATTTTCCTCCCCAAAGGTCAAGATGGGTAAATTAGGAGGAGATTAAAGGAAGATAGTCTGAATAGGTTTGACTGCGGAGTTAGTAAAGCATCCATTTTGATGCAAAACTACATCTTTTTTGTCTCGAATTAAACTCTTTATCTAAAATCTTAGAAACTTTTGAAATTTCTCTTAAATTTAAAAATCTATTTTTATCCACTAAAGATAACTTAGACTTATCTTCAAACTGCTTACCTAAAGACTTTGCCAAGAACTCTGATAAAAAATTTGCATATTTAAAAATAAAACATAAAATTCAAGTGCGCGGCCTTTGTTTTTCTCTCTTGAGTTTAATAACATTAAATGCTGCATTTAACTGATGAATATTTTTTTAGATAATTTTTATCGACAGAAATAACTGCCTTTTGTAATGCCTGTATTTTATACTTATATTTTGTCCTTTATAGTTCAAAGGACAAAACAACTTTCAAGCTATTAAAAACATGACATATTATTTTTTTCATTCAAAAAATTCCTTATAATAGAAAGGAAAAAAAATTATACAAATATAAGGAATTTCTTGAATGAAAAAATTATGAGTCATTTTTTAATAACTTGAATAATATATGGAAAACATAGGAAAAATTGATTATTGAAAATGTTATTCTTGAATTGAAACTATTAAAGGTATAATTAAAAGATGAATAAAATATTCAAGCTACTTTTTTTTTCTTGAGTCCAAAGTATGGAGTAACTAGCTCAGTGTTGCCTGGATGTAAGCCAAAGAAATTTTTAGTACTTCTCGAGTTATTATAGTTCATGTATAATAAAGCAGGTTTGTTTAAATTATCTTTACAAGAGCTACATTATTATTAACAACGTCACGACAGTTGTTGCGTATAGTACGGGACATTTAGAATGCGTACAATCTTTAAATTTTCTTTCAATAATTTTGAATATTGAAATCCGCAGAATTTATGCATTTAAGATAAGCGAAGATTTATTTCCATTTCGAGTTATTGATGATAAAAGATTAAAAATTGTTCTTTTATAAGGCTTTAAAACGTGGAATAAAAATAAGACTTCGGCTTAGTGACATATTCTATATTTTTGATTAAATAAGAAGTGAATTGCAATCCTGATTTCTTATACAAAAATTGTCTGTCGTGATACAAAAAAAGTACATAAGCACGCAGTTTATACGATTGACTATATAATAAAATCATTCTTTTTTTTTTTTTTTTTTTTTGTGAAAACAAAAACAAAGTTCATTATTGTTTAATCGAATCAGATGGTAATAAATAATCGTAAGATAATCGTAATCTGGGAGGATTCTGGCATAAAATAATAAAAAAAAAACTTTAAATTATTCAAAACATGATAAGAAAACATGTAAAATATTATAGATAAAAAAAAAAAGGAAAACAATCCCTAGAACAAGAATAACAATTTCTTTAAGAACACTCTCTTGAATTTTGAACCAAATTCTCTCTCTCTGTCTCTCTTTTTTTTTTTTTTTTTTTTTTTTTTTTTTTGGGGGGGGGGGGGGTGGTTACTGATGGGTGAAAAAAAAAAGCCAAGCTATTGTTGCATTAACACTTCGCACACCTAGTAGCAGAGATTTTTAAAAAATGGCAAGTTACTCCCCACAAAGAAGAGCAAAAGGTTAAATAAAACTAAAATTTTGTATTGCACTATACTGTTTATTGAAAATATTAGTATAATGAAAATTTCATAAAAAGGGGTTTTAAGATTTGTTTGTTTAAACGATTAAAGAAAAAATGTGAAACTTATATATTTTTTAAGCAATAAAAGTATTTTAAATTATCATTTGGCAATAATTAGTCGTTAGCCCAGTTTAATAAAGAAATATTTATTAAAAATATTGACTTTGATAAAGTAATTAATGTTTTATCTAAATTCGCCGAGTAATGACGGAAAAAATAATAGCTAAAGAATAAGCATTATGAATGCGGAGTATTTTTATTATTATTATTATTATTATTATAAAGGAAAATAATCTTGCTATTTAAATTTCACACATTTATAAAGGTAAATTGGTAACATATTTTTGCAGATTTAGATAGCTTATTTTAAACAAAGGTGTGAAACTTACAATGAAATAAGAAAATGTGTTCCCCTTTTTTTTACAGGGTTTAAGACTACAAAAGCTGAAAAAAAGAATTTTTTTTGTATTAATACCAGCTATTAATTATTCTCTATTTGCCGGGGAGATGGGAGAGAATTAACATCAACGATTCTAATGAATAACAAATACAGTATAATAATCTAAAAATTTTGAAATTATTTTTATATTTTATTTATTAATTTATTTTTTTATTTGGGAGAAGAGTAAGTCATTTATTTATTTAACATTTAACACAACTTAACATTTGAAAGAAACAAGAAAAGAGAAAAATATTTTAAATGTTTTAAGTTTTGTGGGTAAGGAAAATTTTACGCGGATACTTATTGTCATTACTAAGAAGCCAATGGTCAAAAAAGAAAAAAAATTTCATGATTTTAAACTCTGTGCAAGGGAGTGGAGGATTAGATGACATTAAAATTTTTAAAGATACCCCCTCCCACCTTAAAAAATGAAAAGTATTCATATATATAATAAATAAATAAAAAGTGGCTTTTATTTTAAATAGAAAACAAATACTGCTGATGGGAATTAAAATCTCAGTTATATACTGCGTTGATTAACTTTGATGTTGAAAAATATTTATGTATAACTGAAAAACAATGATAGATGTTAAAACTTCATAATCTTATTCATAAATATGTATCGTAAGAAATTCTTAAATTTAAAAATTGTTATTTTAGGGGTTAAAAATCATTGATATTATACATTTTGAAACCTTCACGAAGGCTTAAAATTGAAAAAAAAAATGTAACTGCATTTTAAGAACGCACAAGCTACGTAAATATTCCACTTATTATTGTTTTATTCGCGTCTTTCCTCTCGCGTGCAGTCATTCTGTATTTATGCTTCCACTTAGGCAACAAAATGTATTCCTGTATGCATCAATAGCAGGCCAGTGCAAAGAAGAAAATATTTCCTTCTCATCTGAGCCCCGACAGACCGTTTGGAGGTGGGGAGAATTCTATTGTGTAGTTGACCCGTGCCACATATTGCGAAGCCGTTCCGAGGCAGATCCCCCTTCTCCTTCATCCTAAGTCATAAAGTCGTATATCTAATTTGTTGAAATTTTCTCTACACTGTAAAAAATAGTTGGAACGTTTAGTATTCTAAAAGGAACATTTCTGATCCTATCGGATATGTGAGAACTATTTTCATTTCCCGATACAACCCGAAACCTTTCCTAATGTTTGCGTTTCTTTCGCTGATTGCCTGTACGCATGCGCACTCAGTATTTCTCAAATATTTCTCCGTGCCCTGAAACCGGAAATGCCGAAAGTCAATTCGTGGTTAGATATAGTAAAATTGGTTTGTATGAGTTCTCTATGGTATGAGTGTGGCGGCGTTAGGGAACCACGTGGGCATTTCAATTCGCTTTTATTTAAAAAACAAAAACAACCAATATTATAAAAAAAAAATTTTGTGTGTGTGTGGATATTTTTTATTGTGTTTTAATATTATGCAAGTTATGTTAACCTCGGATATTATCAATGGACATTTATAAAGCTTTGAAAATTTATTATTGGAGATGGAACGATCTGGGTAAGTGTTTTGTTTTGTTTTTTTTTATCATCTACAGTATTATTTTTACTTATTCTTCTTTATTATTACTTACTTCTTTATTAGCTTTCTTTGTTACAATACACGGAAAGAGATTAATAATCTATTTAGTTTTTAATATATCACACCTTGTTTCTGTTTCTTTATACTAATATATAATATGTGTGCATATAAATAAGATATTATTGCAACAGGTGTCAATGTTGACTCAATATCGTATTCTCCTTGCATAATCTTAACAAATTATTAAATGCGTTATAACTAAAAAAAAAAAAAAAAAAAAAAAAAAAAGTTATGTATACTATATTTTTATCAAACAAGCTGAAGGCTTTATTGACATTTTACTTCTTTATTATTGATTGTTTTTATGTAAAAAATACAGTATTGTGAGTAAAAATAAACAGTAAAATATTTTTACAATTATAGTATTTATTTTTATAAATCACTATAGTTATTAAAATTGATTCATTTGTTTTGTTGTTTCCTAAAGAGCTTTCAAAAATTCGTAACAGCGTTTATATGTCAATAGCAACACATAATACAGATATCAATAATTCAACTATATGTATATTTTTTAATGTAATAATATTTTACCTCTAATTACACATTTCAATATATTTTTTGTTATACTATATAAATTAAGTTACGATCTATGCATTATAAGTATATGGGATAATGTTACCATATTCTGTTACGTTTGTTCTTGCTTGAAACGAAAAATGTTTTCTTCTGATTTTGCAAGACCGAATTGAGGGGGGGGGGGGGGGGGGGAAGATACTATTGTTGTTATTTAACTTTTACCCTTTACAAAAAACAAATTTGAAAATTTCTAGATTATTAACCATCACCTTGTTTTCTGAAAATATGCATATGCATAGTACATGTAGTACAAAATTTCTTGATTTAAGTTATAAGGCATTGTAATTTATTAAAATTATGCTGTCAAAAGCATAATACGATATTGAGTCAACATTAACACCAATTGCAATCATACCTTATTTACATGCACAAATAATAATAATAATACGATGTTATGCATTAAAATTTCTGTGCAACAAAGAAACGCTAATAAAGAACTAAAATAACAAGTAAAAATAATGTTATAAATGATTAAAAAATAAAAATAAAACACTTTTCGAAAGAAATTATCTTTCCATTTCAATAATAATACAGTTCAGCAACTTTAATGTCACCTATTAATCCGCATGGTTAAAAAAAGTATCACTGCAAAGTGTTAAAACGCAATAAATTTTATCTAGATTCTGAAAAAAAGTATAATAATATTGATTTTTTTTTCAGAATAAAACGAAGCAGATAATTAAAAATAAATAAATAAATAATTTAAAAAAAAACTCAGAAAAAAAAGATGATTCATAAACGAACTTCCATTTAAGACTCCTTCATAAAATTTCATTTAATAAAACTGGCTTCTTCACAAAATCCATTTCACTAAACTGAGCCCCTTTCACAAAATAATCTTCAATAAATGAAAGTTAAAATACTAGTGCTAAATTCACCTTGAGTAAATAATTAAAATTCATATAAACAAGTTGGAAATTGCTCGTCAAACGTGGCAAATGAGGTGCGTTCGTACTATAACTAGTTTTATAATTATTTTTTGCCCCCCCATATTGTACTGAATGTATACTTTTTTGCACTTCATAAAGCGCATACATCATTAAAATGCACTTCCAATAATTTTTTCCCATTCCTCGTAATGTAACGGAACACTTTTGACTGTCCCTGTAATTAAACTATACATCCGATTTTCCTAAAATTTGAAATAGCTCAACAAAACTTTGCAACAATTATATCTTTAAAATTTCAGACCATTCGGAAGGCTGTAATATCATTAAAATGCACTTGCAATAAGTTTTCCCATTCCCCGTAATGTAACGGAACACTTTCGACTGTCCCTGTAATTAAACTATACATCCGATTTTCCTAAAATTTGAAATAGCTCAACAAAACTTTGCAACAATTATATCTTTAAAATTTCAGACTATTCGGAAGGCTGTAATATCATTAAAATGCACTTGCAATAATTTTTCCCATTGGCCGTAATGTAAAGAAAAACTTTTGACTGTCCCTGTAATTAAACTATACATCCGATTTTCCTAAAATTTGAAATGGCTCGACAAAATTTTGCAACAGTTATATCTTTAAAATTTCAGATCATTCGGAAGGCTCTAATATCATTAAAATGCACTTGCAATAATTTTTCCCATTGGCCGTAATGTAAAGAAAAACTTTTGAGTGTCCCTGTAATTAAACTATACATCCGATTTTCCTAAAATTTGAAATGGCTCGACAAAATTTTTCAACAGTTATATCTTTAAAATTTCAGATCATTCGGAAGGCTCTAATATCATTAAAATGCACTTGCAATAATTTTTCCCATTGGCCGTAATGTAAAGAAAAACTTTTGACTGTCCCTGTAATTAAACTATACATCCGATTTTCATAAAATTTGAAATGGCTCGACAAAATTTTGCAACAATCATATATTTGAAATTTCAGACCATTCGGTTGGGTAGTTTTTGCTCTGTTACATGCGGACAGACGGACGGACGGACAGACGGACGGACAGACGGACGGACGGACGGACTGAACGACGACTATAGGTGCTACGTATTTATATAATTACGAACGCACCTAAAAAGCACAAATAGATGTACTAAAACTACTTGCAGGTGCATTACATATAATATAAAATTATTTAAAATATATTAGACGTTATCTTAAAAATACATTAAAAACCATAAAAAAAATTTAAATGTATTTTAAAGATATTTCTAATGAATTTTAAATAATTTTATTATTATATGTATGCACATGCAAGGAATTTTAGTACAGTTATTTGTGCTTTTTTATATGAATTTTAAAATAATCCTAGTCTTCAGAAAGGTTTAATATATATTCAGAAAACTTTCTGATTTGTAATGAAAGGTTACCTATATATTCAGAAACATTTCCTCATCTCGAGAAAGATTTCATATGTATTCAGAAAACTTTTCGATCCGTAATGAAACGTTTCCGATGTATTCAGAAAGTTTTCATTACGAATCGGAAAGGTTCCATATTATAGCCGAAACATTTTCCTGCTCGAATCAGAAACCTTTCCGTTAGTATCGTGCAGCAGAGGTCTCCGTTACTTTCAGAAACGTTTCTGAAAATTTTTTACAGTGTACTTTCTGAATTTCCAGATACTTTTTCCCTAAAGCAATAAATTTTAATAAAAACTTTTTTTTTTTTTTTTGGGGGGGGGGGGGGGGTTGCCGGGGGAAATATTGGTAGGAAGTTACAAATTCGGATTCAGCGACCCGAAATACATAAAGTAAGCCAATTTCCAGAACTTCCATTAATTTTGCTAGGTAGAGCCTCTATGCGGTCTCTATTGCCTGGACTAATAGTACTCCAAGTTAAAATCCGATAAGACCGATTCACATCAATCATCTTTTACTACAATAACGCCAGCGAGAAATACAGCATTAAAATATAAATAAAATCATTCTTTACTGTAGGTATGGTAGCTGTACTGAAATTAAAATTGACAGATTCAAAACATCTTTCTTTTGAGTTTAGGATCACACGTTGTTTGAAACAGTGTACCTAAATTTAAATAAAATTGATTTTTTATGATTTACTCTATGAAGCCACAATCGAGTTCAAGATAAATGGGTAAGAGTAAATGCAATTTATTTTTAAAGCGCCCCCTGGTGGTAAATAATGTAGCTATTTTTCACTTATCTTATATTTTTTAATAAATCTTCAGATAAAGCTTCCGCTACAGTCAAACTTATGTTTTAATAACAAAAAAAGTTGCATGATATTTTTTTTACGCCACTGGTTGGATATTGCATAATTAAAAACATTAAATTTTTCTTATATGCAGGCCATATTGTCTCCAAGATAAATTTAGATATGATAGAAACGTTCTGGTACGCCAACAACGCCTTTTAGCGAGAAATGCAGTAACCAAATTTAAATTAAATTGATTTTTTAAGTTTTACTGTGTAAAGTAACTGTATAAAGCAAGTTTGTAAAATATTGCCCCTACTAAACACAATTTATTTTTGTTCATAGCGCCTTTTGTGGAAAATAATTTATATAAATTTAAATGATTTTATAATTTTTTTTAATGAATAGTAGAATAAAAATAATGAATATCGTCAGAAAAAATAATGGATATCTTCAGAGAAAGCATCTAGTGAAATTTACGTTTCAAAAAGAATATTCGCATGACAAATTTCTTACGCGTGTGAAGAAAAATCACAACTCAAACATTAAAATCAATATGTTATAAAATATGCAGTATGAACTTTAAAAAGCTCACGGTTTTTCTTAAAAGGCGATTAAAATAATAAAGAGATGCTATAAGTTAAAAATAGATATTTTATTTAAAACTTCTTAGTACTTTCCGGCTGTATTTCTCAAGCCCATCAGGAGAGAATATTTTAATAACTATTAGCAGTTTATTTATACAAATACGTCCCTTCGTTTTGAACTGAGAAAGCCAATAATTGTTAGAGCTGAAAGTAGAGGTAGCAGTCCCTTGGACTGATCTTAAATCGAGAAAATATATATTAACTGAAGTTCCATTTATTTTATTACATCACTTTGTTCTCAACCGTCACTTTCATTTTAAATGCGCAGCTGGACAGTCGAAGTAGTCGTGTTTCAGATTAAATTTCCGTAGAAGAAATTATTTAACTGCCTTACCATAAACTTTAATATGTCACTTTGCTCAAGTTTTCAGGATTTGGTACTGCAGTTAAATATTTTCATCTATGCAAATTTAATCTGAAACACGACTACTTCGACTGTCCAGCTACGTATTTAAAATAAAAGGACGTATGAGAACAAACTGATGTAATAAAATAAATGGAACGGCTGTTCATATATGTTTTCTAAACTTAAGATCAATCCAAGGGACTGCTACTTCTACTTTCAACTCTAATAGTTATTGGATCTCTCATTTCAAAATGAAGTTACGTATTTGTATAAATAAACAGCAATTAGTTATTAAAATATTCTCTCATGATGGGTTTGGGAAATACAGGCTGAAAATACTAAGAAGTTTTAAATAAAACGTATATTTTTAACTTATAACATCTCTTTATTATTTTAATCGCTTTTTAAGTAAAACAGTGAGCTTTTTAAAGTTCATATTATATGTTTTATATTTGAATGAAGGTGAAATATTGCGTTTCGTCTTATCATTTTATCAATATTTATTTTTCTCTCATATAACAACTACACTTGTTGTTAAAATTGCTTAAAACAGATTTAACTCGATGATATTTTATGCCGCTAACACCACCTATAGTAAAAAATAGAATAATCAAATTTATATTAAATTATTTTTAGATAATAATAATAATTTAGATGTTTAAAGAAAACATAACGCCACAGAATTCCATTTTTAGCCATTGCTGTCAATAGCCGGTAAGGTGCGTAAATTTTTTCGTGCAGTCTTGTATACAATCTATAGCACTGATAGTGCACAAAAATTTAGTTACGTGTAAAAGTGCATCATACCATCGCATCCAGCCGTTCTTGCTCATAGTCTGTACTGTAACCAAATCCTGTAAGTGTCTCTACATAAATAAGATATTCAGTAATCTGTATAGTCCAAGAGCTGTTAAACATTTTAGGGAAGGTATTTGAGGCACCCTGAAAATTTATGCAACACTTCTTTTGTAATGGCTGAATACTAAATCGAGTGTCTGGCTGAAGGATCGTGGCCTAAAAACTGTGCCAGACACGCGTCAAGTGCCATTTTTGGCCAAATGGCACTTGACACGTGTCTGGCACAGATTTTGGGCCGACTAAAGTGTCTGTCATTTTCAAAATATTTTTTTCTAAGTATAAATATTATTCTGTCTCAATCTCAGCGTGCCTCAAATACCTTTTTTGGGTAGTCAAAAAATGGCACTTGGCACGTGTCTGGCACAGTTTTTGGACCGACTAAAGTGTCTGTCATTTTCAAAATATTTTTTTCTAAGTATAAATATTATTCCGTCTCAATCTCAGCGTGCCTCAAATACCTTTTTTGGGTAGTCAAAAAATGGCACTTGACACGTGTCTGGCACAGTTTTTGGACCCCGATCCTTCAGCCAGACATACGATTTTGTATTCAGGGATTACAAAAGAAGTGTTGCACAAATTTTCAGTGTGCCTCAAATACCTACTCAAAAGTGTTCAACAGCTCTCCTACTAGTAGAAAACATGCCGTAATGTACCTCAGAAACCTGTATCAATTGCATTATGTTTAACCCTTTGCCGTCATATGTCTTCTCTCAGTCACCACAGCTTTTTTTTTACCGTTCCAGTCCTATAACTGCTCTCAGCCACCACAGCTTTTTTAGCGTTCCAGTCTTATAACTGCTCTCAGCCACAACAGCTTTTTTAGCGTTCCAGTCTTATAACTGCTCTCAGCCACAACAGCTTTTTCAGCGTTCCAGTCTTATAACTGCTCTCAGCCACAACAGCTTTTTTAGCGTTCCAGTCCTATAACTGCTCTCATCCACCACAGCTTTTTTAGCGTTCCAGTCTTATAACTGCTCTCAGCCACAACAGCTTTTTTAGCGTTCCAGTCCTATAACTGCTCTCATCCACCACAGCTTTTTTTAGCGTTCCAGTCTTATAACTGCTCTCAGCCACAACAGCTTTTTTAGCGTTCTAGTCCTATAACTGCTCTCAGACACCACAGCTTTTTTAACGTTCTAGCCGTATAACTGCTCTCAGCCTCAAGTTTTATAGCACATGAAAATGAGTACATTTGAAATCCATTAATTAACAAATCTGTGTCTACTTATTACGTAGCAAACTCACGCATTCTCATAATCATCAATAGTAATTATTTATAAAAGAAATAACATAAAAATATAAATTAAACATTTTTTGATATTTTCCTTTATATGCACTATAAGACCTTCTTTCAGGCCAAATTCAAAAGTTGGCGAATGAGTTGAGTTTATGGGAAAGAAACGTCAAAAAATGTGAAATGTTCTGTAAATGAAAAACATATGCTTCCGAACGGATAAAAACCTTTTAAATAATACAAATTGGTACAAATTATAGTGCATGGTATTTACTGTGATTGCTTCTGTTCTGTACCAGACGGAAGTATTTCACTCAACGCTTTTGAATTGAAAATTCTGTTGACATCAAATTCAATTCCAAACATAAGACCTAGATCGACTAAGCCGTCGAGCGAAAGGACGGAGGAGTCAAGGAAAGTTAAGCTTCCTTTGTAAATACTATATTATAAAACGAGCGAATATTGTGTCTATGTGTGTGTGTATATAAAAATTTTATCTGATACACAGACGATGTTCGAGATGTTCGAGATGTTCGAGTAAATTCGATTAGTGGGTGATTTTGGGTCACTATGGGTCAATCTAATTTTATCTTAAAAAACATCTCAAAGGATTTTGACCAAATTTTATGCTTTGCCATTTTGAGTTACGAGAAAACCATTGGGCTAGGCCACATGGTGCAGAAATTTGGATTAGTGGGTTGTTTTGGGGTTACCGTGGGTCAAGCTTATTTTATCTAAAAAATGGCTCTAACAATTTTGACGAAATTTTGTATCCTTCAGTTTTGGATTACGAGAAGACCGTTGGACTAAATCACATGTTCGAAAATATTCGATTAAAACTTGGAGGTGCGAGAAGACCCTTGGGCTGGGTCAGATGTTCGAGAAAAAATTATTAGTGTGTCGTTTTAGATCCCTACGGGTCAATGTAGAGCTACTTTTATCTTTAAAAAGGCTATAACAATTTTAATTAAATTTTGTATCATACCATTTTAAGATACTAGAATACCGTTATGCTCGGTCACCTGTTCAAGAAAGTTTGATTACTGGGTCATTTTGGATTCCTACTGGTCAGAGTCAAGCAAATATTATCTTAAAACCAGCTCTCATATTCTGGATCACATGTTCGAGAAAATTTTATTAGTGGGTAATTCTCGGTCAACACAGGTCAGTGTCATGTCTAAAAACGGCTCAGATGATTTTGACTAAATTTTGTATTCTACCGTTTTGAATTACGGGAAGACTATTGTGATGAATCACATGCTCTAGAAAATTAATTTTGTGAGTCTTTTTTGAGTCACTACGGGTAATGCTACTATTATCTGGAAAAAACTCTAACAATTTTGACTAAATTTTGTTGCTTACAGTTTTGGATTACGAGAAAACCATTGCGGTAAAAATTAAATTTTCGAAAAAATTCTGTTAGTGGGTCACTGCGGGTTAAGCTAATTTTACCTAAAAACCGCTCAAACGATTTTGTCTAAATTTTGTATTCTACTTTTTGGGGGTTCGAGTAGACCATTGGGCTGGGTCAAATCTTTGAAAATAATTGATTAATGTGTCATTTTAGATCCCTACGGATCAGTGTCAAAGTAATTTTACTTTAAAAACGGCTATAACGATTTTGATTAAATTTTGTATCATAGCATTTTAGGTACTAGAAGAGCATTATTTTCGGTCACATGTTCAAGAAAATTGAATTAGTGGGTCATTTTGAATACCAACGGGTCAGAGTCAATCTAATTTTATCTTAAAAACGGCTCTCATTTTGCTGAATCACATGTTTGAGAAAATTTGATTACTGACTGGGTAATTTTGGGTCAAAACAGGTCAGTCTCATGTCTAAACAGGTTGGAAATTGCCCGTCAAACGCAGCAAATGATGTACGTTCATACTACAACTAGTTTTATAAATATTTTTGGCACCGCATATTCTACTGAATTTATATTTTAGTGCACTCCATAAGTTCATACCAATTTCATTCCGGTCGAAAGGCTGTAACATCATTAAAATGCACTTGAAATAATTTTTTCCCATTGGCCGTAATGTAACGGAAAAATTTTGACTGTCCCTGTGATTAAACAATGCATCCGATTATCATAAAATCTGAAATGACTTGAAAAGATTTTGCAACAATTATATATTTAAAATTTCAGACCATTCGGTTGGGTAGTTCTTGCTCTGTTATATGCGAACGGACAGACAGACGGACCGAACGACGACTATAGGTGCTACGTATTTATATAATTAAGAACGCACCTAAAAACGGCACAGATGATTTCGACTAAATTTTGTATTCTACCGTTTTGAGTTACGAGAAGATTATTGGGATAAATCACATGCTCGAGAAAATTAAATTTGAGAGTCCTTTTTTGGATCACTACGGGTAAAGCTACTACCCAGCAAAGAAAAAAACAGTGGGCCATCAGCTGGAAAAAAGATGGTATCCAGCACTTCCATCAGTGATAAAGTGCAATAGTGCCATTACTCAAACCAGTACAAAATTGTCCGTGTGGAATGCAGCTGGCTCATCAGTGATGGCCAACAGCAGGCCAGCATTGGTATGCCATCACATTACTTCAATCCGGCACTTTTACTGCAGAGCTAGCATGCATCCCACTGCTATTCTTTTTCTGGCCCAGCACTTTCCCTTACAAAAATTTATTTTAGAATTCCATAAAATAGAAACAAAGTATTACAGAATTGTGGCCCTTTTTTCTACAAGCTAGTCTTACCAAGAGCTATAGAAATATCTGTAGAAGTGTCTATAATAGAAATGTCTATAGAAATATTTGAACTTGCAGCGATTTCCATGTGGTCACCCTCCCAAGTACTAACCATGCTCGGTGCTGTTTGGGTTTAGAAATCGGACATGAACAAGTACCCTCAGCGTATGCTACGACCGCTCGTAGTTTCCATGCTCTCATTACACTATTTCAAGTTTGTTTCTTTTGTGATTTACGTTCCTAATCATTAAAATGGTATAGAAATTATTCTATTGTATAGAAATCCTATATATTTTATACGCTTTTTTTACGCTTTTTTTATTATTGATTCTCAACTGTGTAAATTATGAAAACCAAAATCCTTTATAACTTAGTAAAACCAGATTTAAGGAGAGAATAAAAGTGCGTTGAAATAAAGAATTTATTTATTTATTCATTTACTTATTTATTTTGTTTGTGGCAGTGGTGTTATATTATTTACAGTTTCAAAAAAAATTTAGCTTCATAGCTTAAATTGTGTTAAGATAGTCATTTCAGATTTGTGTTCAAATACTCAATGTCTTCTATATTCATAACGCCACCTAGCGTAAGGGTTCCCAGCAATAATACTGCAAAAGTTTGTGCACTTCCATGTAGTGGTGGGCCAGCGCATGAGATAAAACAGAAGCCCACCAGAATTTTATCTGATAATTTCCAACAGCAAAGTTTACTGAAGCTATCCAACAGTGGTCATGCAGTGGTAGACCATTAGCCAGCACTTCTCCATCATTGCCAGCACCTATCTTACTGCTGGCAAGCAGTCTCCTCTTTGTTGGATATTATCTGAAAACGGCTCTAACAATTTTGACACCCACCGTTTTGGATTACGAAACAGCCATTTGTCTAAGTCAGATTTTCGAGAAAATTCGGTTACTAAGTCTCTGCGGGTCAAGCTAATTTTATCTAAAAAACCGCTCTAACGATTTTGAATAAATTTTATATTCTAAGACCATTGGGCTGGGTTATGAGTTAGACAAAGTCCATTTGCGGCTCATTTTGGGGACACTACGGGTCAAGCTAATTTTATTTAAAACGACTTGAACGATTTTGACTGAATTTTGCATCCTACCATTTTGGACTATGAGAAGACGATAAGGCTAGGTCACATGTTCAAGAAAATTCGTTTAGTGTGCCATTTTGGGGTCACTACGTGTCAGTGCAATTCAATAGGAATAAAGGTTGAAACAGTTATTAAATCTGTTAGCACTAGGTAGTGAACGAAATCGTAAAGTTGGCAGCATTTTGCCAAATTTGGTGATATTTGACGAAATGGGGCATTGGGTGGAAAAATCGACTTTCCACCAATGTCAAAATGCATGATAGGCGCCAAATAAAAGAAATTCGTCAAGTTTGCAAGTTTTTGCCAAATTTTGAAGAAAGTTGGTGAAAAAGTTGGCTTCTCAGGATCTGGAGGAATTTTTCAGAAATTCTCATTAGGAGCCAGTTTACATGATTCAACCCATCAGATTCCTTAGAATGTTCTTGAACAACAGTAGCGTTTTTCCGTACAACGGACAGCTACTGAATAAACACAATTGTCACATGAACGTCGATGATTTATCAAGATGAACACAAAGCTAATTTTAACCAAGCGTACCTCGGTCTTCCCCGCTGGTTTGTTTAAAGTGAGCAAAAGCCAAACTAAAATTGTTCTATTTAGAAGTTAAATATTTTAAGATCTAACTTTCGAAATATTCAGCAATGTGAGTAACACTTTACAAATTCTACCATGATGATCAACAGCATTATTTATATGCATTTTCCGGAGACGAAGGCAGTAAATTGAGCAGGCGCCTATAATTCTGGATACAAGTGAACGAATCCGCAGAGGTAGAGCGGAGGGGCAAGCAACATTAAGCACCATTGGCATTCTGGAGGCTTTACGTTTTATAGTATCGCTGTCGATAAAAATAACAGGAAACATGTATTTTCATTACATTTTGTTTTAAACGATATATTTTCGAGAAAAAGGCTTTAGGTGGGTATTTAAAATTTTTTGTATTTGTATTCGTTTATTCTTTTTTTATGAGCCCAACAGGCCTATTTTTGTGTGTTTGTTTTAATTATCCCAGCCCGTAAAAAAAAAGTCTTCGTTCTGTCGACCTTTTGAAAATTTGTATCTCTTTTGTCCTGTATCTTAAATCTTTACTTATCTCTCTCCCTAAAATAATTATTCATTACCTCTTTTTTTTCCTCCTAAAATAGTTTTTTTTCTTCTAAAAAAAGCAATTTTGCTGCTCCAAAGAAAGCGTTTTCGTTGCTCCGAAATGTCTCTTTTCTGCTCCAAAATGGCTTTTTGTTGCTCCAAAAATGATGTTAATGCTGTTACATACCTGGTAACAACTAATTGTTTAATATTTTATCATTATAAAACTATTGTTCAATCAACGTCGTGTTTCAATCACTGAAATACAGCAATTTATAAAATAGTATTTCATTTACAGAGGTAGTATTTTTAATAAAGATTTAATTTTTTTTCTTTCTTTAAGATGTATGCTAAATTTTATTTAATTATTAAGAAATTATTAAAAATAAAATATTTGATAAACTTACGGATTGCTGTCACAATATGTATAGGCCGGCCAATTGTAGTATATCGATTTGTCTTTATAAATATCCATAACCTCTGGATACCCAAGTACATGGTTCAGAAATGTGATACAGTGATATATAAATCCTGAAAAACACAATAATGAAAGAAACACTTTGAAAATTTTCCTGTGCTTGCTGTGCGTTGTAAAAATACTGGATACTACTCCAATAGTCGACTCTTGAAATACTCTAGTTGCATATAATTTTACAGATGGCTTGTGAGGCATGGCGTTATCAGATTTTTCGTCAAAATCAGTCGTGACCGGCGGCAAATTGGAGTTCGTGTTATCCATTTTCTCTGTAATATAAATAAAAACAACAATTTTATAAAAATTAATTTTTTTTTTTTAAATAAGTGCGAGTAGTAAATCAAAATTGCGTACACTACTAACCATATCACAATATTAAAATATTTATTTGCTTAAAAGACGTTACAAAAACCCATTAAAAGTAAATTAAAAAAAAAAATTACATGCTTCATCTCTTTTACTGAGTCGTCATCAGAATGTATAACAGAAAATTGCAAATGCATATGAAAAATGGAAAAAATCATCAAATATAAGCAAGTAATCATATATCGCGCCTTACATTTTTGCGTGCTCGTGTTTCCTCCATGTCGCGACGCCGTAAGTTGTCCAACCATTCAACCTATAAATTTGGGATACGAAAAGAGGTAATACTATAATAAAACACACTTACTACCATATATATGACTCTGACTAATATTTTACTCCAGTTGATTTTATTGTATGCATGTCTGTATAATATTTATATATACCTTTAGAGGTAATACTACTTTATCCCGGCTAAATCAAATAGAGAACATTAACTTACTTTTTAAGGAGGGTAAAATACAGGTCTAATGTTTATTTACAACTATAAATAAGAGATTCTATAGAAATTTATTTAAGAGGTTCAGGAGTTTGTAACGATACATTATCCTTTCGTATCCCGAATTTATGGGTTGTATGGTTGGACAACTTACGGCGCACAGTGTCCCAAATCGCGATCAAGTGGCCAAAAATAATTTCTGGCTTTCCTAGCGGCTGTATAATTGGGGTTCCGGGGGAAGAGATTGAGGGGGGGGGGCGCAATAGAGGGCAGCAGGTTTGTATTAAATTTTAATTTTCTTTTTTTAGAGGATTTCTTTTACAGAAATGAGAATTTTCCACTTTTCATTATGGTGAATATTTTCACTTTTTAAGACAAATCATCTAATTCAGTCTGCCCTGAAATTTTAAATCCCCCCCTCTCCCTCTTTTCCTGAAAATATACAGGTTAAATCTTATTTTTTCTCTTTTTAATGTTATTGCAAAGTAACAATAAAGAGTATAAGCTATCAATAAAATACATAAATAATCAATCAGCTAAATTTTTCCACCCTCCCCCCCCCCCCCCACACACACATACACATGAAATCCCCCCTTTTTACATCTGCCCCTATGGCAAGGAAAATCTAAAAATTTTATTACTATTTTTTTAAGTTTTCGACATCTATTTACTATGAATTATTAATAAAATCATTCAAATCATTAATTAGATTACTTTCAAAATTTTCGCCCCCCCCCCCCCTTCTTTTGCCTCTCTATATTGCATAGAGAGCAAATGACCCTTTGAAGAGTACCTTTGAAATTCCAATAAAAAATGAAGAATCTGCCTTTGTTACTTTATTTTGGTAATATTAAATAAATAATTGCCTATCTAATTTTCTAATTTATTTGAAGTTTCCGCTTCTTAATGTTTCTTAGTGTTTTTTCAAAGAAATTACAGACGTTCTTTGGTTTTCTTCAGAGAATGTGTAGGAAGCTCTCCCCTTCTACAGGAAGAGGGGGAACATCTAAGATAGGGATAAGGGGCTGTGCATATATAACGATATCATTTTAGGGGGGAGGGGGAGTCTGGCAAATGATATCGTTAGATATCTCTAGGGGGAGGGGGGTTCGTCTTTTGATATCGTTATCATTTTTGATCCAATCAAAATTTTCTCTTTTTATTTATAACTTGGCCTTTACATAAAAATAGAATGTTATCATTTTAGTATGTTATCTATTTTTATGAAAATACAAAGTTACTATTAAAATCATTAAATGATTATAAAATTATTTAATTCCAAATTTCCTATTTCTTCTGTCATATGTGTATGCATATATAATTCGCTGTTCGAGAAACCATATGCGAAGTATGTTTCAAATGATACCTGTGTTTACTAGTAAGTAAAAGAGAAAGAAAGTTGTCTCCACCTGTTTTGATGATAAGAAGCTCTCCCCCCCCCCCTCCCCGTGCGGGGGCAAGTGCAAGAAATCAATATTACTGTTGAATGTATTATGCTATGAATGTAAAAGCTATTATAAAATACTTTTAAATAGTAACTTATTCTTTTAAGTGTTATTTGATAAAAAGTTATTTCATATATAAAGTGATATTTAGAGTTCTGTTCATTTGAATCAATGAAGTATGCGAAAAATAAATGTAACCATATGTGTATCTCACTCCAAGAAAAAGAAAAAAAATTAAAAAAATTAAAATAATTTTTAGACGTTGATAACGATATCATTAAGGGGGGGGGGGGGGTTCGAGGGATGATAACGTATGATATCGTAAGGGGGCGAGGGGGTCTAAAATTACCAAAAAAATGATAACGTTATATATGCACAGCCCCTAACGGGGATATGAAATAAGGAGAGCCCATTGACTATTCCATGTGAGGTTATACTTTTACAGCGATTTCGAGTTTCAGGTGAACACGTTTCTCTAGAACAGTAAAAGCGCAAAGGGTGGACTGTACATATAAGTTCATATGGAAGTCCATATAAATAAGTGTTTATATTAAAGTATTCATTAAAATTTAAATGTGCATATATATTAATATAAGTAAATTAACATTCATATAATAAACTGAAAAAAAATACCGTTAATAACATTTTTTACAATAGATGTATATAACGATACGTGAAAATTAAAAAATATATTTAATAAAATTTATTTGTAAGTACAGTCCGTTTCATAAATATAAAGACACAGATGTTTTTGAAATTACATTTTATTAATTCAGTTAAAAGAAATTAAATTTTATACCTCATATTAAGAACACTAAAATGAATCTCTTACAGGGGTTTTAATTTAAATAAAATAATTTCGTCTCGAATAATAAAAAAAAAAATAAAAAATTACGCTGTCTCATAAATATAAAGACAAACTTGAAACTGCTTCATATGCAAATTTTTTTCGAATGCGCTCATACAGAATTGGTGCGCATACGCAGGAATACACTTTAACTTACCCAAACGAGCAAAGTTGTTTGACTTGTTTCAATTGCAAAGATGCCGTGGAACATTGAAATTTGTAAAATACGTGAATTTAAAGCTAATGGCTTAATAATTTGTCAAATATGTAAAAAAACTGGGAGAATCAGAGCTGCACTTTATAAAATTTTATCAAAAACTTACAATTTATATTCGAGAAAACGATCTGGCAGACCGAGAAAAACTAGTGAAAGACTCGATCGCAAGATCATGCGACTTGTTTCGTCGCAAAAAATGTCACTCCGATAAATTTCTCAACGAGTTTATGGTATGGTCCCAAAGGATACAGTACATCGTCGTATAAAAGAAAGAAAAAACATAGTATGCCGACATACGTGCAGATTTTCTTTACTGAAAAAAAAAAATAACACAAAGAACAGAGGTTAATCAGAGTTAAAGAGCATATGCACTGGAAGGACGAATGGATGCAATACATTTTTTCAGATGAAAAGAGATTTAACTTGGATGACTCAGATGGTTGGAATTCCTACTCGCACGATTTAAGACGTTAATCTCGAACCTTCTTCAGTAGGCAGAGAGGGGGAGGTTCTGTTATGGTGTGGGGTGCCTTCTCTTTTAATGGAAATACGGATATTGCTTTTCTGGAAGGTAAACAGACATCTAAAGAGTATATCGAACTGCTTGATAGTTAGTTGTTGCCAATTGCTGAAACTCTTGGTGGTCGGAATTATTTGTACCATCAGGATAATGCATCGATTCAGACATCAAGACTCACAAAAAAATGGTTTGCCGATAGCAATATTCATGTCACGGTGTAGCCCGCACGTAACCCTGATTTAAATCCAGTTAAGAATCTTTGTGGCATTCTCATTCGCAGTTTATATGCATCTAAAAGACAATTTTCAAACGTCCTTGAGTTGAAAAAAGAAATCGAACGAAGTTTGTTTGATATAAAGCCAAAACAGTTATAGAACGTAATAAAAAGCATGCCAGCTAGAATATTTTCTGTCATTAATAAGAATGGATTATTTATTGGACGGTAATTCAAAAGTATGTAAAATGTCTTTATATTTATGAGACAGCAAATTTATTTACATTTATCAATTTTCGAGTTGAAATTATTTAATTCTAATTTAATTTACTGTAAAATGTTTTCTTGGCACATGCTTTTCGTTATATGCATAAATATAATTTTGAATACTGAATTATTAAAATATTATTTCGAAAATATCAGTGTCTTTATATTTATGAGACGCACTGTATGTAACATATACATTTCAAATAATCAGGAAATTAAAGTATTTTACATTAAAGTATTCATTAAAATTTAAATGTGCATATAAATTAATGTAATTAAATTAACATTCATATAATCGTTCTATATATAAAAAAAAGTTTTGATTTGGATATGGATCAATGAAAATCTGCGTAGATCATCCGGGAATATTCCTACTAGATCGGCATCCATATTTTTTTATGACCGGGGGGTCTTTCTTCGTTAATATTACGAAAACTGTTTCATTCAAAAATATGAAAATCGGTGGTATTATAGAGACATGTTTGATAAACACGCTGATGCACCCAGTTTTTAAATCGAATAATTATTTTAAGAGATATTTAATGTTAAAGATGATCAAACTCGTTCCATTAAAGAAGTTTTATAGGAGAAAAACAATACATAGGAATTTAAGCATTTTTAGATCATTTTATACATTGGACGTTCCCGATGTGCAGACTGCAATTATCTTTTTAATTTGATTGATTTTTTGAGGATTTATTTCCATTTTTAATTAAAATTTCCAGCATTTCGAGAAATATTTTTTACACATTTTAGAAAAGGGCAATTATTTTAAACTGTTGCCAATTTTTAAAACAGCGCAAAGAATAATGTTTCCTTCAAATAAAAAAAATATTTACACGTGGCTATTATAAACAGAAAAAACTTTTAAATTAGAATTAAGTGATTACGTGTTAAAAATCAGGAAAATATTTAAAATTACATCATAAAAACTATAGTTACACGTGAATTTTAAATGGGAAAGAAATTTCTTAAATACTAAATTCATTATTATGCGTTAAAAATCACAAATGAAGGAAATTACGTCATATTTAAAAAGGCCAAATAAATAGAAGTTGACAAAACACTTTAAATTATAAAATATATTTGCACGAGACATTTATTTCCTATTTTGAGATAATCTTTTCAACTACTATCGTGAATTTTAAGACATCGCAAATAATATTTCCTTTCTAACAACAAAAGTATTTTCATGTGAATATTAAAAAGTCCTTCCGGCCAGTGCCGGGAGGAAGAGGTAGCTTTCATATTCCTTATTTTAAAAAAGCCAACTTATATCATTCAAACACACGAAGCTCAATATAGTGGAAACTGAATATAGGAGATTCAATACTAATTTTTATCAATATAATGAATGAGAATTTCGCGAAATTAGTCAGCTTTATCCAAGCTGCTTTTCTTTAAAGTAACTCATATTTGGCTGCCAAATTCGGCGATTTCTTAAAGTGCCTAACCTTTTAAGACAACATGGTGGATGAGGCTAACCAGTGAACTTGGTCGAGACCTTAGTAATTGCTGTTCACATGCTCACTCACATCGAAAACGGTTGATATATACGAGTGCTGTCGCATGCAAAAAATCAGATTTTTCAAAATGTCACCCACAATAGAAATTGAAACTGCTATATCTGAGCCATTTTTTAAGGTAAAGACACTATGACGCAAAAGTTTAGACAATGAAGAAATTCTTACATACTTTGAAAAATATTTATTCAATTTTCAAATCACTGCTTGAAATTAATGTACATATAAACAATATTTATAACAAAGAAAAGTGGAATTGTGCATATTGCAATAAATTAAATGGTAACAAAAATAAACTGCTGTCTCAAAAGTTTAGACACAAATTAAATAAAATCGAAATAAACAATTTTTAAAACCTGGTTGCGCATCCATGCTTATGTATTACGTCATATACACGAGATTGCATGGAAGAAACTAAATCTTGCATAGTTTGTGGATCGATATCGTACCATGCATTCTCAATAGATGTCTTAAGTTCCTTTTCAGAAGAGTATTGTCTAGCGTTGCTATAAACTTTGCGACACATGATGCTCCAAAGGTTTTCTATAGGGTTAAGATCTGGGCTACATGCTGGCCAGTCGAGAACTCTTATATTATGGGAATTAAACCAAGATTTTGAATGTTTTGCAGTGTGAATTGAAGCATGGTCTTGCTGAAATTCCCACTGAGGACCCCCTAGAAGCTCAGCAAATGGCAGTAGGTTTTCTTCTAATGTCTGTGTATAATGCTGTGAAGTTTGACGACCACTGGTGAAGGTCAGAGATACTTGTCCATTATAGCAAAAGGCTGCCCAAACCATCACCGAGCCCCCTCCTTGTCTGCGACTAAAAAAACGTCGAGGTTCCTTCCGCAAGTCATGCCAATACGATAAACAACCATCTGGACCATCCAGATTCCACTTTTTTTCATCACTAATAATGACTGACTGCCATTTCTCTCCATATGACATATGCTTTCGAGCCCACATAAGTCTTTGTAACTTATGATGTGGTTTCAGAGCTGGTTTCTTCTGCATTTTGCTATAAACGATTGTTCCATTTTCCAAAATTCGTCTACGAATCGTATCCTTTGATACAGAGAGTCCCGATGAGCTTTGAACTCCACGTACGCTCATTTGTTGAGTACTCGCTAGTCTTTGTATCAGGCGATCCTCTCGTACATTTGTCACACGTGGCCTCCCAGACCGACATTTTGCTTTATATTCGGAACCACTCGATAAAACTCGATAAATAGATTTTCTTGACCTATTAATAATAGCAGAAATTTCAGAAACGCTCTTCCCTTCACCTTTCAACTGCCAAATCCTTGAAACCTCATTCACTTGAATTTCTTTAGCTCTCGGCATGTCGACTATGAAGCGCAATCGTTTGCAGAACTTAAGTACTCCAAATTTGTGACATCATCGATTCTAAATTTGCATATGCCAGCGAATATTCAAAGAAATTTAAAATAGTGTCTAAACTTTTGCGACAAGCACATTTGAATTTTTATGAAAAAAATTAGTATTATAGCAAATAAAACGACTGTCTTTTGTACATAGCATTTTAAATCAGTTTTTGAATATATTTACAGGTTTTTGTAATTCTGACGTCATAATTCTACATTTTAAAGCTGAATGACGTCGTTGTCTAAACATTTGCGTCATAGTGAGACAAACAAAAATGCTCCTGAATCTTTATATCAAGGTCAAATACTTAAGAAAGAAACCTTTTTCAATTTCTAATTTTTTTGCACCTCACTTTAAATATATATATATTTTTTAATTTAATGGCCGCCCTTTTGAAACAAGATGGCTGATGAATCTGGCCAGCGAAATTGATCGAGGTATTGATGTATACTATCCACATGCCTTCTTGCATCGAAATAGGGGAATACGTGTGTTATCGCATGACAAATACTAGATCGTTTCAAAATGTTAGCCATGCTAGAAATTTAAAGTGCTATAATTCAATCATTTTTTAAGATAGAAACAAAAGAACAAATTTTCAGAAACAAAAACTGCTCCGGAATCTTTGTATCAAGGCCAAACACATAAAAAAAATCTTTTTCATTTTCCAATTTTTTAATACCTCGTTTTAAATTTTAAATTTAATTTTTTTTTTAAATGGCAACCCTTTTGAAACAAGATAGCGAATGAAGCTGGCCAACGAACTGGGTCGAGACATTAGTATGTACTATGTACAGACCAAGTTACATCCAAATCGGTTCATAAATACGCCTGTTATCGCATTACAAAAATCAGGTCGTTTTAAAATGTCAGCCACAATAGAAATTCAAAATGCTATTACTCAGCCATTTTTTTAGACATAGACAAAACAAAAACTGTTCCGGAATCTTTGTATTAAGATCAAAGACATACGAAAAATATCTTTTTCATTTTCCAATTTTTTGGTATCTCATTTTAATTTTTTAATTTTTTAAATTTTTCAAATGGCCGCCATTTTGAAACAAGATGGCGGATGAAGCTGGCCAACGAACTCGGTCGAGATATTTGTATGTACTATGTACACACCAAGGTACATCCAAGCCGGTTCATAAATACGCCTGTTATTACGTGACAAAAATCAGGACGTTTCAAAATGTCAGCCACGCTAGAAATTCAAAATGCTATAACTCAGCCATTTTTTAAGATATAGACGAAACAAAAACTGCTCTCGAAACTTTTTATCAAGGTCAAACACATAAGAAGAAAATATTTTTTCAATTTTCAATTTTTTGGTACCACATTTCAAATTTAAATTTTTCTTAAAAATGTAAATGGCCGCCATTTTCAAACAAGATGGCGGATGAAGCTGGCCAACGAACCCGGTCGAGACATTTGTATGTACTATGTATAAACTAAGTTACATCCAAATCGGTTCATAAATACGCCTTTTATCGCGTGACAAAATTCAGGACGTTTCAAAATGTCAGTCACGCTAGAAATTCAAAATGCTGCAACTCAGCCATTTTTTAAGATATAGACGAAGCAAAAACTGCTCCGAAATCTTTGTATAAATGTCCAATACATAAGAAAAAAATATTTTTCCATTTTCAATTTTTTGGTACCACATTTCAAATTTTTAATTTTTTTAAAAATTTTAAATGGCCGCCCTTTTGAAACAAAATGGCGGATGAAGCTGGCCAACGAACTCGGTCGAGACATTGATATGTACTATGTACACACCGAATTACATCGAAATCGGTTCATAAATACGCCTTTTATCGCGTGACAAAATTCAGGACGTTTCAAAATGTCAGCCACGCTAGAAATTCAAAACGCTATAACTCAGCCATTTTTTAAGATATAGACGAAACAAAAACTGCTCCAGAATCTTTGTATAAAGGTCAAATACATAAGTAAAATATATTTTTTCATTTTTAATTTTTTGGTACCACATTTAAAATTTTAAATTTTTTAAAAAAGTTTAAATGGCTGCCATTTTGAAACAAAACTTCGGATGAAGCTGGCGAACGAACTCGGTCGAGACATTTGTATGTACTATGTACACACCGAATTACATCGAAATCGGTTCATAATTACGAGAGTTACAGTGTGACATATGTCATATATATATATATATATATATATATATATGGATATATATATATATATATATATATATATGGATATATATATATATATATATATATATATATATATATATATATATATATATATATATATATATATATATATATATATATCAATTTTGAACGGAGGGTGGTTTCGGGGTCTGGGGGGTCATGATCGATGAAAATATACCAAAATTTTTTGAAATCTTTTTCCTCCGAACGGCTGCAATAGGTAGCTTTTTGTAATGAAAGCTACCTAAAAGAGAAAGGAAACTTTAGTGAAAATTACGTCAGATTTAAAACGATACATTTAAAAGAACTTTCTCATAGCGTTGTTAAAAAGTACCGAGAGACGAAGACTCTGTGTACTTAATTCATTTTACGTTAGCTTACTTTCAAATTTTTAACTAATTTTTAACACTTTCCAACTAAGTTAAAAAGTGTTATCGATTTCGGTTTGTCTGTTCGCGCTCTAACTCTCGTAAATATACTCGGATCGCACTGAAATTTTTGGTTATTGATAGGGATTGACCGAAGCAGCAATATTGCCGAATACCGAATACCAAAGCTTCGGTCGAAGTGTGCACCGAATATTCGGTATTCGGCAACCGAATACTTAAAAAATTTAATACACATTTTTGCATATATTAGCTTTTTTAATAAACTAAAATTAAATTCTGAATACTTTAATTCAGTTCTCATAAACTCATTAAACCATCACTTATTTTTTTATTATTTTATCTCTAGTCAGTACCCAAAATAACCTCTGAAAGTATTATACAGGCTATTATTAAGAATAAGGATTGTCAGAAAAACTAAAGTTCATTCGAATAAAAAGAAACAATGTTGTTATTAAGCTGATTTACTGATTGTCTAAGTCTAATTATAAACATATTGAATAGGAATGTTCTCAAATACAAAAGGTATATCAATTTGTAGATTTAACCATTTTCTTTCAAATTATTGGTAAATATTTATATTTTGATTAATATTTTAACATTGTGGTGATGAAGATAACAAATTTGAGCGATTTTAATTTAATGGTTATAAAGCTATAGGATAGGCATGGGGATATACTTATTTCATGTGTATATTTTCTTTAATATACACCTTAGATATACAGAGATGAACTCTGACATGCTTATTTGATGTGTATAAGTATATTAAAGAAAATACATATTAAATAAGTTTGAAAGAAACAAATGTAGAAGTTATTAAAATTAAATGATAAGGGAAAGATCCCCATCTTCCTTACTTTTTTTCCCCCTCTATTGTAGACAGTTGTTTTGATTTCACCTTTATGTCGACTATTTTCGGAAGGAAAAAGTTTTTTTTTTTAAATTAAAAATGGCCTTTGACTTGTTTTTTGTAGTGCAGCTGAACTCTGAACTCATGCACATAATATTCAAACTCATCGTTTATCTTATTCTACTTTTAAGTAAAAGAGAATTCTTCTGCTTCTAAGAAAATACTTACCTGCAACTATTCGGCCGAATACTTAAAAGTATTCGGCCGAAGCCGAATATTCGGATTACATGCCGAATCACCGAATACCGAATCGACTATTCGGTATTCGGTCAATCCCTAGTTATTGACCTTTAGACTAGCATGAACCCTATTTCAAATGAAGTTTGTAGCATGTTTAGTTCATTTACAGGGACAGTCAAAAGTATTCCGTTACATTACGGCCAATGGAAAAAAATCATTTCAAATGAATTTTAAAGATGTTACACCCTTTCAAACATAATAAAGAATATATGTATTTACGAAGTACACTAAAATATGCAGAATATTTTGGAGCATATGCGGTGCAACGAATAGTTACTATTCATTTACAAGGCTACACAAAAGAATTCCATTACAAATGTTATAGGGGGAAATTCTTTGCGGCATATTTTAATTATACAAATTCATATATAATAAAATTGATATACATCGGTGAGGCTTACTTAAGTTATTTCATGTATAATACGAAGTGCAATGCATTTACAGGAACATGCAAAACATTTCAGACGAGTATTTTCTATCCGAAGTACTGTATATTAGCGGCGATGGCAAGGAATGCATTTTTAATTATGATATGCGCTTTTAAGTTTCACTATATTTATGCATACTATATGGTGTGTGTAAATATTATAGTTGATATACAGAACTACGCAAAAGAATTCGTAAAGGTTACTGAGTATGACCGTAAATTGCTTAAAGGTGGGTTTAAAATGTGTTATGCTGAACTGCATGTAGTTTTCTAAGAAATGTTTGTAGAATATAGATAAAATGATATACAGGGATATGCAAAGAATTGGATACATGGCCGCCTATAGATTATAAATTCTGGAAATGAGATTTCAGTAATTTTAAGAGTGATTTAGTTTGAATTAAAGTTTAGCTAAATAGTAGCGTGTAATAAAGGTACTAGGTAAACAACAGGGCTAAATAAAAGTATTGAAGTATGTTTCCATCTATTAGTATAAATTGCTGAAAGAGAAATTGCAACCTGTTATGCGTTTTCTTGATAAACTAAATTTTCTATTTTATGGTATATATATCAGCCTACAGATCAAATGCAGGGCTGTTCGGAAGAATTGGAATATTTGGCTATGGATGGTAACTTCTGAAATCAGTTTTTTAAATGTTTAGTTAGTTATCTTATTTACCTTATTTCCCTAAATAACGAAGTTTTGTTAAAGCTTTCAGGGAGTGTTGGAAAGTGTTTCATAATCTATGCCGTACGCATGATTTTTGTTTCTTGTTTTTAATCAAAGACAAAAACAGCCATTGTATCTCTAGCAGCGGCTGATTTCGTCTTAAAAATCTCCAATCAAAAGAAAATGAATGAAAACCCATTTACAGGAAGACCGTCACTGTTTTTTTTAATTATAATTCAATCTTTTTAAGGCCGATGAAATTAGCATGCTTTTAGAATCTGAGGTGTCTGAAAGGGGGGGTTGGCGATCGTAGCTCGTAGGGGGCAGAGCCCCCTAGTAAACTAAAAAAAATAACGCTAATAAAAATTTTTTAAATAGATTTATATGACGATACGTGGAAATAAAAAAAATATATTTAATAAAATTTATTTGTAAGTACGTAAAATGTACTTTTCAAATAATCAGGAAATTTAAAACATTGAATGATGCTTTGAAGGATTCCAGTTGATTGAATTTCCCATACATGCATGTTGGTAGAATTTAGTATATATATATGTATAAATATGTATATTCTTTAGCTAATTTATGTCTAATATGAAGATGAAACCACACATTGTATTTGTGGAACTTAAGGCATTTGGGACCCGATGATTCTGTCTATGTTCTACAAATTTCCATCATTCCATTTCTGTTATTCAATTTCTTCTGTTTTTTATTATGTTTTTGGAATCTATGTTAAGTGTGTTGGGGGGAACTGTATTTGTTAATGTCATTTTATTCATAATTTCACATTTTTTGTTGGTGGTCCGTAATGTTTATTTAATGGTTATATATATACTAGGGGGCTCTGCCCCCTGCAAGCTACGCTCGTCTACCCCCGTTCAGACACCGCAGAATTTAATAACACGCTAATCTGATGGGTTTTAAAAATATTAGAGAAGATTGAATTATACTGAAAAAAGCTGTGCAGATCTCCTTGTAAACGGGTTTCCATTCAATTCACTTTGATTGCAAAAATCTAAGGCCGAATCAGTTGATGTTAAGACATCCAATGGTTGTTTTCGTTTTTGATTACAGAGGATCAGTTAAACATTTGAAAACAAGCTAAAATAAAATGAATTAAGTATACAGAGTCTTTGTCTCCCGATATTTTAAAACACTAGGGGGCTAGGCCCGCTACGAGCTACGCTCGCCAACACCCGTCCAGACACCGCAGACTCTAAATGCATGCTAATTTGATCGGCTTTAAAAAATTTTCTAAAGATTGAATTATAATTTAAAAAACAGTGGCGATCTCCCTATAAACGGATTTCTATTCATTTCTCTTTGATTGGGGAATTTTAACGCCAAATCCGCTGCGGTACTACTTGATTATCCAGTCGACCAATTTCGCCAAATTATACAAATTGACATAATTTTTATTTTAAATAACGTAAGAACAAATAAATTAGTACAACATTAATAAAAATACAAATAAAACGTCGAAATCAAAATAACTTGATGACGTAGACACATGTAACAACATTTCAAAATAAGCTAATATAAAAGGAATTAAGTAAACAGAGTCTTTGTCTCCTGGTATTTTTTAACAAAGCGAAAAGAAAGTTCGTTTAAATGATACATTTTAAATTAATCGTTTTTAATCTGACGTAATTTTGACCAAGCTATTCTTTCTCTTTTAAAATTCACGTGTATACTTTTTGTGACGTAATTTTCAATAAGTTCCTGCTTTTTATACGCAATTATTTAATTTTAATTTGAAAGTATCTTTACTATTTATAATAGTCACGTGTAAATAAATTTTTAATTTGAAGCAAACATTATTGTTTCCGTTGTTTATACAGTTGGCAACAGGTTAATTTAGTACAATTTTCTAAAATAAGTAAAAATTATGTCTCGAAAAGCTGAAAATTTGAATTTAAAATAGATATAAAACCTCGAAAAATGAGTCAAATTAAAAAAATAAATCAATTCTGCACACCGGGAAATTATAACGTATAAAATGAACTAAAAATTATTAAATTCCGATATATAGTTTTTGCTACTATAAAACTTTTTTAGTGGAACGATTTTGTCCAACTTTAGCATTAAATATCTCTTAAAATAATTCTTCGATTTAAAAACTGTCTGCATCAGCGTGTTTATCAAACATTTCTGTATAATACTACCGATTTCCATATTTTTGTATGCATTATTTTTCTGAATATTAACGAAGAAAGACCTCCGGTCACAAAAAATTCAAAACCGGCGGCGGTGACAGCGGTAGTTACTTTTTTTTTTTAGAATAGAGAGATTCTCTATAACAATGTGACTATCATCGACAGTTCCGGTCGGACCACTTCGCTTTTTATACTCAAGGTACCATTTTGGTACTTTAATATTAGCCAGGCACAGGCGATAAGTCGCCAAATATTATTCTATCGCCATCATTTCATCTATATTATAATAGTTCAAGTCATTAACTGCCATAAACTAATACGGTCTGATCCCTTCGCCTTTCATATGCCCCCAGGGACTACACTAAAACTCTAAAGCATTTGCTGGGATTCCTTGGGTGGCCATCCTCGCCTTTCATATGAAAGTTTGGCACAGATGTCATATACGATATTGGCGCGATTTTTTTTCCGGCGCCAATTTGGGGAAAGCATCAACAGCATAAACAACATCAGGCTTACCATATCAAGCAAAATAACGATACTTTGGTGACAGTTAAGTACCCGTTGCATATATGACATTGGCGTCAAAAACAAAATCGCGCCAATATGGGGCCATATATGACATCTGTACTGAAAGTTTCCCATTTTGATAAAAAAAATCAATTTTTTTTTTCAAACTTCAATTTTTCAAACTACATAAAAGTTGCCATGGTCGCAAAGAATTCTTGGTACTGTTACGCTAGCCGGGTGCAAATCTCGCCAATACCTTTTTTTCAACTCGCCAGTTAGCATTTTTTTTATTTTTCGAGTGGTAAATTAAAACACTGATTTGAAGTTGAAATTAAATGTTATGGTTTGTCACGCAGGTTTGGCGTGATTTTTTTTTTTTTTTTTTTTGAAAATTTGGCGAATACGTTGTTTTCTAATACACGTTACATATGTATTTTTGGTACTACTTAGTTATTCCGTCGACCAAAAAATCTATCATCAAACTATAAGATTAAATGCCAATAATGGTTTATCGTAAATGTCACATTCACTTTACTTTAAGCAAGTTACACGTGTTTACGTCATCAAGTGATTTTTATTACGACATTTTATTTGTATATTTATTAATGTTATACTAATTTATTTGTTCTTTCGTTATTTAAAATAAAAAATTATGTCAATTTGTATAATTTGGCGATTTATATAATTTGGCGAAATTTTTCGACGGAATAACTAAGTAGTACCGTAGTTTTTAATTATTTTCTATTATTTTCAAAAGGAAATAACAAAAAAAAATTGATAACTATAGAACAAAATAATTTATATAATTTAAAAAAAGAAATAAAAGTATATAAACATTTTTTTTTAAATAAACAGCAATAGCCGAGTTACTATGTCAATCAAAATAATGCCATTTTGGCGCCAATTAGGTACCCCGGTGCTTATATGACATCTGCGCCTAATATTTTTCTTTTCCATTTGTTTAAAAAAAAAAGAAAGAAGTAAAAGCCATCAATTTTAAACGCTTCAGTTTTAAATGAAAGTTTTGTATTTTAAATAAAATGAATGAAAGGATTATATTTTAAATGAAATTAATGAAATATAAAAAAAATGCGACGGGAAAAATGTTTCGCGATTTATCACCTGCGTCTCGCTAACATAAAAATACCGAGTTCTTGATTTCTCTATCAGAATCCCTCGAATTGGCGAAAGTTGTTCAAGTAAATTGAATTATGAATAAAAGTAACATGATACATTTCTTAGCATACATTTAAGGGAGGCCAAAGTGGTCGCCCAATTAGTTTAAAATAATTACCTTTTCTGAAATATGAAAAAAATATCTGTTATGAATAAAATTTAAAGTTGCCATCATTAGAAGAAAGTATTTAAAATTAGAAAAAAATAATATTTCGAAAACTAATTCGAATTTAAAAATTCTAATACCAGTTTTGAGATCTGTGGATCAATACGGATTTTTGGTGTTAATTTCATTGCAAAGTATTCCATATTTTAGGAGAAATCACCGTGAAACATAATCAGTTGTTTAATCAGTCGTTTCATGGAATCGTTACATAAATTCGTTTCAATTCAGTCGTTTCATGATATCCGTTTCATGAATTCGTTTTATTAGGATTTTATATTATTAGTTCAGTGTGTATATATATATATAGGGTAGATATATATATATCCAAAAACCAAACCAAAAATTCGAAACTATGGAACTGATCCAACAATATATATATATATATATATATAAACTGAACTTTAAATATGTACTTTTTAAAATAAGGTCAAGTTTTAATATTATTTTTGATATAAATGAAAAAACAAGTGAAAAATTATAAGAACAAATAAAAAATATATCTATAAAAAAAAAAAAAAAATCCCCAACTCTTAAGCCCCACCCCCGCGAATAAAAAAAATTAAATTGACAGTGTTATGTTAATTAGAATTTTGCATTATATAAACACTGACAATTTTGGGTTAGTGCGAAAATTAGATTAACTTTAAACCCGATTACTGTTTTTGGACTAACACTGGCAATATCCAATGTCCAACTTCAAACTACTGGTTCTCAGAAAGTCGCAAAAAATCTGGTTGCGTTTTTTAAATTTTGATAATTGATTTTTATGTACTTTTTAGCATTAATCTGAAAATAACCTTCATCTTTAACCGTCACGTCAGAATTTTCCGCAAATCGTAAATTTCAAATTTAAAAAGTAAAAATTTTGCAAAAAGTACCGACGTGATGGTTAAAAATGAAGGCCATTTTCGGATTCAGAGCTACAAAATACGTAAGAATCATTTATCAAAAGCTAAGCAATATGACACAACCCAAATTTTGCAGGCTTGTATTATTAACGTATTTTATAAGCAATATGAATCCAAGAACGTATAGCAAACATCAAATACAACAGGAGAACCAGAGCGCTTTGGCCAGATTATGCAGCAAAGAACCTTTACAGATCGATTTTTAAAAAGGCAGGATAATTTATCCGTCAAGATTTTATTTACCATCCATTACCCAGGAATCAATAGATATATTTGTACGCAACGAGAATATTTGCAATGATTCAGTGTCCCTTGAGTTACCTAAAATTTTGAAAGAGATGCTTTGCAGTTTAAATAAATAAATGCAATAGTAAAAATCAATCCATGCTCACAAATATCCAATTTCATTTTATTTTATGTTTGTACGTATTTCCATCATGCATGAAGTCTCGTGACATTATTTACCAAGTTATTGTTTTTTAAATTATTTGCGAAAATATCCTATCAAGAATGATTTTTAAAATGTCGCCTTTTGTGCGATGAAACCTGTGTTAATCTAAATAAAGGTATTTTATCATTTTTTATAGCGTTTTTTAGATTTGTTTCATCGTAAGAGATTAGCATACATATCTTTATAGCAATATGCTTCTTAATTCTAAATCTTAGAGTTTGTTTATTGTGGTCAATACAGGTTAGATCACTTTCACTATAAACAATGTAAATTCCACGACACTAATGAGTTTTAAAATTTAGCATAAGAGAGCATATTGCTTATCCCTCTAGTTCATACTGTTGCCAATTGGCAACATATTAAATTTTCCCTCCTTATTATTTATTTACCGTTGTTTCTTGACAACTTTATGCTTTACGTATTCATGTTGGTCCGATATTTAGGTTTAGTTCATAAAAAGTATCATATTTGGCAATAGTTGTTTATAAATTACAAATAAAAAGCAACTTTTGTAACCTGCCATTTTGTTAGCCATAGTTGGATTTCTAACTCACATAAAAAATATTTAACATGCAAAATTTCATTTGAAAAAATATATTTCTGAAAAGTATATTCTTTTAAAAGTTATTTTAAATAATTTTCAGTAATGTTTATTGGAACAAAAATTGCATGCACACGAATATACATTTGTTGCCATTTGGCAACACCATGAATTGAGTTCCGCTTTTGTAAACATTTTGAGCATTGTTTGTTTCATAACTGGTTCGCATGATACTTAAATTTTTTTCACTTTTATCACCATATGTCACCCTAACTCGATAAACGACTCTTATTAAATACAAAATCTTCACAGTTTACTGTAAAACCAGGGTCTGACTAATGCAGGGGCATGCGGGCAGCTGCCCCGGGACTCCGGATTTGAGGGTCCCCCTAATGGCAGATATAATTATTTGTTAAACGGGAGCCAAATGATAAAAAATGGCCAAAATACTTCTTTTTCAGATTTAAAGGGGCACTATTCACCTTCCCTTGCGCTTCCGTGTCCATACCCTCCTGAAGGTATCAGTTACATCATCAAAAAAGGCAATGATTAAAATTTTATAGTAACAACTTAGTAGTATATTGTTTTCAGCTTTATGAAACTTCTAAAGATATCAGGAAGGATAAAATTGATCACTGGCCACAACACTTAGATAAAAAACGACGGTGTAAAGTTCTGGGCTGTATAGGTTACACTAGAGTAAAATGCATTAAGTGTTTGGTACCTCTATGTTTAAAATAAAAATAAATGTTCCATTGGTTACCATTCTTAAATTTGATAAATATTGTTGATATAAAATTCTATAGTATTCTGCTGCATTGCCCGTATATTTATGGAGTATATTTTATTAGCCTATGATTTTTTCATTGTATTTTGCATGTGATATTATACTTTATAAGCCATTTAGGTTTTTAAATTTTAAATGATTTCAATTAGTTTAAAATACAGGATAAATATGGCTGCTTTTCCGCATTTTATTTGTATTTATTTAATTATTATATTTTTTACAATACTTCTATTGTGTTCTGTTACAGTACAGTATGTCTTCTTATGCATTTATAAATTAAAAATGATTCTATTGTAGCATCTAACTTCATATGTTCATTTAATATTTTTGAACTATAATTTGTACCATTATTATTTTGTTGATAGATAACAATTAATGTACAATATTATTACATGCCGCCTTTATTTAGAATTTTGGTTAATATTGTTATATGACTTGTAAGTTAAATTTTGATTTAAAATTGTTATATATATATAGTATATATATATATACGTATATACGTATATGCATACATATGAATATATAATTTTATTTTGTTATGCGTATGTAAAGTATTGTATGCATTTAAAATCTTATAATTTACAAAAAAAAAATTGCAATAGAACAGCACATTGTTGCTAGTTGGCAAAAAAAAAATAAATTGTGTTAATGCATGGTGTTGCCATTTGGCAACAATTTAAAAAACTTCAAAATACTAAAAAATATAAGAGTGAAAATTTTTTCAATATTTTTCCTGTAATTTATGGCCGTCAAGGAAGCAAATATATATTTTTTAAGAAAAAATAAAAAATCATGCACTAGAGGGTTATGTAGCAATACTGGAAATAGAAATATCAGGCATTAATAAACATTAGTGTTAACTCTTTATTTCTTTAAATCCAATAATTACTGTTATAAAAATAAAAGATTATCTTGAAAATTATGGCAATAAAATCGTATATTAAGAAGGTATCACACGAGAAAATAATTGATGCTGGTGGAAGAACCGAAAAATGGAAACCTCATACCTCTCCGATCAACAGACAAAAAATAATCGAATTTGTCAGAAAATATTTATCAGAAAATCGTATATAAAAATAGTATCACACGAGTAATTAATAGATGCTAGTGAAATAATTGCAAGATGGGAACCCATATCTCTCCGATCAACAGACAGAAAATAATCGAATTTGTCAGAAAATATTTATCAGAAAATCGTATATAAAAATAGTATCACACGAGTAATTAATAGATGCTAGTGAAATAATTGCAAGATGGGAACCCATATCTCTCCGATCAACAGACAGAAAATAATCGAATTTGTCAGAAAATATTTATCAGAAAATCGTATATAAAAATAGTATCACACGAGTAATTAATAGATGCTAGTGAAATAATTGCAAGATGGGAACCCATATCTCTCCGATCAACAGACAAAAAATAATCGAATTTGTCAGAAAATATTTATCAGAAAATCGTATATAAAAATAGTATCACACGAGTAATTAATAGATGCTAGTGAAATAATTGCAAGATGGGAACCCATATCTCTCCGATCAACAGACAGAAAATAATCGAATTTGTCAGAAAATATTTATCAGAAAATCGTATATAAAAATAGTATCACACGGGTAATTAATAGATGCTAGTGAAATAATTGCAAGATGGGAACCCATATCTCTCCGATCAACAGACAAAAAATAATCGAATTTGTCAGAAAATATTTATCAGAAAATCGTATATAAAAATAGTATCACACGAGTAATTAATAGATGCTAGTGAAATAATTGCAAGATGGGAACCCATATCTCTCCGATCAACAGACAGAAAATAATCGAATTTGTCAGAAAATATTTATCAGAAAATCGTATATAAAAATAGTATCACACGAGTAATTAATAGATGCTAGTGAAATAATTGCAAGATGGGAACCCATACCTCTCCGATCAACAGACAAAAAATAATCGAATTTGTCAGAAAATATTTATCAGAAAATCGTATATAAAAATAGTATCACACGAGTAATTAATAGATGCTAGTGAAATAATTGCAAGATGGGAACCCATATCTCTCCGATCAACAGACAGAAAATAATCGAATTTGTCAGAAAATATTTATCAGAAAATCGTATATAAAAATAGTATCACACGAGTAATTAATAGATGCTAGTGAAATAATTGCAAGATGGGAACCCATATCTCTCCGATCAACAGACAGAAAATAATCGAATTTGTCAGAAAATATTTATCAGAAAATCGTATGTAAAAATAGTATCACACGAGTAATTAATAGATGCTAGTGAAATAATTGCAAGATGGGAACCCATATCTCTCCGATCAACAGACAGAAAATAATCGAATTTGTCAGAAAATATTTATCAGAAAATCGTATGTAAAAATAGTATCACACGAGTAATTAATGATGCTCGTGAAAGAATTGCAAGATGGAAACCGCATACGTCTCCGATCAACAGACAGAAAATAATCGAATTTGTCAGATAATATTTATCAGAAAATCGTATATAAAGAAAGTATCATACGAGCAATTAATAGATGCTAGTGAAATAATTGCAAGATGGGAACCTATATCTCTCCGAACCTCTCCGATGAAAAGAGAGAAAATAATCGAATTTATCAGAAAATATTTCTTTTCATCCATTATTTCTAAAAATAGGCAATTTTTTTCAGATGATTCAGAGTTTAATATTTCATCATTAATAGGCAAATTAGAGTTTGAAAGAGAAAGGGCGATGCACTGGATCCCTAACATACGACAAAAGTTGTAAAGCATGGTTGAGGGGATGAGATGTTTACGGCTGTGCATCAGCTTCAAGTTAAAAAATAAAATGTTTCATTGAGACTAATATGCACAGATTTGGATTTTTAATTATTTTAAATAACCATTTGATGGCTAATGCATTTAAGTTAGCACCACTAAAAAAAAATCGGAAAATTATCTGAAGAAATTGCCACTTTTATCAGAAATTTTACAGAAATATGAAGACATTTTTCAGGTTTATCTATACCTTCAAAATATCAGCAGAATTTTATAAAACATTTTGCAGGCATTTTGAATATTTTATTTATCATTAAAATATCTACGGAACTTTCGCAGATTATTTGAATATTATGAAGTAAACAAAATTTACCTTAAAAAAAATAAAATTCTTCAGAATATTCAGAACTTAGAAAATAATTTTGGTTAATATTAAATGTCAATTCACGAAGATAGAAAATTTTTAATATCACCAGAATGTAAAACTTTTTAAATTTTTTTAAGATGATATTCTACTTCTTTGGTCCAAAATATGCGATATCTTTACCGATTTTTTGTCGGTTACAAAGAAAAAACATATCACCCGCGGACATTTTTACATTATATTTATTGACGTTTCACCTATGTATTTAAATTTTTTGTCTAAAAATTGAATAATATATCTTGTAAAACTGCAGATGAGGGCGCATGCAATCAAGCGACCATTATTCTAAAGGTCACAAGCACCTCAAACAAATTTTTACACAATATTGTGAAATGGCGTTCAATTCTCGTGATATTTCACCAACATTAAGTTTTAAACAAGTAAGAAAAATCATGCATTTAGCATAGATTATGAAACACTTTACAACACTTCCTGAATACTTTAACAAAACTTCGTTATTTAAAGAAATAAGGTATATAAGTGAACTAAGCAAACATTTTAGAAAACGCATGAAACATTTGAAAAACTGATTTCTGGAGTTACCGTATACAACCAAATATGAATTCCAATTCTTTCGAACAGCCCTGTATTTGATCTGTAGGTTGATATAAATGCTATATAATGGGAAAATTTAGTTTAGCAAGAAAACTCATAACAGGTTGAAATTTCTCTTTCAGCAATTTATACTAATAAAAATTTATACTTATACAAAACATACGTGTATACATTTGTACAGCCTTGTAGTTAACCTAGTACCTTTATTATACGCCACTAATTAGCTAAAGTTTAATTCAACGTAAAACACTCTTAAAACTACTGAAATCACATTTCCAGAAATTATCATTTATACACTGCCATGTATCCAATTCTTTGAGTGACCCTGTATATCCTCTTATATATGTTCTACAAACATTTCTTAGTAAACCAAATACAGTTCCGCGTAAAAATGCATAACTCATTTAAAAATCACTTTTAAGCAATTTGCAATCATACCAAGTAACCATTACAAAATATTTTGTGTAGCCCTGTATATGAATTACAACATTTATACACACTATATATAATGCATATAGTGAAACATAAAAGCACATAACATATGTAAAAATGCATTTCCAACAATCATCGCTAATGTACAGTACTTCGGACACAATATAGTATATGAAATCTTTTGTGTGTCCGTGTAAATGGAATGCATTTCGTATTACACATGAAATAAGTTATAGTAAACCTCATCGACGTATAACAATTTCATTATACACGAAATAATTTAACATAATTTAAATACGCCGCAAACAATCCCCTTCACCCCTATGTCGTTCTGAAACGGAGTTATTTTGTGTGACCCTGTAAATGAATAATAACTATTCTTTGCATTGTATATTCTACAGAATGTATATTTTAGTGCACTTGATATATGCATATGATATTTATTATGTTTTAAAGCATGTACCATCATTTAAAACCATTTTTAACGATTTTTTCCCCATAGGCCGTAATGTAACGGAAAAGTTTTGACTCTCCCTGTAAATGAACTAAACATGCTAGAAACTTTATTTGAAATAGGGATCGTGCTATGGTAGAGGCCAAAAACATCTAAAAATTTCAGAACGATCCAACTATATTTGCGAGAGTTAGAGCGCGGACAGATGGGCAGACAAACCGAAGTCATAAAGACTTTTCAACTATGTTGGAAAGTGTTAAAAATGATTTCTGACAAAATGGCGATCATTTTAACAAAATAATTCACTTTTCATCATTTTTAGATGCGTTCGTAATTGTATAAATACGTAGTATTTATAGTCATTGTCTGGTCTGTCTTTCTGTCTATCCGTCTGCCCGCATATAACTGTGCAAAAACTACCCAACCGCATGGTTTCTAATTTAATATATATAATCGTTGCAGAATTTTGTCGAGTCAGTTCGAATTTTATGAAAATCGAATCAAAACTTAAAAAGATATTAATAAAAATTTTCTTCGTTCTATTAAATCCTACCATGGGTAAATTATTCAATGGTATCCCATGATAGGTAATGTGTCTAGTTTGCCATGGAGATGACGTGCTATTTAAGATGAGGTTCTGTTATTTCCGTATTACTGAATGTAATATACATAATCGTAACAAATTTTGTATTCATGCATTTTTACATAAGAGTGCAAGAGATATTGTACCAAGATCTAAATATTTATAAAACTAGTTATAGTACAAACGCATCTCATTTGCCACGTTTGACATACAATTTGTGACTTGTTTTTCAACACTTGTACATTTTGTGAGGTCTTAAAAGTTTTAATCAATAAAATGTTTTTTTTTTCAGTGCTACAAGCTTCAACAAACACGATTACCTCTCCTGTAAGTAAACAAGTAAGAAAAATCATGCGTTAAGCATAGATTATGAAACACTTTCCAACACTTCCTGAATTCTTTATCAAAACTTCGTTATTTAGGGAAATAAGGTATATAACAGAACTAAGTAACCATTTTAAGAAAACGCATAAAACATTTTTGAAAAACTGATTTCAGCAGTTACCATCCATAGCAAATATGTATTCAAATTCTTTTGAACAGCTCTGTATTTGATCTGTAGGTTGATATATATATGCTACACTGTAAAAAAAAAATTCCGTTAAAAAACGGAAATAATACTGGCAATCCAGACGCAAGTACTATTCCCGTTTTTTAACGGAATTTTTTTTCCATAAATTCCAGAAAATTTTCCGTTTTTTTTTTTTTTTTTTTTTTTTTTTTTTTTTTTTTTTTTTTTTTCATATATCCGTATTTAAATTTTTTTGTTTCAAAGGCAAAAAAAAAAAAACATATAACTTTCCGAGGAACTTACATCTTTATCAATTTCAACGGACACGTTTATCAAGGTAGCGTATCACTAATTTATTCAAATAACAGTAATGAAACAACACTTACCTAGGGTGGGGATCGAACTGGGGAACCGGCCTCCACCAGATTAGCGCTCTTATCCACAATGCCATTGGGGACTCGAGTTACGTTTACAAATATCGTTACTTATTTCAGATGCTTTTTATGAAGTAAAGTCACGATGTTAAACAAGGAACGTATTTTCGTTGGAGATATTTTTCAATTGAGTGTACAATTCTGAATATTTCCATAATTTTGAAAATTTAGCTTTTTAATGTCATGCTTTATAAAAAGAAAAAAATTAGTCTTTAAAATATTACGTGCATGAAAGAATGTATTATAAGTAATAATTGCTTCTTTTTTGCAAGATTTTAAAAATGTTATTGTACTATTATTTTTATGTATTTATTTGCATATACATCTATAATTTCGTTATTATGTTTCAGATATGTTTTAAGTTTTATGTGCGAATCCGTTAAAGTGAATAGATTAAAAAAAATTAAAAATTAAAAATAGAGTTTTTCAATTTTTTTAAAATAATAATATGTATTATTTTAAAATCATTATGAAAAATAAACTGTAACATTTCCTTCTCAACTGTCTGAAAATTAAAAAGAATTAATAAAATTTATTTAAATATCAGATTATTTTTTTTAAAATATTGTAAAAATAAAATTAAAACAATTTTAAAACTTTTTAATTAAAAAGAAAGAAAGAAAGAAAAATACTGCAGTGTTAAAATACTATATAGTTTAAATGTACATGCATAGATGGCGCCAAAACTTTTAGCGGTTTTACTTGAAAACCCACCTAAAACCGACACATTGGGAAATCATTGGATATATTTTCAACATAGAGCCACATTTTAAACAAAATTTACAGACGCGAATGCTAATTGCTCCCTCATGACGACATTTCTGTGGCTCTCAAGTCCTAAAAATTGGCTTAAAATGCTATCTTGACAACATTTCTGAATCATTCTTCGCATTTATGAGAAAATGGGAAATGCTTCGATTTCTTGGTATCTGAATTATATATATATATTTACGAATACTAATGCAAATTTTTGTATTTATGAATGAAAATGAATTCAATATAGTATCAGAAAAATCGTCTATTTTAATTTGGGAATAGCCTTGAATAAAAAAATTGATCATGAAATGGTGTGACCCCCACCCTTCCCCCCCCCCCCCCCCAAAAAAAGAAGCATACCCCCCACCCCCCTTCTCTCCCTCTAAATTAAGGGCTGGATCCGTCCTTGCATACAACGATTAATTCCTTTACTTTCCAAACATGTCAGTTATTTCTAAACATCATTTACAGAAATTGTACGGTTTTGAAAGCGATACAGAAACGTTCCGTAAAATTTACGGAAGACTTACTGTATTTACACGGATTTATAATCTCATAATGTCAATTACGGAAATTGTACTGTTTTCTTAGAACGATGAAACTATTCCGTAAAATTTTACGGAAAAGTTTGTGTATATTGACGGATTTTTTTTAAAGTGTATATAATGTGGAAATTTAGTTTAGGAAGAAAACGAATAATAGGTTGAAATTTCTCTTTCAGCAATTTATACTAATAGATGGAAACATACTTTTATACTTTTGTACAACCCTGTACATTTATTACACGCCACGATTTAGCTGAAGTTTAATTCAAAGTAAAACACTCTAAAAACTACTGGAATCACATTTCCAGAAACTATCATTTATAGACGGCCATGTATCCAATTCTTTGCGTGACCCTGTATACAATTTTATCTATGTTATACAAACATTTCTTAGTAAACAAAATGCAGTTCAGCGTAAAAATACGTAACTCATTTAAAAACCACCTTTAAGCAATTTACAATCATGCCCAGTAACCATTACGAATTCTTTTGTGTAGCCCTGTATATGAATTACAACATTTATACAGACCGTATACAATGCATAAATATAGTGAAACATAAAAGCGCACAACATAATTAAAAATGCACTTCCAGCAATCATGGCTACCGTACAGTACTTCGGATAAAATATATTATCTGAAATCTGTTATGTGTCCCTGTAAATGCTATGCCCTTCGTATTACACGTGAAATAAATTATAGTAAACCTCAGCGACGTATATCAATTTCATTATACATGAAATAATTTAACATAATTAAAATACGCCGGGAAAAATTCCCTCCACCCGTATATCATTATGTAACGGAGTTATTTTGTGTGGCCCTGTAAATGAATAATAACTATTCTTTGCATCGTATATTCTACAGAATGTATATTTTAGTGCACCTGATAAATGCATATGAATTTTATTATGTTTGAAAGCATTTAACATCATTTAAAAACATTTTAAACGATTTTTTCCCAAAGGCCGTAATGTAACGGAAAACTTTTGACTGTCCCTGTAAATGAACATGCTAGAAACTTTATTAAGATAGGGATCGTGCTATGGTAGACGTCACTAACATCCAAAAATTTCAGAACGATCCGACTATATTTACGAGAGTTACAGCGCGGACAGACGGACAGACAAACCGAAGTCATAAAGACTTTTCAACTATGTTGGAAAGTGTTAAAAATGATTTCTGACAAAATGGCGATCATTTTAACAAAATAATTCACTTTTTATCATTTTTAGATGCGTTCGTAATTGTATAAATACGTAGTATTTATAGTCATTGTCTGGTCTGTCTTTCTGTCTATCCGTCTGCCCGCATATAACAGTGCAAAAACTACCCAACCGCATGGTTTCTAATTCAATATATATAGTCGTTGCAGAATTTTGTCGAGTCAGTTCGAATTTTATGAAAATCGAATCAAAATTTAAAAAGATATCAATAAAAATTTTCTTCGTTCTATTAAATCCTACCATAGGTAATTAATTCAATGATATCCCATGATAGGTAATGATTCTAGTTTGCCATGGAGATGTCGTGCTATTTAAGATGGGGTTCTGTTATTTCCGTATTACTGAATGTAATATACATAATCGTAATAAATTTTGTATTCATGCATTTTTGCATAAGAGTGCTATTGCACCAAGATCTAAATATTTATAAAACTAGTTATAGTACGAACGCATCTCATTTTCCACGCTTGACATACAATTTGTGACTTCTTTTTCAGAATTTGTACCTTTTGTGAGGTCTAAAAAGTTTTAATCAATAACATATGTTTTTTTTGTTTTTTTCAGTGCTACAAGCTTCAGCAAGCACGATAATCTTTCTTGTAAATAAAAAAAAGGGAAAGAAATAGGCCAAATAGTTTTAGAGAAAAATGATCTCCCAGTTTGAAAAACACGGTTTCAAGTAAATCTAGTATATTGTGGACATCCCAAAACTTTCTTCTATATAAATCACGTCAATTCAATCATTTAAATAGTACAAGAAATAATAACGATTTAGCACCAATTCATATCAAAGTATATCTGAATTTGAAGTTGGATGAAAATTCGTGCATTAGTTCTTGAAATAGAGCTATAGCGGAAATTCTGAAAAAATGTATCATAGCAGCGCCACCTGTTGAGCGATTTACACCAAAAATAAGCAGCACTAAATGATATCAAGGTATACCTGAATCTGAAGTTTGTTGAAAATCAAAGCATTAGTTCTTGAGATAAAGCTATTGCGGAAATCGCAAAAATACAGCATAGCAGCGCCACCTGTTGAGCGATTTACACCAAAAATTAAACAGCACTAATTTATACGTCAATGCATGTCAAGGACTAACTAAATCTAAAGTTTGATGAAAATCCGTGCAATAGTTCTTGAGATACAGCTCTTGCGGGAATCGTGAAAAATGCAGCACAGCAGCCCCACCTGTTGTGCGATTTACACCAAAAATTAAACCACACATATTTATATCAGGGACTAACTGAATCTGATGTTTGATGAAAATCCGTGCTGTAGTTCTTGAGATATAGCTATTGCAGAAATCGTGAAAAATGCCGCATAGCAGCGCCACCTGTTGGGCGATTTTCACCAAAAACTAATCAGGTCCAGTTTATATGAAGGGCTAATTAAATATAAAGTTTTGTGAAATTCCGTGCATTAGTTCTTGAGACAGAGCGCCCACAAACTTTTTGTCACATACAGACCCAGAGAGTGACAGAGTGACAGACAGACTCACAGACAGACATTTTCTTAAAACCATCAAATCGTGATCTGGGCATTCTAAAGCGTATAAATCCGTCGAAAACCGGAAGTCGAAAATTTTCACGAATCTTTCTTCTTGTAAAGATAGAAGAAAGTAACAAGTTTAAAATTTTACAACAGCATTGCGTTCAATGAGCGGTGTTATATTCAATGCGCAAAAAATTTTAAGGAATTGGAATATTACGAAACAGCTTTTAGGCACCAATCTACACATTTAAGGGATGAAAAAATAAAAAATTAAAAAACTTGAAAATTTTGACCCGAAAAGAGGAACCTCCTTTAAACTATTTCACTTATAAGAGTGTCATTTCGGATTTAGCTTGAAGGGGTAGCTGTTTTTGTACATAATAAATTCATATTTTCTGTTAATTTTCCATTCGTATTTTCGAAAGAATATTTTTTATTGTTATAACATGACTTTCATGGAAACATTAATATACTGGTAAAAAAAAATAAATAAATATATAAATTAAAAACGTTTATCTATATTAAAGGATAAATTAAAGAAAGATATGATTAAAAAAAGTCAAACTGAGAGTGTTATGAGAGGACTGACCTACCCTGCCCTCTCTAAATGACACCTATGTCCACTGTATACATTTAATACTTATCATTTCAATGTCTCTCCCAGCCTCTAATATCCGAACTCTCAAGCGTACAACACCTTTGGCGAAAGTCAAAGAGGGCTGAACGATTTGGCGAAAAGAGCGAAATTCTGTGCGTAGTTTTATTGAAAGTTAAATATTGATTTAACATTTTCAATTTGTCGGTTAATTGATCGACTGATTTGAGATGAATCCCGATAGTTTATTAAAGAAATAATTAAATCAAACAGATTTTTGTTAACCCTTTCTCAAAATGAAAAAACAAGTTTACGTATTTTCAAAGTTTACCATTCATTAAAAAGATCTTGATAAATGCATTGTTTAGTGATACAGTATATGGTTAACACCGGATAGATCTTTTTTAAATTAGCTTTTTCTATTAAGCAACAGTATTCAATGATCATGTATCATAATAGATTCAGATTTACCAATTTGTATGCGTGTTTTTAAATTATTAATTTACTTTTTACATATGCGTGAATTGCAAGAATCATTTTTAAAAATTTAATACAGACGAACAAATTGTAAATTTCCATGAATTTGAATGGTTCGCTAATTCTACTTATAAAAAGGATAATTTTAAAAATGTTATATCTCTAATTTTAAGTGATGTAAAACCGTGAGGAAACATTTTTGAAACGAAATAACATTTGAATCAACGAGAATTCAAATGCACTGTCAGTAATTTCAATGACCGCATGCGCGGGGAGTGTACTTCTCGCAAAATTATTTGGCACTCTTCGAATTTCTCCAAAGGGTTGTACGCTTGAGAGTTTGAGTATTAGCCTCCCGGCCACACCTTCAATTTAATAATGCACTGAATCGTCCGTTTAGATAGATTTTCAACACAAAATCGTATGGCCGCGTACCGTTAGTTATCAGTATGCACGAGCGACAGCGATGTTTTCGGCTAGTATTTTCTTGCTTATTTAATCGCACTTAAAAAAGCAAACATTAACATTCTGAAATAGTTGTACTCAAATTCAAGGAACCGTATTTACCCTGTTTCAAGAGGAACACAAATAAAAATTTCTCGTGCCAAATATAACTGATTTTGATGAAAAATATTTTCATTTTAATCATCACCTCACAAAATTCTTAACAAAACATAGTTAATAGAGAAAGTTATTCAGCCCAGTATCTTTTTGACTAAATACAGATTGTGACCAGTTTTCCGAGTAAAAATCTATGCACTTTTTAAATCGCAAAATTTTTGTCATTAAGTAATGCAAATTACTCCACTAAAAATAACCTGATGATTATCTGAAGAAATCGCCTCTTTCTTCAGAAATTCTACAGAAATCTTAAGAAATTTCGCATATTTGGCTTTACCTTCAAAATATTTGCAGAGAAGACATTGCACACACATTTTGAAGATTCAGTTTACCTTCATAATATCTGCAGAATTAAGGAGGACATTTCACACACATTTTAATGATTCAATTTCCTATAAAATATCTGCATAGTTTTTTAATACACTTTGCATATTTGATTTAGCTTTAAAATATTTGCAGAATTCTTGAAGACATTTCAAACATTATGACATAAACGAAATTTTCCTTCAGGCATTCTACAGATTTGAGAAAATCCGCAAAATATAAAGTTAAATTTTCAAAATATCTACAGAATTTATTCAGATATCTTGAATATCATGAGATGAACATTATTTGTCATCTAAAATTCCACAGAATATTCAGAACTTAGAAAATAAACTTGGTACTATTAATTGCCTTCAAATACTTTGCGGTAAAATTTTTAGTATCTAGGTATTGAAGATGTCGGAACCGCAAAACGAAATCCAGGGAGGAGCAAGATTTTCAACAAAATATTTCATAGAGTTTTATTATAGCGCATTATGTTATATAAGTTAGATTCAAATAACTTTCTTGCAGACGGGGTCGTAAAAAAGGGGGCGTGGCAGAAATTTTTTTTAGCCTCCAATTTTTTGGGAGCTCAACCGGATTGTTAAGGATAATGTCAGACGAACGACTTTTTGCACGCTTTTTCCGCTTTTCTACCTCCCTTCGCAGGCTAGTGAAGGTGTAGAGAGGCATTAAAAGCAAAAAAAGCATGAAAAAAGACGTTCGCCTGACATTAGCCTTACAATGAGGCATTTAAGAGAAGTACACCGCAGAATGAAATCCCGGGAAGAACAAGATTTTGAAAGGTAAGCCTGTGCCCGCAGCGTTTTTAATAATGGATTGAATATAAACGTGAAATAATCTAAACCAATGAGTTTTTGTCAGAAACTCCCGTGTAAGACAATTTTAAAAACATACCAAGAAAAAAGCAATTTAGAAATTAAATTATTAATATCGTGCACGAAAATATGGATAATCGCCCCGCTGATCACAGGACCGTTCATTAAAATAATATATATGATATGTTATTATTTAAATGGAACAGTAAGGAAGATGTTGTTTACTAAAATTTCTGAGACTACTTTTTTCTTTCATGCAGTTCAAAATAAATAATTCTAGACAAAGTTACATGCGTTTTTCTATATTATTTAATTTGTTTTGTGTAATCTGCATTTAATAAAAACTGCATTAATCAGGATTAGTAAAAAAGCTATAAAATAAGTCAATACATTCAGTTATGATGAAAATTACAATTTAAAAATCTAAATCGCTTTTTTTGGCTCATAACAAACGCTGTATTTTTCCTTCGTCTTGTTAAATAAAAGTAGTTTTAATTTCTTTCATCTAAACATTTCAAATAATAACTATTATTTATAAAGTGTATTGATTTGTCGTTTAAATACGATTTGAAAAAAATCTATTGTCAAGTAGATTTGCTGTGATTCGAGCTATATTCATAAATTTGTTCGGCACGATTTATTAGAAACATTAGCACTTTCCCATTCTATCCTAATTAGGACTGGCAAAGCACGGGAAAATTAGGATTCAAGTCTATTTTAACACTTATTCATAGGGCGATGCCGCGGTCACATGTGGGAAAATTAGACTTGTAACGGGATGGTACACTTTGACAGAAATTGAAGAGATTTCTTGTAAAGCACAAACAGACTTTTATTTGTTGACACCACGAATATAAATATATACATAGACGACACGACACCAATATACAATCAGAAGTTTCACATATATAAATATCACTAACGCCCAGGTTGGATGAATTCAATTTTCGAGCAACGGATGTGCCCCGGCATCCAAATTGGCTAGCTCATCACTGCGTATTCTGAAAATATTCCGTGCTTCCAATTCCTTACAATCTCCCCCTCTGGTTCCGAAAACGTCCCGATGAGGAACCAGAAACCTTTGGCGGTACACCACGTTTCCGTAGCGGTTGCACGGGCATCTCGTAAGCACCTCGATTTGGGCTGAGTGCAGATGTATGGTAAGTACCTGCTGAAATTTTGGGGTTACTCGGATGAGCCACCTCATAAGTTGTTAATGATTTTTGAGTTAGGATGGTATACGGACCATCTATGTGCGGCATTAATTTAGCACTGCGTTTCTGCTTAGACTTACAAACTGGATGTAAAGTCACCCACACCTGATCTCCAGGACTATAATTTGGACCTGGTCGACGGTTTTTATATGCATAGGATTTGAGGTTATCTTGCTTTTCTTAGACTAGATCGTGTACCTTAGATGAAAAATTTGCGAAATTTTTAAGGTACGGAGTAATTTCAGGAACAAAATTATCATTATATATCACAGTTCTTAAATCATGCGTAACATTATCGAGTTACGCATCTCACGCGCGAAATGCAAATACGCGGCAGTTTGACCTGTAGTCTCACACTTTGCTGAATTCATTGCAAACCTAACAGCGGGTAAACGTTCTTCCCAGGAGCCATGGTCGTCTCCTACTAAAATATCAAGTCGAGGTTTTAAATCGCGATTTTTACGCTCAACATGGTTCGCTTGAGGATAGTAAACGGGTATTAGACTTTGCTTAATGTCCAATAGATGACACAACTGTTGCATGACATCACTGACAAATTGGGGTCCATTATCACTAACTAATATTTTGGGTAACCCGTAACGTAAAAATATTTCATAGAGAAGTGTTAATGCACATTCCCTAGCGGTAGCCTGTGATAATGCGAACAGCTCCACCCACCGTGTTGCACAATCCTCAATAATGAAAATCCATCGTTTTCCAGTTTTACTTTCGGGAAGAGGTCCAAACAAATCTATAGAAAGGGTTTCCAATCTTTGAGCATAAATTGGAGTTTGTAGCAGTCCAGCTGGTTTTTGATTTGAGGCTTTATATCTGTTACAATCAGGACAAACTTTAATATATTCTGATATAAATTTTCTCATACCTGTCCAGTAATATTGTTTAATAAACCGACGGCAAATTCCTTCGGTGCCATAATTGTCCAGCAGTCGGGGCATCATGGTATTCTTTTAGGATCCGTTCACGGTCCTGAGTTAGAACTACCAACTGAGCTTCTTCGACTTCAGAGTCAGGGGCATATCGGTACAGTACACACTGATTCATTAAATAACCTCTTTCGGTCCAGTTCACTAAATCTGTAGCAGGGGGGCTAATCTCAAAACAATCAATAATTTTCTTCAGCTCTGTTCTTCTCGAATAACTTTAGAACTTTCAGTGAGAAAGTCCACTATAACAGCATTCATCTCGCATGAATCTTGTGAATATTCTGGACGAGATAGCATATCCGCAACAACGTTTGATTTTTTGGGATACACCCTTTTTTTGGATTGTAGGACTGTATCTGTAACGCCCATTGGACCAATCTACCTGATGGAGATTTTAGGCTCATCAGCCATCGGAGAGGTTGACGGACTGAGGATATGATGATTTCAGAACCTTCAATATACCATCGAAATTTATTCAGAGCCCACACAACGGCTAAATCTTCACGCTTTGTGTTGGAATAATTACACTCAGCAGAAGTAAGAAGTCTGCTGGCATACTCAATCGGATGTTCCTCGGCTCCTTCACCTTGGAATAGAATTGCTTCTAGAGCGTATGCACTGGCATCTGTTCGAATAATAAATCGTTTTGTCATATCAGCTTGTTGTAATATAGAAGCGGTAACCAGACATTGCTTTAGAGAGGTAAAAGCGTTTTCTTCTTCAGTCCCCCATTTCCACTGAACATTCTTTTAGTAAGATTACTTAGAGGACATGAAACATCAGCAAAATTCGAGATAAACCTACGATACCAGGAACAAGTTTGTAAAAAGGATTGTACTTGTTTAACAGTCTTTGGAGAAGGTATATTCATAATGGGTCATTCCATACAAAATGAGCAAATCACCTGTGGCAGACATGTCACAGATTTTAACGAAAATCATTTTGTAAGTAGATCATAGCTATTTATGAGTAAATGTAAAATAATAGATTTTAGGATTGTTTATTTAAGTATTAAAATTTATATTAAAAGTGGATGCAAAATCGTGGTTTTGGCTACATGCTTGAAGTTTCAATTTTGGTTATTAGCCTTAAGTATGCAAAGACTATATTAAAAAAATATTTATAATTAGGAATGAATAATAAGTAACAGATTGACGTATGTTAGTAATTGCATTTTTATTCCTTAATGAGAAAAAAATTATTTTTGAAAAAATTTGAGGGAAAAATGCAACGTTTCTATTGAGATGAAGGACACCTCCTACAATATCAAAATTGCTTGACGTTATTGCTAAAAGTATATATATTAAATATTTAAACTTTCATTCTTGCCTTTTTTATTCCTTAATGAGAAAAAAATAAATAGTAAAAAATGTTGAGGATAAAATGCAATATTTCTATCACTTGTTTCGACCTGAAAGAAAGCTTTTTTAAACTCTTAATTCTTTTGATATTTTAGATAACAGTGTATATTTTAAATATAAAAACTTTTATACTTGCTTTCAGTTTATTTTTTCCTCAAGAAGATTTTTAATTAAAGTAGAAAAAAAAGCTCAATTGAACAAAAAATTATATATTAATACCTAAACCCACATACAGAAAATAGATGGCAGCACTAAATTTTTTCACCTTGAAATCGTGCAATATTTAAAAAAAACGCGCGCGAATTAAAAAAAAAATAGCTCATGGAATGTAGTTAATATTGCCTTTTTTAACCCAATTTTGTGACGTTAGGAATGAAAAAGGCATGCTTGAAACTTTTTTAGCAGATTATGGACTTATTGATCTTTATGTCTGTGCAACAACTGTAATGTGGGACATTTCCTTGATTATTTTTTTTACCAATCAATAAGAGGAAAAATTACGATTTTGTCATTTTTTTAAACGTTTCTAAAATTTTTTAAAGGTGAAGGAAATACATGGCAACCTAAAAACATTAGTAATTCGATCTTAATATGTAAAACTACATCAGGTATTAATTTCTCAGATGTTTTTGAATTCCTTTAATTTTTATTACGTCTTTAATTTTCAAAAAATTTGCAAATTTTCAATTTTTACAACCAATTAAAGAATAATCATGGTGTTACCAGATTATTATTGCTCAATAAATAAGAAGATAATTTTTCAGATGTTACATTATTAAAAAAAATTCATTTCAGTTACATAGTTTTCAAGATACAGAACTTCAAACCTGCAACTTTGGACGATTACACACATGCCAATCTTTATCACAAGTTTTTTAAATGTCCATAACTGCTAAAATAATTTATTTTTTGTGAAGATATTTTGCAGAGCTCTATTTGAATATGATTTGAACCTGTATATCAAATTTTATTAAAATCTGTTACTATGTGGCCACGACTTTTTTTAAATTTTTGCTCATTTTACGTGGAATGACCCTAATGGGTGCAAATTTTTCTTGGTCAATTTCAATTACTTTGCTTGTAATCCAGTGTCCAAGATACTTGACTCGTGAACAAGAAAAATGACATTTATCACGGTTAGCATGAAGTTTAAATTTAGCCAGTCTTTCAAACACTAACCTTAGATCTGAAAGATGTTGTTCAAAGATGGAAGACAGAACAATTATATCATCTAGATATGTGAACATTTTAACACTACTAAGTCCATAGCGGAATTTATCCATTAACCTTTGAAGCGTACCTGGAGCATTACGTAATCCAAAAGGCATTCTTATGTAACGAAATGTTCCAAATGGGCAAACGAAAACCTGTTCTATCTCTATCAGCGGGATACAGAATAACTTGGTGATAACCAGACTTTAGGTCAAAGGTTGACATGTACGCTGTAGGGGTAGCATCCTGGAATAAGTCATCCATTCTGGGAAGTGGATAAATGTCTGAAGTCATAATATCATTCAGCTTTCGATAATCTATGCAAAGACAAACTTCACCGTTAGGTTTCGGTATAAGGACAACAGGAGCTGCATACGGGGATTCGCATTCCTCTATAATACCCTGTTTTAATAACGTATACAATTCTTTCCTTAACAATTCTTTCTTCATGGGTGACATTCGGTAGGGTGGTCCAGCTACCGGTGCATGGTCCCCAGTATGAATATGGTGTTCTATAAAAGGAGTGGGCTCTCCCCCTGGTTTGAACACATCTTCGTATTCTCGTATTAATTCTCGCTTAATCGTCTCTTTGGTCTTCAGGTAGATGATTCCCTTCCTCTTCACGTAACACGCATGAATTAAAAATATTCGGCAATTTCTCCGGAAGCAATGGATCATTAATAGGGAAAAGTTCGAAAATTTGACGAGGACTGTCATGAAAATACCACTGCCGGTTCTTTACATCAAGGACAATACCTGCCTTTTGCAGAAAGTCTATACCAGTCTATACCAGGGTCGGTGAACCTTTTTGTTGCCGCGTGCCAAGTTTAGTCAAAAAATATTTTACGTGACTATGACGTGCCAATTAAAAAACAAATTTAGTAGGTGGAAAAATAATGGATTAAAATTTTCTGTTAAGATTTGAAAAATATGAGGAACATACATGTAGTTATTATACTGTAATAATTATGGCAACAAGTATATTTTAGAAATAAAAAAAATAATGCTATGTAATTTGATTTATATTGCTACATCTTAATATCAGGTTAATTTTAATGCAAACTAAACTCCGGATTTAACTGACAAGTGTTTTCAGTATGAATTTTGATATTATTCATTCGTGAAAACAGTGGCTTGATAGCATAGATAGTCAGAAAAACTGTTCAAATGGTAAACAACAGTTTTTTTATTAATAGCTTTGAAATAAATTCAAATATGCCGTAACTCATCATTAGAATTTAGTAATGTCTAATAAGCAATTCTTGTCGACAGTTTTCAAATATCAAATTGTTTGATTTTTTTTTTTTTTTGAGACCATAATTAATCAGATTGGAATATAATATGCCACAATAAAAAATTTTCAATTTCCATTTAATTGAATTCAGAAAAGATCAGTCGCAATTTTATTTAATCTCACTTTATTTTCATTTAGAGCCACAAGCAATGCCGTGCCAAAATTATTCTTTCGCGTGCCACTTTTGGCACGCGTGCCATAGGTTCGCCGACCCTGGTCTATACCTAACAAAGTACGATTACCTTTAGATTTGGGTAAAACAAGTAATTCTAGTTTTAATTTTTTTATTTTTACTTTAATAGTTACTTCAGTACATAAAATTTCACCATTTACTCTACTTCTATATGCTAAAGTCATGGTAATTACTTTGGGCTTAAAATCAACTCCTTTATTTTTTAACAAGTTATATACGGCCTCTCCCGCGATGGAATTACTTGCTCCTGTGTGGGTACATGCTGTACCATAAAATCCATTTATGTAGGGATCTAGAATGGCAAGGTGGGCAGAGTCTGATACACGTACACAAGACTACGCTATTAAACTCTGTAGATTCTGCTTGAGAGAAGGATTATATTTGGAACATTTTGAACGAATGAACACAGGGTTGCCACACCCATAACACGTTAAGGGGGTTCTATGGTCTTCCGAACGTATTCTGTTCCTATTTGAAAAATTTTCCTTTTTCGTGTTAAAAGTATTACCTTTTAACTTTTCATGATTTTCGTAACTCTTATCCTTAACTAGGTATTTCTTTTTAGGGATATTGCTATATGTTTCTTTTCCAGAATCTTTCCGAATACTATCGTAACTATCCAACTTCTCTAGTAGTTCCTCTGGAGGAGTTATATCACCCCACTGGCCCAAAAATTTAAACAAAATAATCAAAATAAACATATAACATTCAATAACATTCAAATAATAAATTTTCTTACCTAAAACAATAAATTTGTTTTGCTTATACCAGTTACGTATACCAACGTAACTAAATACCAATCTAGATATTTAACGTAAATACCAGAATAAATACTTTCGTGAATACCAATCTAAATATTATACGTGATCACGTTTCAATTAATATTCTCATAATTTACACTTAAATAAACATATCCATACAATATATATGAAAAATAATAATAAAATAAAACAATTTCTTAACTCAAGTTAATTGCCTACACTGGTACCAGTTTTGAAAAAAAGAAATGAATATATATATATATATATCACATGCAGAATTTTAAAGATATTTCTTCACACAACCAAAAATAAATAAAAATGATCTAATACTTTAGTAAAGATAATCATGACCACTTATTTAACTTCATAAAGAAAAAGAAAATAAATAAAAGAGCATAAAATAATCAAAGTAGAGTATATTGGAAATAAAGGTTTCAAAATAAACAGAATGAAATTGCAAAGAACTGCTTTTTGCTTTTTTTAGTATCGAAAATAAACACAAATCGTTAGTACACTTCAATAGAATATTTTCAATACTTTTGTTCTTAAACGAATTTCATTTTCTTTTCACTTTTAATAGAAGTTACTTCGATGATCTGTTAGCAATCGAAAGTAAATTTTTAACGATGAAACACATTTTCTTTTAAGCGCATTCACGATGACATGCTCTTAAATTATATTTCACTCGATATTTCAGCATCTCGCAGTAAAAATATTTCGAAATGGCTTTTTTATTTCTGCTGTGGAATTTCGTTCTTATTTTTTATTAAATAAAATTACACTTCTTCTGACTTCTGCTGTGAGAATCGACGGCTCACTAACAGAAATAAGTAAAATAATTAAAGATTGATTATTTTTATATACACAACGTACACACTAACGTACATTTCTTCACAGAGATTTCTTCACACTTTGGGATTCGAAGGATTCGAAGATTCGGACGCCACGAGTTGGGTGCAATTGACTAAATTTTCATGAAAACATTTGTAATTATGAAACTCAGTTAAGTTTTTTTTTTTTTTTTTTTTTACTGACCCTGTAAAAGCACTTTACTTATGTGATATTATAAACAAACAAAAAAATTCACGTTTAAAATATATATATATATTAATAAATTAGAGCTGTCACCTGCAGGACACATTATTGGAAATTATTTTTTCAAATACTTTGCTTCTAACAAGAAATCCTCTGAATCTAGTGTGTTTATACAGCTGTAATTTTTTTAAATCTATGTTCTATTTTCTTACAAAATATTCATTAAGTCAATTGTTTAAATAAAATTGGTATCGATGTTTAGGAAATTACACAAGAAGGAATGACATCACTATTATTAGAATTTTTTGTAACATAGAAATCTATATATATATAAACCGTTCTCTGTGTGTATGTCCTTTATACAAATCTTCAATTTTAGACCGAATTGCACGAAACTTGCTGTATATACGTTTTAGAACGTGGAAAAGATCACTGCCTACTTTAAAAAATCATCAGACCAATATTTATCCCTTTTTTCTACGACCTTTCATAATTTAACATTATAGAAATATCTCTTTTTAAATATTAAAATTCAAGTTTCTTTCCTGTTGTCACACACACAAAAAAAAAAAAAAAAAAAAAAAAACAGCTCAATAATTTAAAAAAAATTTGATAGTTCGAGTACTTTGTTTTATAAGTCAATAAAAATCGGATTGTCTCACTTAATTTTTGCTGTTTTGAAATTGACGTCATTCAAATAAGAAAATGCACATTTTTCATATATTTATATAAAATTTTTAACTAAGCATGTTTTAAAATGACCTTAGTAGTACTTTAGTTGAATGTTAAAAAATATGTTAATGAAGTCGTTTCGATATCAAGAAATCAATTAAGGAAAAGGATAATAGTAAAAAAAAAATCGTTTGCTAGATATGACATCAATTTCGTCAGTATAATTTCAAACTGGTTCTAAAAACTGGATGCTATAATTTATTCCATATTTCTTTGTAATCTTTAATTATATCATTTAGATAAATATTTTAATACCTGAAATGCAGTGATAACATTCTACGATTTGTATCGAATACGGTTATACAAAATACGATTTTTCTACGATTTATCTTAAATAGAAATTATAGCTACTATTTTTTAGGGCAAGCTTTTTTTCTTTTTTAAACAAAATTTCATGACTGACAGACTTTTCTGTTAGATGTTGAAATAATGGGATGCATGATGTTTAGAGATCAAATTGCAGTAAAAACGTAATTTATGGTATGGTTAGGTTGTTGCCACCAACAATATGGTGCTAGGCGTTACTCATAGATATGTCTTTTCTTCATAATATTGCATTAATAGCAAACGGATATATCTTTCTTAATTGGGTTACGGGTATATTTAAAAATATCTCCGTGATTGAAAATTAATTTAAAATGGAAAAACAATCCGTAAATTGAGATAAGCTTTTCAAACAAATTTTACTGAAAGTACTTTTTGTATTCTATTAGATGTTGGAATAATCAAATGTGCGATGTTTAAAGGTCAAATTGCAGTAAAAGTTAAATTTATGGTTGGGTTAGGTTGTTGCCACCAACAATATGATGCTTGAGATACTCATAGTTCATCAATGTCTTTACTTTATAATATTGCATTAAGAGCAAATAGGTATATCTTTCTTAATTGGGCTGCATGTAGGGATGAGATTTCCACGTTTTTGCACACCGGTATATTCTTAAAGAAAATGTTATTCAGTTAAATCAAGAGAGTGTTCCGATTAAATGAAATATCATTTTCTCTAACAAAATACTGATGTGAAAAAACGTGGAAATCTTATCCCTGGCTGCATGCAAATCAAAAAATATCCATGATTGAAAATTGCTTTAAAATCCATTCACATGAAAAAATTGAGATAAAATTTTCAAATAAATTTCATTTCACAGAAACTTTTTCTATTCGACAGTGTGAAAAACGAAATTGTATGATGATCATACGTTAAAAAATTTTTAGTAAAAGCAAAATTTATGGGTTAGGTCATTACCATCATCAGTATAATGTCACAATTGGCATTGTGTTTGTAGGGTTTTTTTTTTTTTTTTTTGTATATTCTGAAGATGACTCAATGAAAGAGTCTAAACATGTACATTTTTAATATTTTTAATGTTTTTTTTTTTTTTAATTGAAATGACGCTTTTTAAGCAAATAAATGTTTATATATGTTTTGACATTTGTTTGGAATATATATTATTATGGTATAGTTAATAACAGACGCAATTAAGGCTATTTTACTTATATTTCTTATCGGTCTTTTTAACGATTCGTGGACGGGAATGCACCAATCTCAGTTATTGTCATTGCCGTATTATTTCATTTTAATGTATTTTACCCGGGAGGAACCTTATTATTGACACGAGCGAAGCCGGGTAGATCTGCTAGTTATAAATATAAACTTTTTAATCATGTTTTTTAAAATATTTAATTTCCCCTTTTTCTCACATAACTATTACCTGGGTATGAATTAAATTATGAATAACAGCACAATTAAAACTATCGGAAGTTCTTTCAGAAATCCAGAATTTTCAAAAATCCGGCATAATCAAGGTGGATTTTTGAGGTTATACTGTACACAATAGACAGTGGCACAGCACACACACACGCAAAAATCACTACATAATGAAAAGCACAAATAACCATAATACATTTAGCCTTTATGTGTTTAAAGGTTTCATAAAAGAGCATTTTCTTTTATCTGCAGAAGAAAAAGAAAAGAAAGAGAAGAGAGTAAGAAAGAACAATAATTAGTGAACTAGGTCAAAAAAAAAAAAAACCTAGAGTGTATATCTGCATTGGGTATACACTAAAGAATAAACACTATAGCTACAAAGAGCGTGGATCGTTGATACATATAAATGGATATACAGTCGAACCTCTATTTAACGAAGTCGCTAAATCCCGGGAAAAAGTTCGTTATATGGAAAATTCGTTAAATAGAGATTCACCTTTTAAAATACTTTAAACTACATAAAACAGATTTTAAATTCATAAACACTAAATATTTTTACTAAAAGTAATTAATCACATTTTTTAAATAAATTATATCGATTTGTTTCATTTATCTTACCCACCAATATCCATCATCAATTCATTTTTTCTGTGTGTTTAAATCTTTGAAATCTGCAAGGAAAGCAAAACATTGTCCGGGAATACACTGTATTTTCTGTTTAAAGTAAATAGTTTTACATTAAAATTAACGAATTTTAATGACATTATCGTATTTATTATTATTATGACAAATAATTTTAACCATACATTAACATATGTGTCCTTAAATTTAATTTCTGAAAAACTCTGTTAATTTTGCCTGTGTTTTTTATTTAAAATAGTGCTTTCTCTCATAATACGTCTCGCATCTTTGCAATGCACCAAAAACCCCTTTATGCGTATTCTCTTCTAACTATAATCCGCGTCAGATTGTTTCAAATGATTTTAGCATTTCATCATACCAACTTTTATTAATTCCTGCATAATGATCATTTCCATCATCATCATATTCTTCTTCATCGCAATTCATTGCTGTATTGTTTTTATTTTTCACACTGTCGAAAATATCCAATTTGGATAGTGTTTCCGAGGTCTCAATTTCAGAATTAAGTGAAATACAATCATCAATCAACACATCATGGTTAATTTCTTCTTTTTTTCTCATCTGTATCCACATTTTTTAAGTTACTCTAAGGGATTATCGTCTTCGTCCTCCATACTTATCGAATTCTCACTGCTGACAAAGAAGGCGCCTTGTAAAACCAGTTCAAGGCCATTGAACATCATAAAATGTGTTTAAAGAAAGAATAAGTTTGAAATGTCCAGAAATATTTTGAGAAATGGGCAGAAAAAAAAATTTAGATCACAAGAAAAAGTTCGTTAAATAGAGAATGCACTTCGCTATTTGGAGGTTATTTTACGAAGAAATTCGCAAAATGTTCTTGGTTCCAAGGAAAAGTTCGTTAAATAGAGAATGTACTTCGCTATTTGGAGGTTATTTTACGAAGAAATTCGCAAAATGTTCTTGGTTCCAAGGAAAAGTTCGCAAAATAGAGAAATTCGCAAAATAGAAGTTCGTTAAATAGAGGTCCGACTGTATATCTTATATATATATCCAATATTTTTTCAAAATATTGTGCATGGTATTTTCAGTCGAGCAAGAGTAAATGGATTTTCCAAGTTTATCTTTCTGTAGATAAAGAACGTTTGCTCTGACAATGACATATTCAGCCCCCCCCCCCCTCCCAACAGCATTCAAAATCCTGGACCACTAATTTGAAAAATTTAGTGGCCCGCAGGACCAGTAACTTTTTTCTCTCTCTGACACGCAAACATAAATTTTCCCGGTCCTAAGAAAACCGCAACCGAACACAAATCACACTATTTTATTTTAAAACATAAAAGTAAAAAAGTAAAATTTAGTACAAGTAACAATTTTTCTAATAGATGCCACGTGCAGGACATTCTTGTCACACGTGGGACAATGTGCGAATTCCTGATTTTAAGGAAAAAGAAATTAGTTGCTTATTAATTGAAAAAATTAATTTAACCCTTTATGTATTGAATAATGAATTCAAGAAAATTTTATCTTCTAAAGCATTTTCCGTAAATTGTTTAAATTACAGTAGAGGATTTACATAATCATTTAATAAATTTTAGAAATATTTTAGGAGGATTGAAGGATTTAAAAGGATTAATTAAATTCGAATTTACAAGGATTTTGTGCAATATTTATAACCCCACTGAAATCTTTTATTTTAAATATTTGTCTTAATATTTTGTAGAATTCGGAAATGTACAAATATAATGTTCTTATAATAGAAATATAGAAATATTTCCGAATTGAAAAATCCCCCCCCCCCCTCCTGACGCCAAGAAAGCTGAAAAGGTGAAAAAGCAAAAGAAATCATCCTTTTGTTTTGTGTAACCAATAATGCTTTTCGAACAAGATAAAGTAATATATCTATAATTCATTCTAAATTGTATTACAACTAATGAATCTATTAAATGAATTTTATAACAAGTTATTTTAATGGTACTTATAAGTACTGTCAGTAGATAAAGGGTTAACACTAATTTACGAACGAAAACATCGAGTCAAAATTTCGATTACAATACTTTCATCTATTGAAGATTCTATTGAAGAAAGTAAAAACGTGTTAAAATCAGAAATAATGTATATGTTGGTTCTCAGCTATATTCTGTAACCTGGGAAGCCTGTGTTTATTCTCATGTTATAATAACGGAGCAAAATACTATATAGGAATAAATAAAGTTATATTGATTTGATGTAAATATATGAAGCAGGAAAAGTCTACAGGTTTTCCTATCTTTCAAATTATCGGATTTTTTGCTGTTAAAGCACGCTATACATGAGATACAGATTTTTTTTTTTCAAAAACAGGATGAGCATTATATACATGATTAACCTATTAAAGACTGACGTTGCGTTTTCGCAACATTATATTTGTCATTTTTGCACTTTTTTTGATACCAGTAAAAAAGAAATGTAAAATTTGCCTTATTTAATTAACACATTTCAATTATTCATAAATTAAAAGTAAGTGTTTAATAAAAAGTGGTGTGAGCTGAATAAAATTCCTGTAAAACATGGTGGTCCTTAATGGGTTAAATATGGTATTATAATGATATCGAAAAAAATGTGACGCCATATAGCTATGGAAATAATATCAGCTATTTAGGAATTTTGAATACGTTTAAAAGAATGTGGTAAAGAGCAAGATAAAAATTTGATGTTTTTAATTAATGTTCCATATATTTGTACATCACTGCTTTTTTCTTTTTAAGTCTGTTTGATTGTTCTATTTTTTTACACAAACCGTATGAACTCAAATAATCGATAAATACTTCAATAAATGTCAGTAAATTTCTCGATAAGCACATAAATTAATATCCATTCATATGAATGTGACTTTAAGTGCTACATCAACATTTAAAATAATATTTTAAACAACAAAGAAAAACCATGCATCTGACATAGATTATAAAACACTTTCCAACGCTATGAGATAATACTTTTTTTTCTATTTTTTTTAATCTATAATTTAGTGAGATCCTAAATGTAGAATTTAAAAACTGCCGAACGAAGGTAAAAATCCTTTTTGGCAATTGCTTTTAATAACCGATAATGTATGCGAATGTTTATTTCAGACCCATTTATGATCCATGGGTTTTTATAGATACTACACAGTTACGATAAAATTTAATTTAGCCGGAAAACGCTGAAAACAACTTAAAGTGCTTACTGGGAATATTCACCTCTAGACACTATATTCATATACTAGATTAATTTTAAAACAATTATTCTAATTTGAAAACAAATCATATTAGATGTAAATTTCCAACTGGGCGAAAAATGTCCGGACCAGGATTCGAACCCGGGACCTCCTGGCTGAAGCCGCCAGTGCTCTGCCATCTGAGCTATCCCGGACGATTCTGGTCGAACTTTTTCACCCAGTTAACCTTGATGATTACAGCATCTGGTGTGAAACCTGGTTCAGCTCAACAGAATAAATCTCAGGAAAATGGAACTCCAGAAATCGCTGGATACGAAATTACACTAGATTAATTTTAACACAATTATTCTAATTGGTAAACAAATCATATTAGATGTAAATTTCCAACTGGGCGAAAAATGTAAATCCTGGTCCGGACATTTTTCGCCCAGTTGGAAATTTACATATAATACTATATTCATATAATTTTGTTCAGCCATGTATATAAATTTAATATAGTATACTAACACCGCATAAAATAGTAAAGCTTCTTTGAGCTAAAAAATGTGTAAAAGGGATGAAAACGTTCTTTCTGGAAATAACGTTTATATAATTAATCTGAATGATTTTTATGAAATGTTTATTTATTGACTTTATACACACAACATAATATACGTAAATACTTAACAAGGCTACGAAACACAATACACAAATAAAAAAGGACTTCCATAAATTAACATCCATAAATGCCCATGTGAGCATTTCATTTAGCGAAGACCTATATATAGATATATTTTTTTACAAGCATCATCCTATTACTCTAAATTATAGTTCAGAAGGAAAGTGCAAGTCACAGTTAAAACATGCGCTTTAGGCAATTCACGCTCATAAATGCTATTGATTTTTTTGTATAGCCTTGTACATACTATATGTGTTATAGAAATTATATACTCACGCAATGCAATAAAATTCAGTAAAACTTTAAAATGCATATCACATCTAGTAAACGCATGTCATCAATCATTGTCCGTCCTGTAATTGAAATATTTTGTGTGTCTCTGTAAATGAAAAATGATTGCTACAAATTCCATAAACTGCAGAATGCACCAAAGGGATCTCTATCAATTTCATTCAGTTTTAAGTAGCGTAACAAAATAAAAAAATCCCCATAGATCTTAATGTAATGGAGTTATTTTGAACATTCCTGTCAACGAAGTACAAATAAACGCCACTGACTTTATTTATGCTCTATAGAAAAAGCTTATTGCAACTCATCTGAGCGATGCATATGAATTTCATTATGTTTAGTGTGTATCGTAAGATCACTAAAATGCACTGCAAACAATATTTTCTCCCTAGACCATAATGTAACTGAATTATTTGTTTGACCATGGTAAGGAACTGTGACAGCTACATGTTACATATTCAGTAGGGAACGTATTATAACAAATTTCAAAAACATAAATCTTTGTAAAAGAAACCCAAGTATTTAAACGAGAGTTACAGACAGAGAAAAAGACAGATAGAAATACAGAAGTCCAAACAAACCGAATAGATGCACATTTTTAAATTATGTTGGAAAATATGAGTCTTGAACATACAAAGTGTGCGAACAACTACGTCTCGAGTACACGATAAAATTAAATCTTTTCTGATATAAATAACCTTCAAGCTAACTTATTTTTTGTTAAAAGTAATAAAAACATATTTAAAAGGCAAATAAATACCCTTATTTACTCAGATCGACGTGTTTCATTGCTCTGACGGTAACATTCTCAAGACCTATAATGATACAAATATTTTCGAAAAAAATTTTTAATTGAAAAACTGGTAAACAAAGATCACGCGAAGTCAAAAATAATGAAATTAACTGCAATATTAAAAATAGATGATAGTGAATGTGAATTATTTTATATTATTAATTCATTATTCTGTAGAGCATCTCTTTCCAAATTTTAGGAAACTCCATGGAGGCTGAATCATTGCTCACTGCATGATCTTTACTGCATAAAAATTAGGGATTGACCGAAGCAGCAACTTTGCCGAATACCGAATACCGAAGCTTCGGTCTAAGTGTATACCGAATATTCGGTATTCGGCGACCGAATACTTAAAAAATTTTTAATACACATTTTTGCGTATACTAGCTTCTTTAATAAACTTTAATTAAAATTAAATTCTTAATAATTTATTTCAATTACATTTTTATTCATAAATCTAATTACACAAGAAAATTTAATGGCTTCTTTCCACTCAAAAATTCATTGACCCATCACTTATTTGTTATTATTTTATCACTACTCAATACCCAAATTAACCTATGAAAGTATTAAACTATACAGGCTATTATTAAAGATAAGGATTGTCAGAAAAACAAAAGTTCACTCAAATAAAAAGAAACAATGTTGCCATAAAGCTGACTTACTGATTGTCTAATTATAAACATATTGAATAGGAATGTTCTCAAATACAATAGGTATATCAATTTGTACATTTAACTCTTTTCTGTCAAATTATTGATAGATATTTATATTTTGATTAATATTTTAACATTGTGTTGATGAAGATAACAAATTTGAATGATTTTAATTTAATAATTATAAAAGTTATGGGATAGACATAGGGGGCATACTTATTTCATGTGTGTATTTTATTTAATATACACCTTAGATATGCAGAGATGAACTCTGATATACTTATTTGATGTGTATATTAAAGAAAATACACATTAAATAAATTTAAATTAAAAAAAAACTCATGTAGAAATAATTAAAATTAAATGATAAGGGAAAGATGCCCATCTTCCTTACTATTTTTTTCTCTATTGTAGGCAGTTGTTTTGATTTCACCCCTATGTAGACTATTTTAGGAAGACATTTTTTTAAAATTAAAAATGGTCTTTGACTTGTTTTTTGTTGTGCAGCTGAACTCTGAACCCATGCACATAATATTGAAACTCATCGTTTAGCCTATTCTACTTCTAAGTAAAAGATGATTCTTCCTCTTCTAAGAAAATACTTAACCACAATTATTCGGCCGAATACTTAAAAGTATTCGGCCGAAGCCGAATATTCGGTTTACATGCCGAATCACCGAATACCGAATCGACTATTCGGTATTCGGTCAATCCCTAATAAAAATGAACAAACAAATAGGAAGGGATCACAAACAGAAAGTTTAAAACTGACATAAAATACAACAAGAAAACTACATCTTTAGCCAGACTATATAACAAAGAACCTTTGCAGATTAATTAAAACAATAGTAGAATAATTTATTCATCAAGATTTTATTTGCCATCTATTATCCGAGAATCTATAGAGATCTTTTTACGCAGTGAAAATATATGTAATAATTCAGCCTCCGTGGACCTTACTAAAATTTGGAAAGAAATCCTCTACAGAGTAATGAAACAATAGTATAAAATAATTCACGTTCACTAATATCTATTTTTAATATTGCAGTTAATTTCATTATGCATGAGTTCGCATGATTTTTGTTTACCAGTTTTTCAGTTTAAAATTTCTATTGTTATAGATCTTGAGAATGTTGCCATCAGAGTGATTAAACATGTCGACCTGAATAAATAACGGTTTTATTTGCCTTTTAAATGTATTTTTATCTCTTTTAGAAAATATTCGGTTAGTATGATGTTTCAATTCCGTAATTTTAATTGTAATAACAAGGAAATATCGTAAGGTTTAATCCATTAAATAAAATAGTGTAAAATTCATCTTATATCTTAATCATCCGAAAGGTAACTATCTGGAATTAATTTAACGCAAATACAAATCTTATAACTTGTTCTAGAATGAACTGAAAACATAATTAAAGCAATTCTGTGCCTAAAAATGTTTTAAAATATTTCTTTTAAGCTTAAAGCACGTATTTCTAAATTAAAGGTTCAAACATACAAGATGAAGATGTTGATACATGCTTATATTATTCTACAATAAATTGATATGTTTGCCACAAATTTTTAAAAACGATTCTGCTGTAATATTCCGTAGTTTTAATTGTAATAACAGGGAAATATCGTTAGGTTTAACCAATTAAATAAAATAGTATACAATTCCTCTTATATCTTAATCATCCGATAGGTCATTTCGCTGGAATTTAAAGCAAAAACATCTTATAATTAGTTCTACAATGAACTGAAAACATAATTAAAGCAATTTTGTGCCAAAAAATTGATTAGATATATTTCTTTTAAGCTTAAAGCACGTATTTGTAAATGAAAGGTTCAAACGTACAAGTTAGAAAAGTTGGTCCATGCATACTTTATTCGACGATAATCGGCATATTTTCCACAAATTTTTAAAAAACAATTCTGCTGCAATATTCCGTAATTTTAATTGTAATAACAAGGAAATACCATTAGTTTTAATCAATTAAATATAAAATAGTTCTTATATATTAATCATCAGAATTGATCACTTCGCTGGAATTTAAAGTGAAATTTTTAAAGATAATAAATAACTGGATTAAACTAATTTTAAAATGTTTAAAAATAAAAGCTTGCATGATACTTACTATAAAGTATAAGCCTCTTTTCTGTGACACTCCAAAGAATCTAATGTAGATAAAATAAATTGCTAAACAGTTAAATTTTGCGTGAGAGCGAAACACAGTTCAGCCCTTAATCAAACATTTAAGGCTTTGTCATGTAAATACTTACAAAGTGGGTATCATGAAGTTATACCAATCGTGACTGGTGGAATGTTTTGCCATTATGTAATGGCATGTCCTCTCGTTTCCATTCTGTCATTACTGATTATTTATTCATTATTTATCCATTGCAGCAATGGGCATGAAATATTAACATTTTAGTAACGCTAATGGTATGCTTAGTAATGCTCTAATATAATACCATAGTTGAAAAAATAATCACATTGAGAAAAAAAAATATTGAGCATTCATTGAGAAGTACCTTCTTAAAAATAATTAGCAGAGAAAGCAGTAAACTGTATTTCATGAAGAACAATTAATTATATCATAATATTAAAATATTTATTTGCTTAAAAGACGTTATAAAAACACATTAAAAGTAAATTAAAAACACTTTATTTACATTTTCAACTCATTTTCTGAGTCGTCGTCAGAATCTATAATAGAAAATTACAAATGCATAATGAAAAATGGAAAAAAATCATCGAAAATAAACAAGTAATCATGTAACGCGCCCTATATTTTCGCGATTGCTCGTGTTCCCTCTATGTCGCGATGCCGTAATTTATCCAACCATTCAACCCATAAATTCGGGATACGAAAAGATAATGTATCGTTACAAACTCGTGAACCTCTTAAATAAATTTCAATTCAAATTTTAAGAGGTTCACGAGTTTGTAACGATAAATGGACGATAAATAACGATACCTTGATTAGCCATTTTAGAAAATAAACGTAGCGCACTTCGTGCGTAAATCTCTGGTAAAACATAAATAAGAAGCTGCGATAGAGAGTCATTCCTTTTGTGATTCATCGAAAAAAAATTTAAGCCATGGAACTATGAAGATTAAAGGAGACGACATAAATGACATCACTTGAAGTGTCCCACCCCTGTGCGTGACGTCAGCCGCGGGTAAACAGAAGATTTTGGTTTGTTTTGGTTTTGTGTTTATGACGGCCGATTATCAAAACGTGGGATATAGGCCCTGGGGGGAGTACCCTTCGTGGGGGTCTTTCTAAGGGAACCTAACCCGTATTTACGCATGGAAAACCACGGCTTCAAAGAAAACCACGAAAACTCCGAAACGGTTAGGCCGACGGGCGCAATTGGGTTCGAACCCAGCACCTCCCGTCTACCAGCTTCGAGAGCAGAACCTCTCAGCCACTGGTGGGGCCGGTAAACAGAAGAAAAACACCAACATGCTTGAAGAACACTTTAACAATGCTTCCCTTTTGTTCTTTCGGATGGGGTTCAACCAGAGATACCTATTTATTAATCAATATACATATTTAAAAAATTTTGTAGGGGGGGATGAAAAGGGGGGGGGGGTAAACGATAAAAATACAATTTCAAAGTTTTATTTTAAAAAATAGTATTATTTCAATAGTTGCAGCAGATTGTTTTAATTACGCAGTTTTATTGCATATTTGTTAAAAATTTTTGTTTCATTAAGAAATCTTAATTTTGTTATAGTGTATTAGCCGGGAAACCTGGTTTACCCAGAAATATTGTAAATGCTAATTGTGTGTTTATTAGAACATAAACTAGCCGAACTTTGCTCATCTAAACGCTTCCATATTGTCAATTATTTTTTATCAGTTTTTCAAATTTTAAGTGAAAAACACAATTTTTATCCACCGTCCTAGGACGGGCATTTACACGAGTATAATGTAATAAATAAATAATACATATAATACAAATTAAGATATAAGAAATAAATTAGCAGAAATTTAGCCCCGAGCCGAACCTCGGATCGGGTGTTGATAAAAGAGGGAAAACGAACCCGATATAGAAACCTTAATTCGAATCCAGCATCTCTTTTCTGGTATTCAGATCACTAACCCATAGACAAGCAGGTCGGTTTTGATTAAGGATCGATCGAAACATGTTTTTAAGGCTAAAACCGAAACCGAATTTCGGTGAGCTTCCTATTTTTGGTCGAAAACGAAAATATTAAAAAAAAATTTAAGGTAATTAAATTGTATGGATCAAAGTAATTAATACATAGTACATAAATATTCATAATTAATTAATTATACGTATTTATTAAATATACATAGTTATTAATTAATTATACGTGTGGCCCAAATTAGCTCCTTGTCCCTTAGACCCGAAACTTTTTATTTTCATATAATATAAAACAGTAATTAATTCATCAACAACACAGAAAGATTTTCTAACTATATGAATTTCATTTAATTAAAAAATATTTTAGTTTTATGTAAACACATCTCGATTTATCTGTTATAATTCTTTTTGCAAATGATCATCTGTTATACTAGAGCTTTCTCAAAGAGTATTCGAAACACTTCTGCGGTTTCAAACGGAAAATTTTCTATTGCTGTAATGTCTGCAGCTTTTAATGAGCGCGTGAAAAAGTTTAGTTATATATAAGCATTGTTTGCTTTATAATTTGTATTCACGTCTTGAATCAGTCAAGACTGATAATTATAAACAACGAAGTTTGTAGCAATAAATAGTCTCATTTGAGCCAATAATGCTCAAATCGATGAGTAATGTTGAAATTTTCCGAAGGATGAAATCAGATTTTTGGAATACTGATAGTTTAGGCCTGGCCGAATTTTCAGCCGCAATTTCGCCAAAAACGAAAACGAAGCCGAATTTTCGGTCGATCTCTAGTTTTGATCAGTGTTGCCTGGTGTCCAGATTTTTAGGACACCCAAAACATGTCTCGCGTAGCCACAGCGTGGGACGCCAAATGACCCGATTTTTGAGGATGCACAAATTCTTATTAAATTCTTATGAATCTCTTTTCGTGCCATGGTATTCGTTAATCTGTAGCGAGAAAAATTTAATACAGTAAAACCTGTGAAAACAGAGTCTGTGTATAGCAAAATTTTTATGATACCGCCGAAAGGAATGCCTTACAAATCTATCTGCTAAGACTGAAATCTTTTTAAAACAGAATATTTTTCTGATCCCTATAGATTCTATTTTTGCAAGTTTTATCGTAAAGTTTATCGTAAAGTATCGTATCGCAAGTTTTATCGTTTGTTTATTAAAAGTTGTGAAAACGGGATTTATTTATAATAGTATCATTTTTGAAACGTCAAAATTCCATAGTCATCAATGGAAGAATTACCCTACAACTAAAATTGCATAATATTAATGTGTTTAATTAGTATGGTAAAACTTACCAAAACGGAAAAAAGAATGAAGGAAGATTCACTTTAAACAGTTCTCCGTTTTAGCATACATAAATGTGCAGTATTTCTTCAGTAGATACCTGTTACTCATAAGACAGGCTCATAGACAGTTTTTTTCTTTTTTTTTTTTTTTTTTTTTTTTTTTTTTTTTTTTTTTTTCAAAATTTACTCTATTTTTATATCCCGATTTAGAAGCGCTTGTCCGCTTTTTTCTTCTTTTTTGTCTTCTTGTCCCTGCCCCCCTTTTTTTATACCCTGGTATGCTATTTCCTTCTCCCACCTATTAATGTGTCGTCTCCAAAAAATAACGTTGCGTTGTATAAGCCAGCCGTAAAACAAAGCAGATGAATCATTGTACGATTAAATACTCTACAGCAATTTTTTAAACTTCTAAGCATCGCACATTTTTCATTTTTATACTGTTGTTTTTTTTTGTTTTTGTTTTTTTGTTTTTTTTTAAGTACTTTTAAATTTGTTTGAAAACTGCATCTCCATTTATTTTTGAGATATTATTATTATTATTTTATTTTATTTTATTTTATTTTTATTTATTTATTTATTTATTATTTTTTTTTGTAGTTTTTAGCACCATTTGTTTAATTTTGGCAACTCAAGTACTCCATTTCTGTAGAAAGTAAACGGAAAATAGTTGAAAAATAGCAATTATATTTTTGTTGCCATTTTCTCATAAAAACTGAAAAAAAATTAATTAAAATACGTGCTATTTTGAAAAAGTATTAAATGAATGATTTCTGATAAAACATAGAGCTATTATAAACTAAATTTAATTTTAAGTATCTATATTAATATTACAAACAAATGAAGGCACATGAATCATGAGATAGGCGATTCTTTTTGTCCAGTTTTTTGAATGAAGACATCTCTTTTTTTTTGGTTTTGTGTATTATTCAGCGATAGTCACGTCCTATGCATATTTTACTGTAAATGTTGTTTAAGACTGGATCGTAAATGAGGAATTCTTTAAGGGATGCGGATTACGTCATTTTATATAAAATAAAAGCGCGTGTTTGGAGTAACTAAACTGATCTATATTTATATGCATAGATATTTTTTTTCATCGGGAGGGGGGGGGGGGGGGGGCACTAAATTCTGAAAAAGCGGAATTCCTGTTTTCTAGTGTTTGTTTGTTTCCCTGTTCCACTTTTTGTGATTGAAGGGTTTATCTGGCAACACTTTTTTTGACGCAGATGGAAATTTCAAAATTAGTGACGTATTTTTGACAATAAACAAAACGAGACTTCACTTTTCTATATTGTACTTTATTCAGCTTCATTTCATTTCTGCATTTTCTTCGTTTACAACCAGTAGCAAGAGTCGTTGAGTTCATTTTAATTTACTTTTGTGACAATTTTTTTTTCCTTGCACAAGATAAATGTAATGCAAATTAAAATAGTTTTATTAAAAGAACTCATAGATGTAAAGAATATATTAAAAATCATTCTCTTTTTATTTGAATTGGATTTGATTTGATAATTTTATCTGAAAAGTATGGATGGCAGCACATTTGCTTTTCTCTATATAAAATGACCATTAGAAAGAGTTGGTATGTCGGTAAAATTGTTTAAACGGAACACTTACAAAGATGCAAAAAAGCTATTGCCGTTATACACGGTGTCCGGTCTCAACGGTGTCCAATGGCTAATTCCTAAACCGTTAGCCTTGGACGTATAGTTCCAATTACAAAAATGTTTAAATTCAGGGAAAGAAATATTTTAAAAGAGATTTGGCTCAATAAAAACATTTCTTAAAAAGTTATAAAATTAAAATTTTTATACGGTCCCCGGTCCCATAAGTTATATTTAGTAAAAATTTTCCTTTTACACTGACAAGTAATACGCAAAAAGTCCCGTTATTCTACGATTAAAATTGACCGAGTAATAGCTGTTTAAAGTTGGAGCATATTTTTTGCTGCAAATTGGGGGTCATTCACAAATTTAGTCGAAATATAATTTCGTCAGATATATTAAAAAATGGTTGAGAGTGAAATTAACATTGCAATATAAATTTGAAATCTTTAATCATTCTGACATATTAATGCAAAATATACAATTTGTGATAAACAATTAAGAAGAAAGAAAAGACAGAATTTTTGTTAAATAAAATGATGATGAATAACAGCCTCAATTCTTTACAAAATGATACGTATTTTTAAATATTATTAGATTACACTAGCCTGCAAAAGTTGGGTTACGTCATGTTTTTTAGCTTTTGATAATTGATTCTTATGTATTTTGTACCGCTGAATCTGAAATTGACCTTCATTTTTAACCATCACATCAGGATTTTTCGCAAATTTCAAAATTAAAAAGTTCAAAGTTAAAATTGAATCTCCTCGCTCATCTCATCGGACCACTCATCTATTTAGCTGCAAGAATCCCAGGATAAGCAAAAAAATCGAATAAATTATTGAATAAAATAAAATAAAATAAAACAAAAAAAGTTTTACATATGTTTTGTAGTATGAGATTTTCGCTATATCTTAACTCACACATTTACGATTTGCAAAAAAATTCTAATATGCTGTTTAAAAATGAAGGTCATTTTCAGATTCAGTGCTAAAAATTACGTAAAAAACAATTATCAAAAGTTAAAAAGCACAACCGTCTCCTCTACTTTATAGTATCCGATTTTTGTTATTCTTTAAATTTGACAATTTATGATTTGCGAAATATCCTGACATGATGGATAAAAATTAATGTAATTTTCGGATTCATTGCTAAAAAAATTCATAAAAAAAAAAAAAACGACAATCGCAGTCTTGTCTAATCGCAGTCTAATCGCAGTCTAATCTAAAACATTTTCTTTAACTTCTTGGCGGTAACTTATACGAAATTTTTTGTGTTATTCTGTAAAATAAGTATAAATGGTAACCACCGAAAATCATAATAATATTAGATTGTTATTGGATTTGCGCCAGTATGTAAAATGTAATCTCGATCGGATATTTAAAAGTGAGTTAAAGTTCGAGTACAAATTCTGAACTGGAAAAACATACATACGATCGTTGAAGTAGCATAAAAACATATAAAAATATCATAATTTTTACAGTACATATACATTTAACGTCTGAATTTAAAAACCATTAAAACACCAAATAAAATAAACTAAGACAGACTTGAGCACAGTTAAAAAATAAAATTTATAGAGAATATACTTAAAAACAATTAAAAATACAATATGTAAACGTTTTGCCAAGCAACACGAAAGGCATCATCAGTACAAAAAATATTTATTGCATTTCAAACGACAGGACAAATCAAGAACAGTTACAGTTAGTTATTTTAAAAACAAACAATATTCACTAGGGACAGCACGAGCATCATTCAAAGTCTACGATCGCGATTCAGTGAACCAAGCCTCGAGGAGCAATCTACCATGGTAGTTGTTGCAACCCGATTTCAAAATACTGGCGTTCGCAATGAGCGGAATGTGATTCGTTTGAAGTGAATGCTGGGCAATTTTTGAATTCAAATTACTCTTTCAATATCAGATAGGTGGGACTTATCAGGAATGTATGTTTTAGCGATTTTGCTTAAATTTTCATTAAAAGTCCCAATCGGTTTTGCTGTTTTTACATTCCCTAATTGGTATAAAATTGTGAAACAAAATTATCTGAAATGTTCAAGGTTTAAACTGGGGTACGTATTTTTCTAATCTTCAGAATATGTCATAGATAATATTTTACAAAGCTCTGAATGAAATTCAGCTCCGTTTTTCACGTTCCAAAATTGTAAGTAATATCATAATCAAACAGCAAGGAAAACCGATAACTTAATCAACGGGTACCCTTTATTATGATCTCAAATATGTACAAAAAAAAAGAAAAAAAAAAAATTCAAAAATATGCAAATACGAATACAAATGAGTAAACAGCGAATTGGTCTCTCATAGGTTTAGCATTAGCTCGCGAGTGTCTCTGCCTGACGGGACAGGAGCCTTAAATCGTTAAAACCGAAGTCAGTAAAAAGACCTTGATTGGAGGAATTTTATCTTTTGTCATATTTTTTTAATGTGTGTTCTGGAGTACCATTTTATTCGTTTCTAAATTGTGACGAAATATTTATTAGTCTTCCAATTGTTTCTATTTATTGTAAGAGACTTATTTATCTCATACAAAAAATTTTTATTATTATGTTTTGAAAATCTATGAAATTATGAAAAAATTACTTGAATTCGTCACGGTTGATTTTCTTTTGTCATATTAAAATTATTTGAAAAGAATAAGAATGATGAAGGGTTGTATGGCAATTAGTAATAATTTGGTATTTTGAAATTTAAGTAATTGAACGCAATTGAAGTAATTGTAATCGTTAAGGAAAACATTTTTAAAGATTGACACCAGATGGCAGCACTAAAGAAAAATAATAGGGCTCTGAGGAATGTAGTTACATCTTTCAATTCTAAGCATCTTTCTTTACCTCGTTTTTAAAATATCTCTCTTTCGCTTTTTTTTTTTTTTTACTTCAATCAGAAACCAACTTACAAATTTTGGGTCCCAGGGAACAAATGCTTACGCGGTTGCCCCGTTGCTTAAGGGAGATTGCGTTAAAAGAAAAAAAAAAAAAAAAAAAAACATTAAAAAGGTACTTACTAAAGTAACCATTATTGACTTTAATAATTACTTTAAAATATCCATTAAAAAATTAAATATGATAATCATTAATTTACTTTTAAGTAATTATTTCACAATTATGAAATTTAAATGAGCAGACGTTTTATAATAAACTGTGTAGTGCTGATTATCTTTTCCTATGCAAGTCTATATACAATAAATTCTGTCTAAGGCGGAATCGATCGGGACCGAGAAAATTTTCCGTAGTAGACAATATTCCACCTTATACAAATTTTACTCTATGTCTATGGATTCGTAGGGACTTGAAAATCTTTCCGGGTTAGACAGATTTCCGTCTTACACAGAGTCCGCCTTATAGAGAGTTTACTTATCTGGAAGGATAAAGTATGCAACAACTAATAATAAATGTAATGCAATACCAAGCCACAATTATTTAAAATATTAAAGGGCTCTGTCGCCTACAACCTACGCTCAGAAACCCCAAATAATTTGTCAAGGACAGGAACAGGATTAAACAAGAATTAAAAATACAATATATTTTTAAAGTGATAAAGATAAAAGAAAATATTCACTATAATAAAGTAATTAAATATGGATTTTTCAGGAAAAATATACGGTATTAAGAAAATATGATACGAACGCAATAGAATGTAAAATGAAATGTAAAATTCCATTAGATATTGAAACTACATTAGATTTTGGCAAATAATTGAAAAACCTTTAGCAGCATTTGGGAGCACCTGAAAATCAGAGGCCTTGCACCCGTGACCTGAATGCAGTGCCCTAAAATAGGCACTGCAATTATATACTCGTCGTTTATGGACATGTATTTTCAGAGCAGTATGTAGATGTGTAGATATGGGGATGGACCGGGCACGTTCCTTTAAACGGCCCCTTACGGGTACTGGTGCTTAAATAAATGAGAACGAATGCAGACTAAAACAACTTTTTAATGTATAATTTTCAAAATAAAATAACTGACAAGTAAAAAGTTAAAAAGTCAGAACTTGAATCGTATAATTTGTGCAAACTGATAAATCTTCAGATCCGAGGCCTCAATGTCAATTTTGCAAGATATTTTAATTTTAATCTAATTCCCACAATATCTAACATACTGAATCCCTCCATTTATTGTTAGATTATATGTATAATAAAATCTAAGCATAAAAGATTTCCCGAGCATTCAGAAATGTAATTTTTAAGACCTGTTATATTAAAAACGATCCCACCGAATTATGCTTTTCAATAACTTATTTTTAGAATTTTTCACATTAAAATTGTCATTTCTTCAAGAGGCTCTGCTACTGTGAATGTCATGTTGTCTCATTCAATTTATGTTTGTAATTGCATACAAAATTGTGCTATTTCAAAATTCTAGTAAAGCGATTGGTGCACTTTAAACTGTTTCAATACTATAAGCGTCTTATTGTATTATTACGTAATTGTATCCTACCTTAATTAAATAAAGACGGTCTGTCAACCAGAAAACATCAGCATTTTTTGCCAAAGTTGGATAAAATCTCTTGTACCTAAATACTTATGCAGAGATAAACTCCCCTTGCGAGACATATCTAATTTAGAAATCTAATGTTTTTATAATTTTTATTTCGAAAAACACGTTTTGGTGGTTATCATAGAGTAATTTAAACAAATTGGAAATTGTATGTCAAACGTGGCAAATGAGGTTCGTACCATAACTAGTTTTATACATATTCATATCTTGGTGCAATAGCTGTTGCACTCATGCAAAAATGCAGGAATACAAAATTTATTATCATTATAAATGTTTAATTCAATAATACAGAAATAATAGGTCTCCATCTTAAATGGGACAGGTAATCACCAAATGAAGAAAGCGTTTATTAGCATCTTTTTAAGTTTGGATTCGATTTTCATAAAATTTGAAATGAATCGACAAAATTCTGCAACGATTATATATATTAAATTTCAAACAATTCGGTTGGGTTTTCTTTTGCGACGTTGTATGCGGACAAATGAACAGATAGATGGACGGACCACACGAGGTATATATAGGTTCTACATAATTATATAATGGAGGATATTCAAAATATGGGTTCGAGGCTGAAAGAAGTCACGTGATACCGGTAATTTACCCAAGGAACTTCTAACTGATAAGAAGGGAAGATACTACTGCTTTGCCTCATGAACTGTTTCATTGGCTAGCGGGGATTTACATTACACGTCTACGGAGCCTTCCCTTCTTTAGGCTAGAAGTTTTTACCTTGACTACGTGATCAAAACGGAGATGGAATATCCTCCATTACTAATAGACTTAAAAAAAGTTCTTATCTAAATAAAAAATCTATTTCGATACAAGGAACATACCGAAATCAACCTACACTGTTAAAAATATCGTGAAAAATTACCTCTGTTTTTCAAGGCTATCTATTTTCTGACCAATAAGAACGCTTCATAGGTGTTTATGTAGCGTTTTCATTGGTCAGAAAATAGAGAGCCTTTAAAAACAGAGGTAATTTTTCACGATATTTTTAACAGTGTACCTTCCCCAAAAAATGCTCTCTTGAAATAAAATGTTGCAATTTTAGTTTAAATATCATCCTGCGGTGGCTAATTTCTACAATTGGTACATTTCTTATTGTTACGTACTTTCACTTTCTAGTACAGAACTTCTCAAAAGCTGCTATACTTATTCACTTCTTAAGATAGGCTCCAGAATGATCACTAGGGATTCATTTGCAACACATTCACTTATGTGTAGCCATTTAAAGACTATTGTATAATCTTTCGTCATCAGATCCACTGCCAAATGATCCATATGCATAGATGTATAGCTGTTTAGCAAAACGGGATTGACCAATCACAAGCCTGCATTTTTGCGAGCTTTTGCCTATTTGCAAAAATGCAGGCTTCTGATTGATCATCTCATTTCGCTAAACAACGAAAAATCTATCTGGACCTCGACCTAAATCCAGCAGTCCGCTCAGGAATACAATGACAAAGAATTTTCGAGGCAAAGTATAGATTTATCTCATAAAACAGCATGCGGTAAATATCTTCAAATTGTTTTTTTTTTTTTTTTTTTTTTTTTTTTTTTTTAATATAACGAAGTTGTTACGATCTTCACTGATAGGTATATTTTTATTGAAAAAACTATAGATTTTATTTAAATTCATTTCAAAGTTTTAATTTGATAGTAGTTTAAAATGAAATTTTAGATAAGTTAAACAGCAGCAAACAATGAAATGCAAAATTTGGTAAGTATTGCTTAAAAAGTATCAAAAAGGTGTAGAAAATTGAAAAAAGTATGAGGGAAATTGCTTCAGATATTAAGAAAAGTGCAGGATTAATTACTTGCGCACACTGAAAGCTTAATGCGGTCGCGGCAAAAAAATGAACGGGTGAGTTAGCTCCCCCTATTATTATGGAGCTCAGTGGATTTTACGGATGATAAAGAAATTACACTGTTAAAAATATCGTGAAAAATTACCTCTGTTTTTAAAGACTATCTATTTCCTGACCAATGAGAACGCTTCATAGGCGTTTATGTAGCGTTCTCATTTGTCAGAAAATAGATAGTCTTTAAAAGCAGAGGTAATTTTTCACGAAAGTTTTAACTATAGCGACTAGAATACACAGTGTGGAAATCGGCTATCGCTGTAATACTTAAAAAAGCGCTAAAATATTGTATCCCTTAAATATGCAACGATGCTGCTGCAATAAACAGATCGCAGTGACGGCTGCAGGATATTTTCTACAACTGCAAGGTATTGCTACAGCGTCTAGAAGATACAGTGTGGAAAACGGCTACAAAATAGTGCTAAAAAATTGAATCCCATAAATGTACAACGATGCTGAATAACAAGATGTCGATCGTAGCGCCATCGTAGTGATTTAAAAACGATAGTCATTCTAAAAGAGACTCTTTAACCTATTTCACGTCATTCCTTAACTAAATTAGCTTATAACAGACCAAAATATCTTATATTTATAGTTTCCGACATTTAACATTCCATAATTTTTGAAAACACAGTGTTTATATTGAAAAGAGTTACGAGATGGCGCTCGTATCAGCATATTGCCGCTGAGCATTGTTGGAGATTTATGGGATACAAGTTTTTAGCACTTTTTAAAGCATTATAGGAATAGCCGTTTTCCACACTGTATCTTCTAGGCGCTGTAGTATTGCTAGTCTATACAATGTAAGACTAGTAATACGAAAATCCCACAGATGTCGCTGCGATCGACACTTGGCATTTTAGCAGTATCGTCGCACATTTAAGGTAATAAAAATTTTTAGCACTGTTTGGATAGCATATTTCCACATTAGGTATTCTAGACGCTTTAGTTTTAACAATGTATTGTAAGGATTTAGATAAATATTTCAATATTTTCGGAACGATATTAAACAGTCCGGACTTAAAATTTTGCAAACTTTTCACTCTTTTCCAAAGTTTTGCAAAATGCAGACTTTTCATTGGACAATCTTGTTTTGAAAATAGCGAAAAATCTACCTGAATCCCTAGCAAAATATTGTTGCCACCAATATAAAAAACTCATTTATTACGGAAACGACAAATTTTTTTTATGCTGTGTTATTTGGGTTATTGTTGTTAAATAACGTCGGTTTTCGGTAACAAAATTATGAACAAGCGTGCCTCTATAACGAAGTAGCGACATACGGTCGTTTATTGGTAGAAGTGACAAAAACAAATCGTTATCGGTCTTTGCGAGCGTGTCATTATTGTCAGGCTAATGTTTGTTGAATTATTTCACTTGTTTAACAGAACTCGTCCACGCGCGTATCGTCTAATTCAAGAAAGTGGATTGCCGTACTACGACAAAAACTTGAAATTAGCATGCCTCCTGTGCATATATCACCACTCTTATGTATAAAGGCTCTCTGTTATGGTGTCGTTTCTGAGCGCTGTCGGTTAAATTTCGAAATTTGTGTATTAGAGAAAGCAATGGAGGACATTCCATCTACGTTATGATCACGCAGTCAAGGTAAAAACTTCTAGCGTAAAGAAGGGGAGGCTCCGCAGAAGTAATCTAAATCCCCGCCAGCCAATGAAACAGTTCATGCGGAAAGCAGTAGTCATAGATTAACATCCAAGATCGGACATTCCCATAGAGCGTAATGGTAATGCGATTGCAATCGTAGTGCCCTTAGTGACAATGGGGAAGAAACTCCCCCTCCTTGTAGTATACTTATTATTGGATATCAACCTTATTGTGATCTTTCTTTTTTTAATGTTGCATGTTTACGTTTTCGATAGAATCTTACACCGATACATGAATATAGAATAGACATTCTATTTTATATATCTAATATCTATTCTATGTTCATGCACGGATATATGTTTTTTTTTTCTTTTTCTTTTTTTTTTACATGATTTTGTGAACGGTTTTAAGTGCAACGAATACTAGGTAAAAATTTCGTCTTGAATGCTATATATCAAAAGCAATGGTGTAATATAAAAATATACGAAATGTTGAACACTACAAGTCCCAGAAAATTTCATAATTATTGCCCTTTGGCAGGAAAATTTTTATAGCACGTGTTTTATAAATTTATGAAGTTTAACGTATTAAACAATCGTTACAATAATCTTTTAAAATTTATGCATTTTTACTTCCTTACAGATAAAGTAAAAATATTGTTTTTAATGTAAATAACGTACAATCAATTCAATAATGCTTATAATCTATATATATAAAAGAAAGTCTGGATTTTGTATTAATCAACGCGCAGCCCAAACTGCTGAACCTAAAATCTTGAGATTTGGGGTAAAAATACTTCTTATAACATTGAGTGCCGCTAAGAAAGGATTTTCTAAAATTCCACCCCTAAGGGGGTAAAAAAGAGAACGAACTTTTAAAAAATTCATTAAAAATTTGATTTTATAATTATTTTTCAACTGATAACATAATTTAGTGTACTTTTGTATGCTGGATCGAATGGGACTAATCAAATTCTTATAAGTCCAATAGTTCGCGAGATATTTGATATTTTTCTAATTTGGCGATGTCTTTGGCGCCAAAACCTCGAAATATCTAACATTACAAGTGATAATTCATTCATATTCATTCATATTGTACATCCGTTACTGTAGCAACGGAAGAAATTCAAATTAAATCTTCATGTTAATTCTTTTAATTAAAGAATTAAACCGGCTATATTTGTTTGAAAAAATAAATAAATACAAACGCCTTGGAAAAAAGAAAAATATATATTGATGTTATTTAAAATACAAGGAAGCGATCCACTGAGAAATTATAATACGCAATTTTATATTATATATTTTATTTATTTATTTACTCCGAACGATTTGCCATTTTCAACAAGGTTTATGTATTTAAAAATGTTAAATTACTGTTTTGAATGTAATCGGCAAACGATAAACAAAATTGGCAATTGCCAACCATTTTTGGCGATCTATTCCATGGTCCGGATAATACGTAAATGCCACTTTTTTCAATGAAAGAAATTGGAATTGAAATAATATATCGCGATTTATCGTTTGCTCCTGGATAAAAATATATAATGGGTACTTTTATGTCAGCCGTGTGTAAATTTTGCCTTTTTAAGTTATGGCAATATTCCCTATTATTGTTTTACTTTTTAGTTTTTTCAATGGAATTAGTGTAAGGCATGTATTTTAAATGAAATGAGTGAAACGTTTATATTTTGAATGAAAATAATAAAATAAGAACAAGATGTGGAAAAAATCTTTGTTGATTTATTACTTGCGCTCGTCTAACATAAATGTATCACAAAAGCCATGTATTCACCATTCTTTGGGTAGTTGTTCATGGGATTCCTGGTTAATCTTCCGTAATCGGATACCTCGTCAATCGCTGTATTAGCTACAATGTTGAAAGCATCGTTTACGTATGAAGCGAAACGTTCACGATGAATTATATTACAGAAAATCGTATCATCATCATTTACTACATATTTAAAACGGAAATTTGCATTTCAATCCGATTGTTTATAATATTTTGATAGGATATGCCACTATGAGTTAGGTAATGTTTTTGGAACAGTTTTTGTGTATACACAGTGTTCTACGTTGCTTAGTTATAAGGAAAAAAAGGAAAAAGTTAAAAAATTAAGTGAACCTGATTATTAATGGTTAGCCTTTAAAAAAATTTCCATTGAACAGATTTTGACCCAAGTGGCACTATTACATAACTTTTCAGGAATGGTTTTAGTATATAACATTTCATTATATGTTGTTACAGAGCTATTAAAAAAGTTATAGAGAAAGGTGAACGCAATTATGAATGATACATCTACTGTAATTATATAAAATGCAAATTTGTCTTTCCTTCCACCCGTTTATAATTTGAGTTTTGCAGGATGTATTTTGACGGGACACTGTTAGATATTTTTTTGTGGATGGTTGGTATTTCTTTCATGCTTGGTACTTCTTGCATGGATGGTACTTCTCTGTAGCGAAGTTTTCTTCTGGATTATTGTTTTTTCTGAAGCACAAATTTTACAACAAATCGGATCGCAGAAAATCACATTACAAGAGAAAGTTCCAAAACTAGGTGAACCCGATTGTGAAAGATTACCTTTTATTTAAAGTTCTACTGAGTGTATTTTGATTGGAGTTGCACAGTTAGGTAATATTTCAGGGATTGTTTCAATGTTATATCATTCTACATTTTTAACACTTTCCAACAAAGTTGAAAAGTGTTTATGACTTCGGTTTGTCTGTCCGTATGGCCGTCTGGCCGTCTGTCCACTCTCTAACTCTCGTAAATATGCTCGGATCGTTCTGAAATTTTTGGATGTTAGTGACCTCTACCATAGCACGTTCCCTACCATAGTGTTCCCATAGCACGCCCCCCCCCCCCTCGATTGCTCTAAATGCATTTTTAATTATGATATACGCTTTTTTAGGGTTTCGTTCATCTGACGAAATCCTAATCGTCTCGCTCCTCTGTCTGTATGTCTGTATGTCTGTCCGTCTGTCACAGAGCCCGTTCTCAGAAACTATACATGTTGGAGACTTGAAATTTCGCATACTTATAGCTGAACACCACAAATCATACAACAAACCATAAAAGTTTGAAAAAGTCATACATTTAACCCTTTGGGCTCCCACATGTGTATTTTAAACAATTCTTTCTAAGTGAGTCCCTAATTAGGTTGGAGGCGTGAAATTTTGGCATACCGATAGGTGAACACCTCACATCAAACGACAAATCAAAAAATTTAGAAAAAATCGTACATTTAACCCTTTGGGCTCCCACATGTGTATTTTAAACAATTCTTTCTAAGTGAGCCCCTATTTAGGTTGGATGCGTGAAATTTTGCATACTTATAGCTGAACACCACATGCCATATGACAAATCATAAAATTTTGAAAGAGCCGTACATTTAACCCTTTGGGCTCCCACATGCGTATTTTAAGCAATTCTTTCTAACTGAGCCCTTATTAAATTGGAGATTTGAAATTTTGCATACTTATAGCAGAACACCTGAGGGCTGGCGACAAATCTTAAAATATTGAAAAAGTTTTATGTTTAACCCTTTGAGCTACCACATATGTATTTTAATCAATTCTTTCTATTCAGACCACACGACAAATCATAAAATTTTCAAAAAGTCTTATGTTATTTATCAGATACACAATGAAACATATGATATAAATCTATAAAGGTAAGTAAAAAATGCTTACCGATCAAAGGTAGGCCGCCTTCTTTAGAATCAGAATTCTTTTCGCTGAGAACAGATTCGGCAATTAAAAATAATTCACTCGAATAGTCGAAATGAAGAAACATCTCTTTCATTTTAGATTATTTATATGGCTAACTTATACAAAAAAATATTTACATTATATACATAAGATGAATTAATCTCGAATTCGTTCAAAACATGTTTGATGGGGAAAAAAACCCACATCTCAAAATCGTTCTTCTTTCGTTCTACAAAACAAAAAGTTTCTGTTGCCAAACGACAAAAATAAAATAGTCCTCATTCGAAGGGAAAATGTCCAGGGAGGTCGGGAGAAAATGTCCGTGGAGGTCGTGTTTTGTAATATCCTCCCACCTTTGAGGTTCAGGATGATGAAGCTCAAAACTTCATAGATCCAGTCGCTGCGGCTGTTTCAGTTTTCTACCAGCTCGAGATCGCCGATATTCATCCTCAGGTATGGAAGACTGCTGCACAGGAGCAGGAGCAGAGGTGATATCCAGAGGATCAGCTACAGAAGTGGAATATGAAGACTCTGGCACAGGAGCAGGAACAGGGACGCTATCTAAAGGTTCAACTACAGAGACAGGATCTGATGACTCGGGCTCAGGAGCAGAAACAGAGACGTTATCCAAAGGTTCAATTACAGAGACAGGATCTGCAGACTCTGGCACAGGAGCAGGAACAAAATCGTCGTCTATAGGAGCAGGAATTCTGTCTACTATAAAAGGAGGCATTAGTTCATTATTGATTTCAAGAGGATATAGTCTTTTAAGGGGTCTCAAAAAAGAACCCGTTTTTGTTTTAACTTTGGCTACCCGGAATTTTCCGTCTTTGCCGGGATATAGTTCTTCAATTTTTCCCAAAGGCCAGTTAATACGTTTCGAATTATCATCCCCAATTAAGACAATATCGTCTTTTTTTAACTCAGTTTCCCTATTTCTTCCCGCATTTTCTCGAAGTTGCCCCAGGTATTCTATTCTAAAGCGTTTTCTAAGATCTTCTCGGATTCTTTGCTGATAAGCAAATCTTTATTTCATTTTTGTTGAATCAAGTAGGTCAAATTCAGGAACTCTCGAATCTTTGATATCTTGCAAGAACATCGCGGGGGTAAGAGGGTCAAGATCATCATCATCTGCGATATATGTCAGCGGTCTAGAATTGATTACACTTTCCGCGTCACATAACACGGTGTATAATTCTTCATAATTTAGGCTGGCCTTTCCAAGCAATCTTCGTAAAATACCTTTTAACATTCTTATCATGCGTTCAAAAAAACCTCCCCACCAGGGAGCTGAAGGTGGATTAAATTTCCACTGTATTTTCCGTTCAATAGCAAAATTTTGCAAGCGTTCAAAATTTATAGACTTCAATTCTGATGATGCTTTCACTAGATTTCTTCCGTTATCAGAAATAATAATAGAGGGTCTCCCTCTTCTTGAGATAAATCTTCTCATAGCTAATAGAAGATTTTCCGTTGAAAGTGAAGATACCAATTCAAGATGAATTGCGCGAAATATGGCGCACGTAAAAAGAACTATCCAAACTTTCGAGCCATTTCTTAAAAATAACGGTCCGCATAAATCTAGACCAACACTTTCAAAAATTGAAGCATCTTTGACTCGTTCTTCAGGGAGAGGGGCGGTAGGTATCTCAGCAGGTGAGGCAGTGAATTGTCTACATGCCATGCAACTTTTATAATTTTTCGAACTGTACGCCTGCATCTTAATACCAAAAATTGTTCGCGCAAAACTGACATTACAATTTGTATTCCTGCATGAAAAAGTTCAATATGTTTTCTTCTTATGAGCGAATAGGTAATATTATGATCGAAAGGCAGAACTATAGGATACCGGAAAGAATGGAAATCTTTTCGCATAGAGATTCGTGTTTTTACTCGAATTAGACCTTCCTCATCAGTAAAAGTCTGTAAAGAGGTATAACATGGTTTAGATTCACTTAATAAATACCTCTGAGCATATTTCAATACGACGTGTTCTGCGTGATTTATTTCCTCAGATGTTAAAATTTTCTCTAAATTTCGCTCATTCGATGTCTTTCTGATATTTCCAAAAAATCTATACATCCAGGCAGTAACTTTTATCATTTTCAAATATGAAGATGTATTTTCATATAACTCAATTGGAGTTTGAGAGATATTTACTGCACTGACAACTGTCTTTCTTTTTTCAGAGTTAATTATTTCAAAATCTGGATTCAAACTGCTTTTTGGCCAAAATTCTTGAGGTTTTTTCAACCAATCTGGTCCCTCCCACCAGAGGGATTGTTTAAGGGATTCCGAGGAACATCCCTGGGAAGGTAGATCGGCCGGATTAAGAGTTCCGGGCACGTAGTGCCAATTTTCTGGATTACTAAGTAATCGAATTTCTTTAACACGATTGTATACGAATGGAGCCCAGTTTTCACTTCTTTTTATCCAGTACAGCGCATTACTAGAATCTGTCCAGAAAAAAGTTGGAAGATTTTCTAATTTTAATTCGGACTTAACCCCTTTAGATAATCGTGCACCAATCATACATGCGAGGAGTTCAAGTCTGGGGATGGTAACACATTTTAGCGGGGCTACTCTGCATCGTGCTTGGATCAGTTGACATGATGTTGATTTTTCGTTCTCATTTCGTAAATATATGCATGTAGCATAAGCTACCTTGCTCGCGTCACAGAATACATGCAAACTTAAATCACCGATGTTATCTGGGTCGCTTATTAAATATCTAGGTATAGCAATATCTTTAAGTGAGCTGAATTGATTTTTCAATTTCTGAAATTTTTGGGCAATCGGGGTTGGTAATTCAGAATCCCAAGTTATTTTCTTTTTCCACAAATCTTGTAGAAGTATTTTGGGGAAAAGAGTTACTGGACAGGTACAACCGATGGGGTCAAAAATTTTATGAACTTCCGACAATATTTTCCTTTTAGTGATGGGTTCATCATCTTTATTAATTTCCCTTACATCTATGGAAAGAACATCTGAGGGTAATAGCCATCGTAGGCCTAAAACTGGGACAATTTTGTTTTCTAAGGAAAAATCTGGTTTCATTGAGGAGTTAGAGTAACTGTGTTCCCAACCTCTGAGGTCAAATTTAGCTTGGCTGAGAATGTATTTTGACTCTGTTATAAAATTATTGAGTTGCTCTTCATTGTCAACACTAGTGATACAATTGTCAATATAAAAGGATTCGGAAAGTTTAGAAGCTGTTTCCTGCATAGAGGGAGGTGACATTTTTAAGTGGGGTTGCAAAGTTGCTCCCAATAAATAGGGACTGCATGTAAGCCCGAAAACAACTCTTCGATGTTGGAAGATTTTCGTTTCTTCAGAATTTCCCTCCTTCCACCATAAAAATCTTAAAAATGCTCTGTCATTTTCATTTAAGCAAATCTGTAAAAATGCTTTTCTTATGTCTGATATTACACCAATTTTCTTCAATCGGAACCGATTTATCAATGAAGCGATAAGTTCTACTAAATTGGGGCCTTTCAACAAACAATCGTTAATAGAGGGTGAGCCTTTTTCCCTAGCGGACCCATCAAAAACAGGGCGTATTCGGGTAGTGGAATTTTCTTTTATTACTGCTCTGTGTGGCAGAAAAAATTCAGCTTCCGTTCCTGGAGTTGATTCGACTTCCTCAATAATGCCCTCTTGAAGCCACTCATTAAATACTGCTTCATAGGCAGCTAAATTGCCGGATTTCTTTAATGAATCTACGCAGTTTTTTAATCTACGTTCTGCAATTTTCCGAGCACTGGGGAGAGGGGGGTGACCAACAATCCATAGAAGACTAACCTGATAACGTCCTTCATTGTTTATATGAATATATTTATTGAAATGTTCTTTTACGGCTTGTTCGAGTTCTAAACTAGAACCTTTGTCACCTGGATCAAGAATTCCTAAAGTGTCTAATCGCCATAAATCTGTGAGTTTTGCTTCATTTACATGTAAGGATAAAACAAATTTTGTGGAATCGTTTGCATCTTTTTCATTAGTTTTACCCATCAATGTCCACCCCAATTTGGTCTGTATAGCAGTTAAATTACTATCCAAGGATTTAATTTTTCCCGTTAATAACTTTCCATAAATATCTGCTCCGATAAGTAAACTTATCTCTTGTTCATTTGTAATTTTTTACTTCCCTGTATATGCATCGAAATCTGAGAATTTTATCCCATATTTTTTAGCTTCCTTTATCCAAGGCCCATTTTTTATTTTTGGAACCTCAGTACATATTTTGTCTTGATCATAGATATCAAAATTACATTTAAAAGTATCTTCTAAATTACTTAAATATATTTTATATCGCTTATGAAAGTGTGTTTCTTGAATACCACCAAAAAGACCGTGAATCATTTTTTCTTCTCCTATTGCTTCGTATCCCATTCGATTAATAATATCTTTACTCAGATAAGAACGTTGACTACCTGTGTCTATCAAACAGCGTACTAACAAAAATTTATTTTGATCCTTTGATTCTAAACGAACAGTTAAAGTCTGCATTAATACTGCGGGATTACAAGTTTTATTTGATAATGTCATGCTTTCATTGTTTTCTTGTGATCTGGCATTTTCTTTTTCGGGACATAAAATTTTATAATGCCGTTTTAAACAATTGCTGCATTTAACAAACTTTTTACAATATTTTGCTATGTGCCCTGCATTTTTGAGACAAACAAAACAGTAACCGTACTGCTTTAAAGTTTCCTTTTTATCCTGTAATGATTTATTTTTAAATAACTCACATTCGATCAAAAAATGTTTTTCTCTACATTCCGGGCATTTACTTTGTTTGGAAAATGAAACCGTTTCATTTATTAAGCCAGATGCTGAAGGAATCATTTTCGGCGACTGCTTGTCGCGCATTGGCCTCCCAGATGTAATGTCTGTGTTCGAAGAATCTTGATTAAAGATTAAAAAAGCAGTTCTTTCTCGGGAAATAACTTCCATTTTCAAATAATCAATTATTTCCGTAACTTTATTCTTCATCGTTACCACATTTTTTTGTTATTTGTAACACTATGTCAGAAGGTAATAATTTAATTAGAATGGGAGAGAGTAACGCTGAATATTTTTCAATCTCTAATCTGAGAGATTTCAGATTTCTGATTTCGGTCTGACAAGTGTCCAGCAATTTGCGGAGTGCATAAACGTCACTGGATTTCTTTACTGAATTAAGTGATAAAAGTTTTTGAAGGTGTGAGGTAATTACTAATTGTTTCTTACCGATACGTTCTTTTAGAGTTTCTATTGCAGATAAATAATTACTATTAGTTAAACTATAACCTTTTATATAGTTAGCAGCATTTGAAGTCAGATATGACTTTAAATAATTGAATTTTTCTACTTCAGACAATTCTGCACTTTTATGAATCGTAGATTCGAATTGGTCCCAAAATCTTTGCCAATCCGAAGGATCGCCATCAAATTTTTCAATTATTAGCTTGGGTAAAGTTATGCGAATGGATTCCAACCCCCGAATTACAACTGTTTCGTCGGATTTGTTTATTGTAGTAGTAGAAACATTCGAATTAGATTTAGTTTCTAATTTCAATTTAGCCCTTTTTACTTTCGTTTTCCAAATTACCAAATTCGAATTATACTCATCACATTTCAAAACTTCAGCTCCTAATTCATCTAATTTACTAGATTTTTTAATTTCAGTATCTAGATAATTAAGCTCTTTTTCTTTCAAATCTAACTCAGCGAGAAACTGTTCTAATGTATCTTCATCGGCACTATTTTCTGAAATTGCCGCTTCTATTCTATTAAATAATTTCGTAGTTTGAGACCTCACAGTAGTGCGTTTTGTTTTATTAACTGCTTCCATTCTCTTAAATCAATATTATAACTAATAAAATTTATCAAAAAACAAAAATGGTTGTAATTATCGTATGTAAACAAAGCACTTCAATAAAGATTCTAATTCAACGAAATTCTTATTATTCTGATTCAAATACTTTAGGCAGTCCCTGTTCGGGCGCCAGTAAATATCAGATACATTATAAAACATATGATATAAATCTATAAAGGTAAGTAAAAAATGCTTACCGATCCAAGGTAGGCCGCCTTCTTTAGAATCAGAATTCTTTTCGCTGAGAACAGATTCGTCAGTTAGAATAATTCACTCGAATAGACGGAAATGAAGTAAACATCTCTTTCATTTTAGATTATTTATATGGCTAACTTATACAAAAGAATATTTACATTATATACATAAGATGAATTAATCTCGAATTCGGTTTGACGGGGAAAACCCACATCTCAAAATCCTTCTTCTTTCATTCTAAAAAACAAAAGGTTTCTGTTGCCAAAACGACAAAAATAAATAGTCCTCATTCAAAGGGAAAATGTCCATAAAGTCGGGAGAAAATGTCCGTGGAGGTCGTGTTTTGTAGTAGTAAGTTTGACAGCAAAGTTATCTTGCTTTTAAAACTGCTGCTAATTTTGCGCCATGGTCTATTGCTATTGCATCAAACTATAGCAATGTTTAAAATAATATGGTAGTGATGTTAAATATAGCAAAAGTATAAGAGCAGCTATCTATCAAGAAATGTTAGCATATTTGCAGAATGTTTATAAAATATTTAAATTGACCAAATTAACATTTGGTAAAATAAATAAATTTTTTGGGGTACTATTTGATTATCCCGTCGATCCATTTTGTCAAACAATTCGCCAAATTATACAAATTGCAGTAATTTTTATTTTAAATAACGAAAAAACAAATAAATTAATAAAACCTTAATGAAACTACAAGTAAAAAGTTGAATTAAAAATCATTTGATGACGTAATAAACACGTGTGTATGGTGTTTAATGTCCAGTGAATGTGAGATTTACGATCATCCGTTATTGGCATTTAATCTTATAGTTTGGCGATAGTTTTTCGGTCGACGGGATAATCAAGTAGTACCTTTATTTGTTCTAGTCAATTAAAACGAATTTTACTATACTCAGGACCCAGCTATTTCGTGCTCGATTTAGTATAGTTGACAAACCGCTGGTTTAGTTGACAAACTGAGTTTTATCGTCTTGATAATCAGTGAGCAACAGTATTGGCAAGAATTCAGATTACGGAAGATAAAAGATTTTCGATTTTTTTTTCGAATTTTCCGAATTTTTTAATTTTTTCTTTCTTTGTATCCCAAATACTACCTTCTTGCCAAATTTCAAATTTCTAGGGCTGCAAGATATAGCACAAATTTTCGATGATCAGTGAGTCAGTCAGTCATGCAGTGTCGAAAAAGCGAAACTTTGATTTCATATATTTTCTGAACTAGAAAAGATAGAAACGCGGAAATTTAAACATTTGCTACCGCTTGAAGATTACTTTTAGAAAAACAAAGTTTCAAGCTCCTGGGAAATTCCAGCGTAGGGATCCGTGACTGTCAAAAGCACCCTGAGTTGCTTCCAGAAAAGTATGCTTACGGCTGTGCTTTCTCGACTTGGCAGGGGCACTGCCGTGCCCCCAGATTGTGAGGCCTTTTCAACCTAAAAGTTGTGTTTTTTAGAAATGTTTTGTAAGCTTTTTTCAAATAAATTATATCATAAAAATTTAAGTAAGTATGTTTAAAGTAATGCAGAAATATCGAGCTTTCATTGCAGGCATAAAGACAGTACAGTAAGTTAGGTTTAACATAACAATGTAGTATTCTTTAGAAAAGGTCTATATAGGGAGGCTTGATCCAGTCAATGAGAGGGAGGGTTAACCAGATGCTCAAGGCTTCCTTAATTATGTGGTTTTGGAAATCTTTTTATTATACACTGTGCATAATGAAAAGTTAATGGTATATACATAAAAGAATGTAAATTTATTCTGTAAAGTTTCAGTAAAATGGTGTGATGGAAAAGAAAATGTTTAAAACTGACTACAGAAAAATGTGAAAAATTGTTAGAAAATGGGAAAGTTGATAGGAACTTTCTTCCATTTAAATATTGCTTAAAATAGGTAAATATAAACAGTGGGAAAGATTAGAAAGGAGTAAAAAGGATGAAAGCAGCAGTCTTAACTATTTGAGGGGCAGTAGTATATTTATAAAACCACTTTATTTTAAATCCAAAACATCACAATGGCACCAGAATTTTGCTAAAATCTTTTTCTTTTAATATGTACGTGAAAAACCTTTTTTCTCATTTCGAAATAAATTTGCTCGTAAATTCCGGTGCCAGTCATTTATTTCAACATTTTAGTACTGAAAGTACTGTGGTCCTTAAAGGTGTGTTTATGATAAGTTAGGTGATCGTGCGGTTGCAAAAGAACATAGCATCGATCAATAAATTTTAGGAAGGTACGTAGAAAAATTTCACCAGGGTGAATACAGTGAGATGAAGCCAAACTATGTGACAACTAGTGTTGTCAGATCGAGTGTCACAAAAAATGAAACAAGGAGATAAAAAAAGCGGAACAGTGGCTCCTAAATCCGGACATAATAACATGAAACACTATGAAAACGGAATTTGTCTCTAACAGAATACTGCTTTAAATGTTATAATTTAATTTTCCTTCCTGTACAATTATGACTGCTCAGACAAAATCCTGTTTAAAACAAAATTTTTCTCCTCTGACTTGCGACTGCGTCTTAACAGGTTTATTTAAGACTCATATTTAAAAATAATTTTTTTATAATAACTAAAGCATGTAGAATAAAGTTATTTTGTTTTTTTAAAACAGATTTTATTTCTCTTCGCAAATAGTGCAATATAAATCTAAGTGGATCAAGCCTCCCATATAGTGGGTCAACCCTCCCATATGTGGGGAGCCTTGACCCATTATTTTTTCATGATTAAAATCAACCATTTTTCAAATTCCTTATATGTTACACTTATGTAGCATTTTTATTTTGAGAACTAATTGTATATTGAATAAAATGATATATAAAACTTCATTCTACGTCCAATGATTAAAAAAAAAATATTTTGTAAAAAGTGGGTGAACACTCCCTAGTATAAAAAATAGTTAAGTAATATAAAAAATAGCTTCACATTGATGTGAAATAATTAATCAGTTTGCTTTTTACGCAGCCGGGTTTTTTGATTTTTTAAATTTCATTTTTACTTGTTATGAATATTTATTATATGTTTGTAAATTTCAATGTTTTCTGTTTTAACTGTCCAGTGAATACATTCCATCTTTTAATTATTTATCCTAGCTATCGTTTCTTTACACAAAAAAACAACCAACCATCTACTTTCCAAACGAATATTTGTTTACAAAAACAACTCAAAACATTTTATCTGCAAGTATGCAAGCATTTTAATAAACTAGAGTCCACATTTTCAATCGAATAAACAATGTCTCATCAAATAGGTTATGTCCTAAATTGAATTAGACCTTATCTTCTTCTGAATACGTTTAGACTGGAAAACTCATTTAGTACATAGTTAAAAGTTATTAGAGAAGCTCTTTGCATTTATGTGACTATAGTACTTGTATTTTACCGAATATCTTAAGAAATCAACATAGTTTTATGTTTCAAATAATTAATTTATCAGAAATCCACATTAGTATTTGACATTACTAAACTACCTAACATGACATTACTAAACTACCTAACATGACATTACTAAACTACCTAACTTCGAAAATTAACATAACTAATGTTTTCACTTTACTAACTTATTAATTTTCATAGGTTTTATATGATAATCAACATGTTTAAATATCTCCAACATAGTTTTATGAAATATATCCTAAAAAGTTTGCTACTGTTAAAAAACATGCTTCAATTCACAGTTAGTCTTTTACAGATGAATGAATTATTATCATTATTATTCCATATATTATTCACAAGCAACATTTTCTCCCCCCTCACAGCTTACCTAATAACCAGCAGAAACCAACATTTTGTCGATTCAGGTATGTACCAATCATTTTTGTAAAGTTAAGGAAAATGGTTCGCGGCTTTAACGTTCAACTTGTTGCTATTCCTCTCCTTACTTTACTAACATGTTAAATAGTAATTTGGATCCTACACCTGGGCATGAGCGTGCTGGTGTTTATAAAATTCCTATTATTTTGGAAAGCGGTGCAAAAAAGTTATACATTGGAACTACAAAAAAAAATTTCTGGAACGTTTGAAAGAACATAAAAGAGATATTTTGCAATATCTTCAGACAACAGCACTTGCTAGATTTTATTTCAACAACCCTCATATTTAGATAGATTTTAATAATGCTAAGATAATAATTCCGTGTAATACTGGTATAGATGGCCTTCAGAAAGAATCAACAGAAATTATGGTTAGAAAAGAGAAAGTTTGTGACGATAACATCTCATTTAATATCCCTAAACTTTCGATGCACATGTTAAAATAATCTTTTGCAACTCATTTTATTTATATCGTATTTTTCAATGTCAAGTATGCACTGCTATTTTTGATTTTAGCAAAGTTTGTCTCTTTATTTTTCAGTTCTGCATTTATTTGCATCGCCTTACAATAGATGTGGCCACTGCATGCCACATTGGTTCATTCGATTTTCTTTTATTCATTTTTCACCTGATGGACGCCGCCATAATTTAAAACATTTGAAATTTTACTTTATTATTTATCTGATAGATTGTGCCATTGCATGTTTTCTTGATTGTAATTGGTTAAAGTGATTTTTGACTGGATATATAACGAATCTTTTAGATTCAAGACGATTTTGCTCTGTTTTTAGAAGACATTAGGACAACGTTTTCCTGATGATAGTCACAGACGTTGAATATTTTAACTGTATTTTAATGTTTGTATACTTTTAAGACTTTGCAACAGTTTATACACCGTTTAGTAAACTTGTGGTGTTTATTTTCACGTTTATATGTAACTTTATACGGTGTAAATGTCCAGCACTTTTATTATTCTAGAATAGACACTACTAATCACATGATATATGTCACGTAACCAGTGACGTCAAACACATATCTTGTGATAATCTAATCGGTGATAAGATTAGCTGATAAGGACTCATAATTATTCATTTCTCCGCTAGTTTTCCCGAGACATGGTTGTGCTTTTGACTGCTGGTTGCCGTATTAGATAAGTATCATTATTATGTGCGTTTATATATGAAAATGAATTTTAAATTAAAAATGAAATAGTATTTAACAATTTTTAAAATTTTAATAAATTTTAAAGCAATAATTTGTAATAGTAAGAAAACTGTAAAGTCTGAATGCAAGTAACCCTAGTTAGCATAAAAATTTACAAATTATTTATATTGCAAACTAATGAAATAGTGATTATTTAATTAATGTTTTTTATGTTATATGTTATATGATATGAATTTTTTGAAATAATAAGATTAAAAACAATTATCTGTAAAAGACTAACTGTGAATTAAAGCATGTTTTTTTAACAGTAGCAAACTTTTTTGGCTATAGTTTATAAAACTATGTTGAGAGATACTTAAACATGTTGATTAACGTATAAAACCTATGAAAATTAATAAGTCACTAAAGTGAAAACATTAGTTATGTTAGTTTTCCAAATTAGCTAGTTTAGTAATGTCATGTTAGGTAGTTTAGTAATGTCAAATACTAATGTGGATTTCTGATAAATTAATTATTTGAAACATAAAACTATGTTGATTTCTTAAGATATTCGCTAAAATACAAGTACTATACTAACGTAACTGCAAAGAACTTCTCTAATAACTTCTAACTATGTACTAAATTAGTTTTCCAGTCTAAACTTATTCAGAAGAAGATAAGGTCTGATTCAATTTAGGACATAACATATTTGATTAGACATTGTTTATTCGAATGAAAATGTGGACTCTAGTCTTTTAAAATGTTTGCACATGTGCAGATAAAAGTTTTTGCGTTGTTTTGGTAAACAAATAGTCGTTTGGAAAGCAAATGGTTGGTTGGTTTTTTTGTGTAAAGAAACTATAGCTAGGATAAATAATTTAAAGGTGGGATGTATTCACTAGACAATTAAAACAGAAAACATTGAAATTTACAAACATATAATAAATATATACAGTGTGTCCACGTATAACCTGACCGACCTTTATTTTCGCAACCTTTGGTCCTACATGCATACTTCCAATTACAAAAATGGTTTAAATAAGGTAAAGAATTATTTTTAAAGCGATTTAGGTCAAGAATTTTTTTCTTTTTTAATTACGAAATTTAAATTTTCATATGGTCCCCCGGTCCTATAAGTGATATTTAGTAAAACTTTACTGTGACACTAACAAGTATGACAAATAAAGTCCCATTCACTAACATTAAAATTGACCGAGTTATGAAACTTTGAAATGCACGACTTAAACCACTTTTATGCATCTCAAAACAGATGATTTCTGCCATGCTTTCAGGGATCGTATTTAAAGTACTTGAACTTATTTCAAGGTATCTGCGCTTTGAAAGAAATAGTACAAATTTTACAGTTAAGTTTTATTAGTTAAGTTTCAAATTAGTTTAAATAATTGTATTTTAACATATATTTTATTTTGTAAGGATTTGAGGCTATGATTACTTTTAACTAAAATTGTGTTATTTTCATAAGGTTTTATTTAACTTGCAATGACCGTCTTTCCAGTTTAAAATTTGTACTAGAACTTTAACTTACTTTCAAATGTCCGATCGAAGTTAAATTTTACATACTGACTTAAATCCGATATGACAATGCAATATTATTATGATTTTCGACCATCTTATACATACTTATATTAGAGGATAACACAAAAAAAATCGGATTGATTACCGTCAAGAAGTTTAAGAAAGAGGTTTAGATTAGATAACATAAACCTGCGATGGTTGTGTTTTTTAGATTTTATAATTACATTTTATGTACTTTTAACGCTGAATAAAAAAATTACCTTCACTTTTAATCATCATGTCAGGATCTTTTGCAAATCGTAAATTTCGAGGTTAAAAAATAATGAAAAATATGATACTATAAAATAGATGTAAGACTTTTTTATTCGGTTTAATTTTATTTAATTCAATAATTTATTAGATTTTTTTGTCTTATACTGGGTTCCTTACAGCTAAACAACTCGGGGGTCCGATGAGGTTGGGAGGGGAGGGGGGATCAATTCTAACTTTTAGCTTTTTAACTTTAAAATTTGCGATTTGAGAAAATTCCTGACGTGATGGTTTAAAATGAAGGTCATTTTCGGATTCAGTGCTAAAAATTACATAAGAATCAATGTTCAAAAGATATAAAACATGCCACAACCCAAAATTTTAAAGTCAGTGTAATCTAACAGCATTTTAAAATATGTATTATTTTGTAAAGAATTGAGGCTGTTGTTTTTCATTCTTTTATTTAACGAAAAATCTGTTATTTTTAACCTCTTATGATGTTCAGTACAAATTGTGCATTTTGCAGCAATATGTCAGAATGATTAAAGATTTCAAATTTATATTGCAATGCTAATTTTACTCTCAACCATTTCTTTAATATACCTGACGAAATTATATTACTACTAAATTTTTGAATGACAGCTAATATGCAGCAAAAAGTATACTCCAAATTAAAACAGCTATTACTCGGTCAATTTTAATCGTAGAATAACGGGACTTTTTTTGTCTTACTTACCAGTTTAACATGGAAATTTTACTAAATATAACTTATAGGATCGGGGGACCGTATAAAAATTTAGATTCTGTAATTCTTCACTAAATTGTTTTTTCGCTTCAAACTTTTTTATCTTAACCCTGCACCTAATTTTGACCATTTTTGTAATTGGAAGTATGCATCTAGGACCAATGGTGTCGAAAATAAAAGTCGGTCAGGTTATACGTGGACACACTGTATATGCATATTCATAAAAAGTATAAATTGACTAACTTGTAAATGGTATCGACATATTTTAAAACATCTGTTTTGTTAACATACTTATAAAAAACATATTTCGTTAATTTGTAACAAAATAATAATGATTTTTAAATAATTTTTAACGTTTTTTAAAGCATTTTTATCAGTTGTTGAAATCTTTAATACTCTCTGGTAATATTTATGTATACATTATATATATATATATATATATATGTATATACTAATAATTTATTATTTACTGTTAATTTGTTACCTTTTAAATTTTTTCTACATATACAAAAACACACACGCTCACATATGCACAAAAATACATTCTTACGTATACACATATGATTATATATTTCTAGTATGTTTGAAAAATAAAAGTAAAATTTAGAAGTTTTAAAGCGTTTGATGTAAAAAATTTTATTTAATAGTGAATGTTTTCTGATAAAGGAAAAAATTGTTATAGTTGTACTTCTTTTGGAACTTTATATTTATTTATTTATTTATTTATCTACTTTAATCGTTTGTTATGTTTGTTGTTTATATAATACGTGAATGTTTTTAATAATGAACGTATCAATTATTTAAAATGGTTAGTCTAAGTCATAGATATTATCGTTTTAATATTTAGTGTTTAATTAATTTACTCATGATAAAATATAAAAGTACATTTGCATGTTATCAAATGTTAAGTAGTGTATATTAAAAAATTTGAATAGTCGAGTTAAAAAAAACTTGTTTATTTTAGAAAAAAAAATGTGTTTTTACCCCCCAAAAATAGTAGATGTTATAAAACTGTTTACATAGTTCTCTAAAAATTTTAAATAGTGTTATAAAATGTGAAATACTTAATAGTGTTATACATTTTCCCCCCAAAGGTAAAAATGTAATTATATATATACAGAGAGACAGATAGATAGATATTTATTAAATTATTAATTTTAGGTAAATTGAAATCTATTCTAAATTGAAAGTTTCAGATTAAAATAAATCTCCGATGTATATTTACGTTATCTCGATTCCAAAGTAGTTTAAAAGGATTTCTCATTCTTCTAATTGCAGTGTGATTTATTTCTGTTTCAAAAAAAAAAAAAAGAGAATTATCTCCCTGTATGTTATTAGTATACAAGTATTTGCATGTAAAAATTGATCAGTTGTGATAGCACTTAAACGAACTAGTTGTAATTATTATTTTTCGTTATTCAATTAAATTTCTTTTTAAATATATTTCTTTGAATAAGTATTAAATTTTGTTTTCGTATAGTTGTTTAATATGTTACAATAAGAATTTGTGTTAAATACATTAATTTAAAATGCTTTTAAAGAAATTTATTAATACTGAATTCGAAGTATATATAATTTTATTTTAAAAGATTTATTTTAAAAGACTGTTTAAAGAATATTTTAAACAGTTTTCATATTACTGCAAATGACTTCAAAACTTGTTATATAATCTAATTAACGATCTTCGTATTAACACGCTTTACAAAGTAACTTTGAATAACCCCTTTCTGTTGTCTCTGAATCATAGATTAGCAGTTTCGACCTTTTGGGAAAAACCCTTCTGACATCACATATTAGAGAACATATGATAATCTCATTGCCGTCTCGTCTATGGTGTTAAACGCATGGATAATAAAATTTTAAGTATGTGGATGTCTACAATGAAAACTTAATCGGAAAACTTTACCTTAAGGCTGTTCTTAACTGCTCTGCTCAACGAGCGCAAAACGCTCTGACACATTTACAAATTCATTTTTTACCGGAAAGATATAAAATTGGAAAGCCTGGCCATGGAATCGATTTTGAATTGAACTATTTTTCCATTTTTTGATCAATCAATTTCCCATTGAGTTATAAACAATTTCGATCACGTGACAAACCCGTTTTTCGCTCGCTCTTGAGTGATTTTTCTACTTTCGCACGGAAATTCTGTTCAAAACGTCCATTTTGACACTATTTTCTGAAAGATCTACTGGGTGGAGTGGAAAAATGGAAAAAACAGCTCGATGACATAGTTTCTGAACAACAACACCAGCTAGTATCATGCATTTTTGAACAAAAATAAATTAAAACTTATGTCAGGAAGTTGCCCTTTTTGATTTGAGAACAGCCTTAAATCACGTAAGAACACTGTCATTGCATATCTAAATCGTTGCTTTTTAAAAAAAAAAAAAATGTAAATGACAGTTTAAGCTATTTAAAATGAATTTCTTTCTAAAAGTAAATAAAATTTTAAGTATGTGGATGTCTACAATGAAAAGTTAATCGGAAAACGTCACCTAAAAATCAAGTAAGAACATTACCATTGCATATTTAAAGTGTTGCTTTTTAAAAAATATATAAATTTAAATGACAGTTTAATCTGTTTAAAATTAATATCATACTAAAAATAAACTAATAATGTATTTATTTATTTATTTATTTATTTATTTATTTCTTGATTTAAAATGTTAACCTAATTGATAGAAATTCATTTTTATTTTTCTAAGTTGTTGTTTTCTAACGAAAATTAATCAATTAAGTGTTATTTTCTTATTAAAAGCTCCTGTTTGAATTAGTATAAATTTAAAAGAATAAAAAGTACTAGATCAAAGAATATATTTTACTTAAATTGTTTTTCAAAAATATTTGTTTTACCAAATATTGTAAAGCTAATATCAATCATAAATTTTTAAATATTAATTTCATTGCATATTACTTCATTGTTCTCAAAATATTTAAATTCTAAAACATGTTAACTTAAGAAAAATATGAACTATATCTACATTTCAAAATGTATACATAAGTTCACTGCGCAGAATGACTATTTAAGATTTTTTAGATACAAATAGGATAAAATAAATTTTAAAGGGTAAAACTATAATTTACATTCAAATACCTCGATAAATTGTAATTAAAACCTTTCGATTGATTAAATGTTTGAATACCTCGATAAAAATAATACATTTATTGTAATAAAAAACTTTCGATTAATTAAATGTATGAAGTTAATGATACTTGAGAGTGTAAATACTATTAAGTTCTCAGTGATGACTCATCATGTTTAAAGTTTGCAGTGATTTAAAACATTGCCTAATAATAACTTATATATTTTTTAAATAAATTTTAAAAGAATTCCTCAAAATTTCAAAGTTCACTGCGCAGAATGATTATTTCAAATTGGAAATAAATTTCAAAGAGTGTTACTAACATTGCTATTTACATACCTCAAAATATTTATTCAAACCTTCCATTTGACTCCCTGAAAAATGTTCACTGGTTCTGGTTTATGAGTGTAAACTCAGTTATTCGAGATGACTCATCTATGATGCGTGTGAAGTATCCCCAAGGTTAATGAATAAATTTAAAAAGTATCCTTCGTTCATATTTTAAAACACTTAATTATGTAATAGTTTTAATTATATGATAGATTAAATTATATAATAGTTTAAATTTTATAATATTTAAATCCTAAATGAGTGTGTCACATTCATTATATTGTAATAAAGTATTAATAAATTTTCCAATTTCATTTAAAAATATATCTATGAGAAAAAAGTCTCTAATTTGATATCAATTTAAATTTTATATTAATAAAATCATTCAAAAAATGTGACGCAATATTAAATCTTAATTATGCATTCATTCATTGTATTCGTTTTGAGTGACGCAATGTTAAATCTTAATTATGCATTCACTTTATTCGTTATGAGTTTGGCAATGATATTTGAAATATATAAAAAAAAAAAAAAAAACATGGTTTTAGTTACGTTTTGGCAAGGCTATTTGAAATATATTAAAAAAAAAAAAAAAAAAAAACATGGTTTTAGTTACGTTTCATTTTAATTTGCTACTCCCATTAGTTAATCCTAATTAAGATCGATTATCGTTTGACTCAGTAGGTTGAGAAAAAACCGTTATCTTCTTCTAGACGTGAATCCCACTTACTCACGGAAGATATACAGATAGCGAAATTCAGTATTGTGGAAATTTTCATGCAGTAACACACGTTTAGGAATGCTCCAAGATTTAACCTTCAGTTGTTCACAGAAAAATATTAAAGTAAGTTCGGTTTCTTTGTCAAAATGAAAATATTTTTTAAATAAATGTAATATTAAATAGTGTTTAAATATATAAAGAAGGTATTGTAAATTTAATAGTTTGAATCTCTAAAATGCAATTTTTTTTTCAAGCATATTAACCTAAATTTGCATAAAATGCATTTTGTTCAGAAATCTTATTGAAAATAGATATTAAATTCAAAGTATTTTAATATGAAAAACATTAAAAGTATATAACTAAAAAAATATATGTATATGTTTTAAAATCGTTTCGTTTAAAAAAAAAAAGAAACTTGCCTTTAACATTTATGGTTTTTTAAAATATAGCTAGTTAACTTAAAAATTTAAAAAGTATGTGTGTTTTAAAAGCACTTCGTTTAAAAAATCGATTTTCTAGTTTTTTTTAAAAATAGATCTAGTTAACTTGAACTGTCACTGTTTAAAAATATATTAATTTTTGGAAACATGCGTAAATAAAAAATTCATTATTAACAGTGCATACAATTTTAGGTTAAGGGACATTGGTGATTCTAAATTCAAACGCACCATTTAATAGTTAACCCTGAATTTTTCAAATATATATATTCATGATTAATAGTGTATACAATTTCATTAAGGGAAAAAAAAGGGGGGGGGATAAATTTCCTGACACCTTTATGAAGGGCATTTCATGGTTTTTTTCAAAATATATTTTCGAATGGATTAACATAACCTAGAATTATTTAACCGATACCTACCTAAAAAATTGCGTAACAAATCGTGTACCACAACCGAGATACTTATAAATATCCTACCAATTTCAAAACATACATTTCTATTTACTGAGAACCTAGAAAAAATTCCCACCTATCTAACACAGATTCAGTAAAAAATTATACTATGTAATTTATACAAAATCCCTAGTACTATTTTAAAATTCGCATAAATAAACTGTAACGCTAAATGACAAAAATTCCCATGTGACCTCATTCATACTTTAAATTAAATTTTTAATTACTATTTTCCCCCTAAAATTCCATCGCATACGTCACTAAATTAAATTTAATCACGAAATGTGCTCTCATTAAATTAATGTTTAAAATTCCATTGTCAACGAAAAATTCGCGTCCCTAAAAATTTTAAGTCTCCTCATTAAAATTTCTAAATTATTTTTTCACATTAATTTATTTTTTACAAGTAAAAATAACAACGAAAACTGAAGTGCGCTAAAAAATTAATGTCCGCGAAACAAAAAAATCTATCTCCTGAAATTACTCCCTAAAAAATTAAAAGTCTCTCAATTAAAATTTCTAAATTAATTTTTCACAAGTAAAAATAACACATCGTACAGTAATACTACGAAAAGAAAATCAATGTCCCCTACACATTCTATCTCAAAAATTACCCTCTAAAAATTAAAGTCCCTCAATTAAAAGTTCTGAAATAATTATCATTAGTAAAAAAATATCGAACTCAAAAATATATCCTCAAACTGTAGAACGGCGAGAAAAAATATATCTCCTAAAATTTCAATTTTCAAAAATTACCCTAAAAAAATTAATACCTCCTCATTAAAATTTCTTAGTTATCATAGTAAAAATATCCAACTCAAAATAATCCCTCGAACTGTAGTACGGTGAAAAAATATCAATGTCCGCTAAAAATTCAATCTTCAAAAATTTCACCCTAAAAATTTAAAGTTCCCACATTAAAACCGAAAAATACCCCTCGTACTATAACACACAACAAAAATCAATCTCCCAACAAATTCCGCTAAAAAATTTCTTATTTAAACCCTTGTCTTATTTGATGACGCATAACCTTGAGTCTCCTTTAAAAGTACGCCACGTGACCTTCACCAAAGCGGCATAACCTTCAAACCCCATGCAGAGGTCATTTGAAGGTCACGCCGCGTACGCCGCTTATGTAGAACTGGCCAATTATAACTACTTATATGAATTAGTAATTGTATTATTTAAAAATAATCGTTGCTAAAAGAATACTAAGACTTTGTAAAAAGCTATGCAGGGTTGTAACTGCTGTAGAGTTATCGTGGATAATCTTACTGCAACTTCTAATGATGTTTTTTACATTAAATATTGTTTCAATATTATTATTATTATTATGATTATTATTTCAGTATTATTATTATTATTATTGATATAAAATGTGTATTTAATAAATATATATGTTGTAATAAGTTAGAATGACGGTAGTTGTTTTGGTAAATAAATCAACAACAAGCATGGCGGTCTGGGGGAGGCTATCTTTATCGAGCTCTACCAATCTTTATGATTCCAGGTCCAGTTTGGGTGGCGCACCTAACACAATATGATAGACAGTTTACGTCAGTCTCAATTTATGACCAAATTTATTGTAACGAGGTGGTGATTTCACGAGAAGAGGACCAGGGGTGCAGGGTTGCCCCCACGTCGGAGGAGGAGCCGATATTGTATCGAGGAAAGGACCGATTAGCGAATCAGAATACGTTGAGTTAACACCAGAACCGCGAAGCGGGTCAGCTTGACCGGAATCGATGCTAAATTTGTCATCGAGCAAGCAATATTAATTGCAAAATTCTTTCCTTTTTCGACATTTAATATTTTTAGGTAATCAGCAACTTGCCTAATTTGAAAACGCATAACATAAATAAATTTCAAATTATAACCATCTATACCTAGGACCGCGAAGTGGGTCAGTTTGACCCGTTACATATTTTTACGTATAAATCACGAAAAAGAAATGCATTTTCTCAAAAATAACAACATATATGCTCGGCATAAAGAGGAGGTTGAAAGAAATGGAAATTTATTAATTGATGAAAATTGGTAAGAGACATTCTTAAAGTTGGATTTATTCTGCATTTGTTGTAAGTATAGATAATAGTCCAGTCATTTGGTAGAAAATAGGGGAAAGTTTTGGTGTAGTTTTGATATTTGGTGCCTTTATGTTTGTTGGGTCGCTGAATGCGAATCTGAAGTTTGCCAACAAAATTTATCCCGGGAAACACGTTTTTTTGGCAAAAAACTGGAAAAAAAACGGGATTTTCTTTGTTTTTTCAAAATAACTTCAAAATTATGCATTTTACGGAAAAGTCTTCAGTACATAAATTAAAGAGGATAAAATTTCCTGCATTTTACGTATTAAAAGTTTTTTTCTCTGATCAATAGTTTAGCCGTGACAATGCCGCAAAAATGGGTGTGAAAAAAAAATATATTTTTGGCGTCAATATAGTCGCACAGCCATGAAATTGAAAAATGTTGTTGATATTCACTATTGAATGTTAGGTATTGTAAAATGTTGCATGTAGCAGTCATAATTTCGTTACAGGGCCATTCAAAAGTATTTCATTATATTACGGCCTATGGGAAAAAATCGTTTGTGTTTTTTTTTTTTCAATAATGTTTCATAATTTCAAACACTTTGAAATTTATATACATATCTATGAAGTGCACTACAAGATGATTTCTTATAGAATATGGTATGGGTAGTATTTATCGATCATTTACAGGGACACTAAAAAGAATTATGTTACATTACGGTCTATGGAGAAAAATTGTTTCTGGTGTATTTTGTTCATGTTACACCTTTTCAAAAGTATTTAAATTGATATATATCTCCGAGGTGCTCTATAAGATGCTTACTATTGAATATGATGTGCCATTGATCTTTCATATACAGGGGCACACAAAATAAATCAGTTATATTTTTCTCTGTATGAACAATAATTGATGGAAGTGCATTTTCAGTTGTGGAACACTTTTTAAATTTTAAAAATTGCATACTATTTAGCGTGTATAAATTCTAAAAATCATATATAGGGCTGCATAAGACATCTATATACCCGCTTATTGCCGGAAATTGCTAACGAGGAATTTTCAACTGTGCTATGCGTTCACTAACAGTTCTAAATTTTAGCATATTGTGAATTATATGATAAATCTATAGTTCATATACAGGGATCTACAAAATTTTCAGCTATTTTTTCGATTTTGGTTGAAATTTTGTTTTCAAACGTGTTATATGTTTCACAAATTATTACTTACACACCGTTTTTCACGTTATTTAACTATGAAGTTTTATTATAGTAGCCCGAATGCTTTCAAAAATGTTCCATAATCTGATTGGCGCATGATTTTACGTTCTTCTTGATAATTTTAATGATACTTTCTTAACGGTATGGAAGCTAAAATGATAAAACTATTTTTGTATTATTATAACAAATTCTGAAATTTCTTTTTCTAAAATTTAAGGTACGAGACAAACATTCGACAGCATTAATGAAAATTGCTGTGTTGCATATTCTGTTGTATATTCATATTTATTTCTGCACAAACCTTACAGGAAACCTAACAGGAACCTTATGTAAAGATAGGGAATCATAAGATATCATGATTAATATATCATGAGAAAAAGCCTACATTATGTTTTGCATTGTATCAAATCTGAATTTGGAGAATTTGTCTGGATCGATTTTGTAACCACTCAGAATTTGCAGCCAAGTAATATATTTTAAATGATTTTATCCCGATATATCTACATACAACTGGCAATTTTTGTCCAAATTTGGTCATAAATTTAAACATTTCGCTCTTGCAAAACTTCATGTGCTCTTCATTGTAATTTTCCTCTATAAACAAAATATTTTGAACCAAATTCACATTTAAATTACATTTTAATTCTTGTTGCCGTTGCATAATGGTGCAAAAGTTTATTTATGTGGCTAACTTAAATTCTGCTGTCTTTGATTTAAAAAAAAAAAAAATGGTACTTGAACTAAAATGTCAAGAAAAAGTCATGCCAGAAGGTATCAAATATTTTTTATTAAAAAAACATTTATTTTATACTGTTGGTAGTAATAAAAACACCCAATAATTCTATAGGTCTATTTTCTATGCTGTAGATGTCGGTGAAAAGCAGGGACCCTCAAGTAAAAGAAAGCGGAAATAATATTTTTTTGTTTTTTAAATAAATGTACTTACTAATGTACATGTTTATTTATAATTAAATAATGATTCATAATGAGTCGTCCTATTTATTATCAGCAACTTCATTGTAAAATGTAGTCATTCATATAATCTTCAGTATAATTTATAGTCAATTCTTGTGTAAAATGGTCACTTTTCATGTTAAATCTACGTACAGCGGCGTAATTCCCGTTTTCTCTGAATTTTTTGATTTTCACTCCCATTTTTGTGTGGCGTTGTCACGGCTAAACCATAGATCAGAGAAAAAAACTTTTAATACATAAAATGTAGGAAATTTTATCCTCTTTAATTTATGTACTGAGGACTTTTACGTAAAATGTATAATTTTGAAGTTATTTGGAAAAAAACAAAGAAAATCCCATTTTTTCCTGTTTTTTGCCAAAAAAACTTGTTTCCCGGGATAAATTTTGTTGGCAAACTTCAGATTCGTGTTCAGCGACCCATAAAACATAAAGGCACCAAATATCAAAACTACACCAAAACTTTCCCCTATTTGTCCTTTTTGAGCACCCAATGCCTGGACTATAAGATGTATCAACTAGATCATATAGATAGATGTATCACATCGACCTTGTAATCTCGCAACATCCTTCGATGTGAAATCAACCTGATCAAGTCATCTAGAGACAGACAAATTTGAACTGATTTTTGATATCTAAAATAGTTTCATTGAAAATTGAAAAACTAACTATGCACCAAGGCTTGCAACGGCATTGGAATACAAAAACACCAACTTTATAAGAAATGTAAAACGCTCAAAAAGAGATATGCTAGTCTCTGTAAAAACGTAAAAATGAAATTGATTGCGACTGCTGTACTAAACCATAAAAACTTCAGTCGAACTGTTTACGAGGGAAAAAAACAAATATGTTTTGTTTCCCAGTTGTCTACATCAAAATGTTGAAATTTTAAATAATTCTAGAAAACTACCTGATACAGGTGTTTACTGCAGCGCAACTATATTCGGTATGTGATTGACCAGATGAAAATGAAGTCTCCGTAACTATAAAAATATATTAGTAGACGGCAATTTATACAAGTCTTAATTAAAGAATTGTGACAAAAGTGTGTTCTATTTCGTCAAAATAATGTGCATTTGGACGCGAAGCAACCACTGAAAACTATGGAAAACCACTAACTAAGCGTAAATGAGACCGATGTCACACTTCAGATTTTGAAAATAAAACCCAAGAAAATTGTTTTTCAAAACTGCTGCGGAAAATTGTTCAAAATTTAATGCATCCATTTGTGGTAAACGTACAAAACCTATTTCCAAGTTTTGCATGTACAGCATATAATAAATTGTATTAAATAAAGCTGTAAGTCTAGTAAGTAACGGGTATAATTTTTATATTTCTTTAAATTATTCTTAGAAATTATGTCTAAACTTATTTGAAGGAATTATAATTTTCTGTTAAAGTTATAAAGTCGAAGTTTATTTTTGTTGAAAATATATACGTTATTATACGGAAGGAAATGCATTGTTGATTAATATAATTTTTTAACCCCTTGAAGGGGCACCAAATTTAAACAAAATTCGCACCCGAAACTGTTAACTTTGAACTATAAACTTTATTTTTTTTTAACTTTGGCGGCGAAATGCTGAAAAGATGCTTTTCCATATTTTAAATTAATTTTTTTCATTATTATTTCGGTGAGAATTCAATATCACAGAGACATTATTACTTGCCCCTCAAAGGGCCCAGCATTTTAATGCTGAGAAATTCTTACTGAGCAATATATAAAATGTACTGTCAACGTATAGAAACATTAATTATTATATGAAAATATAAAGTTTTAGTTAATTAAATTAAACATTTGTGCATATTGATGTATATTTTATCATATTGGGTCAAACCGACCCGCTCCGCAGGTTCTAGGTATACCGAAAGTCCCGCGGTTCTAGTGTTAATAAGAAGGCAATGTTACGCGCACAAGTGGCTAAAGAATTAACATAGGGGTCGAGGGTCGGAACCTTCATTCTGTTTAAGAAGTAAAAAAAGAAATTTAGAGAGATGGATTGTACGAAGAAACACAGAATCTAGCAAAAGTAAGAAGAAATTGTACGTGTAACTACGGAAGGTAGTGATAACCCTGATGTTCCGAAGTAGAGGATGACGGCTAATTTATTCAGCTTGGACTTTGCTTATAGTCCGGAGCAAGAGGCTAACAGATCGGGATTGACCCTTATCTTTTGATATTATGCCTTAATGCCTTTTAATGCTACAGAAAGGTACTTCGATGCCTATTAATTATATTGTCTAAGTGGAATTAGATGTCAAAGAATGTGTGCGCGGGTGCAATAAGGATATACAACAGATTTTGTGATTTACAGATTGTGATGATTCACAATTTTTTACTTACTATTTACGTTCCATAGTACTTTAAGTTGTAAACTTAACTGAAGTACGTAGGGTTTGTATGACCAATTTTAAGATAAGTAATGAATAGTCAACTGATTATGTTAAAATTAATTTTGATGAAATTTAGTATAGATAATTTAACTATATTTCGCAGGTTTGCGAGATTGGCAGTAACTTGTAATTTAAATTCTAAGTAGTTAAATTCTAAGTACCATGTAAATAAATATTTTAGTAATGATAATTTTAGTTATCATTTTCGTCATGAGTATCTTCTCTTTATTAATAAATATGCTATTCTTTCAGAGTAAATATGATTTTATATATTGAGAACTTTAGCTATTTTTTAACTAGTGCACTTAGAGTATTGAGAGCGGTGCATTTTAGATTGATAATGCACGCGTTGTTGTGTTACCTAAACGTCTGTATTCCACGTAAAATCACACGACGCAACGGGGTGTTGAAGCACGGCTTCCACATTATTTTTGAGGTAATGGGTTTGGTTATTATCTCCAAAGACTGACCAGGGTCACGGTGATCACATATTTTACATTTAACTTATTATTTTCACTTACTATGAACACCAGGTATTCGAGGAATTAGTTTATGAGCTTTAGTTAATCTTCTCATTAGAGAGTGGGTCTTCTTCTTACCCCATTTAATATTTACCCCTACTCTCTCACTCATTTGCCTCCCCCCCCCACTCTGTATTGCTGGGTTGGACTTTAAAGGGTTAAGTTAGGTTCTCAAGTGAGCCTAGACCTCCCAGAAGTAACTTAACTAAAGTAGGGTTGGATATAACAGTATATACTACAAAAATGTAAATGGATATACAATGAAAGTTCAAAGAGATATGGAACCTAAATAATGTCAAATATAGCTATTCTGTATAACTCATTTTTACTTTCTTTTGTCTTTATAAACAAAAAGTATTAGATTCGCGAAAATTTTCGAATTTCGGTTTTCGGCAGATTTATACGTTTAGGAGACAGAGATAATGAAAAACATGTTTTTACAAAATGTTTGTCTGTGAGCCTGTCTACCTGTGTGTGACACAAATTTTGTGGGCGCTCTATCTTAAGAACTATTGAAGGAATTTAATAAAACTTTATATTCGGTTAGTCGCTGACATAAATTAGTGCTGATTACTTTTTGGTGTAAATCGCCAAGCAGCTGGCGCTGCTATGCTGCATTATTCATGATTTCCTCAATAGCTATATCTCAAGAACTAAAGCACGGATTTTCAGAAAACTTCAGATTCAGTTACTCTTTGATATAATTCGGAGCTAATGAGCTTTTGGTGTAAATCGCCCAATAGGTGGTGCTGTTATGCTGCATTATTCATGTTCATCACAATAGCTCTTTCTCAGGAACTAATGCACGAATTTTCATCAACCTTCAGATTCAATTAGCCCCTGATATAAATGAGTGCTGCTTAGTTTTTGGTGTAAATCGCCCAACAGGGGGCGGTACTATGCTGCAGTTTTCACGATTTCCGCAATCTTCAAGAACTAATGCATGAATTTTCGTCATAGGGGAGAAGGGGGCTAGTGTGTACAACTTGAATAATTCTGTTACGTTTGAGTTAAAGTTGCTCTGTAAATTTTTGCAGATTGACAACACTGATATACACTTCCATCAGTGGCGTGGCGTGAAAATTTTCGGTGGTCATCGCAATTATTTAAGTTTGTGGTGAAAAATTATTAACTCTAAAATTCAATGGTTGAATGTTCAAAAAAGAAACTTTAAATCTTACCTTCACTTATACATGAACTCCAAATGTTCTGCTAAAACTGGATCGTAGAGTTTTAAAAGCTTATTAAGAGTTTTAAAATATTGCTTGGTCATCGCCGTATCCAGCGATGACCGGACGCCACGCCACTGACTTCCATGTGCAATTACATGAGAATACATTTCATAGTTCACTTGCAATTTATAAAAGGAGATTTTTATGGTGAAAAAGTAAATTCATGGTTTGTTTTTTAATTACTAATTTAGACTATTTATATTCATTATTTCAAATGAAAGGGGAATTCATTTATATTACAAATGAATCTAATCAGCATATTCTTTGATATTCACTTTTGCTCTGCCTGGTTTACATTTATCAGTGTTAGTCTTAAAAGAATAAATGGCACCATGGGGCTAGTGTGGACATATGGTTGTGGGGCTAGTATGGACGGGGCTACTGTGGACATGTCCACACTAGCCCCATTCAGCTTTTGTAAAAACATTATTTAGGTATATAAATGTATCACATTTTATGCTATTTGTATACTAAATTAGATTCATTTGTGAAGTAATAACTGAATTTAAATATAGAATACACACATAGTAGAATTTAGTTTGATAAACATTTTTTATTTAAATTACTAATGCTAGTCCATTATAATAGCATAGGTAGGATATATCCTAGAGTAAATTATAAGGATTATTTTCTTGTTGGTGCTTCAACTAAAAGTCTAGATTTGCCTTTAAAAAGCGGATTGATGGTGAAAGAATTATTTCCAGCTGTTTTACACCATATACAAGAACACACACAATCTGATATTGACCGCCCTGTTTTTTCGCTTCTTGATAATCATAATTCACGTATTTCTCTTGTAGCAATTACACATATGTGAAGGAAAATCCGCTTTTCGCTGGATACGGCGATGACCAAGCAATATTTTAAAACTCTTAATAAGCTTTTAAAACTCTTAGCAGCGAAAGCATATTATAAATTATTTGCAATAAGTAATATTATATCAAGATTTGCAAAAACCTCGAATTATCCCATTAAATTGATTAGCCTTTTGAGATGATTACTTTTTTTGCAGCTATATTATCGACTGTGAATGCCCAGGTACTACAAAAGATTAGGTAAGCACACGAGAAGACAGTGAAAACAGCCTTTTTACATGGAAGTTGATGAATTAGAAATTGAAGAAATAGAAATGAGTGAAAAAAACAATCAAGCCAAGAGATTTTGCATTGGCTCCAGTTTCTTTAATTTGCAAGAACTCCAGCCACAGCAGATTTTATAAATATGTAGCAGTTATTCAAAATCTGTTTCTTTTGTCGAGTATGAAACAGAGCCTCAGGAGTATTATCTCTAAGAAAAAACGTTTCATTTATATTAAAAATGATGTTTCCCAAATAAACATCATTGGAAAACTCTCACAGCCAGACATTCTTCAAGAAGCCATCATGTTTATTATGCAGTTTTCTGGCTGTGTAAACACTAATGAAAAACATTTAGTTGCTTTGACAAATACTTTAACCTTGTAAACAAACTTAGGATTTTAAGATAGGTAAATACATCCATACCTTTTTATTTTGACCAGTGTTTTGTAATTTTGTAATGTATTTAATTTTGTCTTTTAAATAGATTCATAACATACCTAACTCTAGTCCTCAGTAATAACAAAAAAATATTATGTATAACTTTAATTATATTTTATTACGATTAATATATTTACTATGTTGTTTAGGTTCAAATTTATTTTATAATGGTTTTACAAACACTTATAAGAGTTGTATTACATTGTCTGAATCAGTATTCCAGCTTGTCCACACTAGCCCCAACACATAGGGCTAGTGTGGACAAAAATAACTTAAAAAAAAATTATATTAATAAATAACTGTATTGCCAAATAATTTAATATATCAACCAAATCAAAGATAAAATAGTGAATTATTGTAAAAAAAATTACTTGAAGTGTGAAAAATGATACTTAGTACACTTTTTTTGCAAAATTTATAAAAATTATCCACACTAGCTCTCTTTTCTCCTACTTTAGATTCACTTAGTCCCTGATATAAATTGATCCTGATAAGTTTTTGTGTAAATTGCCCAAGAGGTGCCACTGCTACGCAGAACTTTTCACGATTTTCGCAATAGCTCTATCTCAAAATCTAATGCACGGATTTTCATCAAAATTTAATTTCAATTAGAAGTTCACGTCAGTTTTCCCTGATTAGATTTTGGTATAAATCACCGAACCGGTAGCGCCACTGTGTAGCATTTATCAGGAAGTATTAACATGTATGAGATAGAAGAAAGTTTTGGGATTGACACATCCGACTAGTTTAATATTCTCTTAATCTGTTTATAATGAACTTAATTCGGTATTGACAATAAAAGCAGTGTATATTTAAACTTCATTTCGCATTTCACAAAACTAAATTCAGCATAGTAATCACCTTTCTTTCTACAGTGTAGCTAAATCAAAACAGTTGTTCAAAGTTTACATTTGGTTTTGTGGTAAACGCGATTCGAAAGAAGGTCACAAAATTGCAACGCCGCTTTGGTCCTTGCCACTTTTTTACAAATAGTTTTTTAATTAACTTTTAAAGTCGCTCAATGCGTATTGAAAGATCCATTCAACGGAAAATAGTCGCGAATCTCATAGTATATATTTAATTCATTCTAAATAAGGGGTCTCAGGGCTCTTAACATTGGAAACAATGAGAAAAAGAGACCATTTTCAACATTTAATATCTTAAAATGTATATGATTTTAAAGCACAATTTTTATTGAGATGAAAGATATAAGTACGTTCTTTCATTCCATGTATTTAAAAAATTGCAAGATGCAGAATTAGCATTTACAGGGTGCTCCAAACAGTCAGACATCTGACAAGTAGAAAATTGGTATAACGACATACGCGCACGATTAGAAAATAAACATTGCAACTAGAATAAACCTTTTTGTGCCTACTTGTACTTCAGATTATAATAAAGACCCTGAGCCTAAATAAATTTGTATTTAAAGCATTTTTATATATTTAATACAAAGTTGTATTTAGCTAATAGAAAATTCTGAAAATTTCAACAATATAATCACGTAAAAGAATATTTTTTTGAAGAATAAAAAGGAAAAATTTAGGTTCAGTTTATACAGATTAACATGAAACGTATGTTTTGAAAATTTCATAAAGAAATATTCAAAAGTTTTTGAGATATAGTTCGCGTTATGCCCAAAAAAATTCATTTGGAAAAAAAACTGACTTTAAAGTTTCGAAAATGCCGCTTCAGCTATTGAGTGGGTATAATTCTAAAAGTCATAACTGCTGTTCTAATGAGAATTTGAAGGAAACATTTATATTAAAATGTTCAGAAAGATAGAATATTAACACCTAAAAAAAAGTAAAAAAAAAAAAAAAAAAATTGAGCTTTAATAGTCCTGAGACTTCTTGAATTAATCTGTTTTTAACAATTTGATGTTTTTACTGTTACTCGCCATTGCATTGCATATATGTATATCATTAAAAGTTGTTAACTAGGCTTTAAAAGCCGATGATACATAGAGTAGAGAGACAGACAGACACAGGAGTGATCTTATAATGGTTCCGTTTTTACTCTTTAAATACGGAGTCCTAAAAAGATAAGACTGGGAGTCGAGAAGCAAGAATTCGTCTCAGGCAGGGGATGAAGGATCCTTTGACGTTGCAGCTTCAACAGGATCATTGCTTTATGGAGCTGAAGTCGACTATTCTATTCAAGTTAAAAAACAAATTCTCCGTTTTATTCCTACTTAAAATTTAATTGCTTTTTTTCTAAAAACATTATTTTTGAAGACGATGGACAAGATTTCTCGAAAATTAATGCACCGATCTCATTGAAATTTTGCACACGTCTTCAAAATAGGACTGAGTTGGGATTTAAGGTGTCTCAAGATTCTTAAAGCTTCGAAATTTAATATTTTTTAGATGTTAAACTGCCATATTTTTTGAACATCTTGATATAATTGTTTCTTTGAAATTCCCATTAGAACAGATGTTATGGTTTTTAGAGTTATGCTCGCTCAGTAGCTGAAGCGGCGTTTACGAAATTTTGAAAGGCAATTTTCTACAAGTGACATTTTTGGGCACAACACCCACAATATCTCGAAAACTTCTTAATATTTTCTCATGAAATTTTTAAAACATATGTTTCATGTTAGTATGCACGCACTGAACCTAAAACTTCCTTTTTATTGTTCAAAAACATATTTTTTAGGTCGTTATACCATTGAAATTTTCAAATTTTGCATTGTCTAAATACCAATTTTTATTAAAAATATAAAAATGCTTTAAATACAAATTTAGTTAGGTTCAGGGTAATTATTACAATAATTACCAAAATTTTCATTCTAGTTGCAAAATTCATTTTGTAATCCTGCACGTAAGCTGTTACACCAATTTTTTGCTCGTCAAATGTCTGACAGTTTGGAGCCCCCTTTAAATTCTAATTCCGCATCTTTCAATTTTTTAAATACATGAAATGAAAGAATATACTTATACATTTCATTCCAATAAAAATTTTGTTTTAAAATCATATACATTTTTAGATATTAAATGTTGAAAAGTTTCTATTTATTTCATTTTTTTTTCAATTTTAAGAGTCCTGAGACACTTTAATGAATTTTTTTTGTTGTTGTTGTTTGTTTCATCGATTGCAATTGATTTTACAAGGCTACACGTAGTGTAAATTGTACCAAAAATTGTACTATTTTGCATACAACTCTGCCAAAAATTGAAATTAAAAATTTTATTAGCCCCCGGTACGGTATTGTATTTCTTTCTCTCGGTTTATTTTGTGTCGTCTTAAAAAAATAACGTTACCTTGCAGAAGCCAGCCGTAAAACAAAGCAGTACGATTAAATACTCTATAGTCATTTTTTAAACCTCTAAGCATCGCAAATTTTAAATTTTTATACCGTCGTATTGGAGAAAAAACGTACTTTTAAATGTAATTTGTTTGAAAACTATATTTATTTTTGAAATATTAATTTTTTTGCAGTTTTTGGAGCCATTTGCAACTCAAGTACTCCACTTCTGTAGAAAGTAAAGGGAAAATAGTTGAAAAATAGCAATTATATCTTTCTGTTGCCATTTTCCCATAACAACCGAAAGAAAATGTAATTAAAATACGTGTAATTTTGAAGAAAAATATAAACGAAAAATTTCTGTTAAAACATGGAGCTATTATAAACTATATGTAATTTTAAATATCTACAGACGTTTTCAGTGTGACGTCAGTCATGACGCTTTGGTTGGAAACTGACTCCAAACAAACGGTTGCTATGCGTCATTTCTTTTTAAACATAAATCGTGGAAAATGTTACCAGTACATATCAAGTATTAAGACACTTATATGTAAGATATAGATATAAGATAGAGCTGCAACACACAAACAAAATAGAAAATACAACGTAGCAACCGATTGTTTGGTGTCAGTTTCCAACGAAAACGTCACGACTGAAATCCTCTATATTAATGTTACAAACAAATGAAAGCCTGTGAATCATTAGACAGCCTTTTTTTTTTTTTTTTTTTTTTTTTTTTGCCGAGTTTCTTTAATGACAGTATCTTTTTGCTGCGTTTGTGTATTATTTAGCGATAGTGACGTCATATGCCTACTTTACTGTAGATGTTTAAGAGTCGATCGTAAATGTGCAATTCTTAAGCGGATGCGAATAACGTCATTTTACATAAAATAAAAGCGTGTGCTGTAAGTCTTAAAATTGAAATATCTTTTGTACTATTTATGTATACATTTATTTTTTTTTTCATCGGGGGCGACACTAAATTCTGAAAAAGCAGAATTCCTGTTTCTACTTTAAATCTTTCGTTCTATCATGAATATTCTTTTCTACTAATAGAAAAAAATTGTTTTTTAATTTATCATGTGTTCTGACCACCACGAATGTTAACTCATATTAAATACTCACAAATACTCAAAATAACAAAATTGCAGTGCACTGTTTTTATTAAATAATATCACAAGATAGCCGTTCGTGGCTAACTCTCTCACAACAAAACATTCTATGAACTCGTATAAACAAACGCAGATGATAAAAGTCATTGCCAATGATACAAAGCATAAAAACGACCGAACATACCGTCCCCCGTTGAATGATTTTCATTCAACCACAATTATAATACATTATTACTCTTTAAATTTTAAACAAATAATACTGCATGTACTAGTAAACAATAAATTGGCAAATTACAAAAGATAATAATCATTTTTCCATGGGTAACAGACAAATTTTTGAAATTGGTCTCTTGAAAACACCTCATTGTTTTTATGTTTTGTACTCTAAAATTCTGCACGCATCATGTAATGATGTACACTCATGACATCTAATACTCAAATTAAATTTTTAAATGCTGCAAGAATTTATTTCTTTTCTCATATTTTATTTAAAAAATAACTTAGAAATACTTTATTTTAAAGTATTTAAAGGTTAACACACTCGATTTTATCAAAATAAACTCAAACCTTCTGGATAAAATAAATGTCATTTAAATAACTCAAATAATATACAACTCATATGAATAATCTCTCTACATAAATAATATAACTCAAATTATATATACACTCTCAATACACATTTTGTATGAATATTTTCTTTGATAAACACATAATACATTCAATCAAGCAGAAATTAGCTTAATTTCATATGTATACTCATGAATCTTATAAAACCTATTGCATTAAGAAAATATAAAAACTTTATACAATATTTATAACACGAAACATGCAACAATTATGAATTGTTTTTCTACATACTGCACGACCATTTAAAGGCCAAAACTTCTGCCTTAACTGAAAAAGTAAAGCTTGTGGACCTAAATGTAAATACCGTTTATGAAAGTATTCTACTATCATTTGAGTAAGTTTACTTTTATTATGAAGTAAAATTGGAAATTTTTGGTTGGCATTTAAGTTACTGTTCGCTAATCTACCTCCTACTCTTAGAAGACCTTCTTTATCAAGAAATGGATGTAAGTTTTTTAACTGACTATCATGATTAATATTACCTGATTTTTGCAAGGATTTTATTTCTTTGTCAAAAAACTCACGTTGAACACTTTTTAACAAAAAACTTTCTGCTTTATTGAGCTCTTCGAGGTCCAGAGGACCCCCTTTTTTTCTTTTTTACAATTACTAAGGAACCTGAAAATAAATCCTAAAATACGAATTATTTTACAATAGTTATTACTTAAATCAATTATATCCTGCACAAAAGAATTAATAGAAACTTTGAAAACAGATATGCTTTTAAAGTTACTTATATTAATATTTTTCAGTTCGTTTGAAAAGTCACTGGAATTAACCGCTGCAGGAATATTTGTATTGGGATAGTCTTTTTCCTTTAGGAACAATGGACCACTCCACCATAACTCATTTGATAATAGTTTATCAGGATTAGCTCCTCTTGTTAGAAGGTCAGCAGGGTTATGCTGAGATGGAACATGTCGCCACTGCATCCCTTGAGCTAGTTCTTGTATTGTAGGAATCCTATTCGCAACAAATGTTTTTAGAACGTATGGTTCTTTTTTAATCCAGGATAATACTATCATGGAATCGGACCACAAGAGGATTTTGTTTACACTAATTTTGAGCGAAGAAATCACCCGTTTCATAAGCTTTGTCAATAAAACTGCTGCACAAAGCTCAAGTTTTGGAACAGTTAATTGCTTTAGGGGAGAAACTCTAGATTTACTTGTCACTAATTTTACAGACGCTTGATCTGATTCTGTCACTGATTTGCAGTAAATTACCGCACAATAGACTGCTTCAGATGCGTCGCTGAAACCATGAAACTCGATCATAATTGCATCTTTCAATAAAATACACCTACTAATCTCAAATTTATTAATTAATTGTAGGGTATCAGAAAACTCTCTCCATTCTTTAGCCTCTTTCTCCGATAGCAAATCATCCCAATTTAATTGTAATAACCACAACTTCTGCATAAATATTTTTACTTTAATTATAACAGAAGATACTAAACCTAAGGGATCGAATATACTTGCTATAGTTGATAACACTTGTCTCTTAGTGACATTTACATCATTATGGATTTTAACAGTGAAACTTAAACAATCTTTATTCGATTTCCACAAAACACCTAACGCTTTAGATTCTTCTGAATCACCAAGGGGGTATATTTCGTCATTTGTTTGACAAAGTTGTGGAGCATTACTGCCACATTTATGTAATAACATTCCTGCACTGTTTAAAATTTCTATTAATTGATTTTGGAGTTCCAATGCAGAACTTAAAGAATCAGCTCCAGATAGAATGTCATCCATATACATGTCTTCTCTCAGTATGGGTGCTGTTGAAAAAAACTTGCTTCCTTCATCCTTGGACAATTGAAGTAGTGTTCTCATGGCCAAAAAAGGTGCGCTAACAGTACCATAAGTAACTGTCGTTAATTCAAAATTTTTAATTGGCTCGTTAAGACCTTCCTTCCATAAGACTTTTTGCAGCTTCCTCTGATCTGGATGAATAGAGATTGCTCTATACATTTTTTGAATGTCTGCAGTGAAAGCGACGATATATTTTCTAAATCTCAACATAATTGAGAATAATACATCTTGTATTACACCTCCGTTATATTGAATAGAATTAAGTGAGTTTCCCTTAGTTGTTAAGGAAGACGCGTTATATACAACTCTCAAAGGCGTTGATACACTATTTTCTATTCCTCTATACACTCCAAGATGGGGAATGTAATAGGATCCAATTTCTTCCTCGCTTTCGTTAACTTCAACCATGTGGCCTAACTGTTGATATTCTTTTAAGAAATTTGAATATAATCTTAAGTACTCAGGATCTTTTGCTAGACGATTCCATAAAGAATTTAATTTTTTAGTAGTGATTTGTTTTGAGTTTCCTAAAATAGCTGGATCCTCTTTTAAGGGCATTTTAACAACATATTTACCGTTTTTGTCTCGTGTATAATTTTCTACGAAATGTTTCTCACAAATTAAAGTCTCTTTACTTTTTGGTTTTTCAACCTCGATATTTTCTATCTCCCAGAATTTCCTAAGTGTCTTGTCTAGGTTGGTTACTTTCTAAATAAACCCACAATGAACTTTGTTTTCATTCTCTGTCGAAAAACTTCCCGATACAACAAAACCGAAAACTGTGTCTTTCAAAATATGATCAGAATTATTAACACGGATTTGTCCCGGTCTCAAAAGCTCCTAAAAAATTCCTGCTCCTAAGAGCATGTCTACATATTCTGGGATATTGAAACTAGCATCTGCTAATTTTACATTAGGTAAATCTTGTATTGAGATTTCAATTAGACGTGAAGGCGTTAAATCTGCAGTTATTTTCAGAACTACCAAGAAATCTAAATTTTTCACAAAACTTTCATCTCTATTGCATATTTATGCATTAACTTTATGGTTTATTACTAAGGTAGCATCATTTAGACCTGACACTAAGATGTTTGTTCTCTCTTTTTTTAAATGCATTAGCTCTATTAAATGGCGGGATAAAAAATTAGACTCGCTGCCTACATATAATAAACACTTTACTCTATGTTTACATCTCGATTCATCAATTAGAAGACATATAACAGTTGAAAGTAAAACTTTGCTCTTTTTAGTCGAATAGTTACTAATAAAGGTTTTCTGAACGAGCTCTTCTGCATTAGCGTTCAAGACTGATGGGGCCACGATTTGTTGGCCTAGAATCTGAACATTCTTCCACATTTACCTTTCCTTGTTTATTTTGTTCCCATGAAATATATTCTTTCACGTATGTGTTGTTATTTGTTTTTGGGAAATGAATAGTTTTAAGATGACGTTTTTTACAAAAGCACGTGTATTTTGATGGACAATTTGCAACTGAATGGGAATTTAAACAATTAAAGCATAAATTGTTACATTTTATAACGTTCACCCTTTCATTGACAGATAATTTTAAATAATGCGGGCATTTTGAAAGAGTGTGATTTTCGTGGCAAAAAATACAACTTAATGTTTTAACATCTGATAAGAATACTTTAGATACACTTTTGGAGTTAGTATATTTACGATTAACACTAAAATTCTCAGTAAGAGATTTTCCGCGTGATGTGAAATATAAATCAAACTCTCGTCCCAACTCTTCTGGTAAAAACCATTTATCTCCTTATCTCACATTAATGTGGGAAGCTGTTTCTCTATCTAATGTTTGATATAATTTATCCGATACTATAAGTTGTTTTAGACTCTCGAAATTGGAGACATTTCTTAAATTTAAATAATATTCCCAGTTTGTCATTAGACGTGAAGGAAACTGTACATGCGTCTCATTTGGGTTCGTCAACAGCTTTTCTAAATTGCTCTAAGTAAAAATAAGGTGTAGGTTGAAATTCTTTTAACACTAATTCTTTTATTTTTGCATAATTCTCGATATCACTATCATGTAAGTAAGTTATTATGTTAGATGCTTTATCCTCTAATAAATTTAACAGAATTTCTGCTTTATATTGTTCTGGAACATTTTTAGTCTTAAAAGCTCGTTCTAAAGAAGAAAAGTAAAACCCCCATCCTTCAAGACGTATAGGTATTTTTACAGTCAAAGTTCGAATACTTTTTATCAATTGATCTAACGTTTCTAATTTTATTTCACTATTACTAATATTAGATTTAGCTTCAGATTTAATTTTAGCCAGTTATACTTCATTTTTTGATCGTTCAAGTTTCATTTTTTCCAGATGAAATTGCTTTTGCTCCTCATTAATTCGCTTTTGCTCCTGCTCCTCATGTTTACGATTTTCGATTATATCGTTTTCTATATCTTTCACAAAATATGGTTTATTTTTATACATTTCACTGTCTTCAATAATAATGTTTAAATCAGCTATTGCCATTTTTTCATTAACATTTAGATTTATTTCAGTGGCTATAAGCCTTAAATCCTCTTTTTTTGCACCTTTAAACTTTGCTCAATATATGATAACAGTAAAGATAAGAAAAATCACATTCACTTACTTTTCGAATAATCTTTTGACGAATTTCGTAGCACGGAACTCTTAGCACTTATCATTCATCTCGGCGTTTCACTCAACTTAAAATTTGATTTTAGAAGCTCGTTGAATTTAATCCCAGGCTGCTTCTTCGTTGCTCGGCGGACCATTATGTTAACTCATATTAAATACTCACAAATACTCAAAATAACAAAACTGCAGTGCACTGTTTTTATTAAATAATATCACAAGATAGCCGCTCATGGCTAACTCTCTCAGAACAAAACATTCTATGAACTCGTATAAACAAACGTAGACGATAAAAGCAATGGCCAATGATACAAAGCATAAAAACGACCGAACAACGAAAACACATTTTTTTAGGGGTCGCCGGAAACCAGGTCCCGCCGTTTGAATTTTCAAAATTTTTGAATGAAAATTTTATAAAATATTGTTTAAATGTTGCTCTTTTATATATTTTTAAAATTTTTAATAAAATAATTTATTTATCATATAAAACAGTAGAGAATTTATGCTCTTTTTTTAACCTTCGAAATCTAATCACCACACCTTGTGTTGGTGTGGTAAAGCTATTAGTGTGTTAGTATAAATTATATAGTATACACGAATGTATATTTTTATTTATTTTTTAGTATGCGTGACGAAATTGCCCTGTATTTCATGAATGTTTGAATTCTAGAAATTATTTCTATTTTTTTACCCTCATACAAGTGATTAACACGGATGTTATACTTGACGAAATCCAGAACTAATAATACAGTATGATCTTAATTCCTTCACTACGAGGGTCCTTTACAGATTTTTGTTTATTTATCATCATGGTTTTTTAATGAGCTACTTTTGTTTAATTTAATAACAAAGATTCTTACTTCACATAGATTCTTAAATACTTATATAATAAAAGATACAGAGAAATTTCATTTTCGTATTTCGTACAAATTAATGAACAAATGTGTAGTTTTGAACAACAACAACAAAAAAAAAACCGTAAAAATATTTTATTGGTAATCAGAATGTTTTATCCTTAAGGGATTACATGGGACAATATCACAAAATACGTAAATTGCAGTTCGCACAATAAAGTTTCTATTTAATGTTATATAATGCAGTTTTAGGTAGCTTTCTTTACAAAAAAGCTACCTATTGCAGCCGTTCGGAGGAAAGCGATTTCAAAAAATTTTGGTATATTTTCACCGATCATGACCCCCAGACCCCGAAACCACCCTCCGTTCAAAATTGATATATATATATATATATATATATATATATATATATCTGACCTATGTCACACTGTAACTCCCGTAATTATGAACCGATTTCGATGTAATTCGGTGTGTACATAGTACATACCAATGTCTCGACCGAGTTCGTTGGCCAGCATCATCCGCCGTTTTGTTTCAAAATGGCGGCCATTTAAAATTTTTAAAAAAATTTAAAACTTGAAATGTGGTACCAAAAAATTAAAAATGGAAATATATTTTTTTCTTATGTATTTGACCTTTATACAAAGATTCCGGAGCAGTTTTTGTTTCGTCTATATCTTAAAAAATGGCTGAGTTATAGCATTTTGAATTTCTAGTGTGGCTGACATTTTGAAACGTCCTGAATTTTGTCACGCGATAAAAGGCGTATTTATGAACCGATTTGGATGTAACTTCGTTTATACATAGTACATACCAATGTCTCGACCGGGTTCGTTGGTCAGCTTCACCCGCCATCTTGTTTAAAAATGGCGGCCATTTAAATTTTTAAGAAAAATTTAAATTTGAAATGTGGTACCAAAAATTGAAAATTGAAAAAATATTTTCTTCTTATGTATTTGACCTTGATAAAAAGATTCGGGAGCAGTTTTTGTTTCGTCTATATCTTAAGAAATGGCTGAGTTATAGCATTTTGAATTTCTAGCGTGGCTGACATTTTGAAACGTTCTGATTTTTCTCACGTAATAACAGGAGTATTTATGAACCGACTTGGATGTACCTTGGTGTGTACATAGTACATACAAATATCTCGACCGAGTTCGTTGGCCAGCTACATCCGCCATCTTGTTTCAAAATGGCGGTCATTTAAAAAAATTAAAAAATAAAAAAAATTAAATGAGATACCAAAAAATTGGAAAATGAAAAAGATTTTTTTTGTATGTGTTTGACCTTAATACGAAGATTCCGGAACAGTTTTTCTTTCGTCTATATCTAAAAAAAATGGCTGAGTAATAGCATTTTGAATTTCTCTTGTGGCTGACATTTTAAAACGACCTGATTTTTGTCACGCGATAACAGGCGTATTTATGAACCTATTGGGATGTAATTTGGTCTGTACATAGTACATACCAATGTCTCGACCGAGTTCGTTGGCCAGCTTCATTCGCCATCTTGTTTCAAAAGGGTAGCCATTTAAAAAAAATTAAATTTAAAATTCAAAATGAGGTATTAAAAAATTGGAAAAGGAAAAAGATTTTTTTTATGTGTTTGGCCTTGATACAAAGATTCCGGAGCAGTTTTTGTTTCTGAAAATTTGTTCTTTTGTTGATATCTTAAAAAATGGTTGATTTATAGCACTTTGAATTTCTAGCATGGCTAACATTTTGAAACGATCTTGTATTTGTCACGCGATAACACACGTATTCGCCTATTTCGATGTAAGAAGGCATGTGGATAGTATACATCAACACCTCGACCAAGTTCGCTGGCCAGATTCATCAGCCATCTTGTTTCAAAATGGCGGCCATTAAATTAAAAAATATATATATATTTAAAGTGAGGTGCAAAAAAAAATAGAAATTGAAAAAGGTTTCTTTCTTAAGTATTTGATCTTGATATAAGGATTCAGGAGCATTTTTGGTTTGTCTTTACCTTAAAAAATGGCTCAGATATAGCAGTTTCAATTTCTATTGTGGGTGACATTTTGAAAAATCTGATTTTTTGCATGCGACAGCACTCCTATATATTAACCGATTCCGATGTGAGTGAGCATGTGCACAGCAATTACTAAGGTCTCGACCAAGTTCACTGCTTAGCCTCATCCACCATGTTGTCTTAAAATGACAGGCACTTTAAGAAATTGCCGAATTTGGCAGCCAAATATAAGTTACTTTAAAGAAAAGCAGCTTGGATAAAGCTGACTAATTTCGCGAAATTCTCATTCATTATATTGATAAAAATTAGTATTGAATCTCCTATATTCGGTTTCCACTAAATTGAGCTTCGTGTGTTTGCATGATATAAGTTGGCTTTTTTTAAATAAGGATTATGAAAGCTACCTCTTCCTCCCGGCACTGGCCGGAAGGACTTTTCTTTTTTACATTCTAATAAAAAATATTCTTAGAAGTATTTTCAAGAAATGTTATATTCATACTAACTAAAAAATAAAGCAATCAAAAGACTTAAAATTTCTGTATGTCATTTTCCTGGCATGTCATACTGTGATGTGTGCAAAGTAAAAGGCTTTCTGCTATCATGTGCAAGTATCTTTTTCTAAGTTTTTTTAATTTCTAATTAATAATTATACCTTATATAACACCATATATGTGGAAAGTAGCAAGTTCTATATTTTACAAATAATTTTCCATAATTAAAATATGATTGTCACTGAAAATGAATGTCATTGTCCTGGCCTGCTCTTTTAGCTCTTTATGAAGTATAAAGATGGCATGGCAGAGTAATTCTTCTTGTTCTTGACATAGTTCAAATCAGAATTAGTAAAATCATTGCTACCAGCAAGATCTTTTAGATATTTCTTTGAAAACAAAATGTGTTTAAAGGCTTTGTAACAATTGAGTAGGCTTTTATTATGTCATTTTCCTGGCTTCTATAAATGACAAATAAAGCAGAACATTACACTGAATTTGAGGTACTATAGAGGAAATATGTTCCTTTAAACAAAATTAAAATGTTAGCTCCAAAAATAAAACAACAAGAATTTGAAAAATGTTTTAGAATGAAATTCTCATTATCCTGGCATACATATGCCAAGAAAATGACATACAATTATAATTACAAAAAAAAATGAATTAAATTCTTCAAACTTTAACAGTTTTACATATAAATTCCTTTATTCAGCTGTTCAACCAATATTTTTTTAAAAAAATCAGAATCTTTGAAACGATTTAAATTTTCAAAATTTTTGTTTTCAAAATCTCACGTTTTGTGATATTCATTTACATACGTTCACTACTGTCAACAAATCGATTTTATTTTTTGACAGAAATTAAATACTTATAGTATGTAGAATTATGGGCAAAAAGATTTAAAGTGATATCTCAATTGAAGAGCTAAGTGGAAGAACATGTTAAGTAACAAAAATTACATTTGAAGTGAAAGTTTTTGCTGTAAATTTAAATGATTTATTTTCCATTTGATACCATATGTTTAAAATATTAACAGGTATGGTACTAAACTCTTTCAGAAAAACTTATTCATATTTAATTTTCAAGTATTAAAAATTATTAATATTATTGATATTATTAAATATTAAAATATTAAATATTACTGGATAATGTCTTAAATCTTCAAGACTAAATGGAATCTTAGTATTTTAGCTTCAACATGTAATAGGATACCTCATAACGCTTTCATCCAGAAGATAAATTTTTTTTAGAGGATGTGGCATAACATGTTCATCCACTCAGCTCTTCAATTATTAAGACGCACGATAGACAAAACCGGTTCGCTGAAAAGTGTAAAGCCAGCTTAAACCTTCTACTCCCTCATTGAAAGCTAACGAGAGTTTGAATGCTAAAATTTGGAAAATCTGTCCAAAAGTCACGTCTGGAAGTCGCTTTACTGTTCAGATTCCCACCTATATTGTTTGTGCTACATATGATGATGGTGGAGAAAGTTACATGCAGATAGTGCAAATAATGGGATGTAAAGGAGGATGCCAACCGTCTGCGACATGCTAGAATCAAAGCGGCAAAACGAACAAATCAGGTTCACACTGCTCGCAGGTGTAACAAAAACATTTTAAATGAGAATATAAAGGCACAAGAAACAACACAGTGCAGTCCAGAAATTTCAAATTAAGTATAAGTAAAAATCAAAAAATTATCAGTATATATATATTTTTTTTCATCTAAAATTTTAAACTCGATTTTCTGAAAACTACATTTTCCAACATGGGTAGAATGATATTCGGTTAAGCAAAAAGTTCTGGGAAATTTTTAATCTAATAGTTACCAGAATTTGTATCGTATATATTTGTGTCATACTAGTGGTATATTTATAGGAGTTCAGGAACTTTGGTTCCAAAATGCCTATTGAACAGTATGATTTGCGTGTGTTGACCCGGCATTATTAGAGAAAAGGCCAAACGATTTTGAAAGCCCTCGATGAGATTAATGAGAATGAAGGTGCTGGTAACGACGATAAACTTAGCCAGCAAATCCGGAAACTGGCAGAACGGTGGCAGAAAGTCGTGGACTATGATGATCTCTACTTTAAAGAATAGTACTTTTTGCTTTTGTTGTTAATTTGCGCATAACAACGCAACTTTCACAAATTTCACAGAACTTTTTGCCCAACCTAGTAACTTGAACAATTTTTAACATTCTTGGATAAAATTTTCACTCATCTACGCATAATTAAATTGTCTAAGGATCATCAAGTCAATATTCGAAAATTTAAATTTTATATTTTTCCAATAAGTTAAATAATAATTAATAAATAATAAAAGGGCGAAATTTGTGAAGAAAAATATATTCTTTTCAAAAGCACAGTTTTAAAATTGTTCAAAAAATATTTTTAAAAAGGGCTGCTCTTACTTTACAAGAAGAAACTGAGATTTTAATAATTTTTTTTTTTTTTACAGGAAGTTAAGATGCTGTCCATCGATATCGGATATTTTGGTACAGGTTAACGCGTCTTTTGGTTTCCGAAGTAATATGAAACTAAATTTAACAAAAAAAAATTTAAAATACTTGAAACAATAAAAAATAACGTGGAATGATTAGTTTTTTAATTAATTTTACTCCCTTTCAAAACATAAATTCCAAAATATGTAAATATTTCGATGGGAAGAACGTATATAATCTCTTAGTCATTTTTACTTGATCCAAGAACTTTCGAAAGATACTACTTTTTAAAAAACTTATTTTTCATTTTTCTGCATGCATGACGTGACGTTTAAGTTTCTATACATTTATTTTTTTTTCTTGAACGAAATTGGCCAATATCGTGAACAGTTGGATTCGGGTAAAAAAATTCTATATTTTCTCATGCCAAGCAATTTTGTCAATGAGATCACTTTGACAAAATCCAGACCTAATAGTTCAGTAAATTATATATTTTTAATGAACATTTTGTAAGTATATATTTTGTTACGCTAAAGAGTATGTTTTTAAATTTATATTTCATCATGATGGATTAATATGATGCTATGGTAAAAAAAAAAAACATTTAAAATTATCTCAACTAATATGCTATTTGTAAAAGTTCATTGTAAATGTTATTGTTTTATACAAGAAAGTAATGAATATAAAATATTGCTAAATCAATCAATATTTTGTCAGTGAACCTTAAAAAATAATTGTGGAAATCTTGAAAAACTTTAGGGGTTAGTATTTGTTTATATAATTAACTTTGTTGTTATTCAAACAAAGCACTATATTTTAGACTAAAAAAATACAACAGCGCATACAGTTTGCTTTATTTGAAATAGATTCAAAATTTTACAGAAATTCATAGGTGAAAACACAAGCAACTTTTTGCATGTTTACATAATCTTTTGTAAAAGGGGATAGAAAGAGACAGTAGTAAACATTGTCTTTCAAACTTTCACATTAAATAATTATTTAAATCGGCAATTTGTGTTTAATATTAAAGCAACATGTCAACTCCTTTACATTGGCCTTTTCGGACCTTCTTCTGAAAAATTTCCATATATCCTGACTGAAAAAAAAATATTTATAATGTACAAATTATTTTTTTTTAACATACCACAATTATTTTTAAACAGGATATAGTCTACTTGAAAGGTTTGAAGATGATAGTCACATTTAGTAATTTATGAGGCATAATGCTATTGTCTGAGAGAAGCAAAGCCTCATATACAGTGGAATATTACTTTCAGGACATATAATAGTTACGGTATATGATATAACATTTCGTCAAGAACTCGAAAAATATTTGACCGATTCCGTTCTAATTTTCGCATCCTATTGTATTTGACTAATATGTTTTGGGCTAAACGACATTTAAATAACTTTATTTTCATTATTTTCTACTCATCATATTTCAAAAATTTGGGTTAAGTACTGAATCTGCCCGTCTTCTAAAGAAGAAAAATAATGATGTCAACAAAATAATGTAAGGCAAGTCTATTTTTTAAACCGACTTCAAAAAGGAGGAGGTTATCAATTCCATCTGCGTGTATTTTCTGTTCACGCATAACTTTCGTAAATATAAACCGATTTTGATAATATTTTTTTGTTTGAACGTGGGAGACACCCATGTGGTCCCATTCTAATTTCATCAAAATCTGATAATTAAAACTTTTTTTAAACAAAAACTTTAAAGTTCAAATTCTTTTGTAGCATTCGCTCAATTAGAAACGTTCATTTTACATGCTTTTACACTCACACACGAGGCTAACGAAAAAGATAGAATACCGCGGTGCATTCCTCATATCTTTTTTAACAAACCACTAGAGTGACGTCATGCTCTTTTCGTACACATGCATTGGTGTATTCAAGCATTATGTGACTCCAGACGTAGTCTGTAAAAAAAGATATGCGTAAAGCACCGCATTAGTCTTTCTTTTTCGTTAGCCTCATCTCACACAGATACGAGATCTTTTCAAAGTGCGATATCTTGACTGGACAAGGGCCAGGATTCAGATAGATTTTGCGCTGTTTGGGAAACGTGATTGATCAATAAGAAAATTTACTTAGTTAAAGCAGCAAAAATGTCGCAAAAAGGTAGGTTTCTGATTAGTCAATCGGGTTTCGCTAACATGCAAAATCTACCTAAATCCCGGCCAAGTTCTCTTATCCACCAAACCGGAAGGCCCACATCGATACCAACCGATATCGGAAGTAAGTGTCGAGAAGCTGAAAATCAAACTTTAAAATTTCCTCGTGTATCAGAGCACAAGCGCCTGTGCAAGAGGATGCCTGATGTGCTGAAGGCACAAAATGCAATCATATGTCAGTGCACAGTGCATTGCATTACTGTGTGTATCGGCACTGTCTTTATATTCGGATTTGGTTATCAGATTAGACATTTGAATGATTTCAGATTTTCTTCAGGTTAGTTTCCCCGATAGGAAAGTCGCGTCATATGGAAATATTTGATTGGTTGAGACGAATCTAGACAAAAGTGATTATTAATTTTTGTTTTTTCGTCATCACGAAGCATTTTGGTGAGCCTGCCATTACTATCAAGCTTATTAAATTCTCTCACTCGTATGACCGAACACGTTCGGGTGTCCAGCGCCATGCACTGGAATAGAAAATGTCCAGGAATGCTATACTTTATACTAATGCATCTGTTAAAGCACAATCTGAACATCGAATTTTGCACTTTCATATAGAGGCAGGTTCAGATTATCAGATATGGACTCAACATCTGAACTTCACGTCTCATTTCCTATGCCAATACAGCTTTTATGGAAAGTTGATGGCTACAGTTTATTTACTCAAACATGGCGCGGTTTTCACTAACATTTTTCTTTTTTTAATTTTTGAAGTTGGTCTAAACAATCACAATCGATAATGATTAAACAAATAATTTTCTGAAGAAATAAGAGCATTTTTTCGACTTTGTATCATATTTTCCATCATCACTTTCTTCTTGGTAATAGGTACAATATATTCACAATTTTACTATTCTTAAGATTGTTTGGCACCAACTTCAAAAAGTAATTGATTACTTTTTTATGTATATGCTCGCAAATTAAGTCATAAAGATGTATATTAATCTCTTGTAAAAATATTCTCTAGAAAATCCATGTTTGGTAGATATTAAAGTTTATATATAACATTTAACGTTTTTATGCAGATACATGATATCCGATGTGTGATTATTGGGTAAAGTTTCGTCATTAGAGAATTTTAAAGAATTATTTCATTCTTTTTAGTGCTTTTTTTAAGTCGTTTAATATTTTTTTTATTTTATTAGTTTTTAAGGATTCCCCTAAGAGTTCTATTGAAGATTGACGGACACCGACTTTGACAAAAAATGGTAAAATAGCCCACTCAAATAATCCAGAATTAGTCACAAAAGCAAATTTTTCAGCATCTAAAATATGTATTAGTATATGGCCAAAACCAAGAATCTAGATCTAAAGCGAAAAAACACTTGGCATCACTCAATTTATCAAGAATACTCCATCTAATCAAAAACAACTGGCTGTAAATGATCCCACCAAGACACAAACCTAAAACGTCAGTCATAAAAAGAAGTGATATCACATAAAAAGAAACGATATAAAAGTGCATACTCCGAGTTCCGTGTAAAAATATATTACTACTCATAATGTTTCCAAAGGGCTCGGAATGAGGTACAGCATGTGAAAACTGCTTGGCGAACTGCAGGCTTTTATAATGTTTGTTCTTCCCGCACTTACATATGGCTTTTTGTTTAACAATTTTCTTCTTATATTAGATGTAAGTTTTACATCTAATATGATTTGTTTAACAATTAGAATAATTGTGCTAATATTAATCTAGTGGAATTTTCTTCTTGTATTACTGATTCCATTAAACTGTGAAAAGTTGAAGCTTTTAGTGTTTAAATGCCCATTGATATTTAACATCATGGAATCGATTTGTTGATTTTATTTACCATTATTTGAACGAGAAAGACCACATTTATGAGGAGGATTTTCTAAGTAAAAAAGTAATAAACATTTTGAGTTTGTAAAATAATAATAAAAAATAATGATCATTTGAATATTACTGAGAGTACCTGATAATGAACCTAATAATAGACGTTAACTAAACTGAAATATATTGCAGTAAAGCCTGCGTAAACGGAATTGCACATGACAGGGGGAAAATCCGTTTTAGTAAAGCTTCTGATACAATAGTATTTTATAATATTCCTCATGTTGGAAACACTACATTTTGCGTTTAAGTAATAATTCTGCCATAAACAGGATCCATTTTACCAGTTTTCCCTTTAATTTTGAAACAGTGTATTATTAAACGTATTTATGTAATTAAAAATTATGTTTAAAATATTGAAAAGTATAATTGTAATAATAGATGACTACCACAATTACATACGATTTCCTGCTTGGCTTACAAATCTTTCTGATTTATTACAGATCTTCCTCCTACATTTATGTATAAGAGTTATTAAATGAGAATTTAAAATTAATTTTTTCCACTTTCACAATTTTTCGAAATTGATTGCATATATTAAATATACGCCAGCAGGTCGCAGTTTTCACATACTGTACCTCACTCTGAGTACTTTGGAAACATTATGAGTAGTGATAGGCTTTTACACGGCACTCAGAGTATGCACTTCTATATCGCTTCTTTTTATGTGATATCACTTCTTTTTATGACTGAAGTTTTAGGTTTGTGGCTTGGCGGGATCATTTACAACGAGTTGTTTTTGATTAGATGTCATTTATTTTTGTAAGATATTTCATTTGCATTATCCATATTCCATTTTAATTCAGAAAAGAAAAGATAAACGAAAGATGCTAGCAGTAAAAAAATAATTTAATAGTGATGCTATACACTTTTCAAAAGTATAATATACCTAGTAGGATATAATATGGACTTTTAAAAAATAATTCAAATACATGTTTTCGATCCTTATAAATCTCAGAAGACATCATTTACTTTTTAGAAGTGATAAAATGTGTCGAACTAATAAGCAGTATTTTTTGCCCTGTTGTTCTATAAACTATATGGTGATTCATTAATTAACTTGGAAAGTATTTTACCCTAATAACTTTTGAAAAACTGCCTTTACAATTTCAAAATCCACATAATTTTACACAAAATAAGTAAAGACTTAAAAACGGACTGAATAATGAGCATTTGTTTTATCACCGGGAGTGCTTGAAGTAATTTTTTAACAGAATTAGCTTTTTTATTTCAGAAAATCCAACGTCCCTCCGATAAACACAGAAAAAACTCAGATCGTCTGATTAAGCTGTTTTTTCTGTTTAAATGTTTTCATAAGCTCTAACACTTGTTGGATTTTTAGAATTTTCAATGCATGTACTTTCTAAATTTTTAATTGTTTTTTACGTGACTAACAGTACATACTCAGTCGTATGCTTCCTAAGTATTATCTCATACATTTTGGATAATTCATCCGATAAATTATAATTCATTTCAATAAAAGTTCAGAATTCCATATTTCATCGTTATGAAATGATTTTCTCTAATTTCGGTCATATTTGTAAATTTTTAAGTAGCTCTATAATGCGATTAATAATTAACTAAAAGCTATTTATGGCATATTGATCGCATTCTTTAATTACCAAGTTCAAAATAACAGAGCCTATTAGTTTAATAAATCTCATTATTAATCTTTTTAAATGAAAAATCATAATGAAAAATACCAATAAAACTGCCAAAAATTCACATAATTTTACACAAAATATGTAAAGACTTAAAAACAGACTGAATAATGAGCATTTGTTTTTTTACCCGGCTTGCTTGAAATAATTTTTAGCCTTCCGAGCGTCTTGAGGACTTTCCTGCATTTTCATAAAAATGCTTATAAAAATAATCTTAATGTAAATTTTCTTTTCCTGTTAGTTTCTAAAATGCACTTCATCAAATAAAAATAGTTTTCGTTTAATAGTTCGAATGCAATAACATCTACACTATTAAAATCCGTGCATCTATCTATGTAACTTCACAAACTCAGAAACCACTGGACGCAAGGCTACGAAATTTGGCACAAGGATTACTTGTAGGGGTCTCATGAACGATCGGGACCAAAAGTTAGGAAAGTTTGAATATATATTATTTTATTTTATGTTTTTAACTTATTTTTGTTTTTTATGTTCAACCCGTAATCGCGCGAGTTCTAGCCAATTCTAAAATGTTTACTGGAATGTGAGATATACATATTACGTACGCCACGCTGCAATACTAAGAAACTAGCTGGTATTACGATAATTCCTTTAGCTCACATGCAAATATAAGTATGGATAAAAGGGGGGGGGTAGTACACAGTGTGACAAAAATTATTATTACCTAACGAATGGCGACGATTTTTATTCTTTTGAAAAAAGATTTGCTACATCTTTAAGCTGCACAAATACGCTACACATTAATGTATAAATGGTTTTAAAAATGTTATTATAAAAGAACAGAAGCAGCATAATGGAGTATCGGAAATTGTCTCAATGTGTACCACAAGTGGTACACAGTGAGACAATGTATATATTTTCATAAATCATACATTTTTACACTCTATCAATAATTTTCTGCAGTTTATGATTTTTAATTAATGTATATTGATTTTCAAAATATTAAAAATATGAGCTTCAGTTGGACAATGGCAGACCTTGGGCTACCTTCATACAAATTTTCAGCCTCTTACGTTTAGTAGATTTCCCTAGCCATCGCACGCCCACACACACATACAGAAAGAGAGAGAGAGATAAACCTTCTTTTATTAATAAATAACTTTTTTTTAACATCAGAACCACATAATAGGTACACAATGAGACACGTCTCACTGTGTACCATAACTGTGTGCCTCACTGTGTACTTTCGTTACTTGTAACAAAATGGATGCCACATCTGTTACACCAATTTCATCGCTTTAAAAAGTTTATGTTGTTTTGTCGAAACAGTCTATTATTTATATAGGTAGGTTTGGTTAAGTAAATATATGTCATATTGAAGGAAATAAACTCTAAATTAGATGTTTATGTTACTGTAACCACTATAAAATAAAGAATTTTTTACTATTTTGTCGAAAGAGTAACTAAATTGCCGAAACTACATCCACGTGTTGCACAAGATGAGACCGTTATGTGTGTGTGCCAGCTTGGAGAAAAAGTTGCAACTATATGTCACAGTGGCTGCTGTCTCACTGTGTACCATGTCTCACTGTGTACTACTCCCCCTACATATTACGTACGCCATGCTGCAAAATAGGAATCAATTCCTTTAAACTAGTATAAATAAAAAACTAATTGATATTTTTACATAAAACGTTCAAAGGTTTGAACTACTCATAAAAGCAATTCAAATGACGTAAACCACGTAAAAATCCGATAATTACATATTGCTGTAGCCCTGTCAACAAATTTTGGTCTGAACAAGAATTTCAAAAGTGCAAAAAACAGCACTTTTAAAATCGCATTTATTAAAAACCTACTGGTCGGATTCCACTTTACTTTTGTTTTCTCAGTCACGTGGCACGTGACTGAGAAACGTTTAGTAGACGTTTAGTAAACGTTTAGTAGCTTTGCTCCATTCTATAGAAACAAGAATTTTGTTTTATCATAAATAGAACCGAAGATGTAGAGGTGTCAAAATCCCGCTTTGGTCAGTCCGGAAAATATAAACTAGACAGAGTACTAAAAAATTTTTGAAAAATCGTTTGGCATTAATGGGCGGAAATTCCTTTCATTTACGATTCATTGCAACGTTGTTTCTTTTGCTTGGCGAGAAACTCTGTCAAGTTTCTATGATAGGGAGCAAAGGTTAAGCGTCATTTATAATTATTTCACTTAATTGTCTATAATCCACACATAATCTTGTTTTTATAGCTTCATCGCGTTTCATGGCTAAAGTGGCAGGGGCAGAATATGAGCTATTACTTTCTTTAATTAATCCAGATGCTAATAATGATTGAATGCGACTGTTGGTTTCTTTTTCCTCCAATGGTGACTTATGAAAAATGAGCTGTGGTTAAATTATTACCAATACAGTAGACTCCCTCAAATCCGCGACCCTAAAATCCGCGAACGCCTAAAATCCGCGTATTTTTTTCAGATGTAAACAATGAAATTTACAGTTAAGTAACAGGAACAAAATTCAAGATGGCGCCGAAATTTGCGACTACTGCAATGTTTTTTTTACTAATTTTTTTGTTAATCATTCTCTTTTGGCTATTGCAGCTGATTTATTACTAAATAAATTTACATTACTTTTGATTTTGATATAAATTAGCATATCTATATATCGAAAATTCCAGGGTTCGAAATGGAAAAATCCGCGAACCGGAACGCTATTTTAAAATTATTGTTCGCGGATTTTTTTTTTTAATTATAGACAAATTTATTTCTAAACATACAAAGCAGTATAAGAAAAGCATTCAAGACTCTAAATAACAATGAAAAAAGTTACAGTGAGCACAATAAGCTATATATACTGATAATAGCATTAACACTGTTCTCCTTGCTACCACTAGATGGCAGCATAGGACTTTTGGAATCGAATTGAATCGATTTCGTAATAATCTAATATTTTTCTAAATTTTTATTTTACATAATTATTTTAATAATTACTTACTTTTAAACTAATAAATTATTTTAATATTTTACTTATTTTAATATTTCACTTTAATGTAAGCATTCATTATAATTTCCCTTGCTTAACTACCAATCAAATTAATGTTTCAAAAATGTAAACAAATCAATGACCAGAAATCTGCAAAATTCTAAAATCCGCACAACCTCTGGTCCCAAGCTGTGCGGATTTGAGGGAGTCTACTGTATCATATTTATTAAAGCACACATATTTATTAAATTAATGTTTATACATTTTTATTAAAGATACATATAAAGTTACACACAAAAGCCAATTTCTCAGTAACTAAATGATGTATTGATACATGCCAGCACCCAGACTTTAGATCTAAAGCGCAAAAAACTTTGCATTACTCAATTTATCAGGAATAATTTATTGAATTCAAGAATAATTATTAATTAATCTATACGGGACAAAGGTTAAGCATAATTTATTACTATTTTATTTAAGTTTCTATAATCTACACATAATCATGTTTTTTTTTTTCCTTTATCGCGTTTCATGGCTAAATTAACAGGGCAGAATATGGTCTATTAGGTTTTTTTTAATTAATTCAGATGCTGGTAAAGGTTGAATTTGACTTGATTTTTTTCCTCTAGTGGTGACGTACTATATGGCCCTTAAAGATATGGGTAGGTCTGATTTAAGAGAAGCACACTGTGTTTCAATTCTAATAGAACCAACATCATACTTATGTTTAGAAAAAATATAAAAATATTCAATTACTGTATCTCTTAAAATCGCATTCTAAATTGGATTAATCTCTTCACTTAAATTATATTCACTAAACATCTTTATGCGAGAACTTTCAGGTGTTATTGATGTTCTAAAATCAAGGTTGACATCATTGCCAACATTGTTTACATGATAATTAAAATAAAGAGATACGAATATGTTAATTGACATATGACATTCGTCTGACATAATGAATTCAGCACAAAATTTCCTTGAGAAACAACATAAACTTTTGCAATTTATATTTAAATTTACTACAATCATTAAAACCTAAAATATCATATTCTAAATCAAAAAAAAAAATATATATATATATATATATATATAATAATAATAATAATAACACAATTTATAATTTTACCCATTTTCACAATAACTTTAAACATCTGATTTATTTGTAAATTACCTTTAGCTTGAATAACATTAATTGGGCTGATAATTTAAATAATAGCATGAATATTTCTAGCAAATTTATCTGGCAATAAAGATACAGTAGGTCCACTACCGAGAACACAAGATTAATTCTGCTATTGAACGTAGCAATCAATCAGTAATTGTTATATATTTTTAGATGGCATGTTATTGGGAGCATTATGAATTTTATTGTTATTGGGAGCACTAAAGAATCAGTCTCTTTTACAATGAAAAGCATTATGAATACCTTGGTTACTGCGCCTAGATGTTATAGTGTGTAAATCGTCTATGCCAATCATGCTTTTAAAAATGCTAAAAAACTGTATACCATAACTATCCAACGATGTAGGAAGATAATTATGCGAATACGAGAGACATCTGGTTCTAATCTTTTAGATTTTTCTAGCAGAGCTTCATTATTTGTTACACTGAACAGGGAAAGTTTTCTGTTTTTGTATTGAATGTTGAAACCAGGCGAAAAACATTACGTATCACGTTTTTTAGTCATGATCGCTATCTACACTATTATAATAAGTAGAGAGACTTCTGACTGACTGGCTGACTTAGTGACTCATCAACGCAGAGCTGAAACGACTAAATTTAGAATCCCGAAATTTGGATAATAGATTGAAGTTATGACCTCAGCCATACTCAACCTTCGGTTCGCATGTGGCCCGGCGACCTTTAATATTCGGCCTGAGGCACATAATCATTAATCCACATTTATAAAGTTAATTGATATCTTTATTAAAGGTTTTTAAGGCCTTCGCTATCTATTTATATATTTTCATACGAATACAAAATATAGTAGCGTATATATTCATTCTTGAACTCTAATGAAAGATTATTGCAAATTAATTAAATTTATGCTATATATTTTTACATTAAAAAAGTTTCTGCATTGATAAAAGACTGACTTTTTAAAGAAAATCTCATTTTTTCCCCTTTCGAGCTTGGAAATACTGCACTGTTATATTAATACGTTTTATACTTATCGTATAACTAATAATACTTGTTCGAATTGCCGCAGATAAAATGGCAGCAAAAGCATTCACACAGTTATCTCTAAACAACGATCTTCGTAGCATATTTCTACATCATTTTATATAGAAATTGCCTCGAAGTTTATTGTTTGTAATTGGTAGTTATAAAATTTTGTAGTAGCATTTCTTTCGCGACAAATGTTCAATTCAACCGATTATATTAATTTTATAATTTTGCTTTGTTATACTACTTTTATTACCTTACCATTTTAATTATCTTCTTTTAAGTTATTATATAAATGTGTTGCAGTCCGCCTAACGTTCCAAAAAAATATTTGCGGCCCGCAAGTAAAAAAGATTGAGTATGGCTGCCCTAAGGGGTTTAATGAGGGGGGGGGGTGTCTCACATTTTAGAAAATCTGGCTATACATCTCAAGAGCCGTTTTAGGTATGAACGTGATATTCCAGAAAATAAATCTACTAAAAAAGTAATTAAACATGTATTTCAGCGATTGTAAAAATTCCACCCCCACCCTCTAACCGGGTTAAAGGGTATTCGAAAATTTTATGTCATTTCACCATGTCTGAGCATCGTTAGGTAGGAGCGCAGAATTGCAGAAAATAAATCTACTAAAAAAATTATTAAACGTGTATTTTGGCAATTTTAGAAATTCCCTAAGTAGGTTAAAAGGAGGTCGAAACTTTTAGAAAATTTGGCCATATCTCACTAGCCGTTTTAGGTAGGAGCGTAAAATTCCAGAAAATAAATCTACTAAAAACGCAATTAAACATATATATCAGCTATTTTAGAAATTCTGTCTTCCCTCCCCTCTTATAAAGGGTTATTCGAAAGTTTTAGGCCATTTCGCCGTGTCTCAGAGGCCGCTTTAGGTAGGAGCGTGAAACTGCAGAAAATAAATCTACTAAAAAATTATTAAACATCTATTTCAGCAATTTTAGAAATTCCCCTTTAAGGTATTTTAAGGATAGATTGAAACTTTTAAAAAATTTGGCCACATATCAGTAGCCGTTTTAGTTAGCAGCGTGAAAGTCCAGAAATATATATGTACTAAAAAATAATTAGACACGTATTACAGCGATTTTAGAATCCCCTCCTTACTGGGATAAAGGGGGGGGGGTCGAAAATTTAAGAAAATCTGACCATGTCTAAATCCATTAAACTGTAAAAAAAAAAAAAAATTGTAGATAGAATTGCGTTGTTTATTTTTACCTTAAATTCTTTAGTAAAAATACTAATTAAAGTTTGTAAATTTTAAATTGAATTAAGTGAATCAATTATCGAATTAATCTAAACAGTATCGTGCACCTGATTGAAAAATTGATCAAGACTAAGCATTGATCGATTAGTTGAACTAATTAATCCATTAATTGGCATAGCTGTAATATTTTTCCCTATTTGCTAATTATTTATGCTTATTCAATTTCATTATTTAAATTTCTTTTATACATTTTTGCTGTGTTTATATGTAGGGGAGACCGGGGCAAGATGACTATGTTAATAATTTTTGTTGTTTATTAATTTATTTTTAACTATAGTAAAATTAATTTATATGAACTGTTAGAGTATTCCTTAAAAAATAAAATAAATAAATAAATAAAATAAAAATAAAGGATAATTTTACTTTTTCGCAGCATTAACAAATCGTCATCTTGCCCCAGTAGTGGGGCAAGATGACAACACTGAAAAAGGTTAAACATATTTTATCTTTTGAATTTGTTGCATGGTTTAACAAATGATAACTATGGTTTTACATCTTAGAAAGTATCAAACTAAGCATAATGCATTGTAACGTAATGTTGAAATGTTTAGTTGTGCAGCTAACAATAGTCACAAATAAAAATACCATTTTCAGAATTGGAACATTCCTCATGCCACCATTCTTGGCATTTACAGCACTGGATCCAATTTTCTGTTGGTGGGTCACAATATTCCTCTTCACAAGCAGGACATCTTAAAACACTGTCCTTTGAAGTTTCTGCAACTGGACTGTTTGGCCTGGATTTAATAGACTTAGTCCTACAGGAACTTAGTTTGAGTTTTTTTTACTCCCTTTTTAGCTTCACGAGCGCCTTTTCTCTGATTTTTTTAAACGTTCCTGTTCTTCCTTCTGCTTTTCCATTTGTTCTAACATTTCTTTGATGGGTGTGCTTGTAAGAATGCTTGAGCTCAATGTTTTTCTTTTTCTTCTTTTTCTCACATTGTGTTGCTTTAGGCAATGGTTTGAAATCAAAAACACTAACTGGTTTCTTTGGTGCATAAGAATCAGTATTTGCCATAAGTTCTGGCTCTTCTGGAGGGTTTATAGGTTGTTTTTTTACTACTAGGGTGAGAGGATGACGAGCTCGTCATCTTGCCCTGGACTGTCGGTTTAAAAATATTCGTTTTCATTGCCATGAAGGAAGTCGATTAATTGAAATTTATTCATGGTAATAGGAAGTATTTAAACTAAGTTACTGATAAATATTAAAGAGAAACGATACATCTTAGCTGTATCTGTAGCAGAGCTTATTTACACATGCATAAAAGTTATAATGTGGCAGCAGTAAACAATCAAAGCTTCACAACTAACACAAAAATGGCGATTTCATCGTCTCTATACTATTGTTTAACGAACGGCCGATAGGAGAGCCAATAGTATCCGGTTGATGCTGCCACCTAGTGGAAAACGGAAAAATTAAGACATTCGTCATCTTGCCCCGGTCACCCCTACGATGGCCCATATACTGCAGTTTACTAAGTCAGGAAAACCGAATGTATTTTGTTTTGAGGAATATTCAGCAATTTTAACCTGACGAATGAATTAGAGATTTCATAATTTTACATGACTTTCATGATTTTACAAATAATTTATATTTCGTTTTTATTTCGTTTATTATACAATGTTATTTGAAATTGTTGTACTTTCGCTTTGATTTACTCATGTCTTGTATAACGGTATGAAAGAACGGTAGCAGAATCATCTTTTATTTCATTCTCTGTCATTCCTAATTTTATATACTTTTACTGTATGGTGTATTATAATTCCTGTTAATTTTACAGTGAAACTTTTCCATGAAACCTCCTCCTGTAAGCGACGACTTCCCTCAACAACCATTTTTCATGGAACGAAATTTGTTCCCTTAGGTTCAATACTAATTTTACCTCCATTCAGAGACCATCCTAGTTGAAATCTCTCCATAAGCGACCCATTTCTTTGAATAAAATGAAACAAGTTCCGTTTTTTCAGGTCACTTGAAGAAGGTTTTATTAGAAAAAGAATTCCGGAGAGCGCATTATTCATCAAACTTCTTAACTACGTTTAGAATTTTTATTTATTTCGGTAACTTTTAAATGTTTAAACCCCTTTGTGCCTTTTTAGGCAATAAATTTATCTCTGATGACACATTAAGATTGACGGTCAATAAACTCCCCTGCCTTATTCTGTCAGCAAATTCTCAAAGAAACAGATAAATTAATGAAATCGTCATTATTTGTTACCGTCCAAAAAAAAAAAAAAAAAAAAAAAAAAAAAAATTGCAATTGTTTACTGAACTTCGAAAGGACTTAGAAATAAATGTTATCAAAGATAAAACTGTAAAATCAAAGCAAAAGTCAATGTATTCATTTTTTAAACTCTATTGTAATTAACTTATGTAATTAATTTTGTTTCGATACTTAAATTTTCATATTTTTTCCTAATGTGAAAAAATAAATTTTAGTAACATTAATTTTTACCTTTTTCAAAAATTAAAATATAGATTTAAACATGACCCCCATTAAGACACCACCTGTCAAAGCGACCAATTTTTATTGGAACGGAAAGTGGTCGCTTTAGGGAGGTTTCACTGTATATTTATAAGTGTAGTTTGCCTCCACACACTAATAGTACAAGTAAAATAGGGTTTAGCAAAAACATCTGATGGCCATTCTGGGAATAACTTCGTTTTGGCACTAGAAATAAAAATCCGATAAGTATCCAAAAAATAAATTTTTTGCCACGTTTTGGAGGGGGGGAGGGAATGAGTAATATTTTAGAGAGGAAGGGGAGTAACAACTCATTTTGTTCTGTAAGAAATGTTGGATATCGTTTGAAAAGTATTTTTTTTTATTTATTCTGAATTGAATGACACTCCGCAAATCGATACCATCATTTTCTACAAATTTACAACCTTTTTTACGTGGGTGGTTCAATAATTATTGTCCCTAATGTATATAAAATATTTGTACTGTGATGGTTGATGTGGAATATTGGAGCCTAATCTCTTAAATGCCTATATGCTCAATTTCAGAACCGTAGCTGCTATATTACATTGTTTTGGAGGGAGGGGTGAAGTTCTAAAGACCTATTTTGGGGGGAGTTTTTAAGAAAGGGGGAGAGGGTGAAATGCTGGTTCGGAGCTTATGAGGCTGAATTTGGACAGAGGATGAGATGTGGCTATATCACTAAGATCCCGAGTCCAATCGACATCCACTGCCACAAATCTAGCCCCATAAGCTAAAAATCAGCTTTTCACCCCCACTCCCCCCTTTCACTCCTCCCTCCAAAACTATGTGAATATAGCAGTTACGGCTCTGAGACTGAGCATATAGGCATCTAAGACATTAGGATTCGATATTCCACAACAACCATCGCAGTACAAATATTTTATATACACTAGGGACAATAATTATTGAGCCACCCTCGTATAAATACAAAGTCTGAAATTGTAATTTAGTGCAGGTAAAATAGATTTTTGCAGCAACTGCTGATGGGCATCACGAAAATTTGTGAAGAAAGTTGTTTTGGCACAATAAATGATGATCCGATGAGTCACTAAAAATAAAGTTGCTTTGCTGTGTTTTGTGGGGCAAAGGAGGGGGGGGCATTTTAACTCTATGAGGAGAACTCAATTTGTTTTAAATAAGTCAAGTGGGGTTTTGTTTATTATGTATCTTTTAATTCTGAAACGAATGATACTGTCCACAAGACGATACGATTATTCGTTACAAATGTATGGCGAGTTTTATAAATACAAAGTCGAAATTTGTACTGTATTATCAAACACAGCGTTGTTATATTTATTTTATGTTCAAAACATACTCTTTATATCATGTTAAATTATCTCAAACTTATTAAATGGTCCCAAAATATCACTAAAATAAAGGTCATCTGAGTTTTCTTCAAGGTCATCATTGCGAAAATCAATATATTCATAATTTTGTATTTATGAACATGACTTTGTGTTCCTAAAACCTGCAGTAACTTTGTAATGAATAATAGTATCGACTTGCGGATGGTGACATGCGATTCAGAATTTAAAAATATCTAGTAAACAATACCCCACTTGACCTATGAACGCGTTAAGCGCCACGTCAGTTACCGGCGACTGACACTGAACTTCTCGTTTAAAACGCGTCACGTCTAAAATATGATATAAAACTAAAAAATATATATATTGTTTTAAGTAATTACTGAAAATTTATTTAAAATTTACCTACTTTTTATTTATTACAGGATTACACTTTCTTAAAAATTACTTAAAACATTGTAAACTTTTCAGCGCTTCAGTATCAGTCACCGAGGCACTCAACGTGTTAAAAAAAGTTGAGTTATCTCCTCCGAATTAAAATGTCTCCTTTTGCCTATTCTAAATACGGTAAAACAACTCTATTTCTTTATTTTGCGGAGACACATCCGACCTTCATTTCTTGACCCAAAACGAAATTCTTCACGAATATTCATGAATGGCCATGTTTTGTCATGTTTTCTTAAATTTTTCGTCTGCTTTAGCTGCATTATAACAATATATTATACTTATTCACTTTTGCCATGTAAACATCTTCCTTTTCTTTGAAATCATCATAAAAGAAAATTTTATTTAAATAGCCAATTAACTTACCGCAGTTTTCTCTGATTTTTCGCATACTTCCTTTTTTAGAGGGTTTGTGCAAATCTCCTGTCACGTTATAGAGAAAAAAAATAATTAATAATAGATAAGAGCTTTGTCAGATCAATAAGATAAATTGAAAATATTGTAATTTTTCACCAATTTCTTATCATTTGACTTTTTTAATTTGTTGAAAGACAAATTATTATTTAATAAAGTCTCAGTAGCGCAAAATATTCTGAATGAAAAAAATTAAGTAGAAATAAGTAGTATCTCACCGATTGGTATCTCATAATCTTAGCTCCATATTCATTTGTAGATTTTTCCTAAAAAACAAATTATTTGAAACATAATAATACATACTTTGATAAATGCAAATATATTCATTACATATAATTAATTTTTAGTGCAATCAGACATCAAAATTTGTGTTCAATATTTTTCAAATAATGCATTCGTTTTTTATTTAAAATTTAATTTGGTGCCCTTTAAGCATAACTAATTCATAAATATATAACCTTTACAAGACCTTAGATATAAGAAAAAAGTTGTCAAAGTATTAAAATGTATCTCATTCTTTAAATTGATTATTTTTTGTAAAAAAGTTTTAGTCTTCTTTGTGAAAAAAAAGACTGATTTCTTTATATTTAACGATAATGCATAGCTACTGTAGTTATAGATATTGCATATTATCCAGAAATAAAATATTATCTTCTTATTTTATTCCCATATAAAATATAATAGATGAATTAGAGTTAAATCTACCTCAGATAATAACCAATTATGCATTCGTTATAAATGCGTTAAAAGTAAATTAATTACACTTTATTTATTAAGTATTGATTTAAATTCAGTGTAGCATTTAATTTTTCTAATGTTTTAAATAAATTTTGCATTTAATTTAACTATTTAACTCATTGAGGGGAGGTGGGACATATTTAATCCCACCTAATTGAAACAAAATTCGTACGAGAAGCTTTTAACTAAATTTTATATTTTTAACTTTGGGCGAAATATGCTCAGAAAATGCTTTTCCTTATTTAAAAATAAAATATTTCGATTATTCCGGTGAGAATACAATATTACAGAAATATTATTGCTTGTCCCTCAAAGGGTTAAAGAAAGGCTAATAATAAAAACAATGTGTTAAATTAAAATGTAATAAAGATAAAAATAGATTAGTTTAGAAAATTTTGATTAAAAAAGGAACAAGTCAGGTAATGGTAAAACATTAGAAAACAGGAATTCTGCTTTTTCAGAATTTAGTGTCGCCCCCGATGAAAAAAAAATATATATGTATATAAAAATGGTACAAAACATATTTCAATTTAAGACTTAAAGCATGTGCTTTTATTTTATCTAAAATGACTTCATTCGCATCTGCTTAAGAATTCCACATTTACGATCCATTCTTAAACATCTACAGTAAAGTAGACATGGGACGTCACTATCGCGAAATAATACACAAATGCAACAAAAAGATGCCGTCATTAACCCATTAGTGCCTGAATTTTGGTTTTCTCAAATGTTTTGGTAAAATCACTTTTAAATATTGCAAAATGAACTGGAAAAATACTAAAAAAAATTACACTTATATTTTTTTGTATTTATTTAATAAAATGTAAAAAAACTAAATATGAGTACTTCTAGTAGAATAATATGCATAATCATATGTTTTGTCTATATTTATATTTAATTTTTTTTAATTGTATATTATGTACTATAATTAGTATTTTTATGAACTACAAAAAAAATATATTCATTTTTTTTTTTTACAGAGACTAATAACGTTGTAACTATTATTAATAATAAAATAAGAATAATCGTATTGCTGACTTAAAAACAATTTATTTCATAAATGTCTTCAAAAGGAGATTACATAAATAACTGTCTCCCAAATGTCTAACAAAAATATGTGCCCATTATGCCTAGAAACCTATATTTTGGACGTTACAAAAATGCATAAAAAATAGGCTTGAACATTTAATTTCTCAATTTAAAAAAATACGTATTTAAAAAAAGTCTACAAGCTAAGATTATGACTTGCGATTTTGGATCCTTCATAGAAAAAATACAAATAAACTAACTTTTTACATTTCACCATCTTAAAAATTAAAAATTTATAAACACCAAAAAAAGCCTTCATTTAAACAAATAAATATCCATCTTATGCTGTCATCTCTCGGTAATAGATAAAGACATTTACAAATAATTATTTCATACAATTTTCATGTTATTAAGGAGAAGAAGAATATACTTATTCATGAAAATATGAAACGTCCCAAAAATGGGACGCTAGGCACAAATGTGCTAAAGAAACTCGACCAAAAAGAACGGCTGCCTAACGATTCATAGGACTTCATTTGTTTGTAACATTAATATAGATACTTAAAATTAAATATAGTTTATAATAGATCCATGTTTTAACAGAAATCATTCGTTTATATGTTTTTTTTTCAAAATAGCACGCATTTTAATTAAATTTTCTTTCGGTTGTTACGAGAAAATGGCAACAAAAAGATATAATTACTATTTTACCACTATTTTGCCTTTACTTTCTACAGACATGGAGTGCTTCCGTTGCCAGTATTAAGCAAATGGCTCTAAAAACTATAAAAAAAAATTAATATTTCAAAAATAAATTGAGATGTAGTTTTCAAAGAAATTCCATTTAAAAGTAGATTTTTCCCCCAATACGACGGTATAAATGTTCCGCATGTTAGCATATGAGAATTTTTGATATTGTAGAATTTCTCGTAAGGAAATTTTCTGTTGAATGCTAAACCTTGAAGGGATTTCACTCTCGACAACGCTACGTTCTTGAAGCCAACCGGTGTCCCTTTATCCCCAATATCTACGACTGCTTTATCTAATGTTAAACCTTGGAATTCATGGATTGTAACTGCAAAAGCTATCTGCAGATGAAATTATTTTCTTGAGGAATTTATATTCCCATTTTTCCAGAATTTAGTTCTTGGTGGAATCAGAACACAGCCATTTTCATAAGTTGAATGACTGTAGTTTTCAAATCTAACCATGATTATTCGCGGCATTTGGTCTGGTGGCCCGTGATTTTGTTCATAAATAATATCTGGAACTTAGCCTAAAGCCCCGTTTACTAAACCATTTTCGGTCCACAAATTAGAAGGTAACATTACTTTAGACACAATTGATAAAGTAAAAATTGGTTCAATTCCGTTTGTCATTTCATCAGCCAACTTTGCTTTAGTATAATTATGAAGAGCTTGAATCGAGGTAACAGGTTGACGCAGTTCTTTTAATTTTTCATTATTATATTCTTTTACGTCTTTATTCGTTGAAAACAGCCTAATTGCATATTTAAATAAATGGTGTTCGCTTTTTGAAAGAGACTGTATGCTTAATATTTCAATGCCTTCAATAGTGCATTCTCCATTGCTAATTCGATCAAGTACGCTACAAAATATTTGTTGAGTTTCATCTTGCCGGAAGGATGATGATAAAAAAAAAATATTTTTGAATAGTCGAAGAAAATAACAATTGTCCTTCCAAAAGAAACTCACTTCTTTGATTTTTGTCACTGTAAAGAGGCCTGTCGTTTACTGGAGGTAGTTGTTTGATATCTGCAAGTAGATATAAGAACATTCCACCAAAAGGTTCATCTTGTTTCGATGGCACAGTACTACGTAATCGTAAATCTATTTTTCGCAAAAGATCATACTCATACAATCATACTCATTTCGTCTATAATTATGAAATTACAATTTCGAAACTCCTCCTGAAGTTGACCAATCGAATAGGAACTAAGATCTATTATCTCTTGATTTAGTCCCAATAAAAGTTTTGAATGAATCGTTGATCCATTAACATTGACTGCGGCATCACCTGTTTGTGCGAGCAATTAAAAAGAAGATGGACTAAATGTTTCATTTAATCGAGTAGTGAAGTAATGTATTAAAGTACTTTTTCCAGAACCTGCTTTTCCTTTTACAACAATTCTTTTTATTGGCATTTCTTGCCTGTGACCTTACAAGAAATTGAGCTGTTCTTCAAAAATATTTTTTTTCTGTTCATGGGAAAAGACGAAATTTGGCAAATTAGAAGGACCACTGACACAACCACTTTTTTCACTCTCTTTCACCTTTTCATTTTCAATAAAATTCTGTAATTTATTAAGCAAATCTTGACTTTGAATGGTATGCCAGTTATACTTTATATCAATGTACCTTCTGCCCAAATCTAATTCATCCTGTGCATTATTTCGTCTTGAAGTGACATTCATCCAGTCAAATAGTTGATCTATTTCAGTAGATTCTATTTCTTCAAATTCTTCCTCATCTTCTAAATTTTGCAACAGATATTCCAAATCCAATCTCTGAATTTCATTATTCTCAAAATGCTGTTCAGATATAACTTTCCATGAAGTATTATTTGGATTCATAATTTGAAAATTACGCCCAGGAATATGCAACATAATTTGTTGCTTATAGAAATCTTCATTATTTACATTATTGGGATCATATTTCAATTTCGGTATAAGTCTGGGGATAAATGTTTTTTTTTTTTTCTGATACTGAAATTTACACGGCGTTTATAAACGTTTGTGAAATAATTCTGCAAGGACATATTTTCAAACCTCACTGGGCGTTGCTCATACTTTTCCAAAATATTTGAAACGGATATGCTTCTATCCTCGATATTTATATCTAATTGTTCCCATGCGTTCCTTGCTAAATTAATGGTGACAAACTGATGAGATGACTTATACAAAGGCCATCCAATTAACACCCAAAATATTTCCTGGGCAGAATAATCACGTTCAGCACACATTTTTATTAAAATCTTCTGAATTATCTGCTGAACATTGATATTATCGCATGATTCTTGAACTGTTTGTCTGATGAAATCTTTCATCCTTTTTGATTTGGGTTCACCTTTGCTAGCATATTTAGCAATACATTTTAGAACTGCGTGAATGGAACTGACTACTTAGGAATCCATGTTTGCTCGCCAAATTTTTAAAATTTGTGGGCTATGACTGTTTAAATAAGGACTATTTCTTTTTAAAATGTATTCCGATTCATTAGTAAGGGACTGAATTTTACTTTCGTTAGAACATTCTTTGGGAAATTTGAAACGGCATGTGACTTCGGAAGAATCTTTTTTTCTTTCTCTTACAATAAGCTTTAGAGCATTTATGCATTTGTACTGCACGTATTAAGTGGTTATAGTAAGAAGTTTCATCAGGCACATCCGTAAAATGAAATTTAGATGGATGCATATCACAAACTTGATTAGGATTTGGTTGCCAAGTCGATATGAATTCTTCAAAGTATTTTACAATTTTACATATATTTTCATCATCATTTGAACTAAGATTGTTTACATCACGAGCATCTTCTAACCAGAAAAGACCATGCATGTGATGAGTACCTCTATGCTGAAACTCAATACGAAACAAAACGTCCTTGAATTTGAAATGTTTCTTGAAAAATTGTTCCATAAAAAACCCAACCGCCTATGAAAAACGTAAGCAACGATTAAATGATTACAATTCAACAATTTTGATTTTCTGATGAATTCAAAATTTTGGTTACGATTAGTGTATTCATAGTCTGCATCAATAATGCGATAAATTTCATGTCAGTATAAATTAGCTGCACTAAGTGTAATGAAAACTGTAGGAGTCCCCAATTCCTCAACCATGTCTAACAACTCTCGTTATCTGATAAAACAATAAGACATCGATGATCTTAAATTGCCACTGAAAGCTAAAATCTATTTCCACAATGTAAAATCTTTCTGCAACCGTTCTTGGGGTTTTTCAGCTGTTTCAACATCATGTAGGTGAGAATTTCTTAATACAAATAATTACATTTTGTAATCCTGTCCAACGCATTATGCTATTGAAAGCAAAAAATCTAAATCTTGGATGCCGTGCAAATCTTCCATCGTCATATATCATGAGAAATTTAAAAAATTCTTTTTGTATCTAAAGTATAATTTTACGAACTCCAGCATCTCTAAGATCACCTCTTCCTGTTGAAAATAACATTGGAGAAGCTCTACAAATATATCCATCACATAAAAATCCATTTATTGGCTTAGTATCTATCTGAGGCCAAGGCATGACACTGCATTCACCGTTTCCTTTTTTAATACCTAACATACTATTTATTGCCTCTCGATTACACCTAAAAGTCACATTTGGGGCTCAGGTTTCAGCTATATTACTTGTCCATGGAAATTGATCATCTACTTAATTCAAAGTTTTTTCAACTGATGGTAAATAAATCTGCTGTTGCTCTTGACTGAGTATCATTCGCTGAAAAATATTTTCATTTTCGGGTAAACGTTGCAAACTATTTTCATCATTATTAATATAACGATACCAAGGATTATTTTCCTTTAGATATTCGATAGCAGACTTTTCACGATTTACTATAAAACTTTTGAATTCTTCACCATCTTGTCTTCTAACAAAGATGTACTGTGATATAGCTTCTATGGAATGAGGTAATAAAGTACAAAATTCTGTTATATCTTAATAACTTGCCAACTGTATCCAAGCTGACCACCTTTAATGCGTTAAACAATAATAACTGAGTGAACTTGGGTAATTAATTGCTCCTCAACGAAAGTTAAGTTCTTCAATATTTCCGGTTGTGGGCCTGGATCCATAATATTAGCCACAGAAAAAATATTTAGTTCAATAATTACTATACATTTATAGCAAGTCTTACAAGATCCGTCAGATAGAATATGCATGTCAAACCAACGTCGATGACAAATTTTACAAAAATAGATTTTTTTTTTTTTTTTCTGTGTCTTCGAAATATTTTCGCATATTTCCGAGCAATGCATTCTCTGTCATAAGGGATTCGTCATGTCATCGTTTTTTTGCGCTAGTATCTAGCCTCTTGCTTTAAAGCTAAATCATGTTCGCGTTCTTTTCGACCAGTAAGTATATGTTTTCTCGGCATTATTTATAATAGAACTAATAGATTCCATAAATTGTTTTTAAACGACAAACATATTAAAAATAATACTAATAATAATTACTTCCTAATAGTAAATATGTTTCATTTGGTTAAATTTTCAATCTTCGAATTCGAATAACACTTTATATAACGAATTTAACAATTAATTTTATTTGTTTACAATTTTTTTGTTGCCACTTTACAAAAATTCATAATATAATTCTTTTAAAATGCGTAAGTTTTGTCTGCGTAAATTATTTCACATAATAAGAATAAGTTGTGTATTTGAATTCTTAACACAAAAAAAAAATACTTAATTTAATGTAAATAATTGAATTTCCACAAATTTTATTTTATTAAAAATATGCTATAATTTTCCTAAAAAAAGGTATTTTAAAAATTTCATGAAAAAAATCATGAAACTATTATTTGATTAAAAGGAATGAGAAAAAAATATGCGCCATCTCCAACCAATCTTAATAAAGTATTCTATTAAAATGTATATTTTCCTCTCTAAAAACATACATTTTAATATAAGAAAGTTCAATGTAGGTAAAGTTTTAAGCTGTAGCTGATATTACGATAATTCTTTTACCTCATATGCAAATAATTAGAGATATTATATATTACGTATGCCACGCTGCAGTATTAAAAAATCCCTGCCGGACCGGCCTATAGGCAGAGGTAGATTTCGAAGTTAAGTATACTAATTTCACCAACAAAAACTAAATCATTACTAGATATAAATCCACTTTAACAGTTTTATCTGTCTGCTTTTGACGAGTTTTTATTTCCTTTTTATAAAATAGCTGGTTTTATCAAAATCATGTTAAGGGGATATTAGAAAAAATATTTTGCCATGCTCAACAACTCGAAATTTTCTGACACATTTTCGGATTCATTTTTAATAATAATAAAAAATATATATATGAAACATGCTGACGTCATTTTTGAAAAGATTTATAAGCGACCTGTGTTTTTATTTTTCTTTCAATTAATTAAACCTTGATTAATAAATAATTATTTTCTCAGTAGGGCAATATTTTTCGTTTCTAACACAATCGCTTCGGGAAATTCTGTTCAAAATGCCCACTTTGACATCATTTTTTGAAATATATTCTGCCTCTATCAAAAAATCGATCATTACTGTACATTATATAGTTTCTGAATAAGAGAATCTAGCAATTGGATGCGTTTGAGAGCAAAAATGAATTTAAAAATGAGTAAGAAAATGGACAGTTTGGATTTGAATGCATCCTTAATAAGATGATTTTTTTCTTCAACCGCTATGTATTTTTAATTTGTTTTTGCTGTAAGAATTGGCCCTACCAAAAACTTGTCTGTAAAAATGTTGAAGACAATATTAAGACAATATATGATAAATTCATGGAGATTTTATATCTTGTGAATTGACGGAGCTATGAAAATTTTTCTTCTTCAACCCCCCTTTTTTGTTTTCGTTTTTAATTTTTTTTTTGTACGAATTGGGGCTATCAAAAACTTGTGAATATAAAAGTTGTAGATAATATTAAGGAGACGTATAATAAAAGTAACTGGATTTGATATCTTGAGAATTGACGAAGTAAGAAATTTTTTTCTCCCCAAAACCCCCCTTTTGCGCCCCTTGAGCCTATTTTTGATTTTATCAAAAATCTGTAATGCACGAATTTTTGGCGTTATTTTTAGAAGTAATAAAAACTTTAAACTGATTTGATATGTACAAAAATTAAGAAGTTATGGTTTTTTTTCGGTTTTCACAAAACCCCTCCCTATTTCCATCCCCTTTGTCCGCTTTTGCCCATTAACGAACTTGACCGAGTTTTTATGTCCCTTGATTTTATGTATCAGTTTGGAAGAGATTTGTGCAGAATTGAGGAAGTTATCGTGTCCAGAAGACAGTGATAACACAATTGCTTCGGGAAATTCCGTTCAAAATGCCCACTTTGACATCGTTTTTTGAAATATATTCTGCCTTTATCGAAAAATCGAGCATTACTGTACATTATATAGTTTCTGAATAAGAGAATCTAGCAATTGGATGCGTTGAGAGCAAAAATGAATTTAATTTTTTTTTTTTCAGAAATTCCAACATAGGAACGATCCCAATAGGTAGTATTTCATACGAAATCTACCTAAACAAATATATATATATATATATAACATGCTGACGTGATTTTTGAAAAGATTTATAAGCGACCTGTGTTTTTATTTTTCTTTCAATTAATTAAAACTTGATTAATAAACAATTATTTTCTCAGTAGGGCAATATTTTTCGTTTCTAACACAATCGCTTCGGGAAAATCTGTTCGAAATTCCCACTTTGACATCATTTTTTGAAATATATTCTGCCTCTATCAAAAACTCGATCATTATTTTACATTATATAGCTTCTGAATAAGAGAATCTAGCAATTGGATGCGTTTGAGAGCAAAAATGAATTTAAAAATGAGTAAGAAAATAAGCAGTTTGGATTTGAGTGCATCCTTAATGCAATGATTTTTCCAACACAATCCGTTTCTGGAAATTCGGTTCAAAATGCCCACTTTAACAGCATTTTTTTAAATATATTCTGCCTCTATAAAAAAATTGACGATTTCGGTGCATTATATAGTTTCTGAGTAAGAAAACGTAACAATTGGAAGCCTTTGAGAGCAAAAATGAATTGTAAAATGAGTCAGAAAATAAGCAGTTTGGATTTGAATACACCCTTACTTAGATGATTTTTTTCTTCAATCGCTATGTATTTTTAATTTGTTTTTGCTGTAAGAATTGGTCCTATCCAAAACTTGTCTATACAGAAGTTGTAGACAATATTAAGAAGATATATGATAAATTCATGGGGATTTTATATCTTTTGAATTGACGGAGTTTTGGATTTTTTACTTCTTCAAACCCCCTTTTTGTTTTCGTTTTTATTTTATTTTATTTTATTTTATTTTTTTTTTTGCGGTACGAATTGGTCCTATCAAAAACTTGTGAATATAAAAGTTGTAGATAATATTAAGGAGATTTATAATAAAATTAATTGCAATTGATATCTTTAGAATTGACGAAGTTATGAATTTTTTTCTCCCCAAAACCCTATTTTTTGCGCCCCTTGCGCCCATTTTTAACTTTATCAAAAATCTGTGATACATAAAATTTTGGCCCTATTTGTAGAAGTAATAAAAACTTTAAACTGATTTGATATGTATAAAAATTAAGAAGTTATGCGGGATGGGTTCGGTTTTCGCAAAACCCCTCCCTATTTCCATCCCCTTGGTCCGATTTTGCCCATTAACGAACTTGACCGAAGTTTTATGCCCATTGATTTTATGTATCAGTTTGGAAGAGATTGGTGCAGAATTACGAAAGTTATCGTGTCCAGAAGAAAGTAATATATATAGATAGATAGATAGGTAGATACACAGATAGATGGTAGATACATAGATAGATAGATAGATATACATATAAATTTTTTTGCTGAGGGTGGTTTTGGGTTCTAGGGGTCATGATCGGTGTAGATCTGCAAAATGTTTTCAGAAATTCCAACATAGGAACGATCCCAATAGGTAGTATTTCATACGAAATCTACCTAAAAGCTACCGCGGGTATTACGATAATTCTTTTACCTCACATGCAAATAATTAGAGATTATTTAATTCCGCTTAATTATTACATTTTTAGATAAAGGCAAAAATTTCATCACAAACATCAACAAAAGTTTTTATTCTCTTTATTCCTTATTCCAAAGATACAGTTTTATCGCCTGCTGCCATAGTAACACGATAGATTAAATTTTATTAAAAATATGTGTAGTAGTAGAAAAATATTTTACTAAATAGAATAGCTATTTTTAATTTTGGTTTTAGAATTAAATTCATGAACTCCTGTGCATAGAACGGGTTAAACAGCTAGTTAAATTTAAAAAACAGTTTTTGAGATATTTTGGCGGAATAATGAAAATATATTGTATTTATTTAATTATTCACGATTCTATCTATAGGTATTAACTCCCTGATTTATTTTTTTTTCTTCTGAAAATATACGTGTTTATTTATTTATTTATTTATTTATTTATTTATTTATTTTTGTAAAAATGCGTCCGTAATGGAAAAACATGTAAAATAAATTAATTAAAATAATAAATTTTTTAAAGTTATTCTGTAAAAGAATAATATTGCGCAAATCTATAGGTTATAATTTATTTTTATGCTTAATTTCAAGTCAAAATATTGAATAATTTTTTGTAAAGTGTACGACAAAATGTAAATTGTGTAGACTAGTAGAGGATTCGCTTCGCTCATCCTAATAAATGAGTTAATCATGACATTTAATAAAATCAATATTTTTCGTTATTCTATTTTACGTCATCTGTTTGAGAATAGACGGCTTAGCAGAAAGCGAATTTCCCGTAACTGCACGAGGAGCTGATGTACAACAGATTAACAAAAAATCCTGAAAATTACACAAAAAGTGCTATTACAGTGACCCCTTCCGCGAAATATTTCCAAATTCGAGGAGGACCTGCTTGCCATCGCCAAAAACATATATATATAGAATTTCGATCAATTCTATGCATAACTTCATATGCTTTTCGATGGTATAATAAAGAAAATGGCACAAAATTCGCTTTTACAGTGCCCCCTTCGGCGTAATATTTCCAAATTCAACGGGGACCTGCTTGCCATCACCAAAAACATATATATGGAATTTGGATCAATTCTATGCATAACTTCATATGCTTTTTTATGGTACAACAATGAAAATGGCACAAAATTCACGAAATGCCTCCGATTCAAACACGTTTTACACCCTTTCTTAACTGGTTAATCTTCTTTCGCGCGGAAATTCGGTTCAAAACGCCCACTTTGACACTATTTACTGAAAGATCTATTGCGTTTGCAAAAAAAGAGAAAAAACTGCTCGATTATATAGTTTCTGAACAACAACACCTGCTAGCTTCATGCAATTCCGAACAAAAATAAATTTAAACTTATGTCATAATGTAGCCCTTTTGGATTTGAAAACAGCCTTAAGGTACGCAGTACTGCTTTACTTTTTTAAAGTAGTCTTCGATCGTCATATCGTAGGCGTGTCATCGTAAACAGGTATTGTGATTTTATAGGAGCACCTGAAAAAGTTTGATATATTACCACCTACAACGAGTTGAAATAAATGCAATTGACAACAATTAGAAACAAAATGAATGTCGATTACATTCCTGTATCAATCAGGTAATCCAGTTTTATCCGACGCTAAATTTACTGCAATTCGGTCAGGTCGGTTGGCAAACACCTTTTTTCGTTGTGGGTCAGGTTTGTTCTAAATGTATGACACTCAGGAGTTTGTTTTGCCAACTTATTTTTTCATAGAAATGTCCAACAACATTTTTTAAGTTGAAAAATCTATATATTTGACTATAAATAGTATACGTGGGAAAGTCTACGGCAGAAGAAAATTTTTGCAGAAAACTTTTCAAGAGTAACAGAATTCAAGAGTAACAGAAAACATATTAAAGTTTTAATTTTATAAACACCACTTAAAATTGTTACCTAAAACTTCAAACTCTCTGATTTCGAGGTATAAGAAAGGTTTTACATTAAATGTTTTGTTTATGCTATGTATGGAATAGCCTCTGGAGGTGTTGCCACAAGAATAACAAACTTGTGTGTCACAAGAGTAACACATAATACTTTTGTCCATAGTTTGATATAAAACTGTGTTACAACCAAAACAAACAGAATGCTTAAAGTTTAGTTGTTTTCTCCTTTATTAGAACAGTTCTTGAAATAGTTGTAGCCATAATTAAACTTATTTTGTAAATTTTAAGGAAGATAAATTATCTTTATTAGTGTTTTTTTTAATGGATGGATTTATTTTTATTCATTTTTTGTTATTACTTAAGATTATGAATTAATAATGACAAGTAATTAAAGATAGCTTTAAACAAATCAACTCGTGTCATTTTTGTGTTCTTTTGGTTTGAAGCACATGGTCTTTGATCAGATATTTTATAGGCTCTGTAAAGATTCGTTTACTAAATTCCGCTGTATGTCCTACAGAGAATTTTATAGTAACTCTTATGTAAAGAATTCTAATAGTACATTTTGAAGGAAATATTTTAATATTTGTTCTTATACACGACATTGTTTTGAAGAGTAAGAAAAATTCTGCTAAGTGCCAAAAGTTGTATAGAAAAAATAAGAGTGAAATTGAATTTATTGATGTGAGAAAGAAACAAAACAAAAAATGAAGAAAAGTCTTAGAATCAGCAAAAGCTTCAGCAAGAGAATGAAAATATTAAGAAAAGGAAAAAATAGAAAACTAAAAAACCTCTGATTCTGTAACGAAAAAAAATGCAACTCCACAGCTTCGGGTAATTTATGTCGATGGAGATTTAAGAAAAGGTCATTCTTCAGCTAAATCTGCATTAGTTAGGCGTGAAAAAGGTTACATAATTTCATCAATCTTAGGTGACGTTTACTAGGAGAATAAATTTTGTTTAATGGAGCTTTCCTAAATTGAAAAATTGGAAATTCCTTTGCACCTTTAAAGTCTAGTTTTATAAAAACATAGAAAATTATTCATCAGAACATCTGCGTTTGTGTTTGTCACGAAAACATTCAAGCAATTCATAATGCAGTGACTGGTGTATTTTCTACCTTAAACATTCCTCTGAAAAATGTAAGGACTTTGTCTGCTGATATACATCATAATTAGAGTACGTGAATTCAGAATGTCTAATTTGCGAAGATAGCATCGAAGATTAATTTGAAAAAGAAGTCCATAATACAGAACTTCTTATAAGTTATTGTAAATAGCCAAACGATGATAGGCGTTTCGCTATTGACAAAACGTTTGTCAACATTTTGCCAAAACTGTTACTTTCTCAAAACTTTATAAACGTTTTGAAAAAGTAACAGTTGAAGAAACCATTTCTGATTGTTTACAAAATTTTCGAAAGCAACTAAATCCATTTCTGTGGCACACATTCCTTCAAATTTGTACACAGGATTATTTTGATAATGCCAAAAGAATAACCATTTCTCAAAGAATCGTTATGCCAGTGGATTTTTTAAAGCTGTACATTTTTATGCCAAGACGAAATTTTGGTACGAAATACTGCATACTGGTTAAATGCACAAGCGACTGTATTTCCAGCCATTATTTAGTATGATCTCAAAATAGTAAAATCTTATGCTATTATTTCAGACAATGTGACTCATAATTAATTTTTTTGTAAATGCTCTCGTATGTAAAATTTCAACAAAGCATCTTTAAGGGAATGCATTTTCCTAAAGTGTATCTGGTTTTCTTTTTTATATGATGGTTTTGCTTTCCAATGTAAACAAAATATAACTATGCAAATATGCCTGCAATGAATCAGCCTTTTTTCACAATTAATGTAATTGGGCATATATATTTTTTAAATACTCCTGGTATAGATGCTGCAGATTTATTTTGTGCCCTGTATGAAGATATATGTAGAATGCAGTGCGTGATAAAAAAGCAATTTCAAGGAATACTGCTTATTTTGTCAAAATTGTTCATGAAAAACAAAAGCAAGCAAACTCCATATATCAGATGAAGAAATAAAATAAAAAAATTTCATTATTTTGCAAGAAAATACCACAAGCAAAGGACATTCAACAAATATAATTTGTTAAAACTATGAAAAATGACACTATCTACTACATACCATTCACTAACATCATTCGTACAAAGAATTTGTGTCTCATTAAACAAATAATAATACAGGAGAAGTTACAAGTGATATTATTAATGATGAAGACAATGATTTATTCTGTTCAGTAGCAGATGCTAAGAAGTTGCTATTTAGTTATACTGAGTGATTATAAAATATAATGATTTAAAGATTCGTGGTTTTATTATTGAAGTGTTAAACGAAAATTATCAAATAAAGTGCTAAGAGCTATTTAAAGCATAAGGAATTCTCAAGCTTGAAACTGATGACCACAAAATTTGGCAAAAAAAAAATCAAATTGTGGCTGACAAGAATGCTCTTAGATTGATAAACTCTCGAGGATTTTACAAACTCTAATTAATTTTAGAATTGTTTACATTTTTATGTTATTTTAAAATGTAACCATCATTAAAAGTTTTTTCTATGGATAAATATTTTTTTTATAACTTATTTTTATTATTTTATTTAGTATTTAAAGTGAATTTTTGGGAAAATTCCTTTATGGACAAAATGTCACAAGAGTAACGCTTAGCATTTTTCAAAATCAAATGAAACTAATTCATGTGTTATCAGATGAGTTCAATGATTAATATTTTTTAAAAATATAATTAAACTGCTATATTCTGTAAATTTTATTTCTTTGGTCTCGTTCAATTCGCAGAATTTCTGCGTCAAACACAATTTTTGAAAATTGCATTTTTTTGTGGTCACAAGAGTAACAAAATTTTCATTCATTATCTAGGCAAGTAAAATTCTTTTTGCTACAAATTGCATATGGCTTATAAGAGTAGAGCACGTGTATTTTTAAGTGGTTGCATCAAATTTATCCTAAATATATTTTGTAATGAAAGAATTGGAAATATTTATGGAAATTTGCTCTGACAGTCACAAGAGTGACAATGGACGTTCCCATATCGTGATATTTTTCAAAATAAAAGGTAAGATTGATATTCGAAATACAACTTCGCAGTATTTGTTTAATAATTACATTAAAATACAGATTAATGAATTAAAATATGGTGTTGAAGGGCATTTGTTTCTAGCAAGGTTAGCGAAAAAGAGAAGCTTCCACTTTTTACAGGCAGACCGCTTTTTTGCACAACTTAAGACCATAGAGAAGAGATACGGGTGGAGTGTGCTTTCCGTAGAAAATTCCCTTGAAAAGCGGCATCAACATGACCGGTCCTACTCATGTAAAGTTTTCCAGATTTGGCTCATTATCGCTTGCTTGGCAATCTCAAAATTGTTGCAGGTCGGGGAAAAATTTATATATAAATACTCAACGTCCACATTATGCAAGTGAACTAGTGCAAAAATATAAACGAAGTCAAACAAAGCAACTTAAAATCGGTTTTAAATTAGTAAAAGAATATTCTCACTTTAATTTAACGATACGGTAATTTGTTTACTTTCTTTTCGCAAACATACGCTAGCCCTTAGTGATAAAAGTCACCTGACTATTATAAACACGTGACTATTATGTTGGTTCCACTTTAGGATTATCAAAGCTCTCTCCATCCCTATCTCTTCTCTATGCTTAAGACATGCGATGCTCTTTTCGTGAAGTAGGAGCTCGAAAAGAATGTATGTTCTCGAAATTGCGTCACATGTTTTTAGCGATGCGAATTGAGAAGAACAAAAAAGGTAGCGTGACAGTCTGTCTTTTTTTTCCTGGGGTTCTGGTCGGGCTCGCATTTACTTCAAACAGAATTTTCGGGTTTGTTTCGGCATAACCCAACCAGAGCAGAACTCTAACGTGGGTAACAATACAAAGTTGCGTAGAAACATGAAAATAAGTTACAACCCTATGAAATCAGTTTCATAGATACAATAAAAGGCACTTAACTTGTGGGAAAATATAACCATTGAAAAAAAATATATTGTCTTAATTATACCTCGATATAAAAACGTACAATTTTATTTATTCCTATTTTTTTCTTTTTTACTTTCTTCTATCTTTACAAGAAGAAAGTATTGGATTCATGAAAATTTTCGAATTCCGGTTTTCGACGGATTTACACGTTTTAGGGGTCAGAGATTCCAAAAAACATGTTTTTACAAAATGTCTGTCTGTGACTCTGTGAGTCTGTCTGTCTGTCTGTCTGTCTGTGTGTATGTGACACAAATTTTGTGGGCGCTCTATCTCAAGAACTAATGCACGGAATTTAATAAAAATTCATATTCAGTGAGTCCCTAATACAAATTGATGCTGATTAGTTTTTGGTGTACATCGCTCAACAGGTGGCGCTGCTATGCTGCATTTTTTACGATTTTCGCAATACCTCTATCTCAAGAACTAATGCACGGATTTTGATCAAACTTCAGATTTAGTTAGTCCTTGATATGAATTGATGCTGATTACGTTTTGGTGTAAATCGCCCAACAGGTGGCGCTGTTATGATGAATTTTGTAGAATTTACACGATTTCCCCAATAGCTCTATCTTAAGAACTAACGCACGGATTTTCATCAAACTTCCGATTCAGTTAGTCCTTGATATGACTTGCTACTGATTATGTGTTGGTGTAAATCGCCTAGCAGGTGGTGCTTCTGTGCTGCCTTTTTCACGATTGCCTCAATAGCTCTATCTATAGAACTAATGGACGAATTTTCATCTAACTTCAAATTTAGTTATATGTTGACACAAGTTGTTGTTAATTAGGTTTTGGCGTTAATCACCCAATAGGTGGCGCTGCTATGCAGGAATTTTCACGATTTTCGCTATAGCTCTATCTCAAAAACTAATGCACGGATTTTCTCCAAACTTCAGATTCAGTCAGACGCTGACATAAATTGATGCTGATTAGGATTTGGTATAAATCATCTAATAGATGGCGCTGCTAGGCAGCATTTTGCTGGATTTAGACGATTTCAGCGATAGTCATATCTCAAGAACTAATGCACGGAATTTCATATCTTTAGAATCCTCATGAGATGCATAGATTGCCATTTAATTTTGGCAGTGTGATAGCAAATTTTGAAGTATTAACATGTATGAGATAGAAGAAAGTTTTGGGATTGGTACATCCGACTAGTTTTACTTATAGATTTTAAATTTTTTGGATTTTAATGAATACCTAGAGGCTTGAAAGACGTGTAAGATCATATTACAGGTAAAAAGAAAAAGAGGCTTTCACTGCGGTATTTCCATAATTGCATTTGTATTTTAACAATTCTGATATAGACAGGGGTTGGACAGAAATATGAAAATACCTCGTGAAATGCATGCTTGAACGTAAATATTGATTCTACCCCAATCCTGTGGGTGGCGCTGTTGTATTTTTCCTCTCATGCAAGCTGTAAAATACCCTCAATACGTTGCAATTTTCAGTCGTTGTCAGAACAGTGTTCTGTGTAGTTGTGAGCGCTTTGCGTGTGAGCTAAGTGAATTCGAACTTGGACAAATTGTTGGTGCGCGTATAGTGGGCGCTTCTGTTACCAAGGTAGCCTAAGTTAAGATTTATACCGCATACAGAAAAAGCGAAAGACATCATCCATTAAGTCACAATGCGGACAAAAGTGTGTGTCGGATGATCGTGACAGACGGTCATTAATGTTGATTGGGACGAAAAATAAGAAGACGACTTCTGCAAAAGTGACAGCTGAACTAAATATCGAGCTCATAAAGCCTGTCAGTACCAAAACAATAAGAAGGGAGCTCCGTAAGAAGGGATATTCAGAGCACGATAATATATATATATATTTTTTTAGGTGTTTCCATATTTTTGTCCAACCCCTGTATATAGAAAAATTTATAATTTGAATTACTGATAGAAAAAAAAGTATTTTTATGTAGGAATAAATACATTAATTTAAAAATATATAGAGAGAATGTTAAAATAGTTATACATAGATATGAACACTTATAGCGGGATTATGTGGTTTTTAGTAGAAAAACATTAATTAATAAAAAAAAAATACGATGGAGAAATCATACGACTGAAATGAAACGAATTTATGAAACGATTGTTTGAAACGACTGATTAGACAACTGATAATGTTTCACGGTGATTTCTCCTAAAATATGGAATACTTTGTGATGAAATTAACACCAAAAATCCGTACTGGTCCGCAGATCGCAAAACTGGTATTAGAATTTTTTAATTCGAATTAGTTTTCTAAATATTAATTTTTTTCTCAGTTTAAATACTTTTTTCTAATGATGGAAACTCAAATTTTAATCATAAGATTTTTTTTTTTTCAGAAAAGTTTATTATTTTAAACTAATTTGGCGACCAGTTTGGCCTCCCTTAAATATATGCTAAGAACAATGCTTTTTTTTTTTCGTTATCATTTTATTTAATACAAAACTTTCATTTAAAACTGAAACATTTAAAATTAATGGCTTTCACTTTTTCTTTTCTTTAAACGAAACGAAAAGAAAAATATTTGGCGCAGATGTCATACACGCACCGGGGTACATAATTGTCGCCAAAATGGCGTTATTTTGCCTGACATGGTAACCGGATTATTGTTGGTTATTTATTAATAAATGCTTATTTACCTTTATTTTCTTTTTATTAAAAAAAAATGTTATAAATTATTTTGTTCTATAGTTATTAATTAAACTTTTTTTTATTAATTGTTACTTCACTAAATAACTTTTATGTGAAATTAGTGATTTGATAGTGAAAATAATTTTAAAATACATGTGTAACTGGTATACGAAAACGGCGTTTTCGCCAAACAAATCTATAGTAATAAGGAAATAAATTTGTTGAGTGTGAGTGTGTGAGTGTGTCGACGGTGTTCTGGAGAGACCGCTGCACGTAGAGCTACAAAATTTGGGGAAAAGGTAAGTCTATATACGAAGTTTTGCACCTCGAAGCCCGGTTTTCAATTTTTTGATTAGAATTTTTTAATATAATTTTTTACACGATTTTTAGCGCTTTTTTAAGTTTCGAGGCAATTTTTCCACATTAGTGAAAAGAATACGGTTTCTTTCTTATAACCTAATATAGTAAATTTTGCTCTCTTTTCAAAAAAGTTTCTTCGGAATTCGTATAGCAATTTTTGAATATTTAGCGATTTTTTTATGTGATTGTTGAACAGCATTTAATATCTCCATAGCTATAAGGGGGTTACCGTAGAGGAGATACAGTTCTGTCGCCAAATGCCGCCACGTTTGCCGTCAACTTGGCGATATATCTCCAAATTTGGCGGCCAAAATTAGCCGCCAAAAGTGACGCAAACTTGGCGATATTTCCGAATTTCGCCAAATTCCCTGTAGACTTCCATTATAAACCAATCGGGATTAATTCCTTACAGAAAATCAACAAATTGAGATATCTTAATGCAGCAAAAACTAATATTAGCTAAAGGGATTATATTAATTATATTTAAAAGAATCCAAGAAAATTAAATTATGAATAAAAGTAACATGATACAATGATAAGCATGCTTTCCCAAACATAAATTTTAAGAGAGCCCGCAGATCAAAGGAATTAAATTTGAAACTTTTATCCAATTAAAGTAAATTTTGACTTTCCGGATTTTTGAACTTTTTGTGATTTTTAATTCGATTTTTACGTTTCTTCGCGATCTGCTGCAATTTTTTGACATTCCATTTTTGACCTATAATACTAAAGTAATTTCTGCCCTCATTTCAATAAAGTTTATTCGGATTTCGTATACCAATTTTCGAATTTTTTGGGAATTTTGTATGTGATTTTTAGTGTATTTTAGTGATTTCCTACTTTTTTCTCACATTAGTGAAAGGAATCAACTTTAAATCTTAGAACACAATATACAATTTCTTTTCTCTTTTCTAAATTTGTGCAGCGACTTATTGTGATTTTCAGAGCTTTTCCGCAATTCGTGCTGTTTTTTGATGTACCCGGGCAACGACGGGCAAGTTAGCTAGTTTTATATATATAAAGGTAAATTTGCAGATACATAAATTCTAATAAAGTTATTTTTCGCTTTTTGTTACCACACATAGAAAATTATTGCAACTTCTTTGTGTTAAAAAAGGGATAAATGTTAGATTTTCCATAATGCGAGGGAAAAAAAAACTGTTTAAATCAAAAAACATGCTTACTCTTTGAGCATCTGTGAGATTACAGACAAGATCTTTCACTGTAGCGTTCCAGAACGTCTCTGTAAGAACATCATCAGCTGTAAACGACACCTTTGCTGGAAGTGCTTCCAATGCGAGAACATGAGCGTACTCGATTAACTAAGTAAATAACATATACAATTATAGAAATACTGAATAAAGAATAATCATTAATTTTGTTTTATTATATTGCATTACTGGGATTTCGAAATTTTGTCTTGATTTAAGTATCTTAAATTTTATTTCATTCAAACAAATCATAACTTTCTGATAATGTTTTCTATTATTTTAATGTCAAAATATCCTCAAAAATACACATACACATTTAAACAAGTCGGAAATCGTACGTGAAATGTGGCAAAAGAGGTGCGTTCGTAGTTTTATAAATATTCAGATCTTGGTGCGGTAGCTGTTCCACTTTTATGCAAAAATGCGTGAATACAAAATTTATTACGATTATATATGTTACCGGCCAAACCCGATTTTAGGCCAAACTAGATTGGCCTAGGCTAAACTAGTTTATCCTAACGCCCATAGGATAAACTAGTTTTTCCTAGGCCAAACTAGTTTATCCTAACGCCCATAGGATAAACTAGTTTTTCCTAGGCCAAACTAGATTATCCTGACGCACGTAGGACAAACTAGTTTTTCCTAGGCCAAACTAGTTTGGTTAATGCTCATAGGATAAACTAGTTTAGCCTGCTATTTATTGGTCTGAACTAGTTTATCCTAGGCCGATCTAGTTTGTCCTAGGCCAGTTCAATTTGGCGAGCTTTTATTAATCCCAAAGACTTCCTCGGTGCCAACCTTCTAGTTTGTCCAAGGCCATTCTAATTTATCCTAAGCCAATGCAATTTGACGTCTTTTTATTGATCCCAACTACCACTCCGGCATCAACCTTGTGCAAAGTAGTATTGCTGTCACCGCTGTATAATATGTTTTATTCGATGAAAAGTGGAATACAGTTCCCCTACCTTTCCCCTTTCACTGCCATCGCTAGTTACAAAATATGTTCCATATGACAAATTATGTGCTGGAGGACCAAGAATGGGGTGCGATGCTATCATAAAATTTAGGAGAGGAATAATTTGGAGAATTGATTAATTATGTGCAGTTGTAACTCGGCTGCGTCATGAAATCCGGCATCGTCAGGACCAGGATTTCGCCGGCTTTTTGAAAATTCCAGATTTCTGAAAGAATATCAAATGTGCTTCTGATATCTTAATGGTGCATTTATTCATAATTAATTCAAACCCAAGCAACATTTATGTGGGAAAAATAAATATAAAAAAAAACATTGATTTTTTCTACGGTACATAAATTCTAATAAACAGTGAAATCAATTCTTGTGTCGGCCGATAAAATTTTATTTGCTATAGTTTCTGCTGTTCTTTAACAAGTTTTCTTTTGGATTTTATAAGTGAACATTATCGATTTCGGAAATGTAGTATTGTTCCTCTAAACCATTTAGTAATTTTCCAGTGAAACATATATATTATAATGCCGAATCCTTATTATAACTTATACTCTTAACTAAGGAAGAATGCATAACTATAATATTACTTATAGTTTATTATATACATTATATACAAGCCACTAAAATACAGCTATTCTCAACAGGTCACATTTTATAACTGCGTAGAATATTCTGGTAACATGCGATACCTTGCAATTCCAGACTGTCCGTGTATGGTGCTGCCATCTATAATTACAGATCGTTACTAATTATTGTATTCTTATTTGAATCGAGATATAACACCCCTCCCTCATAGTTCAAACGAACTACAGGCAATCTTGTTCTTTGACTTCTTTGAACTGGAGCACTTTTCTGACAGTCCTCGTCATTGTTTTCAGTCAGCTTGTCTTTCACAGATTTATCTGTCGTAACATCATTTTTATTACTCTCAACTGTGCCTGTTACAACATCATGCGAAGGCTGAGATTGGCTTGGTTCTATAGTATTATCATTATTAAGCTGTTCTTTTATTTTCCCATTAATTCCAGAAAAACGGTTTTGGTTAACCCTTTCATACCTATCGTAATTACTGTAATTTTTACCGCTATGTCCCATATTTTCAACTTTGTCTGACATTAGTTTATCCTTTCGATTTATCTCTATAACTTTCTCTGGTATTTCAACATTTTCTCTTTATTTCGTCTCAACTGATCAACGTGACGTTTACACATTACTCCATCACATCTATTTACTAAAACCCATCTACTCCCCCAATAATTTCATAATTTTTCCTTTTACCCATTTCTCCCCTTTTCCAAAATTTTTAACAAAAACTAAATCATGAAGCTTATATTTGTGCAGGGGTTGCTGTATTTTAGGTTTTGATGGTAATACCAAGTGAAGGGCTGTTCGAACTGGCCTTCCAAACATTAATTCAGCAGGAGTTTTACCAGTCACCGAATGAGGAGTGGAATGATTTTCTAACAAAAATCGTGAAATTGACAATGTTATGTCACTTTTACCTAGCTTTTTAAGGCAATTTTTCACAGTTTGCACATACCTTTCCGCTTGTCCATTCGAAGATGGCTGATAAGGTGGAACAGGCGTATGCTTAATTCCATTGAAGCTTGGTACTAATCTGAATTTTGGAGACTCAAATTAATTTTGGGGGCGTATTTACTAGTATTTAAAACTGCAAATGTACGAGACAAGCGTTATATGGAATATTATTTTTACATTTGAAAGACAGATGGCAGCACCAGCGAACACTAATTTCAATAATTCAGAAATGTAAAAGGGATTGATTTTACTAGATCTAGCTAAAAAATCTAGCCTAGGGCTCAGAAGGTAGTTTACTTTTTCCGCACGCCACCCCCCCCTTCTTCCCACCCACACACTATGAATAACGGACACCTCGGGATAGAGTAATTTGTCCGCTATTGAGAAGTAAAAATGCACAGATATATAATTGTTAGGGATAGGGGAAAATGTATTCTTAATAGAGGTGTCCGTTATCAGGGAGTGCCTGTCATAGACCTTTGACTGACAGTAGAACGTAGAGTAGTGAAGTAGAGGACAACTTCACTTGCCATAAAACCTTTGATAAAAAAATTGAATTTTTTTTTATTGTAATAGAAGTGCTGATTATAGTCAGGCTTTTAAAAAAATACCACTGAGCCTTAGCCTGGTAAAAAACTTGTTTTACACTGACAGTAAAAATAAATAAACAAATAAATTCCTCTTCAAATTGCAAACTTCAAATGATAATGGAATAATTGAGTATCCATATTTGTTCTGCAACAGTTTGAATATACATACATTCCATACAGAAATAGCACAGCAAAGCATCAATCTTTCATAGCATCAAATGAAATTCCACAATAAGAAAAAGCTTGCCAAAGTGCACTGGTAACATTAAATCGCCAAGACCTCGCCAAAATGTAATATCGTTGATATCATGATAAAGCAACGATAAATGACTAAATCTCTTAAATATAACCTCTGTACATAAAAGATATTGAAGATTGGTACTAATCTGAATTTTGGAGACCCAAATTAAATTTTGGGGCCTATTTACTAGTATTTAAAACTGCAAATGTACGAAACAGGCGTTATATGAAATATTATTTTTACATTTGAAAGACAGATGACAGCACCAGCGAACACTAATTTCAATAATTCAGAAATGTAAACGGGATTGATTTTACTAGATCTAGCTAAAAAATTTGAAGGTTATTAATTATTTGCTAAATATATAACAAAATAAAACATGTTATATAAAAATTTAGATTTTTATTTTATTTGTGGGGGGAGGGGAGGGTGCGGATTAATAGGAGTTTACCGTTATAATAGACAATATTCCGCCTTACACAAATTGGTAAAAAAAAAGGACTGTCGCGTATTTTTTGCGTTTGTAATCTTCAGTAATGTTTTTTAAAGTGAAATATTAATTAGTAATACTTCTTAAGTTTGTAACAACAACAACAACAAAAAAACATGAGCTTGTGCATTTATTTACAATTTTTTTAAACGCAGAGAGAGTTTAAAGTATGAAGTTTCCATTTTATGAATTTAATGAAATGTAAAAGCGAAAAATGTGCGCATTTTTATTTGTTCAATCAACATTTTCCTTTTATTTACAGCTTTTTATACATAAAAATTGTATTTTCCTCAGCAAAATGGATTGAAATACGATACATATAAGTAAACTATACAATTTTTTTTTTCATTTATCCTAAGAGTTAAAAAACATATATAATTTTTAAAAATTTACTTTTTTAAATTTTGAATACATGACATTTTTTTAAAATCACGTAGTCTTGCATTTACAGTTAGAATAACAGCATGTATTTATTATCATTATTATTATTATTACAAAGGTAATGGAAGAATTACGGCCTGATTTTTCTTTTTTTATTATAAAGGTAACGGAAAAAATAAAAACGCATAATTTAAATTTATGTACCGTAGAAAAGCAGATATTTATTTGCGTAAACAATTGTAAATAGAAAGAAACTGTTGTAAATTGAACAAATACAAACTGCGTATTTTCTTTTCCTTATCATTAAATCTAAAAAATTTCAAAAATAAAATTCTCTGTCTGTAAACAAATGAATGCGTAAAAATGTGCTTTTATTTATATTTGTATTTTATATGTATATGTTTATTATATGTATTTGATCTATCTATCAGTTTTAAAGTTCCATTTACCGAAAGCCTTTCGATTTTAAAATATTCTTTTTTCCGTCTTATGTAAAAATCGGCTTTCGGCGGACCGTAAAAACCTTTGCGTTTCCGCGTTAGGCAAATTCCGGCTTATGGAGCACGTATTAATGTTATTTTCAATGGATTTGCCAGGACTTGAAAGTCTTTCCGCGGTAGGCAGATTTCCGCTTACACAGAGTCCGCCTTAGACAGATTTTACAGTATTTTTATTGTTTGAAAGATTGTCCCAAAATAGTGATATGTGAAACTCTTAAAGAAAAAAAATCAAAATAAATAAATATATTTTTATAGAAACATAAAATCAAATTTACTTTATTAACTGACTTAAAAAGGATTAAAAAAACCGCTTACTGCTTCAAAGAGGACAGACTTCGTAATCTATGTATTGCGAGGCCCGCACTTAACCGACTGAGCTACAGAATGTTCGTAAACTTCCCACTAAAAGTTGATCAGACGAAATTAAGCGTATGAATACAGTAGGCGCATTTTCGGTGAAATTCCCATAAATGGTGAAAAATATTGTCCGATTTTTCATGCTTATTATATAACGAATAAGAGTCTTCCTGGAAACAAACATGGTCTTATTCGGTTCATCTAAAATACTAGATTCATATCATATATTAATTTTAAAAAGATCATATCCGGAGGAAAAAAAATGTAAATTAAAAATAAAACTAGAGTTTTCCCGGAAACAACTGTTATCTTATTCCCTTCACATAAAATAGATTCCTATTATATATCAATGTAAAGAAATGCCCGGGCCATTTTAAAGTAATCGACATTAGGAATTTGTAACATCGCTTTTACTTTAAGATCTCAAAATATACTGTACGTAGAAATGTAAAAATTTCAGAATAAGATTAGACTGCATATATAAGACTGTTCTAAAAAAATCAGAATAATAAGAGCTATATTTGCTGAGTTATTGAAAGGGGGCTTTTCGCGTTTTCTTTGAAGTCGAGTTGGTTGCATATATGAGTTCCGCCATCTACGAATTCTACGATACGATACGATACGATTTTAGGCTTAAGGCTGCGTCACTGGAATACTATCGTCTACCATGATATTGTCAGAAGATTGAAATAGTGGGAACTTTGAAGCTGGCAGTTCGTCTGAATCAGAATTTGAACGAGGGCCTTTAAAAACATACACTCTAATACTTATATCCCATTTTCACACAGTGTTCGTCGCATTTAGAACTGGTATATCAGATATGGAAATTGCGTTAACAGCTTCATCCGTGCTTCGAAATGCAAGAATTATGACAGCAGAGGAGAAGAATCTCGTCATCGCTAAAGATAAGGTTAAGTGTCAGAAAAAGAAACTTTGAAAGAAGATATAGGAGGAATATCTTGTAGGATCAAAATTTACAACCATATTTTTTTTATTGTAGAAAAGATAAAACGATCTTCATAGAATAAAAGGGAGGAGTGGCACCGTCGAGAGAAAGACAAAGCCCATATCACTAATGGCGTGCCAAAATGTACGTGTCACTTTCCATGAGCCTATTCCTGTTACATGGACATCAGAAATGTAAAAGGCTGAAGATTTGAGTACTGTATTAATCTAGCCCCGATTTGGTTGGTAAAGGTTTTAGATCAAGTGATTCTACCATCTAGTTTAGACAGTTGATGTCGGTATCGGAGTAGAAGCTCGTTTGTATGACGAATACATATCAAATGTTCCAGTTATCTCCTTAATTTTTCCAAAGCAGGCTTTATTATGGCTTAGAAAATTATGTAATGATTTGGCTATTTCTCTGCAATGACCAGAAGGAGCTGTCAAGTGACCCAAACATTCCGAACCACGTTCAGAGAACATGGCGATATTTTATTCGTCTTTCTATCGACGGTGCCGCTTGTCCCCTTTTTTCTATGAAGATTGTTTTATTTTTTCTGCTATTAAAAAATATGCTTGTAATTTTTATTCCTCTAAGATCTTCCTCCTTCTGTATCTTATTTCCGAGTTTCTTTTTTAGTCTCCTGACCTTGTCTTTATCGATGACGAGATTATTATTCTCTGTTCTCATAATTCCTGCATTTCGAAGCACGGATGAAGCTCTTAACGCAATTTCCATATCTGATATACAAGTTTTAAATGCGACCAACACTGTGTGTAAAAAGGATATACGTATTGGAGCGTATGTTTTTGAAGGCCCACGTTCAAATTCTGATTCAGGCGAACTGCCTGCTTCAAAGTTCCCACTATTTGAATCTTCTGACAATATCTGTATTTTACAGCATAAAAATAATTAACATCCCGTCTCGCAGTTTATCCCATCAAATATTTCCTCCTTCATCCTTATGATGACTGACTGCGTTTTGATTGGTTTCTGCCCCGAATTCTCCTCTCCTTCCAGAATTACTGTCAAAACATGCTGTGCAATACATCATCCAAATATCTGACTCTATATGCATCGAAAAACAGATGAAAGAGCGAGAAACATAATAAAGACAAAAGAGAGAAACCGACCAACGAATCAAACAATACTTACAATTTTTACTCACTTATACACAAAAAGAATATAAAAATCGCCTAATTCAAAATATACATAACTATTAAATAATACATAATCACAGCTTATTTAAACATTTCGCACCCTAAACATGACACTTCAAGTATATTCAGCTAAAATAAATTTAATTTAACATTTTTTTAAATTTTTCTAAAAAAGTTCAAAAATCAGCATTTGAGCAAAACTTCAACCCATTTGCGGCAAATGAAGGAGTTGTCCAAAAAATCTCAAATTTTTTTGTGTAAACTTAGTGGCACAAGTGGCAACTTTTCCGCACTACCCATCATCGAAAATCGAAAAAAAGTTTTTTTCGGCCCACCCTATTTTAGAATCCCTAGCGAATATATGATAACTTAATTTGACATGGTGAAATTTATGTTTTGAATTTTTTTTTTCACATGGTAGATTTTTTTACGCTTGTACCTCCCCTGGTTGGAAATGGCATAATTAAAACTAAGAAATGGACTTTTTTATGTTTCTTCATATAGGAACCATACTCCAAATCAAAAAGCGTCCCAATGGGAAATGCATAACTGAAATTTCACAAGGGATTTTTTGTGTTCTCTTATGTAACAACTCTACGACTTGACATGAATTCCGAAATTATTATAATTTAAATTTGTTATTGAAATTAAACACTAGGCTGTTTTTCTCATTTACGTATTATTTGAAAATTACCAAGTTAATAACTCACATGCATTTTGATAAAATATATAACCGGAATGTTTTTTCTTAATTTTTAAATCTAATTTTTGTTCCATTTTTCTGTTTTTTGAGTGCGGAGCTAAGCTTAAAAGTTGCCAACAGTTTTGTTACTTTTTTTATTTCGAGTGAAAGGGTCTAAGGCGATAAAAGTTTCCACAAGGTTTATGCCACACTTAGAAGTAAATAAAACAAAAATACAAATAAAATTTTTGATTTAAAAATAAAACTATTTAAACATACAATTATTTTTGATAGTATACAAATACATAATTTAAACATTTTATCAAAAAATAAAAAATGTATGATAAATGTTTCAAGTCAAATCAGCAATTGCATTTAAACCCTAAAATTTAAGAACAAACCGAAAAATAGTGGATTAAATGAAAAATATTTTTTTAATCAAATAAAACTTTTGCAGGTCATATCGCTTAATAAAGAAAGATTTTAGGTGAACGTAAAGAAAATGTTCAGTTAATAATTTAATTATAATGATCAACACAGATATAAGTTAGTGAAAAGCAAAATTTTTCAGTTTTGGAGATCTATTAACACAGAAAAATATGACATATGTAAAAAATAAATATAAAAATGAAATTAATATTTCTTTTTAAATTTTGTATCCTATAGTTTGCTTTTTTGGTTGACACTTCCTGTCCTTTCAAAATATTTTACAAAATTTGTGTTATTTTGTGGCCCTGACAAGGATACAAATTTATATCTACGGTGTTTTGCGGTTACCTGTACACTTCACGAAGATGTTATCTTTTTGTATTGTAACGGTTACACATGGATCATATTAAGAAGGTTGCAGTGAAATGCGATTGAATTTAACTGAAGTTGATGAAAAACTATATCATATGAAGCAAAATTTCTTATTCAAAATTTTATAGAATAATAGGAGTCTTGTGAACACCATCTTACCATCCATAAACAAAGAATAATAACACTTGGAGTAAATAATAAATTGAGCAAGGTTGTCATATTTATACCGCACTTATATCACAGCATCATTAGGTAATATGCTGAAATCAGTACGGTACTTCTCGTCAGGAATCTCACAACTGTCTCAGAATGATTCCATTTCACTGTTTCTGGTATAATACTATGGGTTCGCAAGATAAAGAATTCTACGGAGTCAGTCTAAGCCATAGTTTATTCCATAAAAAACTCAATAGAAAATTTGTGGATCCTAATTGAAGTGATTTCGCACTGAGTTTAATCAGTCTTTTCTGTGTTAGTGTTCTAAATTACCTGTCGCTGTGAAATCAACTAATCTGCATGTCATTGTCTCTAAACAGTTTACTAAGATATAGCTACGGTGATGGAAATGAAATATTGGGACATTTTATGAGTTAACTTAATATAAATCGTTACAATAGTCCATTCTATTTACCCGGAAGGAAATCTTTACGATTATATATATATATACTTTTTGTACAATTAAACCATTTAAACACATGACAATTGACCAAAATTGATGCAATAACCAGTTATAGACAAAAGATACAAAAATCCAGCTAAATAAGGTTGAACTATTAAAAGACGTATGAAAAAGCAAATGAAATTAATTGGATGGATGTAGAAGGAGCTTATAATTTATTTCGCTTCTTCAGAGGGTACAAGAAATACAAATATAAGCAATACATAGTCAATTTCTATAAAAGAATCAAGCTATAAGCTATAAAAATTGATTCTTTTATGTACCCAAACGACTTCAAACCAAGAAGTATAACAACAATATAAAATGATAATCAAATAGATTGAAAGAACTAAGAAAATTATTTGAAAATAATTGTAAACATAATTAAATTTACCCCCAAGAAAATCACTAAAGAAGCCTTAAAAAAAAAAAAAAAAAAAAAAAAAAATCTTACACGTGCAGCAAAGATATATATACGGTTTAAGGTGATCAACACCGTTATAATATTGAAAATGTATAGTTAACGGTTAAAAGTTAATATCGTTAAATCGTATATTTCTAAATTTAAACAAAAAATAAATAAATAAATAGTAAAATTTTATAAATGTAAATATTATTCAAAATTATGTATAATTATGTATACAAATTAATTAATAAACTAATATTAAATTGTTTAGATAATAATAATAAAACTATATATAAATGTCTATTTTAGTGTTGAAATCTAGTGAGAGTTTTTGAAAACTAAGTAAATGCAGACCAAGGAAGCATAAACTATTTTAGTGCTGCCATCTTTTAGCAAATTAAATCATAAAAAATATAATCTTATGAAGTATTTAAAAATATAAAAATATAAATAAACAATTGAATTACAACCCTCGAAGTAAATTAGATACAACAATTAGTAAATTAGAAGTAAATTAGATAAAATTTATATTTAAAAAATATTCTTATGTATACATTAGCATTGACAACTAGTGATAGTTATTTAAAGCTAATGTATTTATTTGACAAGCTAAATTAATTAAAAATAATTTTTAAGTGCTGCCATTTGTAATCAATTAAAACCAATTAATTATAGTAGTATGTGCAATATCGTGTACGTTATTTTGGCACTAATCAACAGATATTTGGATACAGCTCCTCATCTTTTGCTTCTTTGGGAATAACGCATTTCGAGTTTAGTCTATCAATGATAATTTTCAGAATTTCCAAGCTATGTTTTTGAGCCTTTCACAAAAGTTGCTCTATACACTTAGCTAATACATTATGCACATTATATTTTGAGTGCATTCGCAAATGCGCAGTTTTCGAGTCGCAGTTAATGCGAAACATTTTTTTAGTAAACCTGCTCATTTTTCATCCAGTTTTTATTACTTTTTAAATATGATTGCAGAGTATTGTGCACAACGTCGTTTGTCATATTTTCTGAAAAGAAAATTGATTAATATTAAGAACTCTGCAAATTATAAGTAAAAAACTTGGCGAAATTTGGGACTGTTTTTATAAAAATCTTAATTTCTCTACTATTATAAATGCTATGCTCATAAAAATGGACACAATTTATTACAAGAACCCTCGTAATCATGTTCTACAGTTTGACCGCTTTATCTACATTAGCTTTTTCAGGGCTATCCAAAAGATATCCGTTCTTTTTCAGTTTGTTGACGGTCCTCTATGGGTTTTCGGGGAAAAAAGTCTTCCCAGAAATATGTGACCTATACTATTATGTTTAAACACTTGGAGTTTCAAGATAATTCCTCGTGTATTTTTCTAGATATTTAACAAAATGTCTAAAATCGCAAGTGACCAATCGTCATTGGCCATACAGTGTATTATTAGTATTTTGCAATCTTTATACTAATAAAAGAATAAATCGCTCTGTGTGTGTGTCTGTGTGCAATGGCTAGCGAAAACTACCGCACATAGAAGTCTGAAAATTCAGGTGTGATTAGCCCAAGACAGGTCCTGATCAACCTGAGGCTCGGAGTTTTAATTTTTTAAGGGCCGGGCCCCCTGGGCTCCTTTCCGTTTTTATGCGCTAAAACGTTAATAACATGCTTCTTTTCTATCCGATCTTCTTCGTTTTTGCTTTGAATTATCATATCAGATTCTGCCCTATTTCTACATTTCACTTGAGACCCTGGCACCCTTGCAAGGGGCCCAATACAGGGCCCCTTGAAGTTTCAGCGCACTAAATTGTTATTAACATGCCTCTTTTCTATCCGATCTTCTTCGTTTTTGGGGTGAATTCTCCTTTTGAGTTTCTGTCCCATTTCTACATTTGAGTTAAGGCCCTGGCACCCTTGCAAAGGCCCCAGTACAGGGCCCTTTGAAGTTTTAGTGCACTAAATTGCTAATAACATGTCTCTTTTTGTTAATAACTTGCCTCTTTTCTATCAAATCTTCTTCGTTTTTGAGGTGAATTCTCCTTTCAGTTTCTGCCCCATTTCTACATTTCAATTAAGACACTGGCACCCTTGCAAGGGGCCCAGTACAGGTCCCTTGAAGTTTTAGTGCACTAAATTGTTAATAAATTGCTTCCTTTTTATCCGATCTTCATTTTTGGGGTACTTTCTCCATTTAGTTATACTCCCGTATCTACATTCCAATTAAGACCATGCGCCCGTCTAAGGTCCTGTAGGGCCCGATCCAGGGCTCTTTAAATTTTTTGTGTGCCATGCGTGTTTCACACCCTAATTTTCTCACCTTCGCAATGCGCAGTTTTAAAGTTCAGTCTTGAACTGTTCTCCCTAGACCAACACTCACATATATTTATTGGCGACCTAGGGCTCTGTTTTAAGCATTTCCCCAATTTTTTGCACATTTCTTTCGATCCGGGGCCCCTTGAACTTTGTGTGCTATGCCTTTTTTACACCCTAATTTTCTCACCTTCTCATTGCATGATTTTAAAATTGAGTCTTGCACTCTTCCCCCTAGACGAACACCCTCATATTTTTATTGGAACTCTAGGGCCCCTTTTTAAGCATTTACCCCATTTTCTTCGCATTTCTTTGAAATATTATTCTAATGATTATTTCATGACCTATGATTAATTTTGACTAATTGAAGATCTAAATCGCTAAGTACTAAAACATTTAAACATGTTTTCATGTTAGGGCCCTGCTCTAAACTAACAGTTGGGCCCTTTTCAGCTCACTGTTATGTCTCCCTTAAAAATTGTCCGATTCACGAACTTTTTTTTTTCCTAACAACTTCTTAGGTTCTCCAGCTACTACATAAACGACAAAAAAAAAAAAAAAAAAAAAAAAAAAAAAAAAATTGCAGACTTTAGCTACCACCCATTTTGAATATTAATCGTCTTCATGGGTTCCTTTGTTGCAGCTTCTTTAAAAACTATCCTATTCTATTGCAATTTTCTTTAATATAGTTTTAGCGTCTTCCAGCTACTTTAAACCCTAAAAAAATTTCTTATATCCAACTACATTCCAGTTAAGATCCTGGCCTCCAGGCCCCGGTCTTTCTTTATACCTCAGCTACCACCTCTTTCCAACATTAATCTCCTTTTTCAGCATTAACTTGCTTGTACTCACTACAGTCGCAAATTAAAAATCGCGTTACTTTAAAGGTAACTTTAGTTTAGGGATTTCCTCCGTTTATTAAATATTGTGTTAATGCCAACAGTGATTCATGAAATTTACATGGTGAGGAGGCATCTTCCACCTCCTGGTGGCGCATTATTTCCTCGGGTTTAAAGGTCCAATTTCAACGGGATTTGCTTCCTTCAACTTAGATTACAATTCAGCTACTTTCTGTATAATAAAATTTTATCTTAGACTTTAGTTACCAACATTTTCTAACATTAATGGCGCATTCTTTTTTTTTTGTTTGTTTGTGTGGTCTTGATTCCTACGAGGTTTGGCTCACTCAACTTGGTTTTCGATTGTCTCCAGCACATGTGGGCACTTCCAGTAAATGCTGCCATATGTAGTGGGAATTTAGATTACAGGTTCGTTTGGAAAGAAGTTTGATGGGAACACATTAGACACTGCGGATGGCAATGGTGCCTCCGAAATTAGGTTCATTTAGAAGAATTTCCAAATGTATAAAATCATGCAAATTAAAGTTTTGTTTAAGGTTATTATTTACAAACCCCGGACAACGGCGAGCGGGTCTGCTAGTAACTAATAATTTCAGTCAGTTTATCCTACAGTAATATAAAGAACCAGTGAATTTTTTAAAAGTGTAGGGAGATTTTTTTATGAGTATTTTGATAGCACATTTTAGTTCATTTTTATCGGCGTAATGTAATTTATTTTTACATAAATATGTCTCGTTGTTATTCTCCACAGATATCCTACTTCTTTTAGGTCAGTCAACGTTTTCTGGGCCAGTTTAACAACAAAATCGCATTTGTGTTTTTGCTGATGATAAAACATGGATCGAAACGTTATCCTGTTGAAAAACAAATTCTACAGATATGAGAAGCAGTGCTTCTGGACATTTATTTTTAGAAATAATATCTTTATATGATGCAAAATTCGTTTTATTGATCGAGAGAAAAGAATTGTGTCAAATTAAAGAAATGTCTCTTCATCTAGTAAGATGGTTTAAGGAAGCATAATGTAACCTCTTCCGAAAGAAGTGTCTTTTCGGATGCTACCAGTTCAAGTAAACATTTTCAGCTGGGTAATAGAGTTTATATACAAGTGTAATAAAATAATTTTCAATTTACGCTGTTAGGCAAATTTCGTATAAAATACTACCTATTGAGATCTCCCCTATTTTGAAATTTCGGAAATGTTTTGCAGATCTACATCTATCTATCTATCTATGTATATATATATATATATATATATATATATATATATATATATATCACTTTTTTATGGACACGTCAACTTCAGTAATTCTCTTCCGAATTGATACATAAAATCAATGGGTATAAAATCTCGGTTAAGTTCGTTAATGGGCAAAATTAGACCAAGGCGGTGGAAATAGGGAGAGGTTTGTGAAAACCGAAAAACCTCATAACTTCTTTATTTTTATACATATCAAATAAATTGAGTTAAATAATGCTATAAAAAGTGATAGAATATCTTTATTAAGACTTACGATCAGCAAGCAGTAAGACAAGCAGAAAACTTAAAACTAGAATCAAAGAACATATAGCAGACATCAAATACAATACACTGTAAAAAAAAAAAAAATTGTAAAGTTACTAAAATTTTTCTAGGAAACTGGGATTCCAGGAACTTTTTATGTAACGGCAACAAGAAACATTCCTGTAACAGATGCTGTTACAGAAATTTTTGCTGTTGCCGTTACATAAATAGTTCCTGGAATCCCAGTTTCCGAGAAATATGTTAGTAACTTCACAGATTTTTTTTACAGTGTAGAAGAACCACAGCTTTGGCCAGATTATGCAGCGAAGAACCTTTAAAGATTGAATTTAAAAATAGCAAGTTAATTTATCCATCAAGATTTTATTTACCATCCATAATCCGAGAATCAATAGAAATATTTTTACGCAACGAGAATATTTGCAATGATTCTGTGTCCCTTGATTTACCTAGAATTTGGAAAGAGATACTAAGTAATAGTAGAAACAATAGTAAAAATTAATCCACACTCGCAAATAGCCAAGTTAATTTTATTTTATTTTATTTTATGTTTTGCAATGTTTTTCAGTATGCATGATGTCTCGTGACATTGTTTACCATGTTGTTTTTAAATTATGTGAAAATTAATCCACGCTCGCAAATAGCTAATTTAATTTTTATTTTATTTTATGGTTGCAATATTTTCATTATGCTTCATGTCTCGTGACATTGTTTACTGTATTATTGTTTTTAAGTTATGTGAAAATATTTTCTATTATGAATGATTTTGAAAATGTCGCCGATTGTGCGATGAAACGATCGTAAGTCTTAATAAAGATATTCTATCACTTTTTATAGCATTATTTAACTCAATTTGTTTATAAGTGATTATTATACATGTTTTCATATCAAATAAGTTTAAAATTATTATTACTTCTAGGAAAAGGACCAAAAATTTATGTATCACGGATTTTTGATTAAATTAAAAATGAGCTCAAGGGGCACAAAAATAGGATTTTGGGGAGAAAAAAATTCATAACTTCGTCAATTCTTAATATATCAAATTCATTTAAATTTATTATAAATCTTCTTAATATTATCTACAACTTTTATATTGACAAGATTTTGATAGGGCCAACTCTTGCTGCTGAAAAAAATTAAAAACGAAGAAAAGGGTTTGAAGAAAACAAAAGTTCATAACTTCTCAATTCACAGGATATCTGCTTAAATTTATTATACATGTTATCAATATTATCGACAACTTTCATATTGACAAGTTTTTGATTGGATCAACTCTTACAACAAGAAAAAATGAAACAAAAATAGGAATTGACAAAAACATTATCGTATGAAGGGTTACTCAAATCCAAACGGCTTATTTTCTGACTTATTTTTAAATTCATTTTCGCTCTCAAACGCATCCAATTTGCAGGTTCTCTTATTCAGAAACTATATAACGTGCTGTATTGGTCGATTTTTCGATAAAGGCAGAAATTATTTCAAAAAATTCTGTCAAAGTGGGGATTTTGAACCGAAATTCCCGAAGCGATAGTGCTGGAAATGAAAAAAAGTTCGTACTGAGAAAATAATTGTAAATCAAGTTCTAATTAATTTAACAAAAAAATAAAAACATAAGTCGCTTATAAATCTCTTTTAAAAAAATCACGTCAGCAAGTTTCATGTTTTAACTTTTAAAAATGAGTCTCAAAATATGTCAGGAAATTTCGTGTTGTTGAGCGGGAAAAGATAGTTTTTTGGATACCAACTTAATATGATTTTGATAAAAGGAGCTCTTACAGGAAAATGGAATTAAATATTCGCCAAAGGTGGCCAGATAAAATTGTTAAAATGGGCTTATATCTAATCGTGATTTTATTTTTGTTGGTGAAATTTAGTATCTAACTTCGAAATCTGAGCTCCGCCTGCAGGCCAAGCCGGCAGGTATTTTTAATTTAGCATTTTGTCTGTTGAGCAAGTGTGTTGTATATGAACATATTTATTTGAGAATTGATCATATCCTAAAAACCGATATTTTGCTTTACCGGATGGAAAAACATGTTAATACTCTGCAAAAACTATTTTTTAGCATTTCTGAAAATTTCGGCCAGAAAAGAGTCTATTGTTTCAGAAATACATTTTTAAATTTCAGAAATCTATTGTTTTTCCATGTTTCTGAGATAAAAGAACACTTTTCGTAATCGTTAATAACTCGAGAGAGGTTATATATATATGCGTAAACATTCTTCCTAGATCCAAAACAATTGTATATTTTCATGGTGTGCATAAAACTGGTCTGGAAAAGAAACCTTCTTCTGAAATTATCTGTGATCGTATTCTTTCTTGCATTAATTGAAATATTTTTAATGTGGTAGAAATAAATCCTCACAAAGGGAAAAGAACAACTACCGTTGAAAAAATAACAACATAATCCAATAAAATTTGTAAACGCATGTGACAATCGGGAAGAAGTAATAGTATGCAGTTTTCTGTTGCAGAAAAACGTGACTGGTTAGTTCCCGAATTTATTTGAGTGATCTTCAGCGTGAAAAGCAACATTTTCTGAACGGTACTGATAATGAATCTCATTTTTCTCTAATTTTGTCTATAACGGGACAAATCTCAAAAGAAGTATTAAATAAAACGAATTTTAAAGACTTTCAACCCATTCTCTCTTGGTGGGAAAAAAAGTCACTGGTTTTATTCCGTGAGATCGTTTTCTTTTGAAAATTTGTAATTTAATTTAATTTTCTATTTGTAAAACATATGTTTCCAAAATTACTGAGTCATTGAATTCCTTTTGCTATAACAAATACATTTTGAGTAAAATATGACTATAATTCTTTAATTTTTCGAACATATGTCAAAATATCAAATCTGGTAAAATTTTTAAGGTCGGGGAAAAAAAAAATTATTGTATTTTTTTTTTTTTAAATATAAGGACAAGATGTAAGAAGCTCAGGTTATTTAAGTCAAAATGAATAGAAATACCGTTTTCAGAACTATACAAATTAAAATTAGTAAAATAATGACATAATGTAATTTTTTTAGACAATTTATTGCTGAAATAAGTATTAAGTCGTCGATTTTTAATGAATTTTTTAAATTGAATATTTTATAAAGTCACCTTTTTCTTCAATTACCTTTATTAATCTATATGTCAATGTACGATCTGTCAGTGTCGATACAGATTCGGTTTTTATATTACTCCAGGCAATATTGATGCTATTGACGAGTTCACCTTTGGTTAGACATTGTCGAAAATCTTTACAAACAGACTGCACTAAAATACCCGAAGGTTTTCAATTGAATTTAGGTCAGAACACTTAGAATCAAGAACTTTACCTCATTAGCTTCACACCTCGCTTCCGTTGGCTGAAAATCATAGATATTGGCATTGTCTTATTGAAATATCCACTCTTGAGATGCAAGAAATGGTGCACTTGGTACCAAATTTCCCTAATATGTCTCCATGTTTTCTCCATTTATTTTATAATGAAATGCGAGAATGGTTAATGTTCCACTTGCTGCAAATTATCTCCATGTATTAACCGACCCTCCTTCGAATCTGCGTTTAGAGAAGTAAACCTTTACCTTTCGAATATTCTACTAGTACTTTACAGACCCACCAAGCACATCTAAATTATTTTTTTTCATCTGAAAAGACAACTTCTTTCCAATCATCTCTAAATGAAACATATGTTTTAGCAGACTGCATGCGAGCAAGTTTATGCTGCCTTGATAAAGGTTGTAATGTCTAAATTGACTGTTACATTTGTACTTAAAACATTATGGGCAATTTGACATATGTATGGTAAGCTTAAATCATTAACTGTTTGAAATGAATACCTTTTTTCTTACATTCCAATTGAAATACAACTCATTTTTGGCGTCTTGAAAGTATAGGTGCAGATTCCCAAAATTTTTAAGGAGACAGCGGTACCTAAAACCCCAAAAATCTAGTAGCCACTCTGGCTCCTAACCAAAATCTAGTTGCCATATTGTGAAACAAATTCATAAAACAATAGGGTTTATATGGAAAAAACAAAAGAACTCGGGAATTCCAAATGAAAAATAGTTTAATTAATAAATACACATGTACAACAAAACTCAGACTAATTACAACAAATGTGTATATTTAATTTAATCCTAAAATTCTTGAAACTTTGATATTAAAAAAGTATAATATAAATCTGGAAAAATCAGAAGATAAAGTCTTTGGACTGTCTCGTGAGCAGATTTGCAGTAAAGGAGTACTTATTTCAACTCTGGATTTCGGACGAAACCTTCGAAGGTGTTTTCTTTCGCTGGTGTCCAAAGGAGAAGCTTTACCATTAGCGCACTCATGTGTCGAGCTTCGCAGCTGCTAAGCTTTGTAGTGGAGCGGACTGCGCAGAATTATATTCAAACATAATGTTCGGCAAGAAAGCAGTACATCACAGGTGCAGCGTTCACGACGGTAAACGAGATCGCAAAAATTCCCTGATTTTTATCAAGGTCATACTTGATCTCGGCCAGTGAAAAGAACATGTGCTTTTCTATTTGCAAAAGAAAAAAAAATATATATATAAATTCCGGATTGATTGGGAACACTGGAAATTGATCTCTGGCGACTAAGACACTGAAATTTAGTCGCCACAGCAAAAAAAAAAAAAATTACTGGCCACAGTAAATCTGCACCAATTCTTGAAGGCAAGAAAGGTCTACTTGTACGTTTGGTTTTTTCAGAATTTGAAAGAACTCTAAGAAAATTATTGACAACAATCTTTGACCAAACTATAGTTTTATAACAGAAGCCCCGCTCATTGCACGTGCTTTGATGACAAGACTATTGCCACATTCTACGTCAGACAAATGCTTATGTTTCGGCATTCTTATGAACATCAGAAACAATCCGTTCAATGCTTGCAAAACGTTTAGTAATACTAACATTAAGTTCTGAAGCATACGCAAAATGTTATAATTTGCGTATGAGTCAAAAAACGACCTTATAGTTTTTTCAACATAAAATACGCCCCACCAGTGCTCTGCTCTCAAAGCTGGTAGACGGGAGGTGCTGGGTTCGAATTAATAGCGCCCGTCGTCCTAATCGTTCGGAGTTTTCCGTGGTTTTCTTCGAACCTTGAATTTCCTTGCTTAAATACGGTTTAGGTTCCCTTAGAAAGACCCCCACCATCTTTGGGCCAATATCCCTCGTATTGATAATTGGCCATCATAAAGAACAACAACACCAACATATAATTCTGAAAAATTTAGAGTAGTTAATTTTTAGACCATTTTTACCATGAATTTTTAATCGCATCACCTTGCATTTCACAATCTAGTGGCAATTTTTTACATTAATTATTTTGCATTTTCAAAAATTATACAACCCGAACATGGACTTTTTAAGTCGAGCTTAAATTTTTTCCCCAGGGTCTTAGAAGTTATTTCTTTTAAATTATTATTCATTTTTTTAATAATGCATTTTTAATCTTTTCATTATTATAATACTTAAAGTTAAAGAATTTTTTTTTCATTTTAAAACATTTGCCGGTTAATCAGTTTATTACTCGGCAAGAAATAAAAATAAAATGTAAATAGTTAATCAAATCACATACAAAAGAAAACCAAGATTTTTTTTTAAAGTTACCCTAACTATTACATTTTTTTTTCGAACATAAAATTTATATATTAGGTATTACATAATAATAAAACTTTACTTTTCCGAAGAAAATTTCCTGTATTCTTTTGTATATAGCATTATATGGAATCCTTTCGCTTTACATGATTACGCTTTTTAAATACAATAATCCTTTAACATTCGCGAGTTTTAATTATTTGCGAAATAGAAAATGCAGAACATTTCAACATTTGCGAATACGTAAGTTGGTTATTAGCAAATTTTGTGTTATAAAGAATATTTTTTACAAAGTAAACTGACTTTGTTTTAAACTATATATATATATATATATATATTACTTTGTTTTACCAATTCTATGAACTACGTGGCACTGGATACTCATCTATTTTATAGCCTACTGTTTTACTGCCTGCCTAAGATGCAAGAACTTCAGCCCTTATGTTGAGGGAAAATATAGATCAGTAATTTCCTTCATTTTTTATGCAACTTTATTTTTTTCAATTTTTTTAATTTTCTAAAATTCTAATTTTTTATGGAAATATTTCCTGCAAAAATCAACGGGAAAATTTTAAAACATCTACAACAACTTGTTGAAAAAGCAGTAGAATTCTTCACTGGTGAGTAGTCTTAAATTAAAAATAGAAATCGAGGCCGCAACTTTTCCTTACATGGAAAGTCATAAATAAAAGTTCTGTTCAGTCAAGCAATTGCACATCACTAAATTTTTCTGCCATCAACTAGCTAATAAACGCTGTACAATATGTTTATAATTCAAATTTATTTAAAGCATAAACTTTTAATGTATAACGCTTGATAAATAAACTTTTTGAATTTAAATTGTTCATTTCCATTACGGGATTATACTTTGTACGGGAAGATAGTCTCAACATTCGCGGATGTTTAAGCGAACCTAAACCTCGCGAATGTTAAGGGACTACTGTATTTTTAATTGAAACTAATAAGTATTTTGAGAATAATTTGGAATTTTAACATGAGGTGTTGTATTCATATGTATCATATATACCATATAATATAGGTGACGTCCGTAACAAAAAATTTCAAAATTTATTTCTTCAACAAGTGAGAAGAAAAGATTTTTCCATATAGTAATATTTTCAAACATTTATAAATACCTTTTTCAGCTACTGTTAATAGAAGAGTATCGTGTATTTGCGTAGAAAAGTGAAAATGGATGTTACTATGATGACACATTGACTGTCGCAATTTTGCAGGATTTTATTTTTTATTCAATAAATGGTTTTGTTATAAACGTTCGGTTAAAGTTTTTGATGAAAAAAATCAAATAGACAGTAATCGAAAAACATAAATTATTTTACCTCATAGCTGGCTAGAGTGAATGGTCGATGAATAGTGTATCCTTCATCTGAAATAATATATATTAGTCAAATTGTAAAAATGTACACCAAAGGCAAACACACACGCACCCACACATGTATATATATATATGTATAATACCTTTAAAATTTCTAGCAAGTTCGTATAACAAAAATTACCGAATTTTTATTTCGGTAATTTTTGTAATATATATATATCACATATACACTGTATGGCCAAAGGTGACTGTCACTTGCGATTTTAGACGTTTTGTTAAATATCTAGAAAAATACATGAGGAATTAACCTGAAACTGCAGGTGTGTAAGCAGTATAGTATAGGTCATATATTTCCGCGAACATTTTTTTTCCCGAAACCCCATAGGGGACCGCCAATAAACTGAAAAAGAACGAATATCTTTTGGATAAACCTGTGATAACTATTGGATAACCCTGTATAAACTAATGTAGCAAAACCGTTCAAACTCGATATTACTAATAAGTGGCTTATTGTTATATCCTGTGTTTATTTTTATGAGGATAGCATGTATACTTGTAGAGATATTAAGGTTTTTATAAAAACAGTCTCAAATTTCGCCAAGATTATTGCTTATAAAATGCAGAGTTCTTAACATAAGAAAAGTTCTTTTCAGAAAATATGACAAACAATATTGTACATAATGACCTGTAATCCGAATTAAAAAAAATAATAATAATTGGATGAAAAATGAACAAGTTTACTAAAAAATGTTTCACTGCGCATGCGCGAATGCCATCAAAATATGATATGTATAATGTATTAGCTAAGTATATAGAGCAACTTTTGTGAAAGTCTCAAAGTGCTCTTTACATTTATCTAAAAAATTATGCACATTATATTTTTTTTTTACATTCGGGCATGCGCAGTGAATCATTATTTAGTAAAACTGCTCATTTTTCATGCAATTTTTATTATTTTTTAATTCTGATTGCAGAGTATTGTGTAAAATGTTGTTTGACATATTTTCTGAAAAGAACTTTTTTTTATATTAAGAACTCTGCAAATTATAAGCAAGAAACTGGGCGAAATTTGGGACTGTTTTTATAAAAAAAAACATAGTTTCTCTACGAGTATACATGTTATCCTCATAAAAATGAACACAGTATATTACAGTCAGCCACTCATTGACAATCTCGAGTTTGAACGCTTTTGCTACATTAGTTTTTTTTTTAGAGTTATCCAAAAGGTAAATACCTTTTGAAAAGAATTGAAAAAGAATCCAAAAGGTATTTACCTTTTGGATTCTTTTTCAATTTGTTAACGGCCTCCTATGGAGTTTCAGGAAAAAATCTTCGCGGAAATATATGACCTATACTATACTATTTACACACCTGCAGTTTCAGGTTAATTCCTCATGTATTTTTTCTAGATATTTAACAAAACGTCTAAAATCGCAAGTGACCGGTCACCTTTGGCCATATAGTGTATTAGGACATGCGTTTCAAAACTTGCCTTATCCAGAAAATCAAATTTTGGAAAATCGCGAAAAACTTCTCACTACGGATATTGGTTTTCATTGTAAACCAAGATTTTAGAATGGTAGAAATACAAGATAAAACTAGTTTTTTTTTTGCAGATTGCTGTATTTTTTCGGTGCAGGTTTACCAATAGAATAGATTGATAGAGAAAACGCGATTTTGGAAATTATAGACAAGGCGGGTTTTGAAACTCCCATCCACATATGGGAGATGGGGGCACATGTGAACGTCGCAATTTTTCAATAGTTCTTATAAGTTTTTTTATTTGAAAAAAATTATTAAAGATGATAGCACCTGTAGACATACGGTAAAACATTTTTGAAGCTCTTTGACATTTTGTTTCTCCTCTGTACACTGTCTATAGATCTCAAAAGTAAAATCTTTCTTCTGAGTTTATAAGCGAATAACTTTATTTAATCATTTATTTGAATTTCAGTATTTTAACATATACTATGAATACTAATAAATATTTTTGATAAAGTTTTTTTTTTCTTCTAAAATTGAGAAATGTTAATGATTTATCAATTTACCTCTAGCAGCCATGTGGGGCAGTTGTTAACAGACTACTTATGGAGTTGTGAACAGTTCACGAGTGCCCCAATAATCATTCTGTGCTTCTGTTATCCTAATATATTTACCGTAAAATCCCGATTGTAACACCCCCACCCCCTCTTTTGAAAGCAAAAAAAATGTTAGTGGGGGGTGTTATAGTCGAGATTTATTTAAAATAATTAAAATACACATCTTTATCAATAATTTACAAGTAAATATTCCCAGTTCCAGTTCTAGTATCTATAATTTTCTTGAAATAGAAGATATTTTCCTCACACAAAGTTTATTTTGTATTGAAACTACTTCCACAAACATATCTTTCAGCAAGTACATAAAGAGCAAATACATAAAGAGCAAGTACATAAAGTTCAATTGTACTTTAAATACATTTAATATTTTCTAAAATGCAATAAGTGTTATGTATTATTTTACTAAACGGTTTACAACAATATTTTTTATGCATTGTTAATACAAAAGTATTACTCTGAACAACTCTGCAAATTTTTCTATTGCATTTGTTTTAAACTTGCAATGATAGCTTGTTTCCATCTCTAAAACAGTTATGTATATGATGCTTTAATTGCAGATAGATATCAGTAATATTTTAAGAAAGTAAAATTTTTAAACTGATTACGACCGTAAAATCCCGATTGTAACACCGCCACCCCCTCTTTTAAAAGCAAAAAAAATGTTAGGGGGGGGGGTGTTATAGTCGATATTTATTTAAAATAATTAAAATACACATCTTTATCAATAATTTACAAGTAAATAAGATCAATACAGGAGTGAGTATCTTTCATATTTCGGCAGATATCCGATAAATAGTATCTAAATGCACCCTCCCAAAAAATTCCCTCAAGCAAAAACCCCTAAGCAAAATTTAAAAGTTTTAAATTTCTTTTTTAAAATTACATCTTCTTTTTTTCATTTTATTGCAACAATACTTAATGAATCATCTAAGCCTCCCGCCAAATCTATTTTTTTTCCTTTTATAATCTTTTGCTTAAACATATCACCCAGAAACTAGTGAAATATATATATTTTTTTTCTTTATGGGGATTTTAACAGGTAATTTAACTAATGATTATGATGGCAAATGAATAACAGAATAAAAAGCTTATCAAAGGATATTTTTTCCTTCTGTTCACATGTGCTCCACGAGTGTTCACAACTGCCTCGCTGATGTGAACAATTTTTTGAATTTAAAAAACTATTAAAAATGTAAGAAAAACTATACAGTTGATTTTTAAAAAAATATCATGTGTAAAAGAAAGCTCTGTTTACTATATTGACTAGTTTTTGTTTATCGAAATTAATCCAATTATGAGAAAAAGCTATATTTATGCGAACTGTTCACATGTGCCCCCATCTCCCCTATATATCGCTCACCCGCAAGAAAAGGGACACATTTCGCAACAATTCATTTTGCTTTTTATTCCACTAATAGGTCTGTCATAGGCGTGTCTTGATACAAAAAAAGTTTCATTAGCTATATAAAAAATCACTTTATTAGGCTATTTGCCCATTCGTGACCACAGAAGAGCGGTGGATTGTCTGGGGAGGTAAATTTATCCAACCCTCCAAACCCCATCATATGTCTTTTTTCTTAAGGGTTTTACATTTTTATAGACGTTTTTACTCCTGTATGCAGAGTTAAGTGCTTTAATTTCATGTTACAGTAAAATCATGCAAATTTTCCCCTTTTGTCTCTCCTGTGAAATTTACTTTTGTCGAAATATGTCACTTTTCTTGTGGGTGAGCGATAGGATCTATGTATGTATGCATGAATCAATATACATAAAACCCGTAATTCTCTCTATACTTCTAGATTTAATTCTAATGTTTTCAAATGACCGCAATATGTATATTCTAATACAGGGTTCGTACGGATACCGTTATTTTCAAGACCCAATATCAGAATTTTTTTTATAGAAAAATTAATCTAGTTTAAACGGACGAAATTTCGTCATATTTCAGTAGAGATTTTCCATAACAAAATACTGGTACAGAAGAATTTCTTAATCATGAAATTCAAGCACCCGTACGAACCCTGTAATACTAGTCAATTTGATGTACAAAGTTATTCTGAGTTAAACTATTTAGTTAACAAAAACGCTGCTAGGTCTGAACGAGCTAAACACCAGTGGCCGTCTCCATATACCCCCCCCCCCCTGAGAGAATTTCTACCCCCCTGAGTGTCTGGAGGTTTTCCTTCATTTTCGTAAAAAATGCTTCCATAATTTTCTTTTCCTGTTTTTTTTTTTTTTTTTAAATACGCTTCATGGCCCCTTAGTATTTATGTACATCTTAAAATACAATTCTGTTAAAAGAAAATTTCTCTAAAACCGATTTAAGTTGTTTTTAAGTACCGAAAAAAAAAAGAACAAACCTGTTAGAAGGCTAGAAAACATACTGAAATGAAATTAATAAATTTGGACATCATTTTTAATACCTCTTATGATTGGTTTGATTTAAGAAAGCATATTTGTTTTCCAGTAAAAAAGAAGTACATGTAATCAACTAAGTTTTCAATTCTTGTAAGTTTTCACCACATTTTAGTAATGTTTTCTTCACACTTTAGTCATGTTTTCTCCGATTTACTCCATTATAGGACAACACTTCGTAATGTAAAGCATAAAAAAAACTATGCTACAAAATTAACAATGTTCAATTAATTATAATTTTTTCCAATCCTATATAAGCTAATCTTTAGAATACTAGCCGCCTCTGGCGACCAGTTTGGTCTCTCTTAAATGTATGCTAAGCATTGCATCATGTTCCTTTCATTCTTAAACTAATTTACTTGTTCAATCCTTTCCAAATCCAAAGATTCTGATAGAGAATTAAATAATTCTTTGCGATGTTGATAATATTTCATACATTTATTGTTGTTATGCGTATTTCGTCTTTTTTGACGAATACCACTTAAATTCCGTAGCTGTAAAAATGAGTGAAATTTCAAGCGCTTAAGCTTAGATTTGTTCATTAATTAGCTAAATTAAACATATCTTACCTAAACATGCTATTACTTCTATGTTATTTTTTAATATTAATAAATTTGTTTAAATTTTGCAAATCATGCATTCTTAAAATTTCTGAATTGAATGCACACCGTAAACAAACGTTAGCGTCGCCAATTTACCTACTATGACATCATAAGAATATTCTCATTTCATTGTCGGAGAACCTGCTTTGCGAATGATTACCTTCCTGGTTTAATATTTCCTACAGTTCATGATGAATGAATCTCCTGTGTTTGTTTACTTTATGGAGTGAGACAGTAAGCTGTCAACCTAATTTAAATTGAAGTTATCTTAGAATATATGCTTATTTGAATGTAAATTAGAAGTAATATTTTGATGTCGAAATGAAATACTTTAGTTTACGTTATTATTATTACGATTAATTACTTATTTAGCTACTTTTCCACTACAGGGGCATTGCCAATTTTTTTTTAAGTTTGGCGCAATTATGGCTTTAGAAAGTGAAATACGTTGACAAAATATATAAATAGCTATGAAAACAAACCTGGTGAAATTTTTATTTTTGTTTATACGTATTTATTTGCATATAAACGTATTATACATATACATACATTATTTGGGTACTTCTTAGTTATCCCGTCGACCAAATTACTGCCGCCAAATTGTAAGATTAAATGCCAATAATGGTTGACATTAATTAATTAATTGTAAGATTAAATGCCAATAATGGCCAATAAAACCATTAATTCGACGATTTATTTGTATTTTTATTAATGTTTTACTAATTTATTTGTTCTTTCGTTACTTAAAATAAAAAAAATTATGTCAATGTGTATAATTTGGCGAGTGGTTTGGCGATTTATATAATTTGGCGAAATTTGTCGACGGGATAACTAAGAAGTACCATTATTTGTTTATATTCAAATTACGGCACAGATGTCATATTCGCCCCATATTGGCGCGATTTATTTCTGACGCCAATGTCATATACGCAATGCATACTTTAGCGGCGCCAAAGTGTCGTTATTTTGCTTGATATGGTAACCCGGATGTTGCTGTTTATGCTGTTGATGTTTTCGCCAAATTGCGCCAATATGGGGCGAATATGACATCTGTGCCCAAATTACTTCTGTTCCCATATAAAAATAGATTATAGCCTTCTTTAGATTAAATAAATTTTATACATATGGAAAAAATTGCGGCACAGATGCCATATTGGCGCGATTTTTTTCCGACGCTAATTTGGCGAAAACCTCGTTACTACATCATCTATATCCGGGTTACCGTATCAAGCAAAATAACGACATTTTGGCGCTATTTAAGTATCCATTGCGTATATGGCATTGGCGTCAGAAAAAAAAATCGCGCCAATATATGATATCCGTGCCGAATTTTTTTACCTATATAAACACGTATATAAACAAAATGGCACAGATGTCATATACATTGGTGCGATTTTTTTTCGACGCCAATTTTCGAAAATATCAACAGCATAAACAACAACCTCCGGGTTACCATATCAAGCAAAATAACGACACTTTGGCGCCAGTTAAGTACCAGAGCGTGTATGACATTGGTGTCAGAAAAAAATCGCGCCAAGTGTATATGACATCTGAGCCAAAATTGCTTATGTGTGTGAAATAGGATATAGATTGTCGGAAAATACGATGCCATTTTTTTTTTTCTTGCCAAGGACCTATACTGGAAAAGTACCTTTATTAATTTATTTTACTTTAAATGAGATGAATGAAAGATATGTATTTTAAATGTATCTGAAATATGTATTTAAATGTATGTGTTTTAAATTAAAGTTATGAATTTTAAAGGAAATGAGTGATAGATTTATATTTTAAGTGAAAGAATGGCGATGGAAGAATATCTGGCGATTTATCACCTGCGCCCGATTAAAATAAAAGTGCCGAAATGGCCGTTTGGTATATAAAAAGGTGAAGCGGGCAGTCCGGAACTGTTGATGACAGTCACAAGACTTCGGCTATTATTATATAGATTAAAACAATAAAAGCAACTTATTTCATATTAGTAACTTGAATCTATATATAAAACGTACAAATACATTGTTGCAATAAGATGACTTATATTAACACTCACATACACACATAAATAATACCTGCATACAACTCTTAAAGGTATGTACAAATATTATACAGATATACATGGGGCATTCTCACCATCTTTTGACTTTCGTGAATAAAAATCTGGTGACTTATTACGCGCTTTATATGTAATTATTAACTATAACCGATGCTAAATTCTTTTTATTAAATAGACTTATTTATCATTTTTAAATGTAAATATTAGCAATATTAATATAGATATGGGGAAATTCTCACCATCTTTTGACTTTTGGGGAAAAAAATCTGACAAAATTAAACTTGCTAAAATAACATTTTAATCTGATAGATGAATGCCTTAATAGTTCAAAATAAAGAAAAAATGGTCAGCAGCGAAAATTTTTTTTATTTAACTGAGGTTTAAGTTAAACTTGCGAGTTTAATTTTCCTTACCATTTTACCACTATAACTTTTAATTTTCTTCTAAATTTTTACTTATAATGAAGTTGCATAGTACCACAAGACATTCAAACAAGAAATAATAAAAATGTAGTACTTTTAATACAAAATTTGTGTATAGCAATGTTTTAAAGGGGTGTTAAAGAACGGACGGAAAGGTAAAATATGGGGACGGTATAGGAAATAGGGACTAAATGGGAGAAAAGGGGACGGTAAGGATGGAACGATAAGGAAAATTGCCACCTATTTTTAAGCAAATCATGTTAAGACTAAGTGATAGCCACAATGCTGATTGATTTTTAGAAACAGTTGTTAGCATTGGATTAAATAATTTTTTTTTTTTAAATTTACTTCGAAAAGTGCAGGAATAAACCTTGGGGACAGTAAGACTAACAATAAAGCCACGATCTTGAAATTGATATTTAAATGCTGATTTAAATTTTGCAGTAAATTTCTACTCAAAGAATTTTGGACATTCTTTCTCTAGCAGACTTCTGCATGAGAAAAAACTTGAAAAAAATTCTGTGGCTGCATTTGAAATGATTTTCTGTATAAGTTTAGCAAGAGGGATGGTAAGGATGAAAAACCCAGGGACAGAGTTCAAAAGATAATATCAACCGTAAAAATGTGTGCAGGTTAATTTTTTTGCTACATATTTATGTAAAACAATTATCCCAGTTTCGGAAAGAAATTACATCGAATTACTTTTATTGAAACAATTTTATACAGACAGCTCCGAACTTAAAAATCAGCATCAGGGACACGGGACGGTATAAGAGTTTTCCTGGTATTTGGACCCCCAACATCGTCCAAAACTTATTTATCTCGTTAATATTGTTATGGAATCATGCAATGGGATGTTCCCCAGTATATGAAATTAAAAAAAAAAAAGTGTATAAAAATAAAAGTTATTATTCACGGACATGAAAGTCAAAAAATTGTGAGAATGCCCCACATAAAATAAATGCAATAAAGTAAACAAGAATGAAAAATTAGCCAGATCCAGGAATCGAGCCTGGGTCTACAACGTACTAGCTGGTGTACTAGTAGGTAGTACCAGTACACCAGCCAGAGTTGCAGTGGTAAGAGCGACAGCCTAGTACGCTGCGGACCCAGGATTGATTCCTGGATCTGGCTAATTTTTCTTTCTTGTTTACTTTATTGTATTTATTGTATGTATGTCTGTATAATATTTGCATATACCTTTAATACGACTTATATTTAATTTCAATAATTTTGCTGAATGTTTATCTTCTAAATCCTTCTAAAATCCTTCTAAAATTTAATAACTGATTACGTAAATTAGGGATGCACAACCTGTGGCCCGCTGGCCAAAAGTGGCCCGTGATGGGTTAACTTGTGGCCCGCGAATTTCGTCAATTTATAACTGGAAAAAATCGCAATTTTTGCCCATATGTCGCTGGAAAAAATCGCGAATTTTGCCAATTTGTCGCTGGAAAAAGTTGTAAATTTCGTTGATCGGGTTCAGAAACATCGCGAATTTTATCGATCATGTTCGGAAAAATCTCAAATTTCGTTTAAATCGCGTTTCGGAAAAATCGCGAGTTTCGGCAGTTTATCGCGAGACAAATTTGCGAATTTCGTCAATTTGCCGCGGGAAGAATTACAAATTTCGTCAGTCAGTTAAGAATCACGAATTTCGTTAATCGATGGCGGAAAAATCGCGAGTTTCGTCAATTTATCTTGAGAAAAAATCACGAATTTTGTCACTCTATCTCGGTAAAAAAAAAAAAAAAAAAAAAAAAAAAAAAAAAAAAAAACACGAATTTTGACAGTCAGTTAAGAATCACGAATTTCGTTGATCGAGATTGAAAAAATTCGTGAATTTTGTCGATCATGTGCGGAAAATTTTCAAATTTCGTAGATCGTTTGCGGAAAAATCGCGAGTTTCGGCAGTTTATCGCGAGAAAAAAATCGCGAATTTTGTCAATTTAAAGCAGAAAAAATTACAAATTTCGTCAGAGTCCGTGAATTTTGCCTTTTCCGGAAAATATCAAATTTCTTTAATCGGGCATAGAAAAATCGCTAATATTGTCGATGAGGCGAGGAAAATTTGCAAATTTCGTTTATTGGCTGCAAAAAAAAATCGCGAGTTTCGCCAGTTTATAGCGAGAAAAATTCGCGAATTTCGTCAATTTTCCGCGGAAAAAATTTTGTCAGTTAAGAATATCGAATTTTGTTGATCTGGGACATGAAAATCGCGAGTTTCGTCAATTTATCGCGAGAAAAAATTGTAAATTTTGTTAATCTATCGCGGTATAAAATTCACGAATTTTAACAATAGATGAAAAAAAATGAAAAATTTTGTAAATTAGTTGCAAAAATATCGTGAAATTCTTCAATCGTTCGTGGAAAAAACTATGAATTTTGTTAAAAGTTTCCATTTATCAAGAAGGAACAGGTAGTCTTCATAAAGTGTTGTATGGTTATTCATACAGATGTGAAGAAGCCCTGCATACAATTATTTATTTATATTTGTTTATTTTTTATATACAAAAAATCATTATTCTTCTACCATAAAGAGTTATTACCCCCCCCCCTCCCCCGATATAGAATTCTCTCTGTGTTACAGATGTGGCCCTCGAAACCCAAACAGTTTTGTAAGTGGCCCTTCTCTTAAAAAGGTTGTGCACCCCTAATGTAAATCTTCTAATATAGTTTAAACAATTCACGAAAAATGCTTTAGAAGATAAAATTTTCATGAATTCCTAATTCAGTACATAAAGGGTTAAAGCCTGGGTTTTTCATCCTTACCATCCCTCTAGCTAAACTTATACAGAAAATCATTTCAGATGCAGCCACAGATAAAGCCCACTTACAGTTAGAGAACTTTCCTGTATTTTTATATAAACGCTTATGAATTTTAGATTAACTTACATTTTGTTTCATTTGTTCGATCTTAAAATACCTTTCGCATCTCTTAATCCAAGTTTTTTCTTAAAATACAAAACTATTAAAAATAATTGAAGAGCTAAGTGGAAGAAAATGTAAAGTAACAAAAATTATAATTGAAGAAATTTGATGTGAAAGTTTTTGTTCTCAATTTTCATGATTTATTTTCTGTTTGATACCATGTGTTTAAAATATTAACAGGTGTGGTACTAAACGCTATCGAAAAAACTTATTCATATTTAATTTTTAAATATTAAAAAACATTAATATTATATGGATTATTAAATATTAAAATATTAAATTTTAATGAATAATATCTTAAATCTTCAAGGCTAAATAGAACTTACCTATTTCAGCTTTACCATGTGATAGAATACCTGATAACACCTTCGTCCAAACGATAAAATCATTTTTAAGAAAATGTAGCATAACATGTTCTTCCACTCAGCTCTTCAATTTTGTGTGCAGTTAATTTTAGGGGGAAAATACGGGAAATCCCTTAGAATTTGTAATTAGGTGCACTATGATAGACTAAAAAATATTTCCAAAGAAAATTAAAGCGTTATTAGGATTTATATTAATCTCGATGAAAGTCAAATCAAAGATAGTAAATACATAACAGATTAGTAAGAAAATAACTTAAAATAAATTACCAACTTTCTGATCAGCGTTACCAGTTACAACTAAATTGCCTTTATACATAAAAATGTGTCGGCATACGGGAAAAAAATGATTGGTCGATATAATTTTGAACGAAAATGAATAATCAAGCATCTGGGGAAACATTATCAATATCGCTAAGCAAAAAATTTGTTGATTTTTACGCGTTTAATGAAATATGTAAAGGTTCTCGATTTCAGCTTTTATAGTTTGGATAAAATCTGCAATCAAACTATGCATCTTGGGAGTAGGTCGCACCTCTATTATAACAAAGAAGCTCTACTTGCACAACTATACAACTGAAAAAGCTCTTTAAAAGGTCTAAATCAAAAGAATCCGGTTTGAAAAAATTTTGGAGGTAAATTCGTTTGTATTAAGTATTAGGCATTTTATATTGTATTTAAACTTTCAGATGAATGCTACTTGCTGTGCGGGCCTATCAAAACGTGCAGCGCTAGAGTTTACTTCAAGAAACTTAGCAGTTGTATGACAAAATGATATAAATTTAAATTTTATAATAACTATGGATATGGGGCATTCTCACAATCTTTTGACTTTCATATCCCTGAATAATATTTTTTATTTTAATGCATTTTTTGTGTTTTTTTTTTTTAATTTCATATACTGGGAAACATCCCATTGCATGATTGCACAACAATATTAACGAGATAAATAAGTTTTGGACGATGTAGGGGGTCCAAACATCTGGAAAACTCCTATACCATCCTGTGTCCCTGATGCTGATTTTTAAGTTTGGAGCTGTCTGGATAAAATTGTTTCAATAAAAATAATTTGGTATAATTTTTTCTGAAACTTGAACTACTGTTTTATATAAATATGTAGCTAAAAATTAACCTGCACACATTTTTAGGGTTGTTATTATTTTTTAAACTCTGTCCCTGGGTTTTAGATTCCTTACCATTCCTTTTCTAAAATTATACAGGAAATCATTTCAGATGCAGCCACAGAATTTTTTTCAAGTTTTTTCTCATGCAGGAGTATGTTAGAGAAATAATGCCTGAAATTCTTTGGCAGGAAATTTACTGTAGAATTTAAATCAGCATTTAAATATCAATTTCAAGCATCGTGGCTTTATTGGTAGTCTCAACGTCTCCAAGTTTTATTCCTGCACTTTTCGAGGTAAATTTAAAAAAAAAAAAATTATTTAATCCAATGCTAACAACTGTTTCTAAAAATCAATCAGCATTGTGGCTATCACTTAGTCTTAACATGATTTTCCTAAAAATAGGTGGTAATTTTCCTTACCATTCCATCCTTACCGACCTTTTTTTTACCATTTCGTCCCTTTTTTCCAATACCATCGCTTTTTTTACCTTACCGTCCCTTCTTTAACACCCATTTGAGACAATGTTATACAAAAATTCTGTATTAAAAGTACTACATTGTTATTATTCCTTATTTGAATGTCCTGTGGATACTATGCAAATTCATTATAAGTAAAAATTTAGAAGAAAATAAAAAGTTATAGTGGTAAAATGGTAAAGAAAATTAAACTAACAAGTTTAACTTAAACCTCAGTTAAATAAAAAAATTTTCGCTGCTAACCATTTTTTCTTTATTTTGAATCATTAAGGCATTCGTCTATCAGATTAAAATGTTATTTTAGCAAGTTTAATTTTGTCAGATTTTTTTCCCCAAAAGTCAAAAGACGGTGAGAATTTCCCCATATCTATATTAATATTGCTAATATTTACATTTAAAAATGATAAATAAGTCTATTTAATAAAAAGAATTTAACATCGGTTATGGTTAATAATTACATATAAAGCGCGTAATAAGTCATTTAATTCACTATAATATCTAGGCTACAAATATGAAAATGCGTCCCTCCAGAAAACTACTCTACACTGTTAAAAATCTGCAGCAAAATGTCCAGCAATTCTACCGTTTTTAGAGAAAATGATCACATTACCGTAATTTAACTTTATTCTGACCATAATATTGTCAATCATATGGTCAGTTGTGTGTAATAATATGGCCAAGTAACCGTTATCTTTAAAAAAGGCCAAATTGCTGCAGAATTTCAACAATTTACAGTGGGGAAAAAAAAAAACGATAATTGCCAGTACAATAACCGTATTTTTGTGGAAAAATAATTTTCCGATGAAAACGATTCCGTGAATGTGTCAAAAAGCATGTCTTTGAAGATATCATTGACGCATAATGCGAATGTTTGATTTTGCTATAAAGCTGTGGTATTTATTTTTATTATTATACTGCAAAGGAAAAAAATATATACGTAAAAATCCCTAAAATGTACTATCAACCTACTGTAATTATTTTCAGAGTGTATAAATATAAAAAATGACAAAGCCATAATAAAAGCAACATATTAGCTAGATTTTTAACATTATTATATGTCAAGGACATTCGTAAATACTTTTCGCTAATTTATTTCACATTCTCGAAATCTTTTCATTGAAAAGAAATTAAGTAAAAATAAGGAAATTTTACTGGCAATTAACGTTTTTATTTTTCTTAAGTGTACAAGATTTAGGCCTTATAGAATTTTTAGATTCAGATGCGTATTATGAATAAAAAGTGAATTTTCAGTATGGATGAAATTTATGGGTACTGTGAAAAAAAAAATAAATAAATAATAAAATAAAATAAAATAAACGATAATTGCCAGTCCAATTACCGTATTTTTGCGGAAAAATAATTTTCCGATGAAAACGATTTCGTGAATGTGTCAAAAAGCATGGATTCGAGGATATCATTGACACATAATGCGAATGTTTAATTTTGCTATAAAGCTGTGGTATTTATTTTTATTATTATTCTGCAAAAATAAATAAATAAATAAATAAAAACTAGAGAACGGGAATTCTGCTTTTTGAGAATTTAGTGTCACCCCCGGCATTTCCGTTACTCCATTTTCTTCTGATGAACTGATGGCTTCTATTATTATGAAACAGTCATTATAAATGAAGCGTTAGGTGAAGATGAAAGAGCAGACGTAAAAAGTTAGAACTCTGATTTTCTGGTCCGAAATGGGGGGGGGGGGTGGCCATAATAGAGGAAAAGGCCCAAATAGCGGCAACCACTTTTGTTTTATATCTAGATCATACAATTTTCAAAATTAATAAAATAAAAAGTGACAGCAGGGTACCTTGACATGTCTTACACCTGTTTAGAGAAAAAGAAATCAGTTTAAAAGGGGTTTTCTATTTATAAGAAGCAAAATTCCGAAAGTCTTCAAATTTTGAGTTTTTAAAAAGGGGTCTAAATACCGGCTACCTAAGTTTTTTCCCAAAAGATCACACAAATAGAGCTAATGACAATTATTAAGCAATAAGGATATTATTTTAATAAATTGTATTGATTAATAACATTTCTTATGCACAGAAAAAATACGTAATTTTTAATAAATAAGTATTATTGTCAAATTTCTAAAATTTTTTACGACTATCTCTCACAGTCTTCTTCCCATTATGTTTCTAATTTTGTTTTTTAACGTGTAAAACAAACAAAAAAAAAAGCTTGCTGATTGAAATGAGAATTATTTTATCTGAAAAAAATCAAAAGTATAATATCACTCTCTGCGTCGGTATAGTCCCTATCAACTCACATATCGCATTCTTAACATTGAACCCAGAATCCCCTCCCCCATTCTTGTCCACAGAGAAAGCACCCATTCAGAAGGTACAAATTTATCATCTTCCTCTGTTGGATATTTTCCTTTTTCACTTTTTTAGCCCTCTCGCTGCGTAATTATTTTATCAAAATAGCTTCAAAAATTGCGTATTTAACCCTTTCGCGACGAGCGTCTTTTGAATTTTTATTCTTTTGTGACCGGTTTTTCAAAACAAATGTTTTTGTCTAATTTAACCGGGAAAATTCTCCGATTAAATAAGGCATAATTTACAATAAGAAAATAACTGTTAGGAATAATCAAGGAGGGTTAATTAGACGGAAAAAAATGCATCCCCGAGGATATCTCGGGTGTCGCAAATTTTGCTACTTTTAAGATGCCCAAGGAAATCTTGGGCTGCGCAGCGAGAGGGTTAAAATCAAATTTCTGCCTATTTCGCCTGGTTTACTCTGTCATTTTTTTTCTTTCTCTTCACATTTATTACAGGCAATTTCGTAGTGTCCAACAGCTCTTTTTTGGAAAGTGATCCGGTAACCAGGATCCTGAAGAATTACCGCCATGGTTGCTTTTTTCATAATGCGAAATGGGACGGGGACTATTTCTGAACCATTTAAATTAATTTATTAATTATGGAACTATTTAAATTAATTTATTTTCCTCCCCTTCAAGCAGAGCAACTGAGAGAGGTCCAAATACCGGCTAGCCGGTATTTAGACCACTCTAGGTAGCCGGTATTCGGACCACTGCTATGTTTAAGTTAAAACCGGTATTACTCATTCATATAATAAAATACCAATACTGTGCGCGTGGCAATTGAGAGCTAAATATGTCTAGAAAATAACTTAATCAACAATTCAAGTCAATATACGATCAGTATATTTAAAAAAAATGAAAAACACATCTGAAAAACTTTTGATGTACCAGATTACGTGGATTCGACACTTTTGCATTTACTATTTGTACATGACACAGACTTCAGCGACGTACATTTCGTAACTTTCTTCTCTCAATTAAAGTTACAAACTCTGCCTATCACCGCTAGGCTGCGCTGCGCTCAGTTCTCAGAACACCTAGTAGCCGGTATTTGGACCCTAGCCGGTATTTGGACCTTCTCCTCTATATTTTTTTACAGGTGCTCTTTCATCTTCACCTAAAACTTCATTTATAATGGCTGTTTCATAATAATAGAAGCCACCAGTCCATCAAAAGAAAATAACTCGATTAAGGGGGAATCTACTGCAGTACAAAATATATTTCAATTTTAAGACTTAAAGCACACGTTTTATTTTATGTAAAATGACGTGATTCGCATCCGCTTAAGAATTCCACATTTACGATCTACTCTTAAACATCTACAGTAAAGCATGCATAGCACATCACTATCGCGAAATAATGCACAAATGTAGCAAAAAGATTCCGTCATTAAAGAAAATCGGAAAAAACCCGGCTATCTAATGATTCATAGATACTTACAATTAAATATAGTATACAGGGTGATTCATAAATATCGAAACAATAGGCTATTTCCTTAAATATTACCCCTAGACCCATACTTCCAATTACAAAGTTTCATAAAAAAGGTGCAAAATTTAATGACATAAGTTGCAACTCCATAGGGGGTCTATTTGAAAAAATACAAAATTTAAATTTTTATACGACCCCCGTAGTGTAAAAATTCCAATCAAGAAAACTTTCCTTATCAATTCCTGAATTAAGCACAAAAATTGCATCTTCATATCTGAAAAACTCGCAGAGTTATGACCGTTTAAATAATTCATCAGGTTTTAAGGGATTAGACACAAATTGAATGTAAAAAATGTAACATGTAAAAAATATATTTGATGAGCTAGAATTTTGATTTTTTTTCTTTTTTTTTTTTTGTGATGGTTAACCGTATAATTTGCAAACAAAATCACATCCTAATATTTCGCATAAAGTTTTTTAAAAATTTAAATGTTTATTATTTTTTCAAGCGGATTTAATTTAAAATCTTTATAACTCGAAACATTATTCATCGAGTTATCCATTTCCAGATCATTTTCATTTAATTAAAGAAGAAAGTATAAATTAGTTTTGTTTCAGGAATTTTTTAAATTTTAATTTTAAAAATATTAAAAATATTGGCTTTAAAAATATCTAACTTATTTTTAAAAAAATGATATTTTCAAAAGTAATTTTTTTTTTCAATTTGCCGAAACAAAATTAATGTAAAATAATCAAAAAAGACATGTTCCAAGTTTGCACCTTTTTAATTTACGATTAAAAAAACATCGTGCAGAAAACGCATTTAAAATTTTAAACATTGATTGGCTCCTAATACAATATTTAAATGACTAAATTTCATATTTCTAGGCCCTTCAGTAACACAAAAATCGCATTTTTAGAACGTTTTTTGCTCCAGCACCCTGTTTAGAGTAGTGGCATGGATTTAAGATATAGCCTATGTTCGAGCATGGATTAACACCGTCATTTTGATACCATTACTTTTGGAATCGGTTCGGTAGTTTCAGAGATTACATCCTACTAATAAAGAAACAAACTTTACTTCTTTATAATGTTACTAGCAAACCCCGCGGCTTTGCTCGCGTAATATTCAAAATATGCCAAGTGATATTTATATGTCTAATTTTTATTAAAAGGTACTAACTAAATTTTTATTTTATTAAAAGGTAATATTTTATTTTATTAAAAGTTTTTTCTATTAAAAGGTACTTATTACTTTTAGGAATAATTCAAAAATTACTATTTAAAACACAGCTTGATTAAACATCATTATTATACTGCATTAGGCAGAAATGTGACTTAAATTAATAAAATGAAATAAAACTAAATAAATGATAATTTAGAAAATATTTTGAAACTTTTATGCTCAATTAATACGCTCATTTCAGTATTTATTTGAAGTTTCGAATTTTTTAGAAACCATCTTCTTACATCTTAAAATTAACCATCATGTCAAATTCCAAGTCCTACCACCTCTCTCAACATAAAGGGCTATGTTGAAACAGGAACTGTCACCATTAATTTGCCAACATTAATTTTGAAATCGGTTTGTTATTTCCTAATATTCCACAGAAACGTAATTTAAAAAGCTTTTAAAGACCTTTTTTAGAAAGTTTGTTGTTCCTGTGAACCCCAAGTGTTAGAATCACCGGCAAAAAATATAGCCTGCGTAGGATCAGAGACTGTTACCATTGATTCTCAACTATTACTTTTATAATCGGTTTATATTCCCTGAAATTGCGTAGAATCGTAATTTAGAACTTTTTTAGAATGCTTTTCGCACCTCCCCTTCGCTTCACCCCTTTTTAATTCGAATTTATCTTCGACGTTCCTTCGAGGGCATTTATATTTTATAAGTAACTACCATGTCATATTTAAAGTTTCTAGCCTTTTCAGAATCACAGAAATCGCAATTTAGAAAATTTTTAGCTCCTTGAACCCTCTGGTGGTAATGGAACAGACATAAAATATAGCTTATGTTTGAGCAGGTTCTATCACCAAAATTTGTCATCATTATTTTTTTAATTGGTTTGGTAATTTATAAGTTTGCTTAAAAATTGTAATTTATAACGCTTTTCACTCACTTCATTTTTTAAAATTTGGAATTTTCTTTCGACTGTTGTTAGAAAGCAGTTGCATCTTGTAAGTAAATACCATGCCATACTTCAAAGTGTTAGACCCCTCAGTTGTGCAAAAAACGCAAATTAGAACATGTTTTGCTTTTGTAACCCTCAGATGGTAGTGACAGCAACATAAAATATAACCTATGTTATAGCAGGGACTGTCACCATTGATTTGCAACCATTACTTTTGAAATAGCTTTGGTATTTCCTTAGATTGAGTAGAAATCGCAATTTAGAACGTTTTTAGGACGCTTTTCGCGCATTTTCACCCCTTTTTAAATTTCCAATTTTTTCGAAACTGATCTTAAAGGTCATTTATATCTAATAAATATGCACCTTGCCTAATTTTACGATGCTAGCCCCTACCGATCACAAAAATCGAAATTTAGAAAGCTTTTTTGCCCCTGCAACGTCTTGGTGATAGTGATACCGACACAAAATAGCATCTATGTTAGAGCAGAGGCTGTCAGCATCAATTTCCTACCATTACGTTTGAAATCAGATTCATTCTTCCTGAGATATTGCCGACAAATCGGCATTTAGAACGTTTTTAGAACGCTTTTCACACATTTTGCTCCTGCATCTCTTCTGGGGTAGTGGAAACAGATAAAAAATATAGCCTATATTGGAGCAAGATCAGTCACCATCATTTTTACACCATTATATTTGAAATCGGTTCAGTACTTCCTGAGAATGCATAGAAATCGCAATTTAGAATTTTTTACAACGCTTTTTGCGCATTTTGACCCCCTTTTAAATTTCGATTTTTTTTAGGAAATGTCCTTAGAGATCATTGATATCTTATAACTAACTACCATTCCAAATTTCACGATTCTAGGCCCTTCCGTAACGCAAAAGCCGCAATTTAGAATGTTTTTCTCCTGCACCCCCTTTAGGGTAGTGGCACCGACATAAAATGTAGCCTATGTTGGAGCAAGGTTTGTCACCATCATTTTGACACTATTATTTTTGAAATCTGTTTAGTACTTGTTGAGATTGCGTAAAAATCGCCATTTAGAACGCTACTTGCGCATTTTCACTCCTTTTAAATTTCGAATTTTTTAAGAAATGTTTTTAGAGATACTTTATATCTAATAAGTAACTACTATGCTAAATGCCCTGTATCTGGACCCTTTATGGTAGTGGCAACGACATAAAACATCCCCTATGTTGGAACAAGTGTTGTCACCATCATTTTGACGCCATTATTTTTTAGATCGGTTTTTGTATTTCCTGAGATTGTGTAGAAACCACTATTAGAACGTTTTTTAGGACGCTTTTCGCGCATTTTCACCCCTTTTAAATTTCGAATTGTTTAAGAACTGTTCTTAGAAATCCTTTATATCTAATAAGTAGCTAATATTTCAAATTTCATATTTCTAGGCCCTTCGGTAACGCAAAAATCGCATTTTTAGAACATTTTTTCTCCTGCACCCCCTTTCGGGTAGTGGCACCGACATAAACATAGCCTATCTTGGAGCAAGCGTTGTCACCATCATTATGACATCAATATTTTTCAAATCGGTTTGGTATTTCCTGAGATTGTGTAGAAACTACCATTTAGAACGTTTTTTAGAACGCTTTTAGTGCATTTTCACCCCTTTTAAATTTCGAATTGTTTAAGAACTGTTCTTAGACATCATTTGTATCTTATAAGTAACTAATATTCAAAATTTTATATTTCTAGGCCCTTCAGTAACGCTAAAATCGCATTTTAGAACGTTTTTTACTCCTGCACCCCCTTTGGGGTAGTGACACCGACATAAAACATAGCCTATCTTGGAGCTAAGATCGCATTTTAGAACGTTTTTTGCTCCTGCACCCCCTTTGGGCTAGTGGCACCGACCTAAAATATAGCCTATCTTGGAGCAAGCGTTGTCACCTTTATTGTGACACCAATATTTTTTAAATCGGTTTGGTATTTCCTGAGATTGTGTAGAAACTACCATTTAGAACGTTTTTTAGAACGCTTTTTTGTGCATTTTCATCCCTTTTAAATTTCGAATTGTTTAAGGACTATTCTTAGACATTATTTATATCTTATAAGTAACTAATATTCTAAATTTTTTATTTCTAGGCCCTTCAGTAACGCTAAAATTGCATTTTTAGAACGTTTTTTGTTCCTACACCCCCTTTGGGGTAGTGACATCGGCATGAAACATAGCCTATCTTGGAGCAAGCGCTGTCACCATCATTATGACACCAATATTTTTTAAATCGGTTTGGTATTTCCTGAGATTGTGTAGAAACTACCATTTAGAACGTTTTTTAGAACGCTTTTTGTGCATTTTCACCCCTTTTAAATTTCGAATTGTTTAAGAACTGTTCCTAGACATCATTTATATCTTATAAGTAACTAATATTCAAAATTTCATATTTCTAGGCCCTTTGTAACGCTAAAATCGCATTTTTAGAACGTTTTTTGCTCCTACACCCCCTTTGGGGTAGTGGCACCGACATAAGATATAGCCTATGTTCTAAGTTGGACTAACACCGTCATTTTGATACCATTACTTTTGGAATCGGTTCGGTAGTTCCAGAGCTTACCTCCTACAAATAAACAATTTTTTCCTCTTTATAATAGGAGTATAGACTAGCAAACCCCACGTCTTTGCTCGCGTAATAGTTGAAATACGCCAAGTGATATTTGCATGTGAAGAAATTATACTTTTAGGAATAATTCAAAAATCACTAATTAAGCCACAGTTTGACTCAACTTCATTATGACACTGCATTAGGCAGAAATGAGACTTGAATTAATAAAAAGAACTAATTCTAAATAAATGATAATTTAGAAAGTATTTTGAACATTTCATACGCTCATTTCAGTATTAATTTAAGTCTTGAATTTTTTAGAAACCATTCTTTGCCGATTATGCCGATTATTCCATGCCAATTAAGAGTTTTTCATAATTTTAGCCTTTACAAATTCAGGCTTTTTATCGCTCCGGCGAGGCCGATAAAAAAGTCTGTATACTGGGGCCGGGCCAGACCCGAGATTGGCGACTTTTTTCTGAAGACTCGGCCAGGCCGGGCCGATCATATTTTTTCATACCGAAGCGGGTGTTCTTGTGATTTATGACGGCCAATTATCTATACGAGGGATGTGGGCCCGAAACGGGAGGGTGCCTTCCGTGGAGGTCTTTCTAAGGGAACCTAACCAGTATTTATGCAAGGATATCCAAGGTTCGAAGAAAACCACTGAACACTCCGAACGATTGGGCCGAAGGACACGATTGGGTTCGAACCCAGCATGAGAGCAGAACCTCTCGGCCACTGGTTATACCGAACCGGGACTGGCTTCCTTATTCCTAGGTCTCATCTGGGTGAAATTTTCAGTCCCGGTCTCGAGACAACTCATATTAAAATCATTATCTCTGACTGACCTAACCCGTGCAAAAATAACTAAAATTTGGCTCAGCCCAAAAACCTTTACAACAAATGCATATATTTTTAAATGGCCATTATTTTACAATAAAATTTTGAAATTCATATTTTTAAAGGATAGTAGATTTTAAAACAAGAAATTTCAAATAGAGTAAAACTAGTGAAAAAAATCTGTTTATGACGGAATCCTCTCTTAAACTGAAAAGTCTGTTGATCCATGGAAAATGAATATAATATTATCTGAGAAAAAATAGACTACATTTACAACTCCTAAGAAGGGAACTTGTCTATAACGCTTTTTTTTTCTTTCCTATGTGATTCCATTTTAAAAGATTTTACTTTATAGCATTTTTCCTTGTCTCTAACACATGGAATATGGATTAACGTTATTAAAGGAGAAGTGAATCATTTACATAAAAATAGAGATTCATTAATAAAACAAATAATCACAGCTTTTGGCACTTCTTTAAAAATAATAAAGATAAACATGAAAAAAGAAAAGATATAATAAGTATTTTTGGTCAGAACTCCTCCATGCGAAACAACTTTTAACCATATAGATGTAAAAAACTATGTAGAAATTCAGTCAGGTCGGGTCAGGCTACGATTTGATTTTTTTTTTTTCAGGTAAGGCCGAACTTTTTTTCCTATGGGTCGGTTTAACCTGACCTAGATATTTCGACCTGTGCAGACATCTTAGTGCAGACAACCAGCGTACTTTGAAAACAAGTTTAACGTAAAACCTATACGCTGCCTATTTTATGTCCAAAGGAGATGCACTGTCTTATATCGACTTTTAATAATGTACAATTTGTGGCTGATCCCTATCTTGCATTCAAAATGAGTCAAAAACTCGTCACTCAGAGGCATGGATAAATGGTGTAAGTCACGAAATTTGGATTTTGATATCTCTGCAAATTTTAAAGATATCAAAATGAATTTTTTTGTGTTTAATTCAGGAATAGATAAGGAAAAATTTCCTAATTGGGAATTTTACTCTACGGGGCCCGTATAAAAATTTAATTTTTGTATTTTCTCATATAGACCCCCCATGGAGTTGAAACTTATCTCGTCAAATTTTGCACTTTTTTTTATGAAAATTTTCAATTGGAAGTATGTGCCTAAGGGCAATATTTAAGAAGATAGCCTATTGTTTCGATATTTATGAATCACCCTGTATAATAGCTCCATTGTTTTAACAGAAATCATTCGTTTATATATATTTTTTTAAAGCACGTACTTTAATTACATTTTCTTTCGGTTGTTACGAGAAAATGGCAACAAAAATATATAATTACTATTTTAAAACTATTTTTCCCTTACTTTCTACAGAAATGAAGTACTTCTGTTGCCAATATTAAGCAAATGGCTCCAAAAACTACAAAAACTATTAATATTTCAAAAATAAATGAAGATAGAGTTTTCAAACAAAATGCATTTGAAAGAACTTTTTTTTCCAATACGACGGTATAAAAATTGAAAATGTGCGATGCTTAGAAGTTAAAAAAATGCTAAAGAGAATTTAATCGTAATGCTTTGTTTTACGGCTAGCTTCTGTAAAGTATCGTTATTTTTTTTTTTTGTAAACAAAATAAGCTGGGAGAAAGAAATAGCATACCGTACCAGAGGCTTAAAAAAAAAAAAAAAAAAAAAAAAAAACGTAAAAATCCGTAAAATGTACTATCAAAATACTGTAATTATTTTCAGAGTGTAAGAATATAAAAATGAAAAAGACATAATAAAAGCAGCATATTAACTAGATTTTTAACATTACTATATGTCAAGGGCATTCGCAAATACTTTTTCGCTAATTTGTTTCACATTCTCGAAATCATTTCATTGAAAAGAAATTAAGTAAAAATAGGGAAATTCTACTGGCAATTAACGTTATTTTTTTCTTCTTTTTTTTAAGTGTTAAAGATTTTTTTACCTTATAGAATTTTTAGATTCAGATCCGTAATATGAATCAAAATACAGTAGTACATGCAATATTGTGTATGCTATACTGGCACTAATCAATGAATATATGGAAACAACCCCTCATCTTTTTGCTTCATTTTGGAAAGAACGGATTTTGAGCTTATTCTATCAACGATAATTCAGAATTTTCAAGCTATGTTTTTGAGACTTTTACAAAAGTTGCTCTATACATTTATCTAACACATTATGCTCATTACATTTTGTTTACCTTCGGGCATGCGCAGAGAATCATTATTTAGTAAAACTACTCATTTTTCATACAATTTTTATTACTTTTTTCATTCTGATTGCAGGGTATTGTGTACCATGTTATTTGTCATATTTTCTGAAAAGAACCTTTTTTACATTAAGAACTCTACAAATTATGAGCAAAAAACTTGGTAAAATTTGGGACTCTTTTTATAAAAACTTTAATTTCTCTACGAATATACATGCTATTCTCATAAAAATGAACACAATTTATTACAATAAGGCACTAAATCATAATGTACACTTTGCACGCTTTTGCTATGTTAGTTTTTACAGGGTTTCCCTAAAGATATTCGTTCATTTTCTATTTGTTGACGGTCCACCTATTGGGTTTCAGGAAAAAATCTTCACGGAAATATATGACCTGTACTATTCTGTTTACACACCTGGAGTTTCAGGACAATTCCTCATACATTTTTCTAGATATTTAAGAAGACGTCAAAAATCGCAAGTGGCCGGTCACCTTTGGCCATATAGTGTAACATAAACGTCTATTAAACTATCAATATATATATTTTTAAAGTATACGCCGTAAAAAATTGCAGAAAGCTGTCAATGATCCCACCGTTTTTATAAATGTATTCCTTATTTTACCATAATATGAAGTATTCTTACTAATCAGAATAGAGATAAATTACGCCTAGGTAACAGTTTCATACAAAAACGGTTGAATTATTTCACAATTTACTGCATTTAATTTTAAGTGTACAATAGCTGCTTCAGAATTATGATGATCAGATAATACTAATATAAAGGGAAAAAAACGTCCTTTACGCAAAATTCACTGTCACTGAAAAGTTGAACTACAATATAAATATTTTTTCTAGCTAAAGAATAATATAAATTAAATTAGGAACTTTTTATTAAATTGTAGTACGCATGGAAAGAAAATAATGCATACGTTTTGAAGCATAGTTCATGAATAGGGGGATTATATTCAAGCATTAACATTCTTCAATTTAAGTAGCTTTTGAGGAACAATATTAAATGTAATTTTGCATATTTTAATTACTATCAGTCAATGAAAACATTTTTTTAATGCATAATACTGAAAGATTGCTTTTACCACTTGAACTCTTAAGACTTCAAGTGGTAAAAGCAATCTCTTATATAACAATCTCAATATATAACAATCCTTATATAACAAATCCTCTTATATAACAATCTCAAGCAATCTCTTATATAGCAATCTTAATAGAAACAATTGTTTCAGATTCAGCTTAAATCATTTTATATTTGTGTCACAAATACATTTTCATTGTGTAAAAGTTTGGATTTAAATAATTTAAAATACATTTTAGTTACCTAATTCGCACACTATAGTGAAGAAACAGGCAGCAAATTGCTGCCACGTGTCAGTAAAATCAATCATTTCCCCATTGCCTTGAAATATTAGAAATAACTGTAACAAAACTGGAAGAGCCAGCTTAACATTTAAACTTCTTGACACCATTTCAACGAAGGATTAATGAAGAATTCGTGAAAATGACAGTGAAAATTGTATATATAAGCCATAGATAATAATAAAAAAAAATAAATATACAAAGAAAATCTTTCTGTATGATTATGTATCTTCCACTAACAGGTACTTTCTTGCGTGTAGACTCGGTCTACTATATATATATATATATATTTATTTACATACATATATGTGTACATTGTATACAGTATCTTTCTATTATATGCATTGCATGCGCCAACAGAGTTTTGAATAAGCTTAGTATCATATCAAAGTGAAAATAGAAATAGAAAAACTTTGCAGTTAAAAATATGTTTTCGGAACAATACAGCTTTCCCTCAAGGAAATCTAAGCGCAGAGATATTGTATATATGACACTGTATAATCATATAAAATAACTCCATTAAGTAAATATCATTGCGTGTTTTAACGAAGGAAACGTGAAAATAAGTGAATGTTGAATTATTTGCGTGAATATATAACAATATGCAACACTTTTCATCAAAAGACTTGTTAAACCAATAATGTTCTTGAAACATGCAAGAAACTTTAATAAAGGTGCCAAATTTCCCTATTTATATTATAAAGGACAAACATATCTGTGCGTAACGCATACGTCATTTTGCGAATGGCAACACTTTGAAATTTGAAATAAAATTTTGGTTATGCATTTTCTCTACCGCAAATTTTTAAACATCTATGCATCACACATTTTAACTTTTTACACCGTCGTCTAAGGAAAAAATTTTTCTTTTAAATACTATTTGTTTGAAAGCTGTATCTCAATTTGTTTTTGAGACATTAATTTTTTTGTAGTTTTTAATACAAATTTTGTAATTGTGGCAACTGAAGTACTCCATTTATATTGAAAGTAAAGGGAAAATATTCATGGTTTATTATTTTTATTCATTATATCCTTATTGATGCCATTTTCACATTACAAATAAAAGAAACTTTTTTATAATTTTTGAACAGAAAATGATGTCAGACATTAATTAAAACACGCATTTTTCTGCATAAATCAGCTACATTTTAATATTTTTGCATTACGCTGATAAATGAGTTTGAGGCGCTCGGCAAAATGATTCATTGAGTAAAAATGATATATTTAAAACAAAACGATCTTTTTTTTTTTTTTTTTTGATAAAACTAAATATTTGACCAATACTATAAATGGCGAATACTATGACAACTAAAGTCAAATTTCTGAATTTTTTTTTCGTGGGTACTAAGATTAGAACTTAAGGTTTGTGCGAATGTTCACATGAAAAGTTGTATCGGACAAACGTGACTTTAACTTTGGAAATGCATTCATTAATAATCTATTCTTTTGCGCGTTAAAATACTTTCAAATTGTGAATTTGAGTGGTGCGTATGTAAATTACGAGAATGTGAAAATAACGTACAATTTAGATTTTATGGGGGAACATTTTATGATGTTACAAAGCGAAATCCTTTTTACTGATTTTTCATCCCGTAAAAACAAACATTCCATCGATAACTTCATCATAATTACTCATCTTGATTACGTAATCTAATACAGTTTATTTTTTCAATAATTTAAGCAGTTGAAGTTTGTAGAAATAATATTTTGGCAATTTTGAGTTTAAAATATTATTTGTTTTAAGAGTTAGACAACCAATGTAAGATGATTTTTTTGTTGTAATTATTTTTGTAGGTTTATTATAATTTCCATCTGACAGTTCCTTTCAAACATTTTAGTACGTCGAATTTCGACGGGTTGCAACTCGTGTATTGTAAACGCTTTTATAATGTGATATGATATACGTAATTTTATGCGTATGATTCATTTAAAGCACATTGTAAAAAAAATCTGTAAAGTTACTAAAATTTTTCTAGGAAACTGGGATTTCTAGAAATTTTTATGTAACGCCAACAACAAAAATAAATGTAGTAGATACAGTTTTGCACCGTAAATCAAAAAATCTATAAGGTTACTAAGAATTTTTTAGTGAACTGGGATGCCTAAAACTATTTATGTAACTGCAACGAGGGTTACAGATAAAATTTTAGTATGATTACTGTAATTTTAGCAGATTCATTTGTAAAGCTACAAATTTCTTTAGCTTTACAAAAAATAGTTTTGTGAATTTACATCTTTCATTTACATCGTAGATTTACATCTTGTACAGTGTACAGATAAATTTTTAGTAAGCATGTAACTTTACATCTGTAGAACTAGGATTTCCGTCAGAGGGATTAGTCTTAGCGATGTTACCGAGAGCATAGATTTAATAATAACTCGAGACAAGAATAGAAAAGGAAATGTAATCTTTAATTGAAAATGCGTGGCCTGTCTGAAAAGTATTCAACCTTTGTCCGAAAAAAATATATAAGTTACCTGACGGGATTGGTACCTTTATTCCTTTCGAGGTAGGACCCTTGCACCACCACACATTTAGCCCACCGGTCTTTCCACTGAAGAAAATACAGGGTAAGTCAAAATGAATATAGCGATTACAAATGGCTACAACTATTTAATGGAAAATAATTTATCGATAAGATTAACACAGAATGTAGACGGAACTTCAAAATTTTGTATATATACGTCACAGATGTTCTATGTGACGTCCCTTGGTCACACGAACAACATCTAGGCGGTAGTCCATTTCACGCCATACATTCTGAAGCATTTGTTCAGTCACCGACGCAAGCGCATTATAAATGTGCACTTTGAGTTCTTAAATTGTTTTGGGCATGGGAGGCACCGTGTCTTTAACATAACACTACAGAGAAAAAATCGGCCATTTTTACTGTCATAATTGGTTATCTGTACTAATGAGACGCCGCAATGAACAGGTTTCTTGTCGTTGCAAAGTTTCACATCGCACATGCGTAGGCTTCTGCTTCACTGCACTTGCCTTATGTAAAGAAATTTTGAAGTTCCGTCTACATTCTGTGTTAATCTTATTGATAAATTCTTTTCCATTAAATAGTTATAGCCGTTTGTAATCGCTATTTTCATTTTGACTTACCCTGTATTTCTGGAATGTTATTTTTTGGAATGATGTTCAACTCCGCCGTCGCATTGTATATATCTCATTCTCAAAACGGATCCTTTTAATGGCGCCTTCAATTTCGGAAGCAACCAGAAGTCGCAAGGAGCCATGAATCAAGAGTATTGATTTGGCGAAAGAATAAAATTCCATATTTTGCCAAGAAAGTCTGCATCAGGTGCGATGAATGAGCTGGAGAATGGATGAATCTTACGTAGGGCCCTTTCACCTCCACACATTTAGCCCACCGTTCTTTCCACTGAATAAAATATTTCTGGATGGTTTTTTTTTTTTTTTGGAATGATGTTCAACTCCGCCGTCGCATTCTATATATCTCATTCTCAAAACGGATCCTTTTAATGGCGCCTTCAATTTCGGAAGCAACCAGAAGTCGCAAGGAGCCATGAATCAAGAGTATTGATTTGGCGAAAGAATAAAATTCCATATTATGCCAAGAAAGTCTGCATCAGGTGCGATGAATGAGCTGGAGAATGGATGAATCTTACGTAGGGCCCTTGCACCTCCACACATTTAGCACACCGTTCTTTCCACTGAATAAAATATTTCTGGATGGATTTTTTGGAATGATGTTCAACTCCGCCGTCGCATTCTATATATCTCATATCTATTCTCAAAACGGATCCTTTTAATGGCGCCTTCAATTTCGGAAGCAACCAGAAGTCGCAAGGAGCCATGAATCAAGAGTATTGATTTGGCGAAAGAATAAAATTCCATATTTTGCCAAGAAAGTCTGCATCAGGTGCGATGAATGAGCTGGAGAATGGATGAATCTTATGACCCTTGCACCTCCACGCATTTAGCCCACCGTTCGTTCCACTGAATAAAATATTTCTGGATGGTTTTTTTTGGAATGATGTTCAACTCCGCCGTCGCATTCTATATATCTCATATCTATTCTCAAAACGGGTCCTTTTAATGGTGTCTTCAATTTCGGAAGCAACCAGAAGTCGCAAGGAGCCATGAATCAAGAGTATTGATTTGGCGAAAGAATAAAATTCCATATTTTGCCAAGAAAGTCTGCATCAGGTGCGATGAATGAGCTGGAGAATGGATGAATCTTATGACCCTTGCACCTCCACGCATTTAGCCCACCGTTCGTTCCACTGAATAAAATATTTCTGGATGGTTTTTTTTTGGAATGATGTTCAACTCCGCCGTCGCATTCTATATATCTCATATCTATTCTCAAAACGGGTCCTTTTAATGGTGTCTTCAATTTCGGAAGCAACCAGAAGTGGCAAGGAGCCATGAATCAAGAGTATTGATTTGGCGAACGAATAAAATTCCATATTTTGCCAAGAAAGTCTGCATCAGGTGCGATGAATGAGCTGGAGAATGGATGAATCTTACGTAGGGCCCTTGCACCTCCACACATTTAACCCACGGTTCTTTCCACTGAATAAAATATTTCTGGAAGGTTTTTTTTTTTGGAATGATGTTCAACTCCGCCGTCGTATTCTATATATCTCATATCTATTATCAAAACGGATCCCTTTAATGGCGCCTTCAATTTCGGAAGCAACCAGAAGTCGCAAGGAGCCATGCCTCAAGAGTATGGAATTTGGCGAACGAATAAAAATCCATATTTTGCCAAGAAAGTCTGCATCAGGTGCGATGAATGAGCAGGAGAATGGATGAATGTTACGTAGGACCCTTGCACCTCCATACATTTAACCCACCGTTTTTTCCACTGAATAAAATATTTCTGGAAGGTTTTTTTTGGAATGATGTTCAACTCCGCCGTCGCATTCTATATATCTCATATCTATTATCAAAATGGATCCCTTTAATGGCGCTTTCAATTTCGGAAGCAACCAGAAGTCGCAAGGAGCCATGCCTCAAGAGTATGGAATTTGGCGAACGACTGAAATTCCATATTTTGCCAAGAAAGTCTGAACTAGGTGCGATTAATCAGCTGGAGAATTGATGAATCTTACGATACCTGATGAATATTAGGAACTAGCACAACTACCCGGCTTCGCCCGTGTCAATTATAAGGAGACTTCCAGGTTAAATAAATTAAATCGAAATAATACGGCAATCACATTAACTGAAATTTGTGCATTTACATCCACAAATCGTTAATAAGACAATCAGAAAATATAACGTTATTGTCTCGCAACCATAGTAAAATCCCTGTGCTTTAATAACAGAAAGCGCGTTTTCTTTGGTGGGTGTAAGAGAAAAATATGTGATTTTTCTGACAATACGAAAAAAAAAAATCCACCATATCGCGCAGCCTTTAGTAAAATTCTCGTTTGTATGATACATATCTACATTTTAAAGTAAAAACACTATGTAAGTGCCCATAAATTGTGCCTTTACTGCAATTTTTCTAACTTCTAAACATCACACAATTTCATTTTTTACAGTGTCGAATAGAAAAAAGTTCTTTCAACAGAAATTTGTTTGAAAATTGTACTCAATTTTCTGATTTTAATGGATTTTAAAGTAATTTTCAAGCATGGAGATTTTTAAAGGCTCGTGCAACCCGATTACGAAAGATGAACCCGTTTACTCTTAATTCAATAGTATAAGGAAAAGACGTGTCTATGAGCAACGCTGGTATCATATTTTCGGTGGCAACAACCTCACACAACATTAAATTTCTGTTTTACTGCAATTTGAACTTTAAACATCACATATTTGATTGTTCCAACGCCTTATAGAAAACAAAAAGTAATTTCACTAATATTTGTTTGCAATGTTATCTCAATTTACAGGTTTTTTATGGATTTTAATGTAATTTTTAAGCTGAATATTTTTTTAATATGCTTGCAACCCAATTACAAAATATTAACTCAATTGTTCAAAAACATTGTAATTAAGTAAGAATTTGCTTATTTTTTGTAACATTCAATAACTAAATTGGCAAACGATATTAAAATGCCAAAAATAAAATAAAATAAATAAAACACGAATTTAACCCCTTCGGGGCGAGCATCTTTTACAGAAATTTTAATCTTTTATCACCGGTTTTTCAAAACAAAATTTTTTTCCTAATTGATTCGGGGAAATGCTAGGATTAAATAAGGCAAAATTTACAATAAAAATTTACATGTGAGAATAATCACAGATTCTGAGTACCTTACGCGGCACGTATACCGGTCGATCGTCCTCAAGGGGTTAACAGATATCAAATCAAGCTACTCAAAATAATCTAATAAGTATATAAAATGCGAATGGAAATTTCGTTCCGGATGCATATAATCTGAATTTTTCAGGACGGATTTCCATGCGACTTGCACTATTAGTATTTCAGGGAAGATTTTAGCGCATAACAGATTGTTTTACGTTGCTTAGTCATAGAATTATAGGGGAAGGTTATATACACTGTAAAAAAAATCCGACTAGTTTTCCTGTAGGAATCGGAAAAATAGTTACCCTTATCGTACAGGAAAATTTTCCGACCAAGCTCGGAATAAAATCCGTAAACAAAAAGGAAATAGTCAATAAAACGGTATTGTACGGATTTTATTCCGATTTTACGGATTTTATTCCAAGCTGGGTCGGATATTTTTCCGGTACGATAAGGGCAACTATTTTCCGATTCCTACAGGAAAACTGGTCGTATTTTTTTTTACAGTGTAATCATGTGAACCCAATTATGAAAGATTAATCTTATTACCTAAATGAAAAATGCAGAACATTTTTTTATCTCTTTAAGTAGTGATGGGTTAATCTTCAGTAATCGGGCTGTGCGTTTGTTGGCGTATTCGTATTTTAATGAGTGTGCCTCACACTGTAAAATAAATAATGCCAGTTTTTCGGTAGGAATCGGAAAAATAGTTGCCCTTATCGTACCGGAATAATTTCCATGCCAGCTCGGAATAAAATCCGTAAAATCGGAATAAAATCCGCAAAATACCGTTTTACTGACTATTTCCTTATTATTATGGATTTTATTCCGAGCTGGGTCGGAAATTATTCCGGTACGATAAGGGCAACTATTTTTCCGATTCCTACCAGAGAATTGGCAGCATTTTTTTTACAGTGCACACCTATTATGACATGCATACTTTTGTTTAAAAAATACAAAATGATTACGTTTTAAGCGAACATCTCGCATGCAACTCGATTACAAAATGCTAACCTGCAATAATGCTTAAGGTGGTTCTCCAGTTCCCTGCTCAACAACGCGAAACTTTCTGACACATTTTCTGGCTCCTTAAACATAAAGACTTAAAATTTGTGGGCCTGACTATTAAAGCGATTTGGAATTGAAATGAGTTTTCCATTTTTTGATAAATAAATTACTTATCCAGTTATGAGCAATTGTGGTCACGTGACGACCGGTTTTTCTCCTTTATCGCGGTGTTGCGACCGAAATTCAGTTCAAAATACCAATTGAAAGATCTTATACCTTTACCAAAAAATGGAAACTATCTTTCGATTACATAGTTTTTAAATAAGAACTCCTGCCAATTTCATGCGTTTCCGAACAAAAATGAATTAAATATATGTCAGAAAGTTGCTCGTTTGGATTTGAGAAGAACCTTAACTTGACGTTTATGAAAAAACTCACATTTTTAGTTTTAATTTTTGAATTCGCGAAATTTGAATTCAGAAAAATTATGTTCTTTTGTCACATTGTGCGTAATTATTTTAACTTTAAAAATTAAAATACATGTTTTTTTTTTTTTTTTTTTTTTTTTTTTTTTTTTTTTGGCGCGCGTAACAAAAGTATACGATTTCTCACAATACGGAGAAAAATGCAATAAATGCATCCAAATGAGGTAACAGTTACTGAAATTTTATTTGGAAATTTTTAAATTTTATTTGCTTAAACCTAAAACCTTCACTTTAAGTGTAAATTATAAGCTTTAATTAAAATATTAGATCAAGTGGATTTCCCCTCTAGATGAAACATCACTCTTAAACATAAACTTAAATTTTTCAATAATAGAAATTAAATCTACAATGATTAGATGAAATGATGTCATTTTCCATAAATTTTAAATCATGACATGAGTCAAAATTGTTTTTAAAAAAGGAAATAATTTCTCTATTTTTAGTATAAATCACAAAAAATGCTACCACTGACTCTAAATAATATAACACTTAGCTGTAACGTATAACTATAAGATATGGCTGCAGTATACAATTGAAGTAGTAAACAAAATATAGGATCCATTTATTTACAATGAGTTAGACTACACGTTGAAAAGATTTGATAGAATGTGACGTCATATCTAGCCTTTCTTTTTTCTTTTTCCTAAATTGTTTACATGAAATTTGACTGTCTATATTAACCCTTTATCTACTGACGGTACTTATAAGTACCATTAAAATAACTTGTTATAAAATTCATTTAATACGTCGATTAGTTACAGTTTAAAATCTGTTATAGATACATTACTTTATCTTGTTCCAAAAGCATTATGGGTTACACAAAACAAAAATATTTTTAAAAGAATGATTTCTTTTGCCTTTGCATCTTTTCAGCTTTCTTCGCGCGGGGGGAGGGGGGGGCAATTTTTAAATTCAGAAATATTTCTATATTTCTATTGTAAGAACATTATATTTGCACATTTCCTAATTCTACAAAATACTAAGAAAAATATTTAAAATAAAAGATTTGAGTGTTGTTATAAATATTGCACAAAATCCTTATAAATTCAAATTTAATTTATCCTTCTAAATCCTTCAATCCTTCTACAATCCTTCTATAATCTATTAAATGATTATGTAAATCTTCTAATGCAGTTTAAACAATTCACGAAAAATGCTTTAGAAGATAAAATTTTCATGGATTCATAATTCAGTACATAAAGGATTAAAGTGGATGTTTTAATTTAAAAGAACATTCAAATTAAGGTGCTACGTCATTTTATCGCTCTTATAGTTAGAGTTTTCATTTTATATATAAAATAATGTGCATTTTCTGTTTAGAATGATGTCAATTTCAAAAATGCAAAAATATAGCAAGAAAATCTGAATTTTTATTGGCAAATAAAAACAAAATACACGCGTTATCGTTATTTTTATCACATTTTTGTGTCATTTTTTAGGGTGTGGTAACAGTAAAAAGACGATTGAATTAGAATATTTAAAAAGAGATATTTCTATAATGTAAAATTATGGAAAGTAATAAAAAAAGGTATAAATAATGGTCTGATAATTTTTTTAAGTAGAGAGCGATCTTTTCCACGTTCCAAAACGTATGAAAATCAAGTTTCGTGAAAATCGGTCAAAATTTCAAGATTTGGATAAAGGACATACACTGAGAGAACGGCTTTTATATATATAGACTAGCAGAACTACCCGGCTTCGCCCGTGCCAATTATAAGGAGCCATCCAGTTAAAATAAATTAATACGAAATAATACGGCAATCCCAATAACTGAAATTTGTGCATTCCCATCCACAAATCGTTAAAAAAATGTTCAGAAAACAGAATGTTATTGTCTCGCAACCATAGTAAAATCCCAGAGCTTTAGTAACAGAATGCGCGTTTTCTTTGGCGGATGTAGGAGAAAAATATGTGATTATCCTGACAATACGAAAAAAATCCACCAAATCGCGCAGTATTTAGTGAAATTCTCGTTTGTATGATATATATCTACATTATAAAGTAAAAACACTATGTCAGTGCCCATAAATTTTGCTTCATAAATTGTAAACCATAAATTGTACCTTTACTGCAATTTTTCTAACTTCTAAATGTCACACAATTTCATTTTTTATAATGTCGAATAGAAAACAGTTCTTTCAACTGAAATTTGCTTGAAAATTACATCTCTTTTTTCTGATTTTAATGGATTTTAAAGTAATTTTTAAGCATGGATACTTTCTATCTACTTAACAATACTTCTTCTACTAAAATAGTTTAATGTCTTTATTAGTTACATTACTACTTTCGGCAGACCTGCAGTGGTTTTGTCTGACTTAGGAGCTCAGATTACTGCCCATGTATATAATATTTTTACCGATACTCTTGGTATAAAGGTTCTTCAGAGCTCTGTTTCGCATACTCAATCGAACAGTCTTTCTGAACGTATAAACACCTCAATTAAATACTCTGTTACTACTCTGTTACAAGAAGGTCATTCATTTGAAAATGCAATTTTTATACACAAGTCTCTTTACAATGGTTCAAGACATTCTACAATATTATTTTCCCCTAATTTACTTCATTTTGATCATGAACTTTCATTAATTTTTGGCGCTTTTGATCATTCATGTAATCAACCTTTTCTAGATAAACATATTGAAATTTATAAATTACAAGAGGACTTGCACAAAATTTATGAAAAAGCCTGTTTTAACATTAAAACTGCTCAAGATAAAAGATAAATTAAGAAACATCTGTCTGAAAGACATTGTACACTTAAAAACAATTGACAAATTTAAACCCAGATATACAGGACTATAGATAGTAACACATAAACATTCACCTGTTTCTTTTTCGATAAAATGGTTACATGCTGTTGATGATACAGCATTTCGTGTGCATAGAGATAGACTACTCCTTGCACCACCTCGTCATGGACATTTGGTTGATGCTTCAAGTCATGTTAATAACAGTAATTTCACTAATAACTTTCAACTACACACTTATAACTTAAGACGAAGATAATCTTGAATCGTCGTTGTGATTTCAAACAAAAATTCCGTTCACCGAGGCCACCAGTGACTACTTTGCGCGAAGACCGCCGCATCAGAAACTTGGCTTCAACTGGTAATTACTCTCTTTCGCAAATAACACATGCAGTTGGAGGACAAATATTGAAAAAAACTGTTCATAGAAGAATTTTGGAATCGGAATACATCAAAAATCATAATATGGCTCGGTTACCATGTCTGAAATGACACCATAAAGAAGCTAGATTACTGTGGGCCAAAGAGCATAACTCATTTGGTGATAAGTGGCTGAATGTCATATACAGTGATGAAAAAAAATGAAACCTCGATGTTCCTCATGGGCTTAAGTACTATTGGCATGATCTCCGCAAAGAACATAGGAGCATATTTAGCCGACAACATGGTGGCGATTGTGTAATGCTATGGGGGGCTATTTCTTTCAATGGTCAGACATCTCTAGCATAAATCAGTGGTCGTGAAAACTCTGAAAACTATCAAGAGGCACTTGCTAATAATTTACTCCCTGTTGCCGAGGTTGTGGGGGCAAAAAATGGTTATTTCAACATGATAATGCTTCAATCCATACCTCAAACTCAACTTCAACATGGTATAATTTGATAAAAGTATCTGTTTTTAAATGGCCGGCAATTAGCCTTGATTTAAAACCTGTGGGATATTCTCACTCATGCAGTTTCTCCAAATGAAAAGCAGTATTTTTCAGTTAAAGATTCGAAAGATGCCATTGAGAGTTCGGGGTTTAAAATTGAACCAGAAACAATACAGATCCTCATTTTATCGATGGAAGACCGTATATTTAAAGGAATTCAGCAGAATGGAGCAGTAATCAAGAATTAATTTTTTTTTTTTAATTCTTGTTCTACTAAAGACTAAAGAACTACTGTGCGTAAACTTTTGACACACTCATTTTTGTTCTTTTGATAAATTCTATTATTTGAGATACATTTTAAAGCATAAATCTGTTAAATGAGGCATTCCATGTCAGTTCAGGCAGGCATGCAACCCACCATCACAGATTTTGATGAAACTGTGTGTGTTTGTTCCAATTACTAAGATATGGTAACAAGTATTTTTTTTTTTTTTACTCCTTGGTGAAATAGTTTCTGAGAAAGAAATTGTCAAAATTTAGAAAAACTGCCGTCAGTTGCCATTCTTGACTGCTCGGTTTTCAAATGTAGCATGTCATAAATATAATCATATTTCAATATCTACTCTACAAATCATCTTCAAATAATTTATGCATAATATATAGGATATGCAGTTTACGAAAAAAAAATACTGTTACGCTTATAACATTTTAAGTGTGTCTAAAAAAATGTTTAATCTTTGAAGTCGTGATTTTTTTTTATGAAAAATAATGCATTAACAAAAAAAGCATTATCAACAAAAGGCGGTATTTTTATTAAATTTATTTTTTGTGGGGGATACATTTAAAGGTGTCTTTTACTTGATTTTGAAATAAAAATAGTGGGATTTTGGGTGTTTTTAATAGTATTTCCTATTTAAAAATATTTTGTCATATCAAAAATATCAAATCAAATCAAACAGAGTCATTCCATGTCAGTTCCCCTAAGCCATTTAATTCACTGTCACAAATTTCAGTGAAACTGGGTATGTTTATAGCTCATTTTAAGGTGTAATCACCTTTAATTTTCTTGATCCTAAGTAAAATATTTTTTAAGATAAAAAAATATCAAAATTTTGAAAAATTGCTTAAAATTTTTTAATGACATTTCTATATTGAAAGACCGCATTAACAAAAAGTCATTTCAATATAAAATCCCTAAATAAGTTTCAAATAATGCATAGGTGACAAATAATCTAGTAGAATATTATTTTTTGTTTTTTGTCATCTTTAAATACTAAGAGTGTCTTTAATCTTGTGAATTTTTAAAATCAAGAATTTTGTGAAAATTAATGTGTTAATAAAAGATTTATTATTAACCAAAGGCAGGGTGTTATCAATTTTTTTAATTGTACTTAAAATATCTTTTAAATAGTTATAAAAATAGTGAAAACATGCGCAATTTTAACAAAATTTTCATTAAATGTGAATTTTTAATCATAAATATTGAAGCTTTTCATGCTAAGATGTACTATAATGACTAAGATGTAGTGTGATACTATTCTTGCTTAAATATAATATATACAATAATAAAATAGCAAATATTATTTACAGCAATAAAAATTAAATTAATATTCAAAAGGCTTACACTTTGTTACAGTAAAAATAATAAATATATGAAAATTCACTTTTTAACATGTCAAATTAAATTGTTTATGGGCAGAAAGTATTTTCTTTCTTTTAAAGCAATACATTTTTCCTTTTTTTCTAGATGTAGGAATGGCTAACAAAAGAAATCAATTGAGATGAAGATATATGCAATGCATTTTCTTTCTTTTCTGAGGATCAATATATATTCTCGCAGAATCTTATGGAAGCACAAATTTTACTTATTTTTACTCTCTTCATCTTTTGAAACTACCATCCCCTCAATAAAGTGATTGTCACACGAACATACGACATAGGACGTAGCTTTCCTTTCATAAGTACCAGTAAAATACCAATTTTAACCCCTGAAGTTTAAAAACACCACCCGTTAGAGGTAAAGTCTGTTTTTCAGTAATTGCAATGGATTCTTTTGTACTTATTTCCACCTCTCGTGTATAGCTAGTTTTATGACACATAGTCCCAGTCCCTTTAGCAAAACTACACTGCTCAACAGCCGACTTAAAATCAACAGCCCACTCTTACTGAAAAATAGTTTGCTGGTCAAGTAATAAATAAACTACATTTAAAACTTAATACCAACTTATTATCTTAAGATGACAATAATAATTAAGCAACATAATGTATTTATAAATTGGCTTTTTATTGAAAATACATGAAATGGTCGCTTTAAATGTAGTTGTTCATCGAGTCAATGAAAACAAATTATATAAAAAAAAATTAGTGAACCTAATATGCTGACTGCATTGGTGGTAGTGGCACAAACCTCTGGTGGTAGTGGCACAAACATAAAATATAGCTTATGTTTGAGCAGGTTCTATCACCAACAATTTGTTATCATTATTTTTTTAATCGGTATGGTATTTGATAAGATTACATAAAAATTGTAATATAGAACGCTTTTCGCTCACTTCATCTTTTTAAATTTGAAATTTTCTTTCGACAGTTCATAGAAAGCAGTTGCATCTTGTAAGTAAATAACATGCCATACTTCAAAGTGTTAGACCCTTCAGTTATGTAAAAAACCATTGATTTGCAACCATTACTTTTGAAATAGCTTTGGAATTTCTTGAGATTGAGTAGAAATCGCAATTTAGAACGTTTTTAGAAAGCTTTTCGCGCATTTTCACCCCTTGTTAAATTTCCAATTTTATCGAAACTGTTCTTAAAGATCATTTATATGTAATAGATATGTACCTTGCCTAATTTTAAGTTGCTAGCCCCTACCGATCACAAAAATCGAAATTTGGAATGCTTTTTTGCTCCTGCAACGTCTAGGTGATAGTGATACCGACTTGAAATAGCATCTATGTTAGAGCAGAGGCTGTCAGCATCAATTTCTTACCATTACTTTTGAAATCAGTTTGATTTTTCCTGAGATATTGCTGACAAATCGGCATTTAGAACGTTTTTAGAACGCTTTTCGCTCATTTTGCTCCTGCATCTCCTCTGGTGTAGTGGAAACAGATATAAAATATAGCCTATCTTAGAGCAAGATCTGTCACCATCATTTTAACACCATTATATTTGAAATCGGTCCAGTATTTCCTGAGATTGCATAGAAATTGCAATTTAGAACTTTTTTTACAACGCTTTTTGCTCATTTTCACCAGTTTTAAATTTCGAATTGTTTAAGAACTATTCTTAGAAATCCTTTATATCTAAAAGGTAGCTGATACTTCAAATTTCATATTTCTAGGCCCTTCAGTAACACATAAATCGCATTTTTAGAACTTTTTGTTCTCCTGCACCCTCTTTGGGGTAGTGGCACCGACATAAAACATAGCCTATCTTGGATAAAACGTTGTCACTATCATTTTCACACCAATATTTTTTAAATCGGTTTGGTATTTCCTGAGATTACGTAGAAACTACCATTTAGTATGTTTTTTAGAACGCTTTTTGTGCTTTTTCACCCCTTTTAAATTTCGAATTGTTTAAGAACTGTTCTTAGACATCATTTATATCTTATAAGTAACTAATATTCCAAATTTCATATTTCTAGGCTCCTCAGTAACGCAAAAATCGCATTTTTAGAACGTTTTGTTCTCCTGCACCCTCTTTGGGGTAGTGGCACCGACATAAAATATAGCCTATGTTCTAAGTTGGAATAACACCATCATTTTGACACCAATATTTTTTAAATCGGTTTGGTATTTCCTGAGATTATGTAGAAACTACCATTTAGAGCGTTTATTAGAACGCTTTTTATGCATTTTCACCCCTTTTAAATTTCGAATTGTTTAAGAACTGTTCTTAGACATCATTTATATCTTATAAGTAACTAATATTCCAAATTTCATATTTCTAGGTCCTTCAGTAACGCAAAAATCGCATTTTTAGAACGTTTTTTGCTCCTGAACCCCCTTTGGGATAGTGGCAACGACATAAAATATAGCCTATGTTCTAAGTTGGACTAACACCATCATTTTGATACCATTACTTTTGGAATCGGTTCGGTATTTCCTGAAATTATGTAGAAACTACCATTTAGAACGTTTTTAGAACACTTTTTGTGCAGTCTCACCCCTTTTAAATTTCGAATTGTTTAAGAACTGTTCTTAGACATCATTTATATCTTGTAAGTAACTAATATTCCAAATTTCATATTTCTAGGCCCTTCTGTAACGCAAAAATCGCATTTTTAGAAGGTTTTTTGCTCCTGCACCCCCTTTGGGGTAATGGCACCGACATAAGATATAGCCTATGTTCTAAGTTGGGCGAACACCATCATTTTGATACCATTACTTTTGGAATCGGTTCGGAAGTTCCTGAGCTTACCTCCTACAAATAAACAATTTTTTCCTCTTTATAATATGATGACTAGCAAACCCCGCGGCTTTGCTCGCGTAATATTTGAAATATGCCAAGTGATTTTTATATGTCTAATTTTTATTAAAAGGTACTAACTAAATTTTTATTTTATTAAAAGGTAATATTTTATTTTATTAAAAGGCACTTATTACTTTTAGGAATAATTCGAAAATTACTATTTAAACACAGTTTGATTAAACATCATTATTACACTGCATTAGGCAGAAATCAGACTTAAGATAATAAAACGAAATAAAACTATATAAATGATAATTTAGAAAATATTTTAAAACTTTTATGCTCAATTAATACGCTGATTTCAGTATTCATTTGAAGTTTTGAATTTTTTAGAAACCATCTTCTTACATCTTAAAATTAACCATCATGTCAAATTCCAAGTCCTACCACCTCTCTCAACATAAAGGGCTATGTAGAAATAGGAATTGTCATCATTAATTTGTCAACATTAATTTCGAAATCGGTTTGTTATTTCCTAATATTCCACAGAAACGTATTTTAGAAAACTTATAAGACCTTTTTTAGAACGTTTGTTGTTCCTGTGAACACCAGGTGGTAGAATCATCGGCATGAAATATAGCCTGTGTAGGATCAGAAACTGTTACCATTGGTTCGCAAGTATTACTTTTATAATCGGTTTATATTCCCTGAAATTGCATAGAAATCGTAATTTAGGACTTTTTTAGAGTGCTTTTCGCACCTCCCCTTCGCTTCATCCCTTTTTAATTCGAATTTATTTTAGACAGCCCTCGAGGGCATTTATATTTTATAAGTAACTACCATGCCATATTTAAAGTTTCTAGACTTTTCGGTACCACAGAAATCGCAATTTAGAAAGTTTTTAGTTCCAGAAACCCTCTAGTGGTAGTGTCACAAACAAATATAGGTTATGTTTGAGCATATAAAGCATATTGTGTTTGGGCATAATATATAGCTTATGTTTGAGCAGGTTCTATCACCAACAATTTGTCATCATTATTTTTTTAATAGGTTTGGTATTTTATAAGTTTGCTTAAAAATGGTAATTTATAACGCTTTTCGCTCTCTTCATCTTTTTAAATTTGGAATTTTCTTTCGACTGTTCTTAGAAAGCAGTTGTATCTTGTAAGTAAATACCATGCCATACTTCAAAGTGTTAGACCCCTCAGTTGTGCAAAAAACGCAAATTAGAACATGTTTTGCTTTTGCAACCCTCAGATGGTAGTGACAGCAACATCAAATATAACCTATGTTACAGCAGGGACTGTCACCATTAGTTTGCAACCATTAATTTTGAAATAATTTTGGTATTTCTTGAGATTGAGTAGAAATCGCAATTTAGAACGTTTTTAGAACGCTTTTCGCGCATTTCACCCCTTTTTAAATTTCCAATTTTTTCGAAACTGTTCTTAAAGATCATTTATATCTAATAAATATGTACCTTGCCTAATTTTAAGTGGCTAGCACCTACCGATCACAAAAATCGAAATTTAGAACGCTTTTTTGCTCCTAAAACGTCTAGGTGATTGTGATACCGACATAAAATAGCATATATGTTAGAGCAGAGGCTATCAGCATCAATTTCCTACCGTTAAGTTTGAAATCAGTTTGATTCTTCCTGAGATATTGCTGACAACTCAGCATTTAGAACGTTTTCAGAACGCTTTTCGCGCATTTTGCTCCTGCATCTCCTCTGGGGTAGGGGAAACAGATATAAAATATAGCCTATCTTAGAGCAAAATCTGTCACCATCATTTTTACACTATCATATTTGAAATCGGTTCAGTGCTTCCTGAGATTGCATAGAAATCGCTATTTAGAACGTTTTTTACAACGCTTTTCGCGCATTTTGACCTCCTTTTAAATTTCGACTTTTTTTAGGAAATGTCCTTAGAGATCACTTATTTCATATAACTAACTACCATTCCAAATTTCACGATTCTAGGCCCTTCCGTAACGCAAAAACCGCAATTTAGAACGTTTTTCTCTGCACCCCCTTTGGGGTAGTGGCACCGGCATAAAACATAGCCTATGTTGGAGCAAGGGTTGTCACCATCATTTTGACACCATTATTTTTTAGATCGGTTTAGTATTTCCTGAGATTGTGTAGAAACCACCATGTAGAACGTTTTTAGAACGCTTTTCGCGCATTTTCACACCTTTTAAATTTTGATTTTTTTAAAAACTGTTCTTCGAATTCCTTTATATCTAATAAGTAACTAATATTTCAACTTTCATATTTCTAGGCCCTTCAGTAGCACATAAATCGCATTTTTAGAAAGTTTTTTGCTCCTGCGACCCCTTTGGGGTAGTGGCACCAACATAAAAGATACCCTATCTTAGAGCAAGCGTTGTCACCATCAGTTTGACACCAATATTTTTTAAATCGGTTTGGTATTTCCTGAGATTGTGTAGAAACTACAATTTAGAACGTTTTTTAGAACGCTTTTTGTGCATTTTCACCCCTTTTAAATTTCGAATTGTTTAAGAACTGTTCTTAGACTTCATTTATATCTTATAAGTAACTAATATTCAAAATTTCATATTTCTAGGCGCTTCAGTAACGCTAAAATCGCATTTTAGAACGTTTTTTGCTCCTACACCCCCTTTCGGGTAGTGGCACCGACATAAAGCATAGCCTATCTTGGAGCAAGCGTTGTCACCATCATTTTGACACCAATATTTTTTAAATCGGTTTGGTATTTCCTGAGATTGTGTAGAAACTACCATTTAGAACGTTTTTAAGAACGCTTTTTGTACATTTTCACCCCTTTTAAATTTCGAATTGTTTAAGAACTGTTCTTAGACATCATTTATATCTTATAAGTAACTAATATTCAAAATTTCATATTTCTAGGTCCTTCAGTAACGCTAAAATTGCATTTTTAGAACGTTTTTTGCTCCTACACCCCCTTTGGGGTAGTGGCACCGACATAAGATATAGCCTATGCTCTAAGTTGGGCTAACACCATCATTTTGATACTATTACTTTTGGAATCGGTTCGGTAGTTCCAGAGCTTACCTCCGACAAATAAACAATTTTTTCCTCTTTATAATAGGAGTATAGATGACTAGCAAACACCGCGGCTTTGCTCGCGTAATATTTGAAATGTGCCAAAGTGATATTTATATGTCTAATTTTTATTAAAACGTACTAACTAAATTTTTACTTTTTTAAAAGGTAATATTTTATTTTATTAAAAGGTTTTTTTTATTAAAATTTGAATTTTTTTATTTGAAATCGGTTCAGTACTTCCTGAGATTGCACAGAAATCGCAATTTAGAAAGTTTTTTACAACGCTTTTTGCGCATTTTGACCCCCTTTTAAAGTCACGATTCTAGGCCCTTCCGTAATGCAAAAGCCGCAATTTAGAACGTTTTTCTCCTGCACCCTCTTTGGGGTAGTGGCACCGACATAAAACATCGCCTATGTTGGAGCAAGGGTTGTCACCATCATTTTGACGCCATTATTTTTAGATCGGTTTGGTATTTCCTGAGATTGTGTAGAAACCACCATCAGAACGTTTTTTAGAACGATTTTCGCGCATTTTCACCCCTTTTAAATTTCGAATTGTTTAAAAACTGTTCTTAGAAATCCTTTATATCTTATAAGTAACTAATATTCAAATTTTCATATTTCTAGGCCCTTCAGTAACGCTAAAATCGCATTTTTAGAACGTTTTTTGCTCCTACGGCCCCTTTGGTGTAGTGGCACCGACATAAAACATAGCCTGTCTTGGAGCAAGTGTTGTCACCATCATTTTGACACCAATATTTTTTAAATCGGTTTGGTACTTCCTGAGATTGTGTAGAAACTACCATTTAGAACGTTTTTTAGAACGCTTTTTGTGCATTTTCACCCCTTTTAAATTTCGAATTTTTTTAAGAACTGTTCTTAGACATCATTTATATCTTATAAGTAACTAATATTCAAAATTGCATATTTCTAGGCCCTTCAGTAACGCTAAAATCGCATTTTTAGAACGTTTTTTGCTCCTACACCCCCTTTGGGGTAGTGGCACCGACATAAGATATAGCCTATGTTCTAAGTTGGACTAACACCATCATTTTGATACAATTACTTTTGGAATCGGTTCGGTAGTTCCAGAGATTATCTCCGACAAATAAACAATTTTTTCCTCTTTATAATAGGAGTAAGATAAGATAAGATAAGACTAGCAAACCCCGCGGCTTTGCTCGCGTAATATTTGAAATGTGCCAAAGTGATATTTATATGTCTAATTTTTATTAAAACGTACTAACTAAATTTTTACTTTATTAAAAGGTAATATTTTATTTTATTAAAAGGTTTTTTTTATTAAAAGGTACTTATTACTTTTAGGAATAATTAAAAATTACTATTTAAAACACAGTTTGATTAAACATCATTATTACACTGCATTAGGCAGAAATGAGACTTAAATTAATAAAATGAAATAAAACAAAATAAATGATAATTTAGAAGATATTTTGAAACTTTTATGCTCAATTAATACACTCATTTCAGTATTCATTTGAAGTTTTGAATTTTTTAGAAACCATCTTCTTGCATCTTAAAATTAACCATCATGTCAAATTCCAAGTCCTACCACCTCTCTCAACATAAAGGACTATGTTGAAACAGGAACTGTCACCATTAATTTGCCAACATTAATTTTGAAATCGATTTGTTATTTCCTAATATTCCACAGAAACGTAATTTGAAAAGCTTTTAAAGCCCTTTATTAGAACGTTTGTTGTTCCTGTAAACCCCAGGTGGTAGAATCACCGCCATAAAATATAGCATGTGTAGGATCAGAGACTGTTACCATTGATTCGCAATTATTACTTTTATAATCGGTTTATATTCCCTGAAATTGCATAGAATCGTAATTTAGAACTTTTTTAGAATGCTTATCGCACCTCCCCTTCGCTTCACCCCTTTTTAATTCGAATTTATTTTCGACGTTCCTTGGAGGGCATTTATATTTTATAAGTAACTACCATGTCATATTTAAAGTTTCTAGCCCTTCCAGTATCACAGAAATCGCAATTTAGAAAGTTTTTAGCTCCTGCAATCCGCTGGTGGTAGTGGAACAGACATAAAATATAGATTATGTTTGAGCAGGTTCTATCACCAAAATTTGTCATCATTATTTTTTTAATTGGTTTGGTATTTTTTAAGTTTGCTTAAAAATTGTAATTTATAACGCTTTTCACTCACTTCATTTTTTTTTAATTTGGAATTTTCTTTCGACTGTTCTTAGAAAGCAGTTGCATCTTGTAAGTAAATACCATGCCATACTTCAAAGTGTTAGACCCCTCAGTTTTGCAAAAAACGCAAATTAGAACATGTTTTGCTTTTGCAGCCCTCAGATGGTAGTGACAGCAACATAAAATATAACCTACGTTATAGCAGGGACTGTCACCATTGATTTGCAACCATTACTTTTGAAATAGCTTTGGTATTTCCTTAGATTGAGTAGAAATCGTAATTTAGAACGTTTTTAGGACGCTTTTCGCGCATTTTCACCCCTTTTTAAATTTCCAATTTTTTCGAAACTGTTCTTAAAGATCATTTATATCTGTTAAATATGTACCTTGCCTAATTTTAAGTTGCTAGCCCCTACCGATCACAAAAATCGAAATTTAGAACGCTTTTTTGCTCCTGCAACGGTTTGGTGATAGTGATACCGATATACAATAGCGTCTATGCTAGAGCAAAGGCTGTCAGCATCAATTTTCTACCATTATGTTTGAAATCAGATTCATTCTTCCTGAGATATTGCCGATAAATCGGCATTTAGAACGTTTTTAGAACGCTTTTCGCTCATTTTGCTCCTGCATCTCCTCTGGGGTAGTGGAAACAGATATAAAATATAGCCTATCTTGGAGCAAGATTTGTCACCATCATATTTACACCATTATATTTGAAATCGGCTCAGTACTTCCTGAGATTGCACAGAAATCGCAATTTAGAAAGTTTTTTACAACGCTTTTTGCGCATTTTGACCCCCTTTTAATGTCACGATTCTAGGCCCTTCCGTAATGCAAAAGCCGCAATTTAGAACGTTTTTCTCCTGCACCCTCTTTGGGGTAGTGGCACCTACATAAAACATCGCCTATGTTGGAGCAAGGGTTGTCACCATCATTTTGACACCAATATTTTTTAAATCGGTTTGGTACTTCCTGAGATTGTGTAGAAACTACCATTTAGAACGTTTTTTAGAACGCTTTTTGTGCATTTTCACCCCTTTTAAATTTCGAATTTTTTAAGAACTGTTCTTAGACATCATTTATATCTTATAAGTAACTAATATTCAAAATTTCATATTTCTAGGCCCTTCGGTAACGCAAAAATCGCATTTTTAGAATGTTTTTTGCTCCTGCACCCCCTTTGGGGTAGTGACACCGACATAAAACATAGCATATCTTGGAGCAAGTGTTGTCACCATCATTTTGACACCAATATTTTTTAAATCGGTTTGGTATTTCCTGAGATTGTGTAGAAACTACCATTTAGAACGTTTTTTAGAACGCTTTTTGTGCATTTTCACCCCTTTTAAATTTCGAATTATTTAAGAACTGTTCTTAGACATCATTTATATCTTATAAGTAACTAATATTCAAATTTTCATATTTCTAGGCCCTTCAGTAACGCTAAAATCGCATTTTTAGAACGTTTTTTGCTCCTACGGCCCCTTTGGTGTAGTGGCACCGACATAAAACATAGCCTGTCTTGGAGCAAGTGTTGTCACCATCATTTTGACACCAATATTTTTTAAATCGGTTTGGTTCTTCCTGAGATTGTGTAGAAACTACCATTTAGAACGTTTTTTAGAACGCTTTTGTGCATTTTCACCCCTTTTAAATTTCGAATTTTTTAAGAACTGTTCTTAGACATCATTTATATCTTATAAGTAACTAATATTCAAAATTTCATATTTCTAGGCCCTTCAGTAACGCTAAAATCGCATTTTTAGAACGTTTTTTGCTCCTACACCCCCTTTGGGGTAGTGCACTGACATAAGATATAGCCTATGTTCTAAGTTGGACTACCACCATCATTTTGATACCATTACTTTTGGAATCGGTTCGGTAGTTCCAGAGCTTATCTACGACAAATAAACAATTTTTTCCTCTTTATAATAGGAGTAAGATAAGATAAGATAAGATAAGATAAGATAAGATAAGATAAGATGAGTATAGAAGTATAGATAAATGAATAATTTTTAAATAATTTGTTTGGGAACAGGGATGTATATACACACATATATATCTATATATATAAAAGAAAGTCTGGATTTTGTATTAATCAACGCGCAGCCAAAACTACTGATCCTAAAATCTTGAAAATCGGGGTAAAAATACTTCTTATGATATAGAGTGCCGCTAAGAAAGTATTTCCCAAAATTCCACCTCTAAGGGGGGTAAAAAAGAGAGCGAACTTAAAAAAAATTCCTTAAAAATCTGATTTTAAAGTTATATTTTAACTGATAACATATTTTGGTGTATTTTTGTATGCTGAATCGAATGGTACTAACTAAATTCTTTTAAGCCCAATAGTTCGAGAGATATTTTATATTTTTCTAATTTGGCTCTATCTTTGGCGCCAAAACCTGAATTTCTCAAGTGATCATTTCTAAAAACTCATTCTTTTCATTCTGTTACTATAGCAAGGGAAAAAATTCAAATTGAATAATTTTTTAGCCAATCCTTTTGGTTAAACAAAAATAACTTCGTCTATTAGAAAAAAAAATTCAAAAGCCTAAATAACAAAAACTAACTAAATAAATAAATAAAAAACTGTGGTACTTTTTCGTTCTAATTTTCGTTGCGATACCATGCCGAAATGTATGGTATCGCGCCATTTATTTCAACCCTGATCGTGCAAACGATTTTTATTGCAAACCGTCCACACATTAACATTTGCTAATTATTGAACGTGAATATTTTTATGCAGGAATTTTTAATGATGGAATTTATTTTATTCCATCCTAATCTCGCAAAACTTTTTAATTTGTTATTTTTTGAATAGAAAATATTTATTACTGATACAGATTTTACCATTTCGCAGTTATCTGATGATGAAGATGCTACAATAAAATTATTTTAGAAGTTAGGAATTATACATATAAAAATGTTTTGTTCAAAAAACCATGAATGTCTTCATTGAAAGAATGAAATGTTTACTGAAATGTGAGACATACGTATTGCGGACGCCATGCTTCAGTTGTAAAAGACATTTACAATTTCAAGACTGCAGTTTAAATTGACTATATTTTATTACTTGAAAAATATTTATTTATTCTTATATTTTAAGCATTTATTTTGGTATCCGTCGTCCAATTTCGCCAAATTATATAAATCGACAAACCACTCGCCAAATTATACAAAGTGACATAATTTTTATTTTAAATAACGAAAGAACAAATAAATTAGTATAACCATAATAAAAATACATTTAGAACGTCGAAATAAAAATCACCTGGTGACTTAAATACGTGTAACTTGCTTAAAGACAAGTGAATGTGACATTTACGATCCACCATTATTGGCTTTTAATCTTATAGTTTGGCAATCGATTTTTGGACGACGGGATAACCAAGTAGTACCATTATTTTTATTGATTTTAAAAAAATGTTAGGTCAAAGTCTGTAATTTTCAAAAGTTATATTTTTTGAATGCTCATTTTTTTATCAACAAAATTATTATTATTTTTTTTCAAATGTATCATTTCATTTTTGTGCCAATTATTACGCTTGGTGACAATGGTGTTGGCATAACAGGGAAATACCAAAACAGTTACTGATTTATTTCAAATGTAAAGAAAAAAGGTTTAATGAGCAATAAATATTGTAAATATGACTATAACTCAGATTCTACTGAACAGAATTTTGTATAACTTACTTTGTTAAATAGTAAATTTGGTTTATAAATGGTTTAATGTAAAAATCGTCATTCTAAGTTGCTACGGGAGTTCTAAAATTTGGTGAAATCGATTATGAAAGATTTCAACTTGGTTTATAAATGGTTTAATGTAAAAACCGCCATTCTAAGTTGCTACGGGAGTTCTAAAATTAGGTGAACTCGATTATGCAAGATTTCAAGTCAACTAATTAAATGCACAGTAAGTTAGATAATATTTCAGGGATTTTTTCAATATTTATCATATCATTCTGTGTTGTTTAATTACGGAGCTATGCGGAAAAAGTTCTCAGTGGTACAGTAAAGAAAACTGGAAGATATACGCTACAAAGATAGGGTATACTAGAGAGTATATATGCTATAGTTAATGAAGTTGAGCTCAGTTCCTTAAAAAATTCAGAAGTGATGCAGTATATACCTACCCCTACCTCCCAGAGAGTTCTATAATCAGGTTAACGCAATTATTAAAGTTATATTGAACTATCTCAATATATATATATAATGCGAAGAGAAATTTCATTTAGGCCGCTTTTATCTTGAGTTCTACTGAATAGATTTTGACGGGACTTACATTGTTAGTTAGATAATTTTTCAGAAAAGATGTTAGTATAAAACATAACGTTCTACGTTGCTTAGTTAAATAATTATGGGGAAAGATCTAAATCAGATGAACCCAATTTTGAAAGATTTGCTTTTTTTAAAGGTTCCACTGAATGAATTTTTATGGGATTTAACACGTTCACGCCGGCGCGGTGGGTCACATTCGATTGCCTAAGAGTTGTCAAGTCTCCGGCATTTGCACACCACTGTTATTTTAGAGAAAATGTTGTTCCTTTAAATCGCCCAATTGTTCTAATTAAATAAAACAACATTTTCTGTATTAAATTACTGGTATCCAAAAAGCTGGAGATTTAGCAGCTCTGAGACAGTCGAGTGTGACCCACCGCGCCGGCGTGAACGTGTTAAACTGTTAATTAGATCATTTTTAAGGAAGGTTTCGGTATATTTTCCAGTTTAAAAGATTCTGCTAAGTAGATGTCGATGCAACTTGATCGGTTAGTTAATTTTTCAGTGAATGTTTTAGTTTAAAGCACATATCATTTGCTGTTGCTTGATTGTAGAATTATAAATGAAAGATCTAGAATCAGGCGAACCCAATTATTATGAACGATCAGTCTTTTCAATAAGTCCAATTAACAGATTCTGGTGAGACTTGCATCGATAATTTTTCATGAATGCTTTTAGTATATCACATATTGTTCTATTGTTCTTTACCGAATTCTACACTAACAGATCAACTAAAGAAATGGTCCTTAACAGTCTAAATTTTTTATGACACAATAAAAGATATAATAGCATAATGACATTCATATTGCTTTCAGCAATGCGGTTGGATACACCAGGTAAATGTCCATATTGCTTTAAAACGCATCATCAAATTCACAGATATATTTTGTTTCATTCAAGATTTCTTTAGAAAAACCGACCAGCGTAGCGGGCGAAGGCGGCTAGTACATATATATAGGTTGAAAGTCAATCTGTCAGAAATATTGTGATGAAATAAATCAAATTAAATATCATTAGAAACTGACTAAAATTACAAAAATGCATCTTATTTAGATTTAAATAGTTTTCTAGAAATAGTTATTTGAAGTGTATAAATATAATGGATTATGCATTTTTTGCATATTTTTAAAGCACAATATGTCAAAATTTTCTTCAAAAGAGGGAAATTTGGCATTTTTTCAATATTAACAGCTCAATGTAATCCAAATATGAGTTTAAAGATTAGGAGTGTCATTTTGAAAATTTCTATTTTGAGGTGACGAGCAAGTGATTTTTCTCTATTTTGGAAAGGGATAATTGCTCTTCGCCCTAGAGGTTTTACTAAAAAACAATATTGTTAATTTTTTTCCTTAAGAAGCGAACATAAAAGATAATTTGAAAAATAAAATAAATGTATAAATAAAAATATTTCCAGGGATGATACATTGAATAAATTTTACATCTGAAAATATTGATAATTTTAAATATGATTTAAATACTACTAAAACCAATCAAAATCCCACTATTTTTATTTCAGATCCAGTTATAATGTAGTATTATGTACAGCTTAAAATTAAAAAATTAGTCACAGAAACTCCGCCTTTGATTGATAAAGCTTTTTTAATAATTTCATTATTTTTTGTAAAATATGTTTGATTTCGAAGATTATACAATTTTTAGACACGTTTAAATATTTTTTAACATTACAGCAATATTTTTTTTTATAATCTACATACTTTATTTACCTTTCCTAAATTATTTGAAGAAGATTTCGTCATTAGTTATTGAAATATGATTTTATATATAAAACGATGCCTTTGCGAAACTGAACAATCATTAATGGCAACTCGTGGCAATTTTCCAAAACTTTGATAGCTTTTCTCATATTTTCACTATTTTTATTTTATAACCATTTAAAAGATATTTTTACGTACAATTAAAAAAGGTAATAACACCCTGCCTTCGGTTAATAATAAATTTTTGATTAACAAATTATTTTTCACAAAATTCTTGATTTTAAAAATTCACAAGATTAAAGACACTCTTAGTGTTTAAAAATGACAAAAAACAAAAAATAATAATCTGCCTACATTATTTGTCCCCTATACATTATTTGAAACTTATTTAGTGATTTTATATTAAAATGACTTTTTTTTTAATGCAGGCTTTGAATATAGAATTGTCATTAAAAAAATTTTAAACAATTTTTCAAAATTTTGATATTTTTTTATCTTAAAAAATATTTTACTTAGAATCAAGAAAGTTAAAGTGATTACGTCTTAAAATGAGCTATAAGCATACCCATTTTCATTGAAATTTGTGACAGTGAATTAAATGGCTTAGGGGAACTGACATGGAATGACTCTGCTTGATTTGATTTGAAATGCGCCTCAAAATATTTTTAAATAAGAAATACTAATAAAAACACCCAAAATCCCACTATTTTTATTTCAGAATCAGGTAAAGGACACCTTTAAGTATATCCCCCATAAAAAATAAATTTAATAAAAATACCGCCTTTTGTTGATAATGCTTTTTTTGTTGTTGTTGTTGTTAATGCATTATTTTTCATAAAAAATTCACGGCTTCAAAGTTTAAACATTTTTTTCGACTCACTTAAAATGTTATAAGCGAAACAGTATTTTTTCCCCATAAACTGCGTACCCTATGTATTATGCATAAATTATTTGAAGATGATTTGTAAAGTAGATATTGAAATATGATTATATTTATGACATGCTACATTTGAAAAACGAGCAGTCAAGAATGCCAACTGACGGCAGTTTCTCAAAATTTTGACAATTTTTTTCTCAGAAACTATTTCATCAAGGAGCAAATAAAAATTACTGGTGATCACATCTTAATAGTAAGAACAAACACACGCAGTTTCATTAAAATCTGTGATGGTGGGTTGCCAATTGATATTTTACTGCCTGATTTGATGTGGAATGCCCCAAATATCTTTATAAAACTAAAATTTGTTGGTTATGTGAAAAGGAAAGTAATTTTCAGTCGATAATAAAATTTTATTTTGAAATTTTATGTTGTGCTTAAACTTTTGAAAAGCACTGTGTAACAGCGAAGTATCGTGAAGCGTATTAGACACATGGTAATAAGGCATTTAGCCTGATACAGGAGATAAATCGCCAAATTTCGTAATGCATTATTTTCATTTGAAATACATAAATTAAATACATTTAAAAAATGCGTTTTAACTCATTTCTTTTAAAAAAACAAAAAAATAAAAATAATAATAACACATAATATGTCAAAACATTTTCTTGAAGCATCAAAGAATTGTTTCTAAATTACACATGCGAAAAAAAATACTTTTGACGAAAAAAATGTTCTTGCCAAAATTTTATCCCGGCTAAAAGCAAAGTACGGTGATTACTTCAAATGTTATACGAATGTTCCGTAATGTGGTTTGCAACCAATGTCGAATTGTAAAAAGCGTCGCTTAACGCCAAGTTAATTTCATTGCAGTAATTTTTTTAAACTTTTGTTTATATATCTGTTACTTGTATAATTAATTACTACCTTGATGATCGAGCCTCACTGAAAACAGATGTAAAATACTCCTTATGTGGTTGTTTGCTCAAAGACAATGTTATATTTAAGTATTGCGCGGCAGCGCAATACTTATTTATTTCCAGTGTCACTTCTCAATGTTAATTTAACATGGAAAAGCCTATGGAGATGATAACTTTTTCATTTTTTCTTCCCACCTTTTTGTCCCTGATGCCACTCATTTTTTATTCTTTACTAATTCTAATGATATTATAAATTTAAAATGTATAAACGTTTGCCTGACGTCAGGGTTAAAAAGAATGGTAAAATGCCTTTGCATATGGTTGAATTATAACCCAAAGAGAAACATGGGCCAATTTTTGTTTACATTATTCAATTATTTTTCTTAATTTCAATTTTCGCTTTTTTCATTGAAAATCAACGGACATTTTTTCATAGAAAATGTAACATTTTTACTGCATTGTTGCAAAAATTTCAAAAGCCGTAATAATAATTTATTTCTTTTTAGGTGAAAGATTTTCACGTGAAACATTAAATTGAGCTAGTTTTTTTTTTTTTTTTCAAAAATTAAAAAGGTGAATATGGCGGCATAGTGGAAATAAAAAGGATATTTTCAGAATCAGTTTTTTCTTTAGTCAAGTTTATATTTTAGTAAAAAGTTCCTAATGGATAGCTATTTTTACGCAGGTAGCGAACTTAGTGGGGAATTACATAACTTAAATTTTAAAATGTATTTTTTTTTCCGAGATGAGAATTATTTATACCCCAAGTTAAACTTAGGTAATAATTTTCTGATGTGTTTACATCACCCCTAGGGAGAGATTAAGGTTTAAAAACTTAAGTAAAACATTTATTTTTTATTTTTTACTGTATCATAGCTATAATATTGTTAAATATTAGCAGTAAGGATTCAACACAATTTACTTTTACATTCAAGCGTTCCTGAGTGGGGGGATAGGGTATCTAAATTTAAGTGAAGTTAATTTTTTATGATTTGATTATAGATTTTTTTCAATTCCTACTATTAGTTCACACTCTCCCTATATTTATTTATTTATATATTTATTTATTTATGTATTAATATATTTATATATCTTGTTCAAATTTTCAATCGTTAATAAAATACTCATTATTCATCCTATCAAGTTGAAATAAAATTTTTTAAACTTGTACTGGATGACAATTGATGTTAATATAGTTTTTTCAAATATTAATTAATTAATTAAATTTTAATTAATTAATTTTAGTTTTGCATGGGAAACAAAATGTCGGCCATTGGTTATTGAAGATCAAAGAAAGTATTTTCAATAAGGGGTTTATCATAGGGGGGCCCCTGTTCTGTCGCCAAATACCGCCAAGTTTGTCGCCATCTTGGCGATATATAACCAAATTTGGCGGCCAAAATGAGTCGCCAAAAGCGACGCCAACTTGGCGATATCTCTAATATTTCGCCAAATTCCCATAGAGTTCCATTGTAAACCTACTTGCTTATAGAAAGTCAACAAATTGAGATATTTTAATGCAATAAAAACTAATATTAGCTTAAGAGATTATATTAAATTTTTCTTTGATGACGTAAGTAGGAATTGACTTTAAAAACAAAATTTTTATATTACTTGTTTATGTTCAGATTGGAAGTTTTTGTCCAAACTACCGCCACCTGCTTTCCTACAGTGGTGAAACATTTTGAATTACACATTGGTAAACTGCATCCCACATTGTGATGCAATATCACATACATCAAAGCCTGATGATAATACTCTCTATTAATTTTGAAATGCGTTCGTCTGAGTGCAGTAGTTATTGAAAAACCTGACCATATTAAACAAAAACATAATTTGAAGAACAAATTAAAAAAAAAAAAAAATTTATTTCCTACATTGTTTAAGCCCGAGAAGGGACAGATATTAAGTTATTTCATTCAATTAGTTCTACATTTAATATTAAATTTTTGTAACAAATTAGTTAGCCAATTGAAGATTAAAAAATAAAAATAAAATTAATACAATATGATACCTAAAACACCGTAAAAAAATAGATTCCGTTCAAATGAAATCGAAATAAATCTTAGACATCTTCCATTTTTAATTGAAAATATTTGTATTGCAGATTTTGTACTATGCCTATGACAATTGTGCATAAAATGATAAGATGCATGCGAAATACAAAACTTAAAAAAATGTCTAAGATTTATTTCTATTTCATTTGAACGGAATCTATTTTTTTACGGTGTTTTAAGTATCATATTGTATGAATTTTTTTTTTTATTTTTTAATCTTCAATTGGCTTAACTAATTTGTTACAAAAATTTAACATTAAATGTCGAACTAATTGAATGAAATAACTTAATATCTGTCCCTTCTCGGGCTTAAACAATGTAGGAAATAATTTTTTTTTTTTTTTTTTTTTTAATTTGTTCTTCAAATTATGCTTTTGTTTAATTATATTGTATGCATTTCATTTTTATTTTTTAATGTTCAATTGGTTTAACTGATCATTCTATATATAAAAAAAAGTTTTGATTTGGAAATGGACCAATGAAAATCTGCGGGTAGATCGGCATCCAATTTGAATGCTTAAGCATGGCCTTTCATCGTTAAAATTAAAAAACTGTTGCTTACAAAAATATGAAAATCGGTGGTATTATAGAGAAATGTTTGATAAACACGCTGATGCAGACAGTTTTCAAATCGAAGAATTATTTTAAGATATATTTAATGCTAAAGTTGGACAAAATCGTTCCATTAAAAAAGTTTTATTGGAGCAAAAACTGTACATAGGAATTTAATCATTTTGAGATCATTTTATACGTTATAAGTTCCCGGTGTGGAGATTGCATTTATTTTTTCTTATTTGACTCATTTTTTGAGATTTTATTTCAATTTTAAATTAAAGTTTTCAGCATTTCGAGAGATATTTTTTACAAATTTTAGAAAATGTTATTAATTTAAACTGTTGCCATTTGTATAAACAGCGCAAAGAATAATGTTTACTTCAAATTAAAAATTTATTTACACGTGACTATTACAAACAGAAAAAAAAACTTTAAAATTAGAATTAAATAAATACATGTTAAAAGCAGGAAAATTACGTCATAAGAACCATAGGCACAGATGTCATATAAGTCCCATATTGGCGCAATTTTTTTCCGACGTTAATTTTGCGAAAACATCAATAGCATAAACAACAACATCCGAGTTACCATATCAAGCAAAATAACGACACTTTAGCACCAGTTAAGTACCCGTTGCATATATGAAATTGGCGTCAGAAAAAAATTGAGCCAATGACATCTGTGCCGAACCATATTTACACTTGAATTTAAAAAGAGAAACGAAATCTTAAAATAAAAAAAATCATTATTATGCGTTAAAACTTGTCATTTGAGGAAATTACGTCATATTCAAAATGGCAAAAAATGTAGCGAAACAATTTAAATTGAAAAATATATTTGCGCGAGATATTTTGAGATAATCTTTTCAACTATTATCGTGAATTCGAAGACAGCGTAAATAATATTTCCTTCTAACAGCAAAAGTATTTTCACGTGAATATTAATAAGAGAAATAAAACTTTGGTGTAAATTACGTCAGATTTGAAACGATACATTTAAAATGAATTATTTAAAAGAACTATCTTATAGCGCTGTTAAAAAATACCGGGAGACAATGACACTGTTTACTTAATTCATTTTACATTAGCTTATTTTCAAATGTTTAAGGATACTTCTTAGTTATCCCGTCGACCAAATTACTGTCGCCAAATTGTAAGATTAAATGCCAATAATGGTTGCCATTAATTAATTAATTGCAAGATTAAATGCCAATAATGGCCAATAAAACCATTAATTCGACGTTTTATTTGTATTTTTATTAATGTTTTACTAATTTATTTGTTCTTTCGTTATTTAAAATAAAAATTATGTCAATGTATATAATTTGGCGAGTGGTTTGGCGATTTATATAAATTGGCGAAATTGGTCGACGGGATAACTAAGAAGTACCAGTTTAACTAATTTTTTAATTAAATACGAAAAAAGCCATTATAACTCTTAACAGCAGCAGATTTGGCCTTAAAAATCCCCAATTCAAGGAAAACGAATGGAAACCCATTTACAGAGAGATCGCTATTGTTTTTTTTTGTTTTTGTTTTTTTTTTTTTTAATTCAATATTTTTAAAGTCGATCAAATTAGCGTGCTTTTTGGATTTTGGTGTGCCTGAACGGGGGTTGGCGAGCGTAGCTCGTAGGGGGCAGAGCCCCCTAGGTGGTTACAAAAATTTAACATTAAATGTAGAACGAATTGAATGAAATATCTTAATATCTCCCTCTTCTCGGGTTTAAACAATTTAGGAAATAAATTTTGTTTTTTTAATTTGATCTGCAAATTAGGTTTTTGTTTAATTACTATTATAACTCTCTTATAACTTATAAACTCTCATACAGTTATAACAATGTTGTCGTTAGTATTATTCTTGTTTGACGGCAACCTTGCCTGTGTATCCGAATGCGGATTACTGGCCATTTTTCTTGTACGAAGAGTGGTTATAACATATTCGTTTCTTTTCGCATACCATGTACACATTGCGGCACACATGATATATACGCACCACGTTGGAACGAGTTTTTTTCCGACGCTAATGTCATATAAGCAACGGGGTATTTAAATAGCACCAAAGTTTCGTTATTTTGCCTGATTTGGTAACCCGATTGTTGTTGTTTATTTATTAACTAGCTGTCATCCGTGACGTCGTTCACGTAACATAGAAAGAAGAAGAAATGAATTAATTAAGCAAAGCATTTCCCTTCTGATAATTAAAAACATATATAATAAACCAATTCTTTATCCCATTTTATAGTAGACAATCTATTTATATATTACAATATCGTACGTGGCACAGAAATCGCAATTATTCGTTAACTGTTTAATGACAATGCCCAAATGAAACGCATCTCATTGGTTATTGAACGCATTGGTTATTGATTGATTATTATTGGTTATTTAATACACCCCCATACCTATAAGGGGTTACCATAGGGGGAGACCCTGTTTTGTCATCAAGTTTGTCGTCAAAAGTGACGCCAACTTAGCGATATCACTAATATTTCGCCAAATTCCCATAGACTTCCACTGTAAACCAATAGGGTTTACTTGAATACAGAAAATCAACAAATAGAGATATTTTAATGCAACAAAAACAAATATTACCTTAAGAGATTATATTAATTATATTTAACCCTCTCGCTGTGTAATTTTGTAGAATCAAAATAGGTTAAAAATTGCACATTTTTTATTACCTATTTCAAATCTTTATATATTTTAGAGTTTAAATATGCAAAAATTTTTTGTAAAAGAGTTCTGGATCTCAGATGGGATAGGATGTTAGAAATTAGGCGAAATCAGGGATGTCACTGGAGACTATTTTTATAGTCTCGCACTACTATATTAAGAAAATCAATTTTTACAGCGTATCTCTCTTGCAGATGTTGTTAAAGTCTATATGGATTTTTTTGTATTTAAAAAGTGGTTCTAGTTGAATTAAAAAATAGTCGCCAGTGGAAAAAATGAATCCCGGAGGTAATCTCGGATTGCGCAAAGTTTGTTACTTTTACGTTTCCCGAGGAAATCTCGGGTTGCGCACCGAGAGGGTTAAGGGAGTCCAAGTAAATTAAATTATGAATAAAAGTAAAATGATACAATGCTTAGCTTGCTTTCCCAAACACAAATTTTAATGAAGACCAAACTGCTCGCCAAAAGCGGCTAGTATGAGTAATTTAAGGTATTTTTTTATTATAGGGTCGTTGACAAAACTCAGGTTTATACGCTGAACCAGGATGTCTGTTTATATCATGAAGTGATAAGAAAATGGAACAAATGTCATATACGCACCGGGGTACCTAATTGTTGCCAAAATAGATTATTTTGCTTGACATGGTAACACCGGCTATTATTGTTTATCTACAGTAATATTATAAAGAAGTAAAAATTGTGTGTTTGTTAGAGGTAATCTCTGGAGCTACCGAACCGATTTCAAAAGTAACGGTATCAAAATGATGGTTTACGTCCAACTTAGAACATAGGCTATATTTTATGTTGGTGACACTACCCCAAAGGGGGTGCAGGAGCAAAAAAAAACGTTCTAAAAATGCAATTTTTGTGTTATGGAAGGGCCTAGAATCATGAAATTTGGAATGATAGTTACTTATAAGATATAAATAATATCTAAGAACATTTTATAAACAATTCGAAATTTAAAAGGGGTGAAAATCACAAAAAGCGTTCTAAAATACGTTCTAAATGGTGGTTTCTACACAATCTCAGAAAATACCAAACCGATTTTAAAAATAATGGAGTCAAAATGATGATGAACACCGTTACTCCAAGATAGGCTATATTTTATGTCGGTGCCACTACCCCAAAGGGGGTGCAGAAGCAAAAAACGTTCTAAATTACGGTTATGCGTTACTGAAGGCGTAGAAATATGAAATATTAGTCACTTATTAGATATAAAGGATTTCTATGAACAGTTCTTAAAAAATTTGAAATTAAAAAGGGGTGAAAATGCACAAAAAGTTTTCAAAAAAACGTTTTAAATGGTTGTTTCTACACAATCTCAGGAAATACCAAACCGATTTAAAAAATAATGGTGACAACCCTTGCTTCAAGATGGGTTATATTTCATGTTGGTGCCACTACTCCAAGGAGGTGCAGGAGCAAAAAACGTTCTAAAAATGCAAATTTTGCGTTACTGAAGGACCTAGAAATATGAAATTTGAAATATTAGTTACTTATTAGATATAAAGGATTTCTAAGAACGGTTCTTAAAAAAATCGAAATTTAAAAGGGGTGATAATGCGCGAAAAGGGTTATAAAAAACATTCTAAATGGTGATTCCTACTCAATTTTGGGAAGTATCAAACCGATTTAAAAAGTAATGGTTGTAAATTGATGGTAACAGACCTTGCTCTGACATGGCTCTGTTTTATGGGGTCAGGTAACCTTTGAACCAATAAAGTAGATAGAAAAGTGACCTCTGTAAGAATTGCAGCCATTCTTTAACTAATTAACTTTTAATTATGAAATTGGAAACACATGTTAGGAACAATTTATTTTATCAATCAAAGTTGTTAGAAAATGTATACACATACATAGTTTTTTTAAATTTATTTTTAAAGATAATACAATATTTACGAAATAATTATTCTTGCATGCGTTGCGCGCATGATTTTTCCCATTTGAATGGCTGAAACAAGGCAAGATTTTTTTTATGAGTACAGATATAAAGTGTTTTCAAAATGACCTACAATGAAAAAAATAAAACTTGTAGATCCCGAGAAAAAAATTTTTTTTTAGAGTAATTCGAAATATCGAGATTTTTTTAATGCAAAAGTAGCCGTGAATTCTAAACTTCTTACTTGAGAAACATAATAATAGGTCATTTTGTGCTTCTGTATTTTTAATACATCCACCAAAAATTTCGTGAAATTCTAGGCAACCGTTTTTCAGAAATCGTGCGCGCAATGATCAAAATCGCTGTTTTGAGAAAATTGGCTTTAAAGATTGAAAAACCCGTTGATCATATAGCAAAAGCTCAAAGTGTTTTAGACATAACTTCTCTTCTAATGCGAATTTTTGTATGGGGTTTGCTTTTAAATGTTCCCAAAGAATCATATTTAATCATAAGCTTTTAAAAAAAAATTCGATTTTTGGAAGCTTCAAAGGTTACCTGACCCCTTAAGTTTGTATCACTACAACCTTGGGGTTGCAGGAGAAAAAAACGTTCTAAATTGCGGTTTTGTGTTATGGAAGAGCCTAGAACAGGGTTGGCGAACCTTTCTATAGTCACGTGCCAAATTTTTTCAAAAAATATTTTACATGACCTTGACGTGCCAACTATAAAACAAATTTGGTGGGTTGAAAAATAATGAATTAAAACTACTTGAAAATTACTTATTAAGATTTTTATAATATGGGTAATATACAGTAAGTATGACACTGAAATACTTATAGAAACACTTATATTTTAGAAATTAATAAAAAAAATAATGTGATTAATTGTATTGTATCTTGGATGAAAAATAATTAATATAATTTTAATGCTCAGTTAATTTTAACAGAATGCAAACTAAAATGGATTTATCTGCAACTGCGCTCTATTTGATTTTTTATATTATTCATTTGAGAGAATAATGACTCACAGGTATAAATAACGGGGGAAATTATTAAACTGAAAAAAAGGTAGTTTATATTTAAATAGTTCTCAAATTAATTTTCAAGTTGCCATTACTTACCATCGGTATCTTTATTAATACATATAATAATCTTTCCTTTTTTGGGAGTTTTCAAATATTTTCTTTGTTTGATAAATTTTCGAACTATATTGAATAAGATTCAAATTCTTCAGTTTCCAATTAATCGAATTTAGAATTAAATCAAGTCGTCTAAATTTGTGTATTTTGTGTAAAATCACTGTATCCTGATTTAGAGACATAATCAATGCCGCGCCGTGCCAAAATTATTCTTTTGCGTGCCATAGGTTCGCCGACCCTGGCCTAGAACCATGAAATTTGGAATGGTAGTTACTTATAAGATATCAATGATCTCTAAGAACATTTCCTAAAAAAAAAACGAAATTTAAAAAGGGGTGAAAATGCGCGAAAAGCGTTATAAAAAACATTTTAAATTGCGATTTCTATGCAACCTCAGGAAGTACTGAATCGATTTCAAATATAATGGTGTAAAAATGATGGTGACAGCTCTTGCTCCAAGATAGGCTATATTTTATGTCTGTTTTCTCTACCCCAGAGGAGATGCAGGAACTAAAAACGTTCTAAAAATGCGGTTTTTTAATTATGGACCTAGATTCATAAAATTCTGCATGGTATATATTTATTAGATATAAATGATCTCTAAGAACATTTCTTTAAAAATCTGAAATTTAAAAGGGGTGAAAATGCGAGAAAAGCGTTCTAAAAGCGTTCTAAATGCCGATTTGTGAACAATCTCATGAATAATTACTGATTTCAAAAGTATTGGTAGGCAAATTGATGCTGACAGCCTCTGCTCTAACATAGACGCTATTTTATGTCGGTGTCACTATCACCTGAAGGTTGCAGGAGCAAAAAAGTTCTAAATTTCGATTTTTGTGATCGGTAGGGGCTAGCAATTTGAAATTAGGAAAGGTAAATATTTATTTGATATAAATGATCTTTAAGAACAGTTTCGAAAGAATTGGAAATTCAAAAGGGTGAAAATGCGTGAAAAGCGTTCTAAAAACGTTGTAAAAATGTCCTAAATTGCTATTTCTACTCAGTCTCAGGAAATACCAAACTTATCGCAAAAGTAATGGTTGCAAATTGATTTTGACAGTCCCTGCTCCAACATAGACTATATTTTATGTTGCTGTCACTACCATATGGGGAGTGCAAAAGCAAAACATGCTTTAATTAAACATGCTTTGCACAACTGAGGTGTCGAACATTTTGAAATATGACATGGTATTTACTTACAAGATGCAACTGCTTTCTAAGAACAGTCGAAAGAAAATTCCAAATTTAAAAGTATAAAGTGAGCGAAAAGCGTTCTAAAAACGTTCTAAATTGCAATTTTTATGCAATCTTATCAAATACCAAATCGATTTTTAAAATAATGGTGGCAAATTGTTGGTGACAGAGCCTGCTCAAACATAAGCTATATTTTATGTCTGTGCGTCTACCAGAGGGTTGCCGGAGCAAAAAACTTTCTAAATTGCGATATCTGTGATACTGAAGAGGCTAGAAACTTTAAATATGGCATGGTAGTTACTTATGAAATATAAATGCCTTTGAAGGACTGTCGAAAATAAATTCGAATTAAAAAGGGTGAAGGTAAGGGGAGGTGCGAAAAGCATTCTAAAAAAATCCTAAATTACGATTTCTATGCAATTTCAGAGAATATAAACCGATTATAAAAGTAATAATTGTGAATCAATGGTAACAGTCTCTGATCCTACACAGGCTATATTTTATGCGGATGATTCTACCACCTGGGGTTCACAAGAACAACAAACGTTCTAAAAAAGACCTTTAAAAGATTTCTAAATTACGTTTCTGTGGAATATTAGGAAATAACAAACCGATTTCAAAATTAATGTTGGCAAATTAATGGTGGCAGTTCCTATTTCAACATAGCCCTTTATGTTGAGAGATGTGGTAGGACTTGGAATTTGATACGATGGTTAATTTTAAGATGTAAGAAGATGGTTTCTAAAAAATTCAAAACTTCAAATGAATATTGAAATAAGCGTATTAATTGAGCATAAAAGTTTCAAAATATTTTCTAAATTATCATTTATTTAGTTTTATTTCTTTTTACTTATTTAAGTCTAACTTCTACCTAATGCAGTGTAATAATGAAGTTTAGTCAAACTATGTTTTAAATAGTAATTTTTGAATTATTCCTAAAAGTAGAATTTCTTTTAATAAAAATTAGACACATTAATATCACTTGGCAAATTTCTAATATTACGCGAGCAAAGCCGCGGGGTTTGCTAGTTTATTAATAAATTGTTTATTTACTTTAATTTTCTCTTAAAATTATATAAATTGCTTTGTTCTATAGTTTTTAATGAAACTTTTTTTTTATTTATTTTATTTCCTTTTTTAAGTAATAGAACATAATTTAAAAATATGCATGTAACTGGTATTCGAAAGCGATGTTTTCGCCAAATTGGCATTAAAAATAGATCGCGCCAAGCCAGTTTCGTATATAGCATGTGTGCCAAGAAAATTATCGGATGATACTTTTTTATATGTTTTACAATCATACTTGGCGTCAAAGGTGGGAATCTTCTAGAATATTAATAAGTCTTTACCACACAAAAAACAAACCTGTTTACAACAATGTATTTGCTTTTGCACCAAATTTCTTTCTCTAAAAATAGCAAATTGACTACGAACCCGATTACAGAACATAACCTTTCTATGATCGGCTATGATCTACCCGTATATGAAAACATTTAAACCATATGAACTGCGCTTTTATGTTTATAATTTTAGAAATTTTATTATTTCGAAGTAAATACCAAGAAAGGTAATTTTTTGAAATAGAATCGACAGCCAGTGCTGGCATCAAACCTGTGTGATAACAGCAGCAATCTGGTTCCAAACATATGCAAATTACAAACAATTGCCCATTATTTTCATTCTGCCGAAAACCACCTTAAATTCTCTGACGTAGTTTTGTGCGATACTATAAAAACGCGTAAACAAATGTACGCATTAAAAAAGTGGCATTAAAAAAAGCTACTTTTTAAAATGTCAACAATTATTTTACCCTTTTAAAGCTAAAAGAAATGTGGAATTAAAATTCAGCTGCCACACTACGATTTACAAACGTTTCTCCAATAAAAATATTTATACTGAATATTACTTTGACGACACAATCATAATAAACATTTATGTTCTTTGAACGAAAATGAAAATTTCTTTTAAAAATAAAGTAGTTTTTTATTAAATTTCCTGAAATGAACGGCTTTAAGAATTACCACTCGCAAAAAATTGTTTTATTCAGGTAACCTAGATGATTTTTTACTTTTTAAGAATGAAAATACATATTTCCTGCTAATCATTACGTCATTTTCGACATTGATAATTTTACTGTGCATATTGTTGACATTTGCTATCCATTTGCTCTTCAAAAGTTTTTTTTTTAAATTTTAAATTTAAATTTAAATCTTTATGTTAACCGTCCGAAGACGATGAACCGTAAGCATTGATAACAATTTTCTTTAAATAATAAGAATTAATACCATAAGACAATCTCATTTTATTTCAACATCAAAGCGTATCCGTTTAATTTTCCATATATGACGTCACATTTGCCTTCTTTCCGCACTTACTCAAAATTCATGCACCTTGTATTATTAAAAATACTCGAAACTTTCCGTTCTTTCATTTGGACATTAAATTATTGTTCTGGGTTTTTATTTTTTGGCAACGAAACAAGGAAGGTTAAATTTTATCTCAAAAATGTCAATTCATTGTGTATGAAAAATAATGAAATTTTGGATTATTAAGCAAAATATTTGAATGAAATAAATTAAACATAGTCTATGTTCATTTCCGGGTTGTAATCAATCTATATCCAAAAATACAAAAACATTAATTCACCCGTTTAGACGCTGAATTAATTCAAACTTTCGGACACATATTGACATTTATAATATTATCTATTTATATAAAATCCAAGTCTCTGTGTGTCCCTCACGATTCCGGTAGGACCGCCTCATTGAAATGAGCAATTGTTGAAAAATACTAATGCAGGGTTACCACAGTAGCGTCCAATGTTAGCCAACTTGGCGATAGCTGGCTAATTTGGCGAAATTCCCATTTAAAACCATTATTCTTTCATAAAAGAGGTCACTGAAATTTAATTTAAACTCCGCTCTTTTAAAATATTTTTTTCAAAATCTATGGGTGAGAATTTAAAGTACATCTTTACATCTTCCTCCCGATGCTACTAATAAAATAACCGCCAATAGACGACGCTGTACTGTGTGACCTCCTAACTGCCCGATTTTAAAGTGCTTTATGTACTTTTCCAGTATAGCTGCCTTGGCGAAAAAGGAAATTGGGCAACATATTTTCCGGGAACCTATAGATTGTTTCATTTTATATACATACGCATTTTTTTTTTCGATATTAATACGATTTATTTAACATTAAAAAGCCGTTTCTCTAATTTTTTACAGAAACAGATGTAATTTGTACATAAAAAACATCAATAATATACATATAAAATAAATATATAACACAAACAAAAACGCTCATCAAGTTTGTTTTCATAGCTGTTTATATGATTTGACAAAAAGTCTCGATACTTTTCCGTTATACGGACACGATGCCAAAATGTATGCTAATGTGCCAATTATTTCAAAATGCTAAAAGATATTTGTAATTTTATGCCACCAGTTTAATATGAGTTTTATTTTATTACTTTATTTTATAACAGTTATTTGTTCACTTATTTTAAGTATATATTTGTGATTTAATGAAATAGTTCGTATAAGTCTGTAATTTTCAATGTTATATTTTTCAAATGCTCACTTTACTATCGACAATGTTTTTTCTTTTATTCTTCAAATGTTTCAATTCCCGTGATTTTCATTTTGCGCCAACTATTACGCTTGGCGACAATGGTGTCAGTATAACGGAAAAGTACCCAAATCTCACTTTCTGATGCCCGAATTACACCAAGCTTTTTTTAAAAAACGCCAAAACCCCTACAGTGGAAAAGTACCAAACTGTCTATTATTTAGCGCTATCTGTGTCATAGTTTGTATTATACGCAAGGGGGAGGGGGGCAGCGAAGTGTTTAAACATTAAATATTAACGTTTCGGCACAGATGTCATATACGCCCCATATTGGCGCGATTTTTTTCTTAAGCCAATGTCATATACACAACGGGTACTTAACTGGCGCCATAGTGTCGTTATTTTGCTTGATATGGTAACCCGGATGTTGTTGTTTATGCTGTTGGTGTTTTCGCCAAATTGGCGTCGGAAAAAAATCGCGCCAATATGGGTCGTATATGACATCTGTGCCAAAATGTATATAAAGCAGTATAAAACTAAAAAATTAAGAGTAAAATAAATGCAAAATAAGAATAAACAAGAAAGAAAAATCATGCGTTAAGCATAAAATATGAAACACTTTCCAACACATCCTGAATGCTTTAACAAAACTTCGTTATTTGAGGAAATAAGGTAAATAAGATAACTAAGTAAACATTTTAGAAAACACATAAAAAATTTTAAAAATTGATTTCAGCAGTTACCGTCCTTAGCCAATAGTGCCGTTATTACATGCCACTATTTAGCTAAAATTTAATTTAAACAACTCTTAAAACTACTGAAATCACATTTCCACATGTTATCATCCATAGACGGTTATGTATCCAATTCTTTGCGTGACCCTGTATATCATTTTATCTATTTTCTACAAACATTTCTTAGTAAACTAAATGCAGTTCAGCGTAAAAATGCATAACTACTTTAAAAACCACCTTTAAGCAATTTACTCTCATATTCAGTAACCCTTACTAATTCTTTTGTGTAGCCCTGAATATGAACCTGCATTTAACACACAGTATAGTATGCATAAATGTAGTGAAACATAAAAGCACATATCATAATTAAAAATGCATTTCCAGCAATCATCGCTTATGTACAATTTTTCGGAGAAAAGTTTCTTGGCGAGAAAGAAGTTTGCCAACGTATTTTCTGACAACCTACTTACTGCTTCATACTCACAAGCAAATTTTTATATATGTATACAATTTATTTAATATATAAAAAGCTATGTACCCATTTTATAAAGAAACGGAAGTAATTTTTGCACAGATGTCATATACGCATCGGCGTTGGCGTGATTTTTCTCTGACGCCAATTTGGGTTCCAGTTCTTTCGAATACCAGTTATATATTTTTTAATTATTTGCTATCCATTATTTCCATTTTGAAAAGGAAATAACTGTGCATAAATAAAAGTTTGAATAATAAATGTAGAACAAAACAGTTTATATAATAATAAAAAAAACGTAAATAAACAATTTATTAATAAATAAAAAACAATACCCGGGTTACCATAGTAGGCAAAATAACACCATTTTAACGCCAATTAAGGATCCCGGTGCATATCTGAAATCTGTGCCGTAATTTGTATATAAAAAAATATTATATATATTTAAAAACGATTTTTCTATGTATATAAGTGCATGTATAAACAAAAACAAAAGTTCATTAGATTTGTTTTCACAGCTGTTTATATATTTTGGCAACACATCTCATTTTCTAATGCCCAAATTGCGCCAAGCTTTTTTTTTCAAATGCGCTATAATAGAAAAGTACCTAAATAAATAATGGTACTTTTCGGTTAGCCGGGCGCCAGTGTTATATTTACATACATATATACATATATATGCACATATATGTACATATATATATGTACACACACACACATAAATATAGGCATACATATGTATATATGTGTGTACATATATGTGTAGATATATGTATATATGTATGTAAATATAACACTGGCTCCCGGCTAACCGAAAAGTACCTAAATAATTAGTAGAAATAACCAATTATACAAACTAAAACTTTTTATGGCACAGATGTCATATTCGCCCCATATTGGTGCGATTTTGTTGGATTGCCAATTTGGCGAAAACATCAACAGCATAAACAACATAATACGGTTACCACATCAAGCAAAATAACGACACTTTGGCGCCAGTTAAGTATCCGTTGCGTATATGACATTGGCGTCAGAATAAAATCGCGCCAATATGGGGCGAATATGACATCTGTGTCCTTTTTATTTCGAGATCAAAGCATTGTTTTTAATTTCGATTAAAAATACATATATCCTTGGATAACTTCAGTTGAAATATCTCATTCCATAAAACTAAACAAAAACAAGTGATTCATTCATCGTGAAATGTAAAAAATATTAAATCATTGAGGTAATCATTCACAAAGTAAGTTCTTCAACAATCAATGGACAATATTCTTATGACGTCATAGTAGGTAAAATGGTGGCGGTATCGTTTGTTTATGGTTTGAATTCACAAAGATTTAATTTTGCAATGTCTCTTAGTTACATTATTTTATTGTCATATTTATGAGCTCAGAACAAAGCATATTTTTTCAATATTTAGTTATTAAAGACGGAAAAAATTATAAATGCATGATTTGAAAAATTTAAATAATTTTCTTTCTTAATATTAAAAAATAACATCGGGAAGTAACAGCGGGTTTAAATTAAATAAATTTAACTGTTTAATTCTGTTGTAATATTCAAAATAACTTTATTTATTAGATTTCGGTAAATAACATCAGGGCCCGATTAAAATTTGAAGTTAGAGGAATTACAATGTCATTTCAGGACCTTTATTTTGGAGAAGCTTTTCTAAATTCCACATATACATGGAAACTCTTCAGTGTTACAAATATTATTCCTAGGACTGACATGACATGAGAACAGCCTGCAATTTTACACAAGTTTTTGAAAACTACTTTTTATCAGAAATTTTATTAAAAACTGGTTACTCTTTTGGGTACTTTTCGGTTAGCCGGGCGCCAGTGTTTTATATACATATTTATATACATACATATATGTAAATATACATATATGTAAATATACATATATTTACATATACAAATATTGTACATATACACACACATATATATGTAAATATATATGTATATTTACATATATGTATGTATATAAATATGTATATAAAACACTGGCGCCCGGCTAACCGAAAAGTACCTTTTTTGTTATAGTGGCCCACACTATTAGGATTATGACAAGTTGCAGCCAATTTCGCCAACATCGTAACAAAGATCGTGAAGCACACACATATAATACCATATAATACCATTTCATGAAATCGTATACGATAATTTAATTGTTTTTAACCTTACTTCAAGTGTGTAATTTATTTATTTTTAAGGCTTAACAATCCAAATTGTCCAATACATGAATTTTAAAAAAATGTAAACAAAGATTGAATAGACATGACCGCAAAAAGCCTCAAATGTGCACAAAACTGGGAACCAAAGTGTGCAGATTAGAGGTCTTCTACTGCACACAGTTTTTCATAAATGTGTTTCGTTCTTAAAATGTGTTATTTTCATCTATCACTACGGAACAAGCGAGGAAACTCATATTCTTGCATATGAGTTGTATATATCTTTATATCTAAATTTCCGTCATTTTTGACGGGCTACCTTTCTAGTAAGGATATATTGTTTATTTACTTTTATTTTATTTTCTAAAATTATATAAATTTCTTTGTACTGTAGCTATTAATTAAACTTTTTTTTTATTTGTTATTATTCCCTTTTTAAAAATATACATGTAACTGGCAATCGAAAACGAGGTTTTCGCCAAATTGACGTTTGGAATAAATCGCGCCAACTTGGTGCGTATATGACATCTGTGCCCCAATGACAATATGGATACTTTTATATTAGCCGAACGCAAGTGATAAATGGCCAAAAACTTTTGGTACAACTTAGTTATCCTGTGACCAAAAATCTATCGCCAAACTATAAGATTAAATGCCAATAATAGTTGATCGTAAATGTCACATTCACTTGACTTTAAGCAAGTTACACGTGTTTACGTCATCAAGCGATTTTTATTTGAATTTTTATTAATGTTATACTAATCTAATTTATTTGTTCTTTCGTTATTTAAAATAAAAATTATGACAATTTGTATAATTTGGTAAGTGGTTTGGCGATTTATTTAATTTGGCGAAATTGATCGACGGGATAACTAAGTAGTAACAAAATATTCCCATACCATATTTATATTGCATTCATTTCATTTAAAATTAGCCGGCTTAGATGCCGTATATTCCCGCTGCCGCTATCTTGGATGTTTTGAGATTTCTTGGCGATTTTTTGTTGACGATGTTTTACATTTTATTTTCGCTAAGCCTAACTTGCGCCTAAATCGTTGCGTGGCGACTACTTGGCGGAAAACGGGTTTTACACGAAAACAAAATCTAAGATGGCGGCTGCGGGAATATACGGCACTGTTCCGGCAAACCTTCCAATCTCTTGATTTAAAATACATGATTTGAACTAATTTCATCATACTTTTGGCGTTTTTAAAAAAGTCGGTGCAGTTTGAGCTTATAAATGATATGCATACATGTAAAAAACTTGATGAAAGTTTATGCTTATTTTTACATATAAATATAAACAGTACTTGTTAGTTATCCCGTTCGACCAAATTACTGTCGCCAAATCGTAAGATTAAATGCAAATAATGGTTGATCGTAAATGTAACATTATTACAAATTAGACGTGTTTACATCATCAAGTTATTTTAGTTTCGGCGTTTTATCTGTATTTTTATTAAAGTTATACTAATTTACTTGTTCTTTCGTTATTTAAAATAAAAATTATGTCAATTTATATAATTTGGTCGACGGGATAACTAGCAATTACCATATAAACATTGCATTTATGTATAATAATTATTATTATATTTTATATAGGACAAGTTTCTTGTATTTGTATGGGAAAATAAGTAAATGGTTTTTTACGCAATAAATTTCACAAATGTTTAAAGAATTGCTTGGGTATATCAAACAATGGATAGGTTATTAGAAAACATGCATGGAATTTTGACTTCTCCCGCCAAACTCAATTTCTGTACCTCGCCAAGGCCTCTATACTGCAAAAGTGCCAATTTCATTTAAAATACTAAAACAAAAAAAGAAAAAGAAGAAGAAGAAATGATGCCATAATCAAAATGTTTTATTTAATCATCCAATTTTTTTTCTAATTTGCGCACGTGAAATATAGAAGACACTATTGGTGACTAAAAAATTATGTTACAAAGATTATCGCAAAATATCAAATACTAAGTTATTTTGGCTTTTTTCTTTAAAACAGAAAAAAAAAATCCAGATTTATTTTCCTGTTTAAATAGGTTTTATTATACTTTAATATTAGTGCGTGCATATTATCTTTGCTCCGGTATTTCGGTTTTCTACAAAAACATCCAGCCAGTGAAAATAACGTACACGAAATTTCTGTGACGTATGAAGATAAATTGTGCTTTTTTATCAGTTTTTTTAATATATTTTTTAAACGGTTTGGAACTTATTTTTCACAGTGCATTCAGTAGGTTACCCTCATAGGTACCTTCTGGTGCACTCAGAAACGAAATCCGACAGATATTTTTTGAGTTATGTTTGACGAAAGTTTTAATATCCATCGTAGCTGTTTGTGACCTGAAAGTAATATTGCGCTGTGTATTAGCCTTCGCTTCGCTCAGACAATTACAGATTTTTTTTTTTTTTTTTTTTTTTTTTTTTTTTTTTTTTTTTACAGTACATGATACGCTTTCAATGAATAATATTGTTTTTGTCAAAACACATTTTTTAGTTTAATTTCCTTAAAGGTTTTTAACGAATTTTTGTAAGTGACGGATACATTTTTTAAGACATTCTGCTTTAAAATGAGGATCTTATAGCTAAAAAGAAATGAATTTTTCTTTTTAATTTATTGTTTTTACTCTCCACTACATAAATCTTTAAAATGTGAAGACTATGTAAATATTTATCTTTTTAAAAATATCTGAGATATTTTGAAGATTTTTTTTGAGATATTTGGAATACTTTTTGACAAGGAAATCTCCTTTTTTTAATCTCTTGAGAATAATCAGGAGATGATCCCATTAATTTCGTTTTATTATATAAAATCTGCATAATTTTTCAAAAATAAATACTGAAATACTTCACTGCATATGAATTATAATATTTAAAAAAATCGCAGTTTCATATAATTATGGTCACAATGTAAAATTATACTTTACAAAATATCGAAACAGAAAAAATAATTAAAATAAATTTCTTCAAAAAAGTTCTGTAATGTTAATTCTTCCTTCAAAATATCCTTCAATGTGTAACTTTAATATTTCAAAACTATTCGTATCATTTGATTATCCAGACACTTTCGAAAAGGGGTTATATCCAGTAAACTGCTTAAATTAAAATAATAATAATAAAATGAACAAAGAAAGAAAGAGAGAACGGGAGAGAAATTAGAAAAAAATAGGAAAATAACTTTAGTAGTGTCAGAATGAGAATTTGGCACCCCCCTGCGTTGCCTTGCGGAGGGACGTGGAAGTTGCCTGTGGATGTGGAGACCTCTGGAGGCTCATCGCGCACGCTGATAAGACTCGGTCGCTGAGAAAACGCATTTCGGTGGAGAAGATAAGAGGGGGGCGTGTTGGAGTATGCTGTCGGGAATTGATAAGGAGTTGTATTATAGTACGAGTGTATTTATTTCGGGAAATGAGTGAATTAGCGAGACTTTGAACATATTTGACGGAACTATTTCTGGGATATAGTGTCTTACAGTACGAGGGTATTTTATTTATTTTCAAAGGTTATTTGTGTGGAGATAGAAAATTATATTTTTATAATATAGATTTATTTTATATAGAATTTTATAGATATATTTTTATTTTCGAACTTAATGGATTTTGAGAACATTTATTTATTGCTATTATCATTTTTTTTTTGTATATAATGGATGTGTGCTAGAAAATTGGGAGGATATGCCTTAGAAAAGACTAATATTTTATTTTGGAAATGTATTTAGCGGGTGATAGGTACTACCATCTTTCGTTTGAAATGTAATTTATCGGATAATATGAGATTTTAAAGTGGGAATTTGCGGGAAAGAATTTGTGATTTTTATGTTGGAAATGCATTTGGCGGAGATACTCAAATTTCAATGGATGACTTTATGATGTGTGTTGTTCGAGAAGAGGTATTTTTGCGTGATGTATTATGATGTTTGTGTAATTTTTATTTGGAGGAAATTTACTATAACATGGTTATATTTATTTTGAGAATTTAATGAACGGAAAGGATTCTTTCTTTTTAAATGAACAGATGATAGAAAAATTTTGCGGAAAGATTTTAATTTTGAGAACTTAATTCTTTTTTCAATTTTTATTTTCATATGTATGTTGCTCGAGAAGTTGTAGATATGTAATTATTATCATTTTAGTGTAAATTTTGAAGGATGTGAACTTTAACATGGATATAGCTTGACTGAAATTTATTTTGTTTGCATGCACAAAGAAAATATTTTAGTTGATTTTGGTAAACGTCATGGGAAAGATTGGTTTTTTTTCCATTTAATTAAGCACTAAATGGAAAACTGACGGGAAAGGTTTTAAATTTTGACATTTATTTTCTTTAAAAGTGAGCGGGGGATAGAGAATTTGTTGGAAGCGTCTTATAACATGATGATATATTTAATTTATGTTGCGCGAATGAGTTTTACTTTGATAACTTGGAATCGAATAAGCGTTAGACAAATTTCGAGGGAAAGATCTACTTTCCTATAGCAGAGATTTCGCATAGAGTGTTACCACTGAATAAAATGAAATGTATATAACTAAATAAAACTAAAAGATGTTGCCACTAAATAACGTGAAAAGTAAATTACGAAATAAAATAAAATAAACATTTAAGTTCTTAAAAACACATAAGTAAAAGAAACGTAAAACTTGCAATAAAATTAAATTCGTAAATTGAAATAATAATAATAATATTGAAGTAATAATAATAACATTGAAGTAATAATAATAATATTGAAATAATAATAATAACATTGAAATAATAATAATAATAATAACATCGAAATAATAATAACATTAAAAATAAAAATAATAATAATAATAAGGAAATAATAATATAATAGTAATAATAATAGCAAAAAGCAAAAAAGAATATTTCGTTGGTTGAAAAACAAATAATGTTTTTCTTTAGACTCGATGTTTATATATATATACATATTGCAGTGTTCACTATATATTCACATATTTGTCGATGTGTTAGATCTTTTCAGAAAATTAACTAGATTTTTGCACAATATTTGTGAGAAAGAATTTTTCTTCTAAAGGATTCATTTGATGTTTCTTTTATAAAATGGTATGGAAATAATTTTACATATTACATAAAATAAATTTTTTCAAACTTCTGCTTGAGGAATCAGTTATGTTAGACTTGAGAAAAAGAAAAGAAGCTCTGCATTTTTCAAGGTAGAAATCTCGTCTTTGTGTTTTATCGAACTTGAGAGTTCTTTGATCTCAACAGATTGAAGATACAGAATTTACTATAAGTTTTAAGCAATTTCTAGACATTAGAATTAAAATTAATGAACGAGTACTTTCACTATGCAAAATTTAAAATAAATTAATCTAAAATTAATGAAATTTATCATTCACTGTTCTGTATGTTTAATTGAGTATTTAATTAGATTATGATTTTCTTGAGAGTCGCAAGTTAAAGATTAAATAATTCACTTTTAGACATTCTGCGCATTTTCAGTAAGCATTAAATAAATTTACACTAATACGGCTCGCGAAATTTCTAAACATTTCTGTTAAGTTAATGCGCCAATCATCTTACATGATTTAGATCACGTGACTAACATAATTTTTTAAACCAACCATGTTTGAGTATTTATAATTTTCTGCACTCGCGCGCCCCCTATGATTGTATAAATTTACATGGAATGAGATAATTTCACCATTCTGTGTATTTTCATTGAATTGTTAGGACCTGCTCAAGTGATTCAGGCGTTTTAATTTATGTCGTAATGGAACGAAGCATGCAATCGTCTTTCTTAAGTGTTGTTGATGAATCCAACTCGAAAGGTCAACCATTATCACCAGGATTAAAGCATCAAGACATGAAATTTTCATCGTCACCTGTTTCGAATGATGTGAAGACTTCTTCATCAGGATTGAAGAAACAGAAGTTACCCTTCGTGTGTACTACTTGCAACCAATCCTTTTCTAGAAAGTTTGAGTTGATTAGACGTATGAAATCTTACTCCAAGAAAAAACCATTTGCTTGTGATTTGTGCGAAAAATCTTTCGTTCAAAATAGTTATTTACAACGACATAAGAGGATTCATTCGAAGACCCTTGTAATGACCATTGTCTGATTTATGCAATGACGCATTTTCAAGAAAATATGACTTACTAAAACACAAAACGATTTACAAGACCACCAAACAACATAGTTGTGACCTCTGCAGTGGGTACACGACATTTCGATCCCGACACTTCGGTCCCGCCGTTTCGGTCCCTGGCCATTTCGGTCCCGAGACATTTCGGTCCTGAGACATTTCGGTCCCGACACATTTCGGTCTCTGGCCATTTCGGTCCTTGCCATTTCGGTCCTTAACCATTTCGGGCCCTTACAATTTTGGTGCTCACCAACTTATAACTCGGATTCTAATTGTCGTGGGCCCGCCAAACGCTGCAATTTGAACATTATTTGGACCCTTTTAAAAAATACCCCCCCCCCCCGCCCTCAAATTTTATAAAAAGCTGAATAAAACAGTCCGATAAATTTAAACTTTTATAACTCGTGATTATGAAATCACAGCGAGCTGAAAATTTGTTTGATTGAACAATGTGATATAATTTTACAGGGGACATTGTCTTTTTTTTTAAACTATTATTATTTAACAGAATGGATTTTTTAAGATTTATTATTATTATTAGGTATTTTATATATACTATAAACGGCCATAAATGTTTTTTTGGTTGTTTTCATACATTTTTTGGGACGTTTAAATTATCATAAATTAAATAATTAAACTGTGCTTATTTTTTTCTTCTTTCAATTAGATTAATCATAAATGTAATCAATTAGACACATATAAGCTATTATATGCAAATATTTCCTCAAATCACCCCTCTACACCCTCTCCTTTTAATAATTCAGAAATGAGATACATTTATTGAAGTACAAATTAATTTTTTTTTATTATTTTTATAATACAAAGTTGCATCTTATAAATTTGTTTTCATAAGTTACTTTACCATTATAAACATTGGGAAAACAATAGTGATTTGGTAACTAGGCGTGCTATGAAAAATATTTGGTTTTCAGAAAATTCCACCCACCACTTCATTTTTTTTTTTTAATAATTATTTCTTGCAATTTTTTAAGTCTTCTCACCCTTCGAAGACGACTTTTGTGAGCTATTTTTATTGAATCTGGGCCTATTTCTTTGTAATAGGATTATTAGTTTTAATTTTATGTAATAATGTAACTATTATTTTAATTAATTTTATTTGTAAATTTTATCTGACAAAACTAAGCTTTTTTATATTTGTCGTTTATTTATTTTTTATATTACTCTTTTCCTCCCACTTTCCCAGAAGAAAAAATATTTATTTATTTTACTTTTATTATTAATTATATTAATAGTTTTACATTTCGGTAACTTTAAATATAAAAATAAATATGTAAAGAATAAATTTCAGTTTATAACTACTATAGAATATAATGATAAATTGAATTAAAATATATTATGTATCGATTTTATTTTAAAGTAGAAATTTGTAATGTATATTAATAATGTTATATTAATAATGTTATTAATTTAATAAATTTAGGATACATTAAATTAAAAAATATATATTTACTAAAATTTTAATTTAATTTTTATATGAAAATTACTAACTGTTTTGAGAATTAATTAATAGCAATTATTCATCACTTAAAGTTTTCATTCAAAATTTTTGGTTTATTATTTTTCAAGAAATAAAATAGAATTTTTTTTTTTAAATCAGTCTAAAAAAAGTAATAATTAATTAATAATTAATTTTCAAAGGACTATTTTCATTCTATTCCTTTGCCGAAGATTAGCAAATGATAGTACGCCTTTCAAGCTATTAAATGAAACTGTCATATCAAATTTTAAAAAGTGGACTATTATCGTTTTACACGTTAGTCATTTAATTTTACTCTGTTTTTTCCAGAAAGAAAACTGGAAAATAAAAACAAGCTTTCTGTCCACCATTTAAAAAATTAAGGAAATTTTAAATGTCTAATTACAATATGTATATATATGTGTGTGTGTGTGTGTGTGTATATATATACAGGTACATATTAGAAAAAATTTCAATAAAGAGCTCTAAAATTATTTTATTTTAATATTTTTTATTAAATATCGTCCGAACTACAGAATAAAAGGCAGGAAATTATGTTTGATAAATGAATAACAATATCAGGAGATATTATATTCAGCCATTATTTTGCTTGTGTGTTTAAATGAATAAAACCCAGGACGAAAAATGACTACTGATGGAAAATGGGTAGGTACTCTTATTAAAAATCTATTGCAATCGAACATTTCCCCCATTCTTAGGTATAAGTAGAAGATCTTCCAGAGAACGCTGTCAAAGATGCCCTCATAGCATGCATGGTCACAGTGACGTCGTTGTGACGTCACTGTGAGTCACTGTGGTCACGTCACATCTGTGACCGAAATGCCACCACTCAGTGATGTCACATTGTGAATGAGATGTGAACTTCTTACAAAACTTAAAAAAATTACAAAAAATCTTAAACATGTTGTTACTGTAAAATTTTATTTTTCTGGCAATAAAAAAGAATTGTTATGTCACTGCATGTAACGTAGGTCACGACACACTCACAAAAAAAAAATGTAATAAATTGTAAAAAATTGTAACCCATATTGTAAGTCACAGTGTGAGAAAAATATGAACTTCAAAAATCTTTGAAAATGAAGAGAAATGTTTTAAAAAGGCCCGCGTTACAGCGGCATAAGGAATGAAAATATATTAGTGGGTAGCAAGTAGTAAATTCAGACACGAAAAGATGGTGGGGGGGGGGGGGGCATATAAAGGAAAATGCACGGTACAAGTATCAACAAACTAGATTTCCATGCTATATTTTATCAATTTGATATCTAAGAGTGTGAAAGTATACTTTTTTCCTGATTTCAATTTTATCTAGTATTGCAATTTAATATAATAATCCTTCTCTTATTCTTATTATTATAAAAGTGTTTCTCGGAAAAATGGTACGTGCTGGAGCAATTTGGATAGCATATTTAGAATTAGGAATATTAAATATATACACTTTACATATTTAGTTTGCAGGAAGGAAAATTTTTAATTTATTTTTACCGACCACTGGTATTCGAAACACTTTTGTGGCTTCAAACTAAAAAATTTCTATTATAGTTAAGTCTGCAGCTTTTAATGAGCACGTAGAAAGAGTCTTCAGAGTTTAGTCATACATACATTTCTTGCTTTATAATTTGCATTCAAGTCATATTTTTTCCTGTTAGTGTACCTATTTTAAGTAACTATTTTTTTTAAAAATTCTACTTCTTTCAGACTTTTAAAATAAAATTAGCATTTTCCGAATAAATAAAAATAATACAAAATTTATACAAAACCCATGATATAATTTATTATTCGTATTTCAAATTTGTGTTTTAGAGATATGACTCTAAAAAAAAGTTATTTTAAGAATTGTTTTATTTTACAGGAAATTAACATGAAAAGAATGACGATTGACAAAGAAATTTTTTTTATCCTCGATATTTATTTATATCTTTTTATTTTTTAGGAAGATATTTTGTATTTGTGTGAAACAATCTTTACTTAGAAAAAGGGAGGGGGGGGGGGTTAAAACTGATAAAAAGAAAAGGTAAAATAAATTGGAAAATTCTTCAAATACAAAAATTTAAATACAGACAGTCTCATAAAATGATTGCACATATAAGTTCCATATCTGTTTATATAAAAGGAAATAAACTCACACCTGCCCCAAATCGTCTGCCACGATACCGCAGGGTAAACAGAGAACTTTTTGTTCTAACAGATGCGGTAAGTTACTAGTCTAAAATGTAAGCTTTTGCGTGTGCCTTTTTCAATGGAAGAAAAAGACGTCGCCATTTTCAGATACACACGGATATTAATAATTAATTTATGGAGCTCAAAAAGTAAGTCTTATTTAATTTAAATTGTTTGTTCCTGTTTTGTATATTTGGTGAGATGAGTTAAATAGTTTTATATTATACCTATAGAAAGAGACTGTTCTGGGATTGTTTTTCAGATTAGAAATTAACATTATACTGAATGGGAAATGCCGTTTTACATACTATAGTAGTGAAACTTTTGAAAGACATTTTTTCATTGCTAATAATATTTTAAATTATTATTTAAAATCCTAAATCTTCATATCAATGTTTTCAGATTTAACATTTGCCAAAATTATAAAATAATAGGAATTCCTTGTAACATATGGAGAGATTTTTGAGAAATTGTTAAATCTAATAATACATTTAATTCATCTATTTTTTCTATTATCATCGTACTTTGTTGTTGTTTAATAGTACAATTATAAATACTAATTATATAGTGTTTTTCAAATTGTTATATTTATTTTTTTAAATTGTATGTAAGCACGTTTTTGCTGTTCGTGATTTTAATCAAACATTTAATTGTAGACATTCAGAATCAGTTATTAAATTTTCTTCGATTGTAAACTCATTTTCTACGTTTTCGATACACGTTCGATACTTCGCATTAAAAAATAAAATATGAAAATTAAGCATTGAAATAAAGTGTTTTTCATGCCTGATAACAAGTTTATAGATTAAACTGCTTTACTATACTTTTTAAAATTTGATATTTATAATATTTATAAAAAAATATTTATAATTTATGATATTTATAAAAGTTGATATTGTACTGTTCATTAGCGATAATTGCTGGAAATGCATTTTTAATTATAATATGCGCTTTTATGATCCACTATATTTTTGCATAGTATATGGTGTATATAAAAGCTATAATTCATATACAAGGCTACACAAAAGTATACGTAAGAGTTAAGGGGTATGGGCGCAAATTGCTTAACCCCTTCGCGACGGGAGCCTTTTACGAAATGTTTATTACTTTGCTATACCGGTTTTAAAAAACAGAAGTTTGTGCCTATTCAAATCGGGAAAATGCTCGGATTAAATAAGGCAAATTTTACAGTAAAATTTTACTGGTGAGGATAAACGAGGATCCTTAGGCCTATTTCCGGCACGTATACGTGTCGCTCGTCCCCAAGGGGTTAAAGGTGTTTTTTAGATGAGTTATGGATTTTTATGTTGAACTGCATTTAATTTACTAAGAAATGTTTGTAGAATATGGATAAAATGATACACAGGGTCACGCAAGGAAATGGATATATGGCCGTCTATAAATTATAATTTCTGGAAATGTGATTTCAGCAGTTTTAAGAGTGTTTTAATTTGAATTAAATTTTAACTAAATAGTGGCGTGTAATAAAGATTCTAGGTAAACTACAGGGTTGTACAAAAGTATTCAAGTATGTTTTTATATATTAGTATAAATTTTTGAATGAGAATTTCATCCTGTTATGCATTTTCTTGCTAAACTAAATTTTCACATTATATACTAGTATATATCAACCTACAGATTAAATACAGGGCTATTCAAAAGAATTGGAAAACATATTTGGCTATGAACGGTAACTGCTGAAATCAGTTTTTCAAATGTTTTATGCTTTTTCTAAAATATTTGCTTAGTTATCTTATTTACGTTATTTCCTTAAATTACGATGTCTAGTTAAAGCATTCAGGAAGCGTTGGAAAGTGCTTTATAATCTATGCTTAACGCATGATTTTTCTTACTTGTTTTTTCTATTTCCCAGATCAGTCATTTCCTATAAATCATACCAAATCTATTTAGCTCATATTAACAAAATACAATATACACGGGAATAAAAAATTTAAATAAATATGGCTTATCTTATTCTTCTTTAAATAGGAAATGTATTAATATCCGTTAGACTCCATGTTCGTATTTAATAAAATAATAACAAATCACAACACACAAAACATTCTTAATATAAAGCTTGAACTCAAGATCAAGCTTAGAACTTAATAAAAAGGATGCCAGTTGATAAGCATTGTTTTTTTCAGTATAAAAATTAAAAGTATTTTAGAAGAATAGGACTCCAAAATAGCGATACATTGCTAAAAGGTACGGTAAAAAGATAATATTGTATATTTCAAACAAAACTTTATTTTAAAATTCATCACAGTGTTTATAACAAGAATCATCACAGTATTAATGCTTGGAAATTTTTTCAGAGAGAAACATTCGCCTTGCAAACAATATTTCAAATGGAAATCAAATTTCAAATTGATTGCTTAAAAGGCGCAAAAGCCAACATAGTGAAAAAAATTCTATAACGGTACTTGAATCCGGGCCATCAGTATAGCACACTGACATTCTACTGACTAAACCACATGGAACGAGACCCAGCTTGGAAAATTTCTTACTAGTACATGTTGGCAAGGCTACAAACGCAACACAAGATGGAATATTTATCATGAGCCACCGACATGGGGCAAACACGAAACTTAATTAAATCCAGCAGCGATTCAAACTATATGAGTACTTGGAAATTTTTCCAGAGAGAAACATTCGCCTTGCATACAATATTTCAAATGAAAATCAAATTTCAAATTAAAATTGCATTTTAAGCAATTAATTTGAAATTTGTTTTTATTTGAAATATTGTATGCAAGGCGAATGGTTCTCTATGGAAAAATTTCCAAGTATTTATATAGTTTGAATCGATGCTGGATTTAATTAAGTTTCGTGTTTACCCGATGTTGGCGGCTCACGATAAATATTCCATCTTGTGCTGCGTTTGTAGCCTTGCCAACATGTACTAGTAAGAAATTTTCCAGGCTGGGTCTCGTTCCATGTGGTTTAGTCGGTAGAATGTCAGTGCGCTACACTGATGGCCCGGATTCGAGTCCCGGCTTGGAATCTTTTTCTCTATGTTGGCCTTTGCCCTTTTAAGCAATTAATTTGAAATTTGATTTTCATTTGAAATCATCACATTGTTTATGACAAGTTCGTTTCAAATGACACATATTTCACAAATTAGTCACAGTGTGACGTCAAAGCATTGTCGCTGTCGTCACAGGTTAGTCACAAAGTTAATGCCAAAATAGTCACAAATGACACACTTTTCACAAATTTGTCACACCGTGACTTCACAGAGTGGTCACAATGTGACGTCACAAACGACCTCTAAAACGGCCATAACGACCTCGCATTCTAGTCACTATGACGTCACATCGACGTCACGTGACGTCACATCGACGGTCACAAAATCACAGTGTGACTTCACAACGACGTCGCCGTGACGTCACCATGCCTTACGGGTGGTGCTTTGAAACAAGACTGGAAAAGAAAAAAAACTGCCGTCCTGAGAAACAATTGTTTATAACTAAAGATGTAATTTATTTATCGAAAAATTAAAAAAAAATCTTTCAATAGTTATGTTTGCAAGTATCATGTTTTTATGTCTTAAAGTTTGATTTTTTTTTTATGATGATAAAATGAGGAATGTTATGTTGTGTGATGAAATGAGGAATGTCATAAAAAAGGAAAGTTAAATATATATTTAAATTTTGAATGATCAACTTACTTAATGAGTATTATTAATTAAGCAAAAAAATGGAAAATAACAATTTTTAAGGAAAAAAGTTGATTTCTTTAGATTTTTTCCCCACTATAAGATAAGGCTATCAACTTAAATTAGGATAGTTAAACATATAATTCGAAAACACAATTCAATTCCAAATCTCTTGCATGGCCAGGCTTTCCAGTTTTATATCTTTCCGTTAAAAAAGGAATTTGTAAGTGTGTCAAAACGTTTTGCGCTTGTTGAGCAGAGCAGATAAGAACAGCTTTAAAGAAAAAGTCGCCAAATAGTATGATAAGGTAGCGAAGATGTAGTTGAGATTTTTCCTGGGATTACTTTTCAACCAATTAATCCTTATTACTGGAAAGATGGAGAAATTCTTATCTATCTTTACTTTTCAATATTCAAGAGGGGATTTAAATGTGGGCTCTATTCAAATGCTTGTCCTGTTATCATTCAACACTTTTCTGGGAAACCAATCCTTTAAAACACATTAATATGGTTTATTCACAATAGGAGGGGGAGATAGAACAATGTTAGGATATAAGAAACTTTGATTTCAACTTGAAGGAAAGATCGTTCTCTTGCATGATGTCCCGGAAGTTTCTTTTTAAGCCATTAAAGATGAAAAATGCCGCGTAGCCACAAAAAAGTGCCAGCTGACCAGAACAAAGAGAGCACGAGAAGAATAATACTTCTATTTGGAGCTTTATTTAGCATAGTCAAATGTGGGAAGTCAGGCCATCTACACTTGATGTAGTACAGAAATATTTGTGTATATATATATTCTTTTGAATAAAGAATATATAGATAAAAAAATATGCTTTCTAAATTACCAAATTTTTTCATAGTGATATAATTACAAAATTTCTTCATTTAAAATGAAATTGTATGCAAAAGTGATTCACCATACATTACTATTTTGGGATTCCATGTTATTTTTTTATATTTCTATTTCTATTTTTTATTTGTCATATTAAAATAGGTAGGTTGTTTTAATTTTAATTATATAAGTCAAATAAATAATAAGTAAATATTTGAAATACAGAATTAATTTTAACCACGAAAAGAATATTTTATGATCATTAGAAATTTGAACCTTTGTATCCCAACTTTACAGAAAAGTTATTTCTTTAACACTATTTCTAGTGGTGTCAAATGACGCCTTTTTAAAATTTTGATTTATGTTTATTTTGCTCGTAGGTTTTTAATGTAATAAGCATAAAAAAGTCTTAAATGTATTAAAAAGGATTTGTAATTGTTCAATTTAAAAATTACGAATGAAAAAACTTAAATCGAAATATTTTTAAAGGTGTCATTCGATACCAGTAGAAATAGCGTTGATGTTACATGTAAAAAGATTAATGCAAACTTTTAAATAGTTTTTTTTTTAAATAGTAAATTAAAATAATTATTAAAATGAAATAAAAAGTTGTGGCCTGTTCCGATGCAAAATTTAAAAAGTAATATGTCTTTATCACAATTCCATGTTAAGAAGACACTTTTAAAAAATATGTAAAATGCAATACAAATAAAATTCATGGGCCGTTAACTAATAGAATCAAATAAAATTTTGTAAAAATATTTGCAGATTTTTTTCTTTATTAATCACATAGTGTCCAAATTATATGCATCTGAATATGTGCGGTGCATGGGCATTTGCATGTGAAAATTAAAGCTCGACTTATAAATATGTTTTTAAAATGTCTGGACTTTATTATAGGCTAAAATATGAGGAGCTTCTATAAAGAATCCACAGAATTCCCCTTTCCACCCATTCATCAAAACGATTACTTCTACCATATGAAATTTGCATGGGGTGCTACAATTTGTATCCAGTTATAAGTGTTTGCGGTTTCCGGGCTCTTATATTCGGGTTATAATAAAATTTCGAGGATTCAGTTAAAAAATCCGATAATGACCCTCCTTTTATAAAGATTACGTTTACCGTACAAAATATGAGTGTTTTGCGATAATTATAGAGAGAGTTATAAATGTTTTAATTTATCAGGACCTTATACTTAAGATACACTAAAATATAGAAAAAGTCAATAGAGCCCTCCCCCCCCCCTGGCTTTTTAAAGCGATTACGATTATCATACGAAATTTGTGTGGGCTGCGACAAGTTTGATATGTGTTATAAGTATTTGCGTTTTCGAGTCCTTTTATGACGAGTCCCATGATTAATCGGGTTATACTAAAATTTAGGGCGTTCAGTTAAAAAATCTGATAATGTGCCTCCTTTTATAAATATTACGTTTACCGTACAAAATATGAATGTTTTGCGATAATTATAGATCGAGTTATAAATGTTTTAATTTATCAGGACCTTACACTTAAGATATACTAAAATATAGAAAAAGTCAACAGAGCCCCCCCCCCCTGCTTTTTAAAACGATTACGATTATCATAGGAAATTTGTGTGGGCTGCGACAATTTTGATCTGTGTTGTAAGTGTTTGCGTTTTTGAGTCCTTATATTCGGGTTGTACTGAAATTTAGAGAGTTCAGTTTAAAAATCCGATAATGTCCCTCCTTTTATAAAGATTACGTTTACCATACGAAATATGGGTGTTTTGCGTAATTATAGATCGAGTTATAAATGTTTTAATTTATCAGGACCTTATAATACACTAAAATATAGAAAATGTCAATATCCCCTTCCTGTATTTTAAAATAATTACCATACGAAATTTGTGTGAGCTGTTACAAAATTTTAAGGCCTTTATTTAAAAAACTCTACAATGTCTCCTATAAAATTATGTCACCTATTTCAAGTGCACAAAATTTCAGCTTGCTGGAGAAGGAACCGAAATGGCAAGGGACCGAAATGGCTAGGGACCGAAATGACTCGGGACCGAAATGGACAGGGACCGAAATGAATCGGGACCGAAATGATTCGGGACCGAAATGTCTTGGGACCGCTATGTCTTGGGACCGAAATGTCTCGAGACCGATATGTCTCGGGACCGAAATGTCTCGGGACCGAAATGTCTCGGAACCGAAATGTCTTGGGACCGAAACGGCGGGACCGAAGTGTCGGGACCGAAACGTCCTGCTTCCTAAAAGGTGGTGCATTAGAGGATACAATTTTCTTCAAATATAAAGTTAATAATATCGTCAACTAATACGTTTTGGGATAAAGATAAAATGTGGATTTACACCGCTGAAGGATAAGTATCCTGAAAAAGGGTAAGTCCCAATTTACATTATTTTCTCACGCCTATTTAATGGGATGGATCATATCACCTTTGAGGTCTGGGGCCCCTGGGCAAAGCCCAGATTTGCCCATGCGATAATAAGAGCCTGTGTAAAGTGATAAGAGTACATTAAAAAAATACATAAATACCTTTATTTTGATCTAAGTTTTTCAGCGCTGAAACGATGATTTTATCACGACTTAATATTGATACAAATATTTCCGTCTTTTTCTTATGTGGTAAACAAAAATCACGAGGTCACATGTATTTGTATCAATATAAGTCTTGATAAAGTTGCCGTTTGACCGATGAAGCATGTAGATCAGAAGAAAATTATTTATATTTCTTTTAAATGTACTTTTAGCATGTACTAGATTAATTGGATGATTATAAGTGATTTTGTTACGTAATTTTATGGGATGTAATTTATCAGAAAGTTTTATAAAAAATAAAACGCTTTGTCACTCACTTACAGCTTCACCTACTTTTATTAAATCAAAAACCTAACTGTTATTTGAAAATATCATCACATCCGTGCGAAGCCGGAGCACATTGCTAGTAAAATATAAAAAACTATTTTACATATAAAAGTTTAAATATTTAAATCTTCTATTTTTTTCAACTGCATTCTCTTTATCTTCTTGAAAAATAAATGTGTCAGTCTTCCTGCACAGATGACAGCCTGAAAAAAAAATATGCACGGAAATAATTTACGGAAATTAAATGATTAGAAAAAAAAATTGTTTAAAACATAGTTTATGCTGAATTAATTTCTAAGAGGTGTTAAATAAGATCCAATAAAACAATTTTAAAAAAATAATAATAAACTGTTTACATGTTAAGGCTGCAGCGAAACCTTTCCGTGAAAAAAAAAAAAAAAAATACCGCCTTCACCTAGAATGAATCGGTTGTCATTTTCTGAATCCCTAAACTATAAATATAGATTTACGAGCTATGTGAATACGGTAAACAATTAAACTGAATAGACCAAATGATCTACAATTTCTGGTCCATTGTTTTGTAGATGACAAAACAATAATGAATCGTTTCAGTAGAGAAGAATTATCGCTTGATTTCTGGAATGGTTTCACAAACTAGAATTATACCGGGTATCCTAAAAAAGACTGACTGATTTTAAAATTCAATAACTTGCAAACGGTGACAGATATTTAAAAAATTCTTACAGGAGGGTTATGCATAAGGTCAAAAGTTTTTTTACAATGATTTTCGATTTTAGTTCGAATTACAAACAACAGATGACGCTGCGATCAATAGACGCTAAATTCTGGCTCGATTTTTGGTCCTTCGGGACCCACTTAACAATATTATAAACAATAGATGGCGCTCTAAGCAATAGGCGCTAAATGCAGGCTCGATTTTTGGCTTTTCTCTTCTTCCATGCGGAAAAAAGGGATTAAAATGTATTGAGTGGGTCCAAAGTACCAAAAATCGAGTCTGAATTTAGCGCCTATTGCTTACAGCGCCATCTATTGTTTGTAATTCGAACTAAAATAAAAAATCACCGTAAAAAACTTTTGACATTATGCATAACCCTTCTGCAAGATTTTTTTAAATATCTGTCACCGTTTGCAAGTTATTGAATTTTAAAATCAGTCAGTCCTTTTTAGGACACCCGGTAGTTACTAAAATTAACCTCTTGTGTTCGCATCTATTTGTAGAGATTTTTAAATAAGCTTGACCACAAGAATTCATGAAAACGCTCTTGAATTCTAGTAGGCGACTCTAGAACTCTCTAGTAAAGGGAAATAGATTTTATAGGGATGACATGGAACTATTTTTTCTAGAGCCACAATTTAGATTCTAAATGCCAGAGCCATATTTTTTTCTCAGTGTTATGAAGATAAATGAAAATGTATTCTACAGTTGCATGATCTATAAGGAAATAATTTCAACTGAAATCATCCGCATGCTTCACGTTCTGTGATAGATCACTCACGTTATTTTATTTCATTTTTACTTCGATGCTTATTTCAATACTCATCACATTGGAATAACTCAAAATGAATTTTTTTTTATATAGTTTTATGGTTTTTATTTAACACTTTTTAGTAATTAATGAAATACATTATCTCTGGTGTTTGGATTTCTAATATAAAACAGAAACTGATAAAAATTACTTCTAAAATACACCATGAACATCTAGATACTGTTTTGAGTTTTATCAACTTAATTTATTCCTCATCAGACAAAGGGGTGTATTACCAGCAGGGTTGACACTGTTCAATATTACAGCATATTTCCACTTTAAAAAGAAATAATGTATATTCTCTAACCTCCTACAAATTTCGGAATTCCCGTGGACCCTGGACTTAGCTCATGAAGATAAAAAAAAATAAAATTCTATAATTTCATTAATTTTTACTACGCTTTTTGATATCTATTTCTACTATATATAATATATACGAACTTACAATGTCTTTAGACTTAAGTTATTAGCAAAAAAAAAAAAAAAAAATAGTAAAGTTGTTAGCTAAAACCAATTGTACTTTGAACTTTTAAACAACGAAACATGGTAAAGTTTACTTCACTGCATCATAAATTAACACGATTTTTTATAGGATATTAGACGCGGAGAAGGCATAGTATTACCCTTCGTCGTGTCCATTCGGCCCATTCTTTGTTTAGTTAATAACTTTTTTTTTTATTTATGTACCGAATTGTACCAAAATTGGTATTATCCATATCTACATCGTCTGCTTACAAGATTTAAATTTTCATGAAGATACAATACATGGGTGGGCAGGGAGGGCCAATTGCACTTTGAACTATTAAAAAACAAAACGTGAATTCACTGTAAAGTTTACTTCCAGCATTGTAAGATAACATGAATTTTTATAGGATATTTAGGCAAGGCGAGTATTACCCGGCGTCGTATTCATTCGGTCCATTCTTTATTTTGCTAATAATTTTTTTATTTATCTGTCGAATTGTACAAAACTTCTTATTATCCATATCTACATCATTTTCTTGCATGATTTCAATTTTTATGAAGATACAATACATGGCTGAGCAGGGAGGGCCTATTGTACTCCTAATTATAGCTCTTAAAAAACAAAACAAACATACAATGGAGAATTTTCACGCTTTCTAATTTTATCTTTATACAATAGAAAACAAAAAGATATGAAGGACAGTGTATATATATTTTTTTTTATTTCGAGCTACAATTACAGATTTATAACGGTTTTTTGCATCGCACGATTTATCGTATGGCGAAAACGACTGTTCATGATAACAAACTGTTGATACGCGTTCGGACCGACTATACGTTGAATACTGCATTTGATATATCGACTTTTTTTTTTCGTTATAAAATTCATGTTTATTACGTTATTTATTTTGGCTGGCATTACTAAGTCATTATAACATGCATTATACTAGTAGTTTTTATGTTACAATTATTAATACAGGTATGCAAACTAAGGCATATTGTCTAAATCTTTTATTTGAAACAGATGCCATAATTTAATTTGACTAACGTGGCATTTAAATATTCTAAATTACGAGTTATTTTTTATCTGTTTACACAAGGCCATAAAGCAATTTTATATGCATACTTAGATATAAGAAAAAATCTTTTAGTTAACATTAATGCATTTGTCTGAGTTATAAAGGAACAAATAACCTGGATTATAAAAATCGAAAAGATGAATATACATCGATGGAATAACAATAATAATAACAATTGCCAAATCTAACTCTAGAGCAATTTTCACATTTAATGAAAAATTAATAACATTTATTTCTCGGGGGTGGGGGGGCTGATGGGGCTACACCCCCCCCCCCCCCCCGAAATTTTCGAAAGTGACATGAAAAAGTGCCGATTTTTCGTCTTTCTTTTTTGCAAAAATTTTAATTTTTTTCAATCATACAGTGGACTAGCCATTCTCATTAGTCCCATATTAGTCCACATTGACAACAAAGAAGAGAAAGGGGGCTGACGGGGTTACAGCCCCTCGCTCCACACACCTCCTCCGAAAATAGTCGTAAAATTAAATGAAAAAGTGTTTTTTCCTTACTTTTTAAAGATAAATCTGTAATTTTTTCTTCTGCCATATAGCAAAACAGGCGTTCTCGTTAGCACAATATTAGTCCACATTGATATCACAGCATGCTCAATGATGGAGAGGGGTCTGATGGAATTTCAGCCCCCTCCTCTCGAAGTGGTCGAAAATGAAATGAAAATATAGTGCTGAATTTTTTGTGTCTATTTAAGATAAATTTGCATCTTTTCCCCTATCGTTCAACAGACTATGCGCTTCCACCGCTTTAGTTCCATATTAGTCCATATTGACACCAAAGAAGAGAAAGGGGATTACAGTCCACCCCCCCCCCCAAAAAAAAAAAACAGAAATAGTCGAAAAATTAAATGAAAAAGTGTTTTTCCTTACTCTTTTAAGATAAATCTGTATTTTTTTTCTTCTGTGATACAGCAAAATAGCCATTCTCGTTAACACCATATAAGTCCAAATTGACATTACAGCATACCCAAAGATGGGGAGGGGGCTGGTGGAATTACAGCCCCTTCCTCTCGAAATAGTCAAAAATGAAATGAAAAAATAGTGGTGATATTTTTTTCTGTCTGTTTGAAATAAATTTGCATTTTCTCACTTATCATTCAACAGACTAGCCGCTCCCTTCAATGTAGTACTATATTAGTGTACAGTGACACCACATTATATCCAAAAAGGTAGTAGAAGGCTAATGCGGTTACAACCCTCTACCAAAAATGTCGAACATGAAATGAAAAAGCGCTGATATTTTCCTTTTTGTTTGAGGTAAATTTGTATTTTCCCCCTATCATTCAACAGACTAGCCGTTCTCTTCTCTTTAGTTCCATATTAGTGCACAGTGAAATCACATTATACACAAAAAGGTAGTAGGGGGCTAATGGGATTACAACCCTCTACCAAAAATGTCGAACATGAAATGAAAAAGTGCTGATATTTTCCTTTTTGTTTGAGGTAAGTTTGTATTTTCCCCCTATCATTCAACAGACTAGCCGCTCTCTTCTCTTTAGTTCCATATTAGTGCACAGTGACATCACATTATACCCAAAGAGGTGAAAGAGACTAATGGGGTGTCCCCTTCCTAAACAGTCGAAAATAAATTGAAAAAAAGGGCTTTTTTTTTCTTGTTTGAGATAAATTTGCAATTTTTCTTCTGTCATACAGCGAAATAACCATTCTCGTTAACCCATATTAGTCCACACTGACATCACAGCATACTGAAAAAAGGAGACGCGGCTGATGGGCTTACAGGGGTCCGCCACCTGAAATAGTCAAAATAAAAAATATTGCTTTTTTTCTTTATATTTGACATAAATTTGTATTATTTTCTCCTATCATTCAACAGACTAGCCGCTCTCTTCTCTTTAGTTCCATATTAGTGCACAGTGACACCACATTATACCCAAATAAGTAGAAATGGGATGATGATGATGGGGTTACGGCCCCCTCCCAAAATAGTCGAAAATGAAATGAAAAAAGTGCTGATTTTTCTTTCTTTTTGTTTGAGATAAATTTTTAATGCAATTGTTTTCTCCAATACAACGAACTAAATGTTCTGGCTAGTCTCATATCAGCGCAGAGTTAAACCACAGTATACCCAATCAAGGGAAAGGGGCTGATGGGGTTACAGGCCCCATTTCGAAACAAACAAAAATGAAATGGAAAAAAAACTCCTGTTTTTGCCTTTCTTTTGAGATAAACTTTTAATTTTTTTCTGCGACGCAGCTATTCTGGCTAGTCTCATATATTAGTGCACAGTGATGCCCCAGAATACACCCAAAGAAGTCAATGGGGACGAGGGTTATGAGGTAAGAGCTCTATTTCACCTCCGAAGAGATCGCAGTGAAATGAAAAAAAAGGGCTGATATTTCTTCTTTTTCAGATAAATTTGTTTTATTTTCTGGCATGCCACGAATTTTTTTTTCTCGTTAACATAATATCCTCCGCAGTACTGCGACCAAATTTACTTGAGACCACAAAGTCAATTTTCAAATGACTGAAAAATTGGTCCATCCCTATTTTACTGGGTAAATGAAAACATATATGCTCAGTTCAAGAGACCTATTAGTAAATTTGACAAACCTAAAAGTAGTTTAATTTAAGGAGTTTTTCAATTTCTCTCACAGTCGGCGAGTGCCAAGATTGTCGATGCGGAAGTATGTTGATGCACAGTAACACCACAGCTAATCACAAGTTGATTTCGGTTAGATCGGAAACCCGGTGCCGAAGAGTTGACTGTAAAAGTAGCTTATTAACTTTCATTTTTCAATCGCATCACCATGCCATACCGAAATATGGGGGGTGGGGAGGGTTAAAGGGACTAAGCCTCTTTTCCCTGCCAAAATGGTCGGAGTTAAATGGTAAAAAAAAATTCCTTTAAACTTTTTAGATCAATTCAATTATATATATATTTGTCATGCATCGCACTTGTCTTTCTTCTTAGTCCCATATTTGTGCAAAGTGACACCTTAGCTAATCTCTTCAGAATTTTGGCTAAGTCGGAAGTCAGGCGCTATATATGCGCGGAAGAGCTGACTGTGAATGATATTCATTAACTTTCGTATTTAACACTCGATTACTTCCTGGTATCTGCAAGATACACAGTGACTTCTTGTTTCACTGCAAAGACATCTTTGGAGTTCGGTAACTCTCCCCCCCCCCCCCCCACTTATCTTACTATTCTGTCCTAACTTTGCAGCCAGTATTTTTTCATCTGGAACGTTTTAAAGTTCTTATTACTTGTGCATTACACAAGTAATAAACAAAGTCGTTATTTTATATTTGTGTATAAAAATATTTTATGTATACAAAAAATATTTTGTGTTTGTTATAATATTAATTTATTGTTAAACAAGAAAGTAGCCAGAATTTAGTTACGGAGTTTGGAAGAACAATTTTATAGATTTTAAGCTATAATGACTTTCTTTTCAATGAAAGTATTAAAAAAAAGAGATAACACTTTTCAACATATTTTGACGTGGGACGGCCTCAGGATCGGACCCGCGCCCTCCCCTTCTCCCCAGATATGATTCTGGTAAAAAGAAAATTCTGAAATTCACAGCAAATTTTCTGAAAGCTTACAGCAGAGGGGGGAAGGAGAGGAAATCCCTTCCCGCCGCTAATTCTTTTTGTTGTAGTTCGGGTTAACTCTGTTTTCATTTCAGGTCAATTTCAGGCTGAGTGTAGTGCTGCAAGTTGGGTTCGGGTTAACCACATTTCTAAAAGGTTAGTTCAGTACATTATTTCAGTTTAAAAACTATACCTGTAATAATAAACATAGATACCTGTATGTGTTTTTTTTCCGCGATCCTTTGATGAAATTCAGGTTTTTATTACGACGCATTGGCAAAATTCGCGTTTTTCCGCAGATCTTTAACAAAATTCGTGGTTTTTTTGTGATCGTTTGTCGAAATTTGTTTTTTTTTTTTTCGCAATTTTTAAAGAAATTTTTATCGAAAGAAACGGGTTTTAGATGAAATTCGAATTTTTTTTTTTGCGGATTCTTGCCGAAATTCACGTTTTTTCTTTTTTTTTTTTTTTTTTTTTTTTTTTTTTTTTTTTTTTTTACGAAATCCTTCGTCTAAATATGCGTTTTTTTCGCGGCTTTTTGGCGAAATTCGCGTTTTTTCTCGTCTTTTTGATGAAATTCGCGTTTTTTCTGCTCCTCTTTGACGAAATTCGCGTTTTTTCGCGGCTGTTTGACGAAATTAGTTTTTTTCAAATTAGTTTTTTTAATCTTTTGACAAAATTCCCGTTTTTTGTGGCCCTTCTTTGTGACCTGTTTCTTTTGCGATCCTTTAACGAAATTCGCGTTTTTTCCGCTTCCCTTTGACGGAATGCGAGTTTTTTGCGATCCTTTGTCGAAATTTGCGTTTTTTCTGCGCTCTTTGACGGAATTCGCGTTTTTTCTGAGGTTATTTGACGAAATTCGCGATTTTTTTACGAATCCTTCGTCGAAATTTGCGTTTTTCCGCGGATTTTAGACGAAAGTAGCGTTTTTTTCTCGTCTTTTTGGTGAAATTTGCGTTTTTCTGCAGCTTTTTGATGAAATTCACGTTTTTCTGCGTCCCCTTGACGAAATTCCAATTTTTTGCGATCCTTTACGAAATTAGCTTTTTTTGCAGCGCTTTGACGGAATGCGTGTTTTTTGTGATCTTTTTTTTAAATTCGCGTTTTCCCGCGACTTGTTGATGAAATTCGCGTTTTTTCTGCGTCCCTTTGACGAAATTCGCGTTTCTTTTCGAGATTATTTGTCGAAATTATCTTTTTTCCGTGGGTTTTTGTAGAAATTAGAGTTTTTTAGCGGCTTTTTGATGAAATTCGCTTTTTTCAGCAGCCTTTTGACGAAATTTACGTTTTTCTGTGGCCCTTCTTTGTAACCTTTTTCTTTTTTTGCGATCCTTTAACCAAATTCGCATTTTTCCCGCTTCCTTTTGACGGAATTCGCGTTTTTTATGCAACATTCGTCGAAATTTGCGCTTTTCCATGGCTTTTTGGCGAAATTTTTCTTTTTCTCTCGTGTTTTTGATGAAATTTGCGTTTTTCTGCGGCCTTTTGGCGAAATTCACGCTTTTCCTGTGTCGCTTAGACGAAATTCACGTTTTTTCCGCTTCCCTTTGACGGAGTGCGTGTTTTTTCAGCGATCCTTTGTCGAAATTTGCGTTTTTAGTGCAGCCATTTGACGAAATTCGCGTTTTTTCTGTGGTCATTTGACGAAATTCGCCTTTTTCTCGCAATCCTTCGTCGAAATTAAGGTTTTTCCGCGGCTTTTTGACGAAATTCGCGTTTTTTGTCGCGTCTTTTTGAAGAAAATTGCGTTTTTCTGCGGTCTTTTGACGAAATTCACGTTTTTTTCTTTGACAAAATACGCGCTTTTTCGCGATCCTCTACGAAATTACCTTTTTTTCCGAAGTTCTTTGACGGAATGCTTGTTTTTAGAGATCTTTTTTCGAAATTCGTGTTTTTTCTTCGACTTTTTGATGAAATTCGTGTTTTTTCTGAGGCCTTATGATGAAATTCGGGGGTTTTCTGTGCTCATTTGACGAAATTCGCGTTTCATCCGCGAGCATTTGACGAAAATTGACCCTTTTTTCACGATCCTTTGACAAACTTCGCAATTTATCCGCGGCCCCATGACAAAATTCCGGTTTTTTTCCTTGATCCTTTAAAGAAATTGGAGATTTTTTTTTTTCTGCGAACGATTAACAAAATTGATTTTTTTCGCCGACCATTTGTCGCGATATTTTTTGAAGTCCAAATTTTCAGACTGATGACCGAATTTTTCAAATTTTCGGAAAATTCGGAACAAAGTAACCCCTGCCCCTCCCCTTTCCTCCCCTCTGGCTACGGCCTTATTGGCAAAAATGATTTCTGTTTACAACATAATTCAACGTGTTTCGTAAGATGTAGTACATTATGGAAACTTAAGTCACCCCCCCCCCCCGAAATAAAATCCTGGGTACGCCACTGAGAGGAACTAAGGATTTTTCGTCAAAAGGCTCCTGAACAGCCCGTGGAAAATATTTTCTGACTTATCGTTTTATATTCAAGTGGTAAAAAAATAGTCTAAGTAGGGGTGGAGCACCCTTAATGAAATTCAATCTTTCATTTTGGGAAAAAAAAGTGGTAGAAGTTTATTTTTTAATTTTTAATACGTCATTTATTTATGTTGATATGTTAAAACTTTTCTCACACGAACCATTCTGGGAAAATACTCTTAGTTCTTGAATTAGTCTATTTCATGCTTATAGTCTCCATTAGGGCAATTTTCAAATTCAAACTGATTTCTTTCTGATACATTTTTTTATTTCAATTTTATTTGCAAGTACACGAAATTGGCCGGTGCTCTTATTCAGAAACGATATAACCTAATAGTTGTTTCGGTAAAGGCAGAAAATGCTGTTAAATACAAATGAAATGTTTTGATACGAATTACCAGGCGTTACAACGCAGGAGAAGAAAAAAAACTGCTGTAATGAGACAACAATCACTTATAGATTTAAATAATTTGAAGAAAAATGAAAACAAAAATGTTCAGTTGCCAATCACTTCGATAATCATGCCTGAAATTGTTATACTTTTAATTGAAAAATGAGTCACAAAGGTCCGCGTTATTGAATAGAAAAAAAAATAAATATTTTTTCGAGATCATCCTTACAAAAAGTAGAAAGAAAAATAAAGCTTTCAGCAGACTACTGGCACATTTGATCCGAAATCTTGCAGCTCCCTGGAATTTATTCTTTGTACTCATGGAGGTTTGCATAAAATTATTTCAACATGCTACAATGTACAGCAAGGAATGGAGCAGGAGGGGGTGGTGTTCAGGGAGAAAACAACACAGATTTGATTTTTGGAATTCCTTGTCAAGTCTGTGCACAATGAATTCCAAAAGTTATTGTTCTACACGCAGTTTGTCCTCTGATATTGTTTACTTCTGACTTCTTTTAAAACATTCTTTGATTTTGTGTTCAAACTTATCTGTCCCAGAAGCCATGTTATTTTGCATAAAAGTGTACTTTTAAATTTGACTTTTTTAAACTTTCACTCTCTAGGAAACATAAAAAATAGATCTGGAACAAAAACATAATACATATTCGTAAGTTCAAATATACAGTAAAAAAAATTACAAAGCCATACCTATAGAAATCAGGGCTGCCACAAGCGTTTCTTTATTGACAACTAACTACCATTTCCAAACTATAACCTTCAAGTAGAAATTTACGACGAATGTTATTTTAAAACAGTGGTAGGAAATGTAACCAAAAGGATAAAAAATGTCGTTTGAGGCAATCTTGCGAATGGAATGTTTTAAAGCAATTCATGCAAAGTAACAACATCTTATATATTTTTTTAAATAGGATAGGCACTCTCAAATCAGCACGTTGGTGCAGATTTAAGACAACTGTTTTGCTTACTAATAGTTTAGGTATATAATTTTTAACTATAACATTAAAAAAGCTTTGCCTAATATTTTACAAAGGGAATTTATGTTTTTAATTTATTGAAAGAAAGAAACTAATGTAGCTATTTTTTTTAATCAAACTTTTCTTTAACACTGGAAATAATGCTATTTTATTTTCATTATACAGCGAGATTAATGAAATGTTATAAAGCTCAAAGGAAAAATAAATTTGGATATAAAGAAAATTTCAAAATGATATCAAAACTTCAAAACACGGGATTATAGAAACAAAACGCCGTTTGCTTGCTCTGTGCCGCCTGCTAACAAAATGTAAACATTCGCATATCATGAACAGTGACGTCACAGCCAATCACGCAGTATTTTCTAGCCATGTGGTTTTCTCTTAACTTTAAGCTTAATTTAAAAACTATTGGCCCATTTTCTTTTTTTACATTTTTGAGGAAATTTTTGGAATGTATGAATCTGTAGTTATCAGAAAAACATGTAGTTGTCTGATTTCCCCACGTGTGCAAATTTCTCATTGTTTATTCGATGTTGTTATATATAAATTTTCGTTCTGGCTTGGATTCTGCTGAATGGATTTTGGATAAGATATGCACTGCTAGAGAATTTTTCAGGAAAGGTTTTAGTAATTGACGTAAAGTTCTATATTGCTTAGTTATAGAATTATAATTGAAAGTTCTATAATCTGATGAACTCCACAATGAAAGATTATCCTTTTTTAAAGATTCTGCTGCATGGATTTTGGTTGAACTTGCACTGTTAGTTTGATAATTTTAAAGTGTTTAGAATATAACATATAACTCTACGCTGCGTAGTTATAGAACTATGGGGAGAAGTTCTATAATCAGGTGAATATGATCATGAAAGATGAGCCTTTTGTAAAAGTTCTACTGGGCGGAATTTTATGAGATTTGCATGATATTTAGATACTTTTTCAGAGATGATTTTAATATTTATTATATCGTGATTCTTTATCAAATCCTTCTGTAAATAATAAACTCAAAGAGTTGGTCCTTAACAATCCAAATTTTACACACATAAGAAGATATAATAACGCAATGGCATCCGTATAGTTTTAAGCAGTGTGGAAAGAAATTCCTGGTAAAGGTCCATGTGTCTTTAAAAGCAAGGTCTAATTCACCGATATTTTTCGTTTAATTCAAGGTTCGCATAACGAAAACAACCAGCTTAATGTTCGAATCCTGCTATTTCACAATTCATAAAACATTCAGTCATACACAGCCATCTCTATAAAATCAATCAGCCACTATATAATCTACTATTTTTTAATTTTTTTTGCTTTATTTTTATATTAAACAAAGGGAAAAATGTTTAATAATTAGCCCACAAAACAAATTTAATATGATACTGATTTCATAAATTATTAATTTTCTAAAGAACGGAGTTATTTTAACAATTATGAGGCATTTCATTTATCTATACTAATATTATAAAGAAGTAAAATTTGTTTGAGGTAATGTCTGAAACACCAGAGCGATTTCAAAAGTAATGGTGTTAGTCCCTGTTCCAAGATAGGCTATATTTTATGTCCATGCCACTAACACAAAGGGGGTACAGGACCAAAAGACGTTCTAAAGATGCGATTTTTGTGTTGCTGAAAGCCAGAGAAACATAAAATTTTGCATGGTAGTTACTTATAAGGTATAAACAATCTCTAAGAATATTTCTTCAAAAAATCGAAATTTAAAAGGGGTGAAAATGCGCGAAAAGAATTCTAAAAAATGTTCGAAATGGTGATTTCTACGCAATATAAAGAAATACCGAACCAATTTCAAAAATAACAGTGTCAAAATGATGGTGACAGCCCTTTCTCAAACAGAAGAGCTTAGAAACATGAAATTTGGCATGGTAGTTACTTATTAGATGTGAATGATCTCTAAAAACATTTCTCAAAAAAATCAAAATTTAAAAGGGGTGATAATGTGTGAAAAGCGTTTGTCAATTTACTGAGGTGTCTAACATTTCAAATGTGGCTTGATAATTACTTAATACATGCAAATGCTTTTCAAGAAACGCCGAAAGAAACTACCAAATTAAAAAAGATGAAGTGAGCGAAAAGCGGTCTAAAAACATTCTAAATTACGATTTTTATGCCCATCTTACAAAATCCAAAAACCGATTTAAAAAATAATTGCTGCAAACTGGTGGTGATAGAACCTGCTCAAACATAAACTATGCTTTATGTCGGTGCCACTACAACCAGAGGGTTTCAGGAACAAAAAAATTTCTAAATTGTATTTCTGTGATACTGAAGAGTCTAGAAACTTTAAATATGGCATAGTTAGTTAGATATAAATGATTAGTTAGATATAAATGATTTCTTAATAAGTTCGAAATTTAAAAGGGATGAAAATGCGCGAAAAACGTTCTAAGAAACATTCGGCGATTTCTATGCAATCGCAAGAAGTATCAAACCGATTTCAAAATTAATGTTTGGAAATTGATGTTCACGGCCTTTGCTCAAACATAGGCTCTATTTTATGAGTGTCACTGCCACCTAGCGGTTGCAAGAGCAGAAAATTCTATATTGCGTTTTTTGTGATATTGCAGGGGCTTACTTGAAATCAGGCACGGTAGTTACTTATAACATGCACATGATTTCTAAGGACATTTCCTGAAAAATTCGAAACAATAAAGGGACGAAAAGCTTCCTAAAAACGTTCTAAATGGCTATTTCTGCGCAATCTGATGAAGCATCAAACTGATTTCAAAGGTAATGATTTTAAATTGCTGATGGCAGCACTTTCTTAACATAGGTTAAATTTTATGTTGGTGCCACTACCATCAGAGGGTTGCAGGAGCAAAAAATGTTCTAAATTGTGATTTCTGTGATACTGAAGAGTCTAGAAACGTTAAATGTGGCATGGTAGTTACTTGTTAGATATAAATGACTTCTAAGAATATTTCTTTAAAAATTCGAAATTTAACACCTATGAAAATGCGCGAAAAATGTTCTAAAAAACGTTGGACGATTTTTATGCAATCTCAAGAAGTATCAAACCGATTTCAAAAGTAATGGTTGAAAATTGACGGTGACAGCCTTTGCTTTACCATAGGCTCAATTTTATGTCAGTGTCACTATCACCTGGGGTTGCAAGAGCAAAACATTTTCTAAATTGCGATTTTGTGATACTGCAGAGGCTAGGAACATGAAATTAGGCATGGTAGTTACTTATCTATATTAATATTATAAAGAAGTAAAAATTGTTTGGTTGTTTGGTTCTTTTTATATAATCTCTGGAACTACCGAATCGATTTCAAAGTAATGGTATCGAAATGACGGTGTTAAATCACGTTCGAACATAGGCTATATCTTAATGTGCGAAAAGCGTTTGTCAATTTCTACGCAATTTCAGGAAGTATCAAACCGATTTCAAAAGTAATGGTTGGAAATTGATGGTTTTTCTAACATAGGCTCTATTTTATATCGCTGTCTCTACCACCTGCGGGTTGCAGGAGCAAAAAACATTCTAAATTGCGATTTGTGTTATACTGAAGGGCATAGAAATATGCAATTTGGCCTGGTGGTTATAAGATATAAAAGATCTCTAAGAGCATTTCCTTAAAATATAGAAATTTAAAAGTGTGAAAATGCGCAAAAAACATTTTTAAAAGCGTGCTAAATTGCGATTTCTACGCAATCTCAGAAAATATCAAACAGATTTCAAAAGTATGGTTGGGAATTGATCTTGACAGCCCTTGTTCTAATGTAGGCTCTATTTTATGTCGATGTCGCTACTACTTGAAGGCTGCAGAAACAAAAAATGTTCTAAATTACAATTTTTGTGATACTGAAGGGCATAGAAACATGAAATTCGGCATGGTACTTACTTATAAGACATAAATCATAAGAACATTTCCTAAAAAAATCGAAATTTTGAAACTGCCGAAAATGCGCGAAAAGCGTTCTAAATTGAGATTTCTACACAATCTCTGGAAGTATGGAACCAATTTCAAAATTAACGGTTGCAAATTGATGGTGGAAGTCACTGTTACAACATAGGCCATATTCTGCGTTTTGGCGACTACTACCTGGGAATTGCAAGAGCAAAAAATTTTCTAAATTGCGTTTTTGTGATACTGAGGTGTCTAACATTTCAAATGTGGCTTGATAATTACTTAATACATGCAAATGCTTTTCAAGAAACGCCGAAAGAAACTACCAAATTAAAAAAGATGAAGTGAGCGAAAAGCGTTCTAAAAACATTCTAAATTACAATTTTTATGCCCATCTTACAAAACCCAAAAACCGATTTAAAAAATAATTGCTGCAAACTGGTGGTGATAGAACCTGGTCAAACATAAACTATGCTTTATGTCGGTGCCACTACCACCAGAGGGTTTCAGGAACAAAAAATTTTCTAAATTGTATTTTTGTGATACTGAAGAGTCTAGAAATTTTAAATATGGCATAGTAGTTACTTGTTAGATATAAATGATTTCTTAAAAAGTTCGGAATTTAAAAGGGATGAAAATGCGCGAAAAACGTTCTAAGAAACATTCGGCGATTTCTATGCAATCGCAAGAAGTATCAAACCGATTTCAAAATTAATGTTTGGAAATTGATGTTCACGGCCTTTGCTCAAACATAGGCTCTATTTTATGCGTGTCACTGCCACCTAGCGGTTGCAAGAGCAGAAAATTCTATATTGCGTTTTTTGTGATATTGCAGGGGCTTACTTGAAATCAGGCACGGTAGTTACTTATAACATGCACATGATATCTAAGAAAATTTCCTGAAAAATTCGAAATAATAAAGGGACGAAAAGCTTCCTAAAAACGTTCTAAATGGCTATTTCTGCGCAATCTGATAAAGTATCAAACTGATTTCAAAAGTAATGATTTTAAATTGCTGATGGCAGCACTTCCTTAACATAGGTTAAATTTTATGTTGGTGCCACTACCATCAGAGGGTTGCAGGAGCAAAAAATATTCTAAATTGTGATTTCTGTGATACTGAATAGCCTAGAAACGTTAAATGTGGCATGGTAGTTACTTGTTAGATATAAATGACTTCTAAGAATATTTCTTAAAAAATTCGAAATTTAACACCTATGAAAATGCGCGAAAAATGTTCTAAAAAACGTTGGACGATTTTTATGCAATCTCAAGAAGTATCAAACCGATTTCAAAAGTAATGGTTGAAAATTGACGGTGACAGCCTTTGCTTTACCATAGGCTCAATTTTATGTCAGTGTCACTATCACCTGGGGTTGCAAGAGCAAAACATTTTCTAAAATGCAATTTTGTGATACTGCAGGCTCTAGGAACATGAAATTAGGCATGGTAGTTACTTATCTATATTAATATTATAAAGAAGTAAAAATTGTTTGTTTGTTTGGTTGTTTGTATATAATCTCTAGAACTACCGAATCGATTTCAAAAGTAATGGTATCGAAATGACGGTGTTAAATCACGTTCGAACATAGGCTATATCTTAATGTGCGAAAAGCGTTTGTCAATTTCTACGCAATTTCAGGAAGTATCAAACCGATTTCAAAAGTAATGGTTGGAATTTGATGGTTTTTCTAACATAGGCTCTATTTTATATCGCTGTCTCTACCACCTGCGGGTTGCAGGAGCAAAAAACATTCTAAATTGCGATTTGTGTTATACTGAAGGGCATAGAAATATGCAATTTGGCCTGGTGGTTATAAGATATAAAAGATCTCTAAGAGCATTTCCTTAAAATATAGAAATTTAAAAGTGTGAAAATGCGCAAAAAACATTTTTAAAAGCGTGCTAAATTGCGATTTCTACGCAATCTCAGAAAATATCAAACAGATTTCAAAAGTATGTTTGGGAATTGACCTTGACAGCCCTTGTTCTAATGTAGGCTCTATTTTATGTCGATGTCGCTACTACTTGAAGGCTGCAGAAGCAAAAAATGTTCTAAATTACAATTTTTGTGATACTGAAGGGCATAGAAACATGAAATTCGGCATGGTACTTACTTATAAGACATAAATCATAAGAACATTTCCTAAAAAAATCGAAATTTTGAAACTGCCGAAAATGCGCGAAAAGCGTTCTAAATTGAGATTTCTACACAATCTCTGGAAGTATGGAACCAATTTCAAAATTAACGGTTGCAAATTGATGGTGGAAGTCACTGTTACAACATAGGCTATATTTTGCGTTGTGGCGACTACTACCTGGGAGTTGCAAGAGCAAAAAAATTTCTGAATTGCGTTTTTGTGATACTGAGGTGTCTAACATTTCAAATGTGGCTTGATAATTACTTAATACATGCAAATGCTTTTCAAGAAACGCCGAAAGAAACTACCAAATTAAAAAAGATGAAGTGAGCGAAAAGCGTTCTAAAAACATTCTAAATTACGATTTTTATGCCCATCTTACAAAATCCAAAAACCGATTTAAAAAATAATTGCTGCAAACTGGTGGTGATAGAACCTGGTCAAACATAAACTATGCTTTATGTCGGTGCCACTACCACCAGAGGGTTTCAGGAACAAAAAATTTTCTAAATTGTATTTCTGTGATACTGAAGAGTCTAGAAACTTTAAATATGGCATAGTAGTTACTTGTTAGATATAAATGATTTCTTAAAAAGTTCGAAATTTAAAAGGGATGAAAATGCGCGAAAAACGTTCTAAGAAACATCCGGCGATTTCTATGCAATCACAAGAAGTATCAAACCGATTTCAAAATTAATGTTTGAAAATTGATGTTCACGGCCTTTGCTCTAACATAGGCTCTATTTTATGCCATTGTCACTGCCACATAGCGGTTGCATGAGCAAAAGATTCGAAATTGCGTTTATTGTGATACTGCAGGGGCCTACTTGAAATCAGGCACGGTAGTTACTTACGACTACATGACCTCTAAGAACATTTTCTGAAAAATTCGAAATAATAAAGGGACGAAAAGCGTCCTAAAAACGTTCTAAATGTCGATTTCTACGCAGTCTGAGGAAGTATCAAATCAATTTCAAAAGTAATGATTGAAAAATTGCTGATGACAGCACTTCTTTAACATAGGTTAAATTTTATGTCGGTGACACTATCACCTGGATTTTGCAGGAGCAAAAAACGTTCTAAAGTGCGACTTCTGTGATACTGCAGAAGCTAGCAACATGAAATTAGGCATGGTACTTCCTAACAATACATAAATGACATCCAAGAACAGTTTCTGAAAAATTCAAAATTTAAAAGAAGTGAATATGCGCGAAAAACGTTCTAAATTGCGATTTCTGCGCAAACTCAGGCAGGCAGTATCAAACCAATATCAAAAGTAATGGTTGCAAATAGATGGTGACAGAACCTGCTCCAATACTGGCTCTTTTTCATATTGTTGTTACTACCACCTGGGTCTTGCAGGAGCAAAAGATGTTCTAAATCACGTTTTTTGTGATGCTGAGGGGTCTAACATTTGAAATTTGGCATGATATTTACTTAAAAGATGCAAATGCTTTCCAAGAACCGTCGAAAGAAACTTCCAAATTTAAAAGGACAAGGGACCTTTAAAATCACTTTTTTATTTTTTGTAAATTTCACTTTAAATATTATTCAAGTGTACATTATATATGCAGTATGGCATACATTTATCAGAAAAAAAATTAAATTTTTCTGAGAAAAAATAGGAATTTTCCGTTAAATTTTATATGTTATGGGGAACTTTTCAATATGCCCCATGCGCATTCCATTTCAATGAAAATCCCCAATAGTTTTATACAAGTTTGGTTTGTATGTATAAATAAAACTGCGCATCGAATTTTATATATTTGAATATAAAGTTAAGATAAAAATATATTTTCTAAATTTTTTTTTAATTTTGAGCAGCAAAAAGGCTCAAAAACACTAGATTTTCACATTAGCATAGTTGTGTTTACTTGAGGATAAAATAACATAGTTAAAACAGCAGTAATTCGTAGAAAATCTGACACACACGTGATTATGAATGGACCTTCAATAGATTTAAAAATCTCCAAATTTTAAATCCTAAGCCCAAGTAAACTGCCCTTTTTTAAAATGTTGAAAAATCTTCATGTTTTAAATCTTAGATCTAAGCTACCTGTTTCAGGGCCTTTTCATGAAAAGCAGGCGATATGTCCTACTCTTGACACTTTCATAAATACTTATATCTATTAATTTATAACGTGTTAAAATAGGAATTATACACACAAAATAACAAAAAACTATAATTTTTCATATTAGCATAGTTGTTTTAATTTGACGATATAATAGCGTTGTTATAATAGCAGTAATATGTAGAAAAGATGTCCCGCACGTGGCATGGAATGGCCCATTTACTGTTCACTGTAAATGATAACTCGTATATTTAAAAAAATGTACTATACTTAGAAAATGCTGATATGTAATAGTGCTATTTAAATTAATATATTAGAATAATATAGAAAGACATTTTGCGCTTAATTCTCCATAGATTTTTCTTTTTGGCTTTTACATGTAGTATTTCTAGTTACTGACAGATATGAAACTGAGGGTTAAAACAGTGACGGATAATAGAAGTTATAGAGTACTTTTTAAGTTGGTATGGTTTTGCATGATCCTTTGTAGGATATAGTGGAACTCGAATCATGAAAAACCTGGCAATCATCCCGATTATGGAAAGGAAACGAAGAAAAGTTATAAAAACATTGTTAATAAAAACTTAAAAAATCTGCAGTACTTCAATGATCCACCATCGGATTATTACACCATCAAAGTGATTTATATCATTACGAACAAAAATGATAAAATATTTATTTCAATAAACTTTTCCAATAAAACTGAAAAGAAAAATACTTACGGCAATCATCCCGTTTATAGAAAGGAAACGAAGAAAAGTTATAAAAACATTGTTAATAAAAAACTTAAAAAATCTGCAGTACTTCAATGATCCACCATCGGATTATTACACCATCAAAGTGATTTATATCATTACGAACAAAAATGATAAAATATTTATTTCAATAAACTTTTCCAATAAAACTGAAAAGAAAAATACTTACGGCAATCATCCCGTTTATAGAAAGGAAACGAAGAAAAGTTATAAAAACATTGTTAATAAAAAACTTAAAAAATCTGCAGTACTTCAATGATCCACCATCGGATTATTACCCCATCAAAGTGATTTATATCATTACGAACAAAAATGATAAAATATTTATTTCAATAAACTTTTCCAATAAAACTGAAAAGAAAAATACTTACAATCATAATACCTAACCCAGCTGCTACCATAGTCGTGGGTATATAGCCAATTTGATCAATAAGAAAACCTCCCAAAGAAGGCCCTATAAAACCCCTGTAAAAATAAATAAATGTGATATTTCTTTGAAATTTCACACATAGGAAATGTAATTATAATTTTATGCTCTTACCCAAAACAAGCCGCTGACAACATCACGCCCGAGACAACACCATAGGTGCCAACCTCATCCGGGAATCCCCTCTGTCTGAAAATAAGAACAAGAAATTGAACGGTGGTTTAAGTATCACAAAAAAGTATTGTTGATAATCATGTTATACATGTATGCACAGTGCAAACATGTATAGTGTGTACAGGATCAAACTTCACCCCATTAGCATTTCCGATTTTCCTCAGTTACTGGTCGTGTGGATGTACAGGGGGATTAAAAAAGATAGTCATTTCACACATCATCCTTCCCCTCTTCTTATACGAGAGTGTATCAATAAGTTTTTTCCCTCACATAGAAATAATTGAAATTTATGAATTTGCTACATTGTATTAGTCCTTTTCTATATAGTCACCGTCAGAGTAACACATATCTGCAAACGATATTTCAAAGAGATGGGAGAATGTATTCCGAGAGGCGCGATAGTAGACCCAAAGAGGGCATTTTTATAACTTTTACCGACCCCCCCACATGTGACATATTGTTGGAAAGGCTTATGACCACTTATTCCTGCTAAGCACCTCCCGAGGATGCACTTTTCTAAATTTTGCAGACATCATTCATGCCCTCGGGGGCAAATTTAGGGGAAGGGGCTGGGGAAAGCATAACATGAATAAGTGGTTACACGCTTTTCCAACATTATGTCACATGTGGGGGTTGGCAAAAGTTAGAAAAATTCTCCCCTTTGGGTCTACTTTCGCGCCTCCTGGAATACATCCTCGCTCCCCCCCTCCCTCAGTTTGAAATATCGTTTGCAGAAATGTGTTACTGTGCACAGTGACTATATAAAAAAGGACTAATACAATGTAGCAATTTCATAAATGTCACTCAATTATTTCTATGTGAGGGCAAAAACTTATTGATACACCCTCGTATGTACATTACATGCGAATGACAAAAATGCACAAAACGCGCAAAACACATTTGACCACTAAAGTACACTTAACAAACAATGAACATCCTTTATCATGTTGGCTTTGCAGAACTGACAATAAATCAAAACTATGGCTAAACATATTTAACCCATTAAACGCCGAAACTCTAAGATAGACTCTTTAGCTTTTTTGCTGAAAAAAGTTTGCAACACAAATTTTGTAAGATAATCTTCGCTCTTTTTAATCGTCAAAGTTTCTGTTATTAAATAAAGCATTTTTTTTTAAATAGTGGTAGTTTGATAGTTAATTTAAGTATATGCATTTTATTTTTATCGTTGTGTCAAAGCAGGTAATGGGTTAATATGACAGATCCATGCCATTTTTCAAGTTAGCCGTGTCATTTTGCGTATTTTAAGGCGTGCCTTTTTCCATAAAAAAACAATATTTATTGCATTGTTTATTTCATACTAATATAACCACTTCATTTGATCTGCTTAACAGCCGAGATTATCTATTGTATAGAATCAATAATCAGCCATTTTTATATTTTTTGAATCACCAGAAATAAAACTGAACCAGATCGAATAAGATAGCAAGCATATAATTAGATTATTGATACTTACACTGTATGTTTCATTCCATGAGTAAGACTACACACGACTAAGGAAGAGTCTCCAAGTCCGAGGAGAATCTGTGATACTATCACCACCCAGAGAACTCTATGAGAGAAAAAATACAATTTTATTAAATTTTATATAGAACATAATAGCTTATTAAATTTTTGTTTAAAAGAGATGGATAGGTAAGAAGAAGGCAACAGAAATGAGACAGGTTCAGCCCGAGGTCGAACTCGACACGGGCTCCGGCTGGATTTTTATATCAGTCTTCGGGCTCGGGCTTAATCGTTCTCGAATAGACAATTTTATTTACTCTCGTATAGAAAAAAAATTACTTATTTTATTTTAAGTTATTTTCATGCTACTTTGGTCAGAATAAAGCAGAAACAGAAATTGTGTTTTTTTTCTTTAGTATTAGAGTGATATTTTAAAAGATTTGTGATATTTGCATATTCATGTCTGGCATTGACGGTGGCGACCTGTTGATATGACGCCAAACGGAATATGGCAAAATTAGGATATTTTTTAATTGGAACGTTTATTTATTTATTTATTTATTTATTTATTTATTTATTTATTTATTTTTGCAGATTCAACGCAAAATTAATATTTTCTTTTATTTTTAGTCAAACAGCATTAGATTAAGGTTTTAAATTTTTAAATCTCCAATTGTGTGCGAGTCATAATCGCTCTTTATATGAAAATAATGTTAGTGATTCTGCCCATTTTTCATCATGAAGTCTGCTCATGGTGCCGCTCTGCTCTTCTCGTTCACGAAGTCATTTTTATTCTTAAGTAGATATAATTGGCATGTATTGTTAATACGATAGAAAGCAATCGAGATTTTCTACAAGAATTACACTTTGATTATCAAGGAATGAAAAGCATTGCCATTCATTGTTCTGGTAGCCCAATTTGAATGCAGAAATTGAGGACAGTGTCCATTATTGCACTATTTGTGTACAGAATATGGATATGCCTCCACAAGTTTTACCAGCTTGGCCAACGTCTAACATACCTTGGTCTCGGATCCACATGGACTATGCAGGACCTATTGATAATCATATGATTTTAATAGTTCAAGATTCGTATTTAAAACGGATTGAGGCATTTCGATTTTTAAAAAAAAAGTACATCTTTAGCAACAAGTGAGAAATTTTACGAATTTTTTGCAAGATTTGGATTACCCAGATGTATTATCTCCGACAACTCAAGTGCTATTACTTCAAATGAGTTCCAGTCCTTTCTTAAGGCTGTTCTCAACTGCTCTGCTCAACAAGCGCAAAACGTTTTGACACATTTGCAAATTCATTTTTAAACGGAAAGATATAAAATGGCAAAGCCTGACCATGGAAACGATTTGGAATCGAACTGTGTTTTCCATTTTTGATCAGTCAATTACCTATTGAGTTATAAGCGATTTTGATCACATGACACGGTATTTTTCTTCCCTTATTGACTGGATTTTCTTCTTCCGTTCGGAAGTTCGGTTCAAAATGCCAACATTGGCAGTATTTTCTGAAAGATCTATTGCGTTTACAAGAAAACGGAACAAAACAGCTCGGTGACATAGTTTCTGGATAACAACACTTTCTAGTTTCATGCGTTTCCGAACAAAAATGAATTGAAACTTATGTCAGATAGTTGACTCTTTGGATTTGAGAACAGCCTTAAGCGTAATGACATACGACCCTTGGACGCAGCACCATATCATTCTTCGTCTAATGGACAGGCGGAAAGAGCTGTACAATACATGAAAAAGCAGCTAAAGAAAGTGCAGGATTGTGCAGTTTCAACCAGACTGACAAGAATTCTTATGAATTACAAACATTCTTCTCATCCTACTGAACTTATTTCAAACCCATCTTTTAAAGTGGGATACTTAGTATATGCCAAGAATTTCAGCAAATGTGATAAGTGGATCCGAGGAGTAATTATTTCACTTATTGGAAATTCCATGTTTCGGGTATTATTCCCTTCAGTACACGGGCATAGGGATCAACTTAGACAGAGAAGGTAACACCCATGATTGCATTCTCACCATCGAGATAGTCATAGTCAGCTGTTCTCTCCAAAACAATCAAACCCTTTTCCTTTCCCAGTAATTTCGACGACACCCCCTTCGGCTCAGAGCCCAAAGTTGCCTTCAATAGTTGAGAGTCCATATAGTTTAAATCCTCAAGTCACCAATTATATCCGGTCAAGACACTGCATGAGCAATCGGGTCCTGCAGTCCCTCAGGTCCTGCAGTCAAACCTGTGTAGTAGATTTATATCTCGCATATCGGCTATTCAGTTTTTATAATGACAAGGCGCCAGGTCAAAGTTCAAAATTTCATTCATTGAAAACAGATGCCTTCAAAGAAATAACTGCAATTTTAGTTTACTTATTGTTTATACAGTGCCATAAACTGCCAATAACTACTATAAGGCTATATTATTGCGGTTATTATAGGAATTTGTAACTGTAGATAAAATATTCGTATTCTACTTGACAGGCAGGTTTTCGCAAGTCGTGTCATGTCATGTCCTTGCCTAGTTTAGTGTTCCCACTGGGCTATTTTTTTTTAAATTTAGATTTCTTGATTGGCACCACTTTTGTGAAATGGTAAAATTCCCCCTGTTTTCTCCTTTATTAATATGTTATTAAATAAGGCGAATTTTACGATTTCAAGAAAGTGATGCCAATCAAGAAATCTGAATTTTAAAAAAGTAGTCCACGGGTAACACTGGTCTAGTATTGTTCATCCTGTCAATACTTTTTCTCGAATTACAAACAAAAATCTTTGTAACCACGCATTTTCGGTTCCTTTGTCAGTTTTTTAGGTAGATTTCGTATGAAATACTACCTATTGGCGTCGTTCCTATGTTGGAATTTCTGAAAAATTTTTGCAGATCATCTACACCGATCATGACCCCTAGAGCCCAAAACCACCCTCAGTAAAAAACTTTATATATATACAATATATATATATATATATATATATCACTTTCTTCTAGACACGATAACTTCCACAATTCTGCACCAATCTCTTCCAAACTGATACATAAAATCAAGGGGCATAAAATCTCGGTCAAGTTCGTTAATGGGCAAAATTGGACTAAGGGGATGGAAATAGGGAGGGGTTTTGTGAAAACAGAAAAAAACCCATAACTTCTTAAATTTTGTACACATCAAATCAGTTTAAAGTTTTTATTACTTCTAAAAATAGGACCAAAAATTTATGTATCACAGATTTTTGATAAAGTTAAAACTGGGCTCAAGGGGCGCAAAAATAGGGTTTTTGGGAGAAAAAAATTCATAACTTCGTCAATTCTCAAGATATCAAATCCAATTAATTTTATCATGAATCTCCTTAACATTATCTACAACTTTTATATTGACAATTTTTACATAGGACCAATTCGTACCGCAAAAAAAATTAAAAACAAAAGCAAAAAGGTCGTTTGAAGAAGAAAAAAGTTCATAACTTCGTCAATTCTCAAGATATCAAATCCAATTAATTTTATCATGAATTTCCTTAACATTATCTACAACTTTTATATTCACAAGTTTTTGATAGGACCAATTCGTACCGCAAAAAAATTAAAAACGAAAACAAAAGGGCGTTTGAAGAAGAAAAAAATCCATAACTCCGTCAATTCAAAAGATATAAAATCCCCATGAATTTATCATATATCTTCTTAATATTATCTACAACATCTATATAGACAAGTTTTGGATAGGACCAATTCTTACAGCAAAAACAAATTAAAAATACATAGCGGTTGAAGAAAAAAATCATCGTAAGGGTGTATTCAAATCCAAACTGCTTATTTTCTGACTCATTTTACAATCCATTTTTACTCTCAAAGGCTTCCAATTGGTACCTTTTCTTACTCAGAAACTATATAATGTACTGTAATGGTCAATTTTTTAATAGAGGCAGAATATATTTCAAAACATGCTGTCAAAGTGGGCCTTTTGAACAGAATTTCCCGAAACGGATTGTGTTGGAAAAATCATCGTATTAAGGGAGTATTCAAATCCAAACTGCTTATTTTCTGACTTATTTTTAAATTCATTTTTGCTCTCAAACGCATCCAATTGGTAAATTCGCTTATTCAGAAACTGTATAATGTACCGTAATGATCGATTTTTTGACAGAGGCAGAATATATTTCAAAAAATGATGTCAAAGTGGGCATTTTGAACGGAATTTCTCGAAGACATTGCATGTTAGAAACGAAAAATATTGTCTTACTGAGAAAATAATTGTTTATATATCAAGTTTTAATTAATTGAACAAAAATTAAAAACACAGGTTGCTTATAAATCTCTTCAAAAATCACGTCAACAAGTTTCATGTTTTTCCTATTAAAAATGAATCTGGAGTTATGCCAGAAAATTTAAAGTTGTTGAGCATGGAAAAGTATTTTTTTGAATACCGCCCTAACATGATTGTGATAAAACCAGTTATTATATAAAAATGAAATAAAAACTCGTCAAAAGCAGCCAGATAAAATTGTTAAAGTGGGTTTATCTCTAATCATGATTTGGTTTTTGTTTGTGAAATTAGTATACTTAACTTCGAAATCTACCTCCGCCAGTAGGCCGGGCCGGCAGGGATTTTCAGTTACTTCGTAACTTGCGGGATGTCTGCATACGGTTGCATGAGAAGCAATTTTCTGCTACTGTTTTATTTTCGGCAGATAGCATTGTGCAAATTTTTAAACTTTGACCAGACCCCCTGTCATTATTAAAACTCAATAGCGAGGTAGCAAATTACTTAGCTCGTTGAGACAAATCGAATGAGCTATAAAAGTCGAAATGGACTTTATTCCAAATCTGGGTTCGAGGCTGCAAAAAGTCACGTGATACCGGTAATTTAACCAAAGAAATTCTAACTGATAAGAAGGGAGGCTACTAACTGCTTTCCGCATGAATTGTTTCACTGGCTGGCGAGGGTTTTTCATTACGTCTACGGAACCTTCCCTTCTTTACGCTACAAGTTTTTACCTTGACCACATGATCAAAGCGTAGATGGAATATCCTCCATTTGCCGCCACTGACTGAAGTACCTTTACTTGTTACGGAGAGAAAAGTTATGTATTTACTACAATTTCTACTACTATTCACTACTACAACTTTCAAAGTTGTTTACCTTGGTTGTTTGATGGCAATGTTCTGTTATTTGTGTTGTTTTGTAACCGTATGCTTGTGTTTATTAAAGTTATGTGTTCACCTAATACAGTGTGCTGATATAATATTAAAAGTCCCTGCAAATGCATTAATGAACTAACTATAAATGTTACACGCTTAATTTTCAATACCCAGCATGCCATAGCAAACCTCAATAACATATATAAATTGCATAGCAATCCGAGTGTATTTACACGAGTTAGAGCTTGGACAGACAGACAGCAAGCCAAATTCATAAACATTTTTCAACCATAGTGGCAAGTGTTAAAAAGCTCATATTTTTATTCAAAGTAACCATAAGATTAGACGGGTTAAACCTTCTGAAATATCAGTTTTAAAAAACTAAAATTAAATTAAATTTCAAAAGTCTCAAAAACATTTCCTGTAGTAAATTTTATGAAGAATTATACATAATGTATTTCCTATGTACTTTAGATATCAATAAAAGGAGACTTAATTGTAAATTAGTTTTAATTTTTAAGATAAGAAAAGGAAGTAATTTTGCTTCAAGCACGCATACTATTAAAAATTTCATTTTTCCATATTTTATTAGATCATGGATGCAGATCAGAAATGGCCATTTTTAGGTGTGATCTTAATTACAGGACTGCCACTTGCGAGTATATTTATATTCCATTCGCACCAATATTTTTTTTTTAAATAAATTGTATATTATATTTTTCATGCATATGTGAAAGCTTTCTCTTTTCAGAAAGTGGTGCGAGACAGAATTTATCTAGTATGTTGTGGCCATCACAAAGCTTTCTCCTATGTAAATCACATCAATTAAATCATTAAAATAGTACAAGAAATTACATCGATTTTTACCAATTCATATCAAAACATATCTGAATTTTAAGTTTGATGAAAATTCTTGTATTAGTTCTTGAGATAGAGCTATAGCGGAAATTCTGAAAAATGTAGCATAGCAGCGCAACCTGTAGAGCGATGCACACCAAAACAGAAACAGCACTAATTGATATCAAGGTATACCTGATTCTGATGAAAATTCGTGCATTAGTTATTGAGATAGAGCTATAGTGGAAATCCTGAAAAATGCAGCATAGCAGTGCCACCTGTTGAGCGATTTGCACCAAAACATAAACAGCGCTAATTCATACCAAGGTATACCTGAATCTGAAGTTTGTTGAAAATCCAAGCATTAATTCCTGAGATAGAGCTATTGCGAAAATCGAAAAAATGCAGCATAGCAGCGCCACCTGTTGAGCGATTTACACCAAAATGTACACAACGCCAACTCATGTCAAGAACTAACTGAATCAGAAGTTTGATCAAAATCCACGCATTAGTTCTTGAGATAGAGCCATTGCTGAAATCGTGAAAAATGCTGTATAGCAGCGATACTTGTTGAACATTTACACCAAAACGTAGTAAACACCAACTCATATCAAAGAGATCTGAAGTTTTATAAAAATCCGTACATTAGTTCTAGAAACAGAGCCATTTCGGAAACAATGAAAAATGCAGCATAGCAACGCCACTAGGGCTGCGGAGTCGGTGGAAAAAATGGGCGATTCCGACTCCGGGAATTTTAACAGATCCAACTCCGACTTCAACTCTTTCGCTCAAAAATGGGCCGCCTCCGACTTCGGGAATTTTAACAGATCCAACTCCGATTCCGAATCTTTCGCTCAAAAATGGCCCGACTCCGACACCGCATCCCTGAACGCCACCTGTTGAGCGATTCCCTCCAAAAACAAATCAGCACCAATTTATATCAGGGACTAACTAAATATAAATTTTTATTAAATTCCAAGCATTAGTTCTTGAGATAGAGCGCCACAGAATGTGTGTCACATACAGACAGACAGACTCACAGACTCATAGACAGACATTTTGTAAAAACATGTTTTTCGGAATCTCTGACCTTTAAAACGTGTAAATCCGTCGAAAACCGGAAATCGAAAATTTTCACGAATTCAACACTTTCTTCTTATAAAGATAGAAGAAAGTAAAAGTAGTCGCCGGTGGCAGAAACGAAATTATATAAATACGTAGCACCTATAGTCGTCGTCTGTCTGTCCGCAATTGAGAGCAAAAAATCTACCCAAGCGAATGGTTTGAAATTTAATAACATATTAGTTGCTGAATTTTGTCGAGTCATTGGAAATTTTATGAAAATCGAATTAAAACTTAAAAAAGTATTAATGAAAGTTTTCTTCATACTATTAAATCTTATCATACGTTATTAATTCAATGATATCCCATGATAAGTAATGATTCTAGGTTGCCATAGTAGTTACATCCTAATTAAGGTGGAGTCCTATTATTTCAGTATTACTGAATTTAATATACATTATCCTAATAAATTTTGTCTTCATGCATTTTTGCATAAGAGTGCGACAGCTATTGAACAAAGATCTAAATTTTTATCAAACTAGTTATAGTACGAACGCACCTCATTTGCCAAGTTTGACATACCATTTCCGACTTGTTTTTAATTTTTAAAAGCTAAAAAAGTATTACTGCCATTAAAAACAATAGTTTTATGCAAAATTTAAAATCAAATCATATCTTTCTTAATTTATACGCTATTTTTACTTTCTTCTATCTGTACAAGAATATAGTATTGGATTCGTGAAAAATTTCGACTTCCGGTTTTCGATGGATTTATACGTTTTATAAAGTCATGAACACGATTTGCTGGCTTTTAGAAAATACCCGTTTGTGAGTCTGTCTGTCACTCTGTGAGTCTGTCTATATGTGACAAATATTTTGTGGGCGCTCTATCTCAAGAACTAATGCACGGAATTTCACAAAATTTTAGACTCAGTTAGACCTTTACATAAACTGGTGCTGATTAGTTTTTGATGTATATCGCCCCACAGGTGACGGTGGTATTGTGAATTTTTCACGATTTCCGCAGTAGCTCTATCGCAAGAACTAATGCACGAATTTTCATCAAACTTCAGATTCTGGTATACCATGGCAAATATTGGTACTGATTATATTTTATTGTAAATCACCCAACTAGTGAAGCTGCTATGCTTCATTTTTCACGATTTCTGCAATAGTTCTATCTCAAGAACTAATGCACGAATTTTCATCTAACTTCAGATTCAATTAGACGGTGACACAAGTTGTTGCTGATCTGGATTTTGTGTTAATCGCCGAATAGGTGACGCGGCTATGGTGGAATATTAACGGTTTTCGCAATACCTCTATCTCAAAAACTAATGCACGGATTTTCACTAAATTTTAGATTCAGTTAGACATTGACATAAGTCATTGCCGATTACGGTTTGATGTAAATCACTCAACAGGTGGCGCTATTATGCGGTATTTTACAGAATTTACACTATTTTAGCTATAGTAACATCTCAAGAACTAATGCACGGAATTTTATACATTGGAATCCTCATGATGGTCATAGATTGCCAGCTAATTTTGAGACTGTGATAGCGAAGTATTAACATGTATAATATAGAAGAAAATTTTGAGATTGGCACATCCGACTAAATTTTTTGTGCAATTAGTTTTGTGTGGTAATAAAAAATACAAATATTTTTCACGTGTAATATGAATAAGTGTATACGTAATTATTATTTAGAGTTTTTTAAATATTGTGCTTATATTTTTAATAAAAAGTATACATTAAAATTGTTTTGAATTGGAGTATTTTCACCAATAAAATAATAGATCCCAAACAAAAAAAATATAAAGTACATACTTATTAGGATTTTTTTTTTGTGCGTGTGTGTGTGTGTGTGTGGTGCAGGTTTTACAAACATGGTAATTTCATATTTCTTTCATCACATCCTATAATCCTCCTTAAAGAAGGATCTCCCAGATCCCCCGGGATGCAACAAAAAGGACATTTACGGTCCCTGTGGACCTATTGTCATTTTTCACCCTCCGGGATGCCTGAGGAAAGATAAACCTTTAATCACATCTATCCAAAGGATATCCTTGGGAGGAAAGTGTACTATGTGGGTACTTTTCTTTGAGGAATTTTGCAACAATGTGAAAATCTACGAAATTGTTATGAGCGCTTCAAATTGAAAAACAACTTGTTATTATAATTGTAATTGTTTAAAATAAAGTGCCCCTTTTGATCTTGTATAAATATATTTAAACGCTATCTATATTATAAAGGACAAACATATCTGTGCGTAACGCATACGTCATTTTGCGAATGGCAACACTTTGAAATTTGAAATAAAATTTTGGTTTTGCAATTCTCTCTACTGCAAATTTTTAAACTTCTAAACATCGCACATTTTAAATTTTTACACCGTCGTATAAAGAAAAAAATGCTCTTTTAAATGCATTTTGTTTGAAAGCTGTATCTCAATTTATTTTTGAGATATTAATTTTTTTGGAGGTTTTAATACCATTTTTCTTATCGTGGCAACAAAAGTACCTCATTTCTATTGAAAGTCATTGAAAGTAAACGGAAAATAGTCAGAAATAGGAGATACTGTATTTTTTTTATGCCATTTTCTCATAAAACCTGAAAAAAAAGTTTAAATTAAAATATGGGATATGTCAAGAATATTGTCTGTTATTCCTCGATAATGATGTCATAAGTTTGAGACTGGATTGTAAAAGTGGATTGCTTTAGCGGAGGCAAATGACGTCATTCTATAAAAAAAGCGTACGTGTATTTTAATTCTTAAACCTGAATTATGTTTTGTAGAAGTGCGTCATTTTCACAGTGCAGCTACTTTGATCGAATGTAATCGAAATCACACACTGATAAAACGCAATGTTTTACTAAAATTTAGAGTGTCTTTATAAAAGAGAGGTGACATGCAAATAATAGCGATTTATATTACAGAAATTGATGACTCTCGCCTGGATGGATTTGCTTCGCCGAGTTAGAATTCGTGGTAATTCGTGGTTTAAAATAATATTGTGTTCCTGAAGTTTATTGTCGAAAATTCTCTAGAATAATTAATTTCAATGCTATTCTTTAGGGCATTCTACTATAATTTTATCAAAATAACATAATTTGCTTAATTTAATTTTTCCCAATTTTATATAATATATATATTTAAAACACATGTGTGTTTTTTAGTCATCTGCCCTGATCTTTCTGCTGAACCAATTTTACTAATATTTTTTTTATTAAACTGAAAGCTCTTCCTTTGCAGATGTGACCGCACTATCTGTTTTTTTTTTGTTTGTTTGTTTTTGTTTGTTTTTTGTTTTGTTTGTTTTTTTTTGTTTTTTTTTTTATGTATCCGCACTTTTATATTTTAATTTTATAAGCATTTTATGAAATTTCTTCAAAATGATGAAAATTAGATAGCTTTCATTATTGCAGACAAGAGAGAAATAATGAGGTATTTTTAACTTTATTCATGCTATTTTCTGATAAAAATTCAAAATTGTTGATAAAAATTGTTGTATAGGGTTTAGTGGCGCAAAATCCCATTAGGAGCAGAATATTATATTAGAGGCATATAAAGGAAAATGACATACTGCTTTTGAAAACACGCATTTTTCCACATAAATTTTCTATATTGTTTTTCCTTCTGCATGTGTACTGATACCAAGTTTCAGACACTAGGCGAAATGCTTATTTAAATGAATATGAAGTCATATTTAAAAGAAAACGATTACTTTCTTAGATAAAACTAAACTTTTTAACACAAATGCGTCTAAAAACATAAATTATGGAAATTTTTACTCTCCGGAATTGAGATTAGAATCTCAAGTAAAGAGTGTGTCTGTTCACATAAAAGATGTTGCTGACAATCGTGACTTCAAGTTTTGAGTTAAAATGATTTTTAAATGATCAAACAAAATACAAATTTTAAAAAAATGATGAATATGGATATGATAAGTGCGTATGCAAATCTTGAGAAGGTCAAAATTGCTGTTTTCATTCCGGAAATCCAAGAATAAGAGCCTCAATTGATAACCACATCCAAATAACTGATCTTTATTAGATTTTACTGATTAAGTATCTATATTATAAAATACAAACGTATCTGTGCGTAACGCTGAAGTCATTTTGCGAATGGCAACACGTTACAATCAAATTTCGGTCTTGAAATTTTTGCTACTGCAAATATTAGGTAGCTTTCTTTACAAAAAGCTACCTATTGCAGCCGTTCGTAGGAAAGCGATTTCAAAAAATTTTGTTATATTTTCATCGATCATGACCCCCAGACCCCGAAACCACCCTCCGTTCAATATTGATATATATATATATCAATATATATATATATATATATATATATATATGACCTATGTCACACTGTAACTCTCGTATTTATGAACCGATTTGGATGTAATTCGGTGTGTACATAGTACATACCAATGTCTCGACCGAGTTCTTTGGCCAGCTTTATCCGCCATTTTGTTTAAAAATGGCGGCCATTTAAAAATTTAAAAAAAAATTTAAAATTTGAAATGTGGTACCAAAAAATTGAAAATGGGAAAATATTTTTTTCTTATCTATTTGACCTTTATACAAAGACTCCGTAGCAGTTTTTGTTTCGTTTATATATTAAAAAATGGCTGAGTTATAGCATTTTGATTTTCTAGCGAAGATAACATTTTGAAACGTTCTGAATTTTGTCACGCGATAAAAGGTGTATTTATGAACCGATTTGGATGTAACTTCGTTTATACATAGTACATATCAATGTCTCGACCGAGTTCGTCGGCCAGCTTCATCCGCCATTTTATTTAAAAATGGCGGCCATTTAAAATTTTAAGAAAAATTTAAATTTGAAATGTGGTACCAAAAAATTGAAAATTGAAAAAATATTTTTTCCTTATGTGTTTGACCTTGATAAAAAGATTCGGGAGATGTTTTTGTTTTGTCTATATCTTAAAAAATGGCTGAGTTATAGCATTTTGAATTTCTAGCGTGGCTGACATTTTGAACCTGATTTTTGCCACGTGATAACAGACGTATTTATGAACCGATTTGGATGTACCTTAATGTGTGCATAGTACATACAAATAACTCAACCGAGTTCGTTGGCCAGCTTCACCCACCATCTTGTTTCAAAATGGCAGCCATTTAAAAAAATTTAAAAAAATTTAAAAAAATTTAAAAAAAAATTAAATTTAAAATGAGATACCAAAAAATTGGAAAATGAAAAAGATTTTCTTTGTATGTGTTTGACCTTAATACAAAGATTCCGGAACAGGTTTTGTTTTGTCTATATCTAAAAAAGTCCTTCCGGCCAGTGCCGGGAGGAAGAGGTAGCTTTCATATTCCTTATTTTTAAAAAGCCAACTTATATTATTCAAACACACGAAGCTCAATTAATTGGAAACCGAATGTAGGAGATTCAATACTAATTTTTATCAATACTAAATCATTATGAATGAGAATTTCGCGAAATTAGTCAGCTTTATCCAAGCTGCTTTTATTTAAAGTCACTTATATTTGGCTGCCAAATTCGGCGATTTCTTAAAGTGCCTGCCATTTTAAGACAACATGGTAGATGAGGCTAACCAGTGAACTTGGTCGAGAGCTTAGTAATTGCTGTGCACATGCTCACTCATATCGGAATCGGTTGATATATAGGAGTGCTGTCGCAGGCAAAAAATCAGATTTTTCAAAATGTCACCCACTTTAGAAATTGAAACTGCTATATCTGAGCCATTTTTTAAGATAAAGACAAACAAAAAATGCTCCTGAATCCTTATATCAAGGTCAAATATTTAAGAAAGAAACCTTTTTCAATTTCTAATTTTTTTGTACCTCACTTTAAATATAATTTTTTTTTAATTTAATGGCCGCCATTTTGAAACAAGATGGCTGATGAAGCTGGCCAGCGAACTTGGTCGAGATATTGATGTATACTATCCACATGCCTTCTTCCATCGAAATAGGCGAATAAGTGTGGTACTTCGTGACAAATACAAGATCGTTTCAGAGTGTTAGCCATGATAGAAATTCAAAGTGCTATAATTCAACCACTTTTTAAGATATAAACAAAAGAACAAATTTTCAGAAACAAAAACTGCTCCAGAATCTTTGTATCGAGGCCAAACACAAAAAAATTTTTTTCATTTTCCAATTTTTTAATACCTCATTTTAAATTTTAAATTACATTTTTTTTTAAAAATGGCAACCCTTTTGAAACAAGATGGCGAATGAAGCTGGCCAACGAACTCGGTCGAGACATTGGTATGTACTATGTACAGACCAAGTTACATTCAAATAGGTTCATAAATACGCCTGTTATCGCGTGACAAAAATTAGGTCGTTTTAAAATGTCAGCCACAATAGAAATTCAAAATGTTATAACTCAGCCATTTTTTTAGATGTAGACGAAACAAAACCTGTTCCGGAATCTTTGTATTAAGGTCAAACACATACAAAAAAAATCTTTTTCATTTTCCAATTTTTTGATATCTCACTTAAAATTTATTTTTTTTAAATTTTTTTAAATGGCCACCATTTTGAAACAAGATGGCGAATGAAGCTGGTCAACGAACTCGGTTGAGTTATTTGTATGTGCTATGTACACACCAGGGTACATCCAAATCGGTTCACAAATACGTCTGTTATCACGTGGCAAAAATCAGGACGTTTCAAAATGTCAGCCACGGTAGAAATTCAAAATGCTATAACTCAGCCATTTTTTAAGATATAGACGAAACAAAAACTGCTCCCGAATCTCTTTATCAAGGTCAAACACATAAGAAAAAAATATTTTTTCAATTTTCATTTTTTTGCTACCACCTTTCAAATTTAAATTTTTCTTAAAATTTTAAATGGCCGCCATTTTTAAACAAGATGGCGGATGAAGCTGGCCAACGAACTCGTTCGAGACATTGGTCTGTACTATGTATAAACGAAGTTACATCCAAATCGGTTCATAAATACGCCTTTTATCGGGAGACAAAGTTCAGGACGTTTCAAAATGTCAGCCACGCTAGAAGTTCAAAATGCTATAACTCAGCCATTTTTTAAGATATAGACGAAACAAAAACTGCTACGGAGTCTTTGTATAAAGGTCAAATACATAAGAAAAAAATATTTTTCCAATTTCAATTTTTTGGTACCACATTTCAAATTTTAAATTTTTAAAAAAAATTTAAATGGCCGCCATTTTGAAACAAAATGGCGGATGGAGCTGTCCAACGAACTCGGTCGAGACATTGGTATGTAATATGTACACACCGAATTACATCAGAATCGGTTCGTAAATACGAGAGTTACAGTGTGACATAGGTCAGATATATATATATATATATATATATATATTGATATATATATATATATATATATATATCAATTTTGAACGGAGGGTGGTTTCGGGGTCTGGGGATCATGATGGATGAAAATATACCAAAATTTTTTGAAATCGCTTTCCTCCGAACGGCTGCAATAGGTAGCTTTTTGTAAAGAAAGCTACCTAAAAATGACTGAGCTATAACATTTTGAATTTCTATTGTGGCTGATATTTTAAAACGACCTGATTTTTGTCATGCGATAACAGGCGTATTTATGAACCGATTTGAATGTAACTTGGTCTGTACATAGTACATACCAATGTCTCGACCGAGTTCGTTGGCCAGCTTCATTTCGTTGGCCATCTTGTTTCAAAAGGGTTGCCATTTTTATATAGAAGATTGATAGTGATTTATATAGAAGAAAGTTTTGTGATGGCCACAACATACTAGTTTGTGCATGTTTTTGGCTTTGGCCAACAGGTCCTCCTTGAATTTGGAAATATCGCGCGATAAAGGGGCTCTGTGATAGCGATTTTTGTATACTTTTCTTGATTTTTCGTAGTTCTGTTGTCCATCGGCGGTTCGTGCAAAGGCGGGAACTCACTTCCTGCTAAGCCGGCTATTTGCAAACATCTGATAACAACAGAATAAGGAAAAACTATTAATTTTAACAAATATGATATAGATTAACTCGTTTTTAGTTCATTTAATTGACTGAAGTAGAAATTTAAGATGAAAATCAAAGTTGGTATAGTAATGAACTAATAATATTGAAGTATTAACATGTGTAACTAGTTTTTGAAATATTAAGATGTATAAGAAATAAGAAAGTTTTGAGATTGGCACATCCAACTGGTTTTATAATTAAGTGTAATGTACATACGTTTTAAAATTCAAGAATGAAGCAGGTCCCACAATGGAAAAACATATCATACATATCAGTGCTCCTAAAAATGTAAGATATTGGGCATTTGGCTGAAAAGAGAAAATTATTTTAGTAAATGAAACCATGAAAACAAAATATTATTTAACCCTTTATAGCCTGAACATATTTAATCCTCTAATGCCATTGTAATATTTATGCCACCATCAATGTTTCCAATTTAGCGTTGTTTTTTATTCAGATATTTCGAATTCATATAGAAATTTTTGCTTTATTTAATAACATACAATCTGCCATTAAATAAAGCAAAATTTATTATTTTGATTTTTCGGAATAAATTCAGATTCTCTGAATTGCGGAATTTCTAAAACGCATTTTACCGTGAGCATTAGTAAGTTAAAATACCATTATAAAAAATATCTCGTTGTAAAATTCATTTAACTCATAGATTCGTGGTAATAAGATACAATGTGAGATCTAGATACTTTATTTTATCAAATTCCAAAAGCACTATTCATTGTACAAAACAAATGTATTTTTAAATGGGTAATTTATTTTCCAGTTATAAATGTGAGCTTTATTGTAGTTGAAAGGTATTGAGTTGAAAGTTTCAGTTTAAAAAAAATTTCTATATATAGGGGAGACTAGGGAGGGTTGAACATAGGGGAGGATTGACCCACTCTTCAGTTTTCATAATTAAATGAATTTCAGAGTTTTGAAAATAGGTCGCAATCAAAAGTCTTAGTTTCATACTGATAATTGAAAACAGATGTGGAGAAATAAGTTGTGAAGAGATTTCAGCTTAAAAAGTGTATTTTTTAGAAACAATTTGTAACATTTAATCTCATAAAATATATCAGGGAAATTTCAGTAAGTACCTTTTAAGTAATGCAGAAATATTGAGCTTTCATTCCAGACATGAGGGTTGTACATTAAATTAGACTACTATAGATTAGTAAACATAAACATGTGCAATACTTTAAAATGTGGATATGTAGGGAGGGTTGACCATAGCTTCAAAACTCCTTTAAGTAAATGTTTTGGGGAATCTTTTTATTATGCACTGTACACGGATCATTCTCTGAAAAGTGGTTATTTAAAAAAGAAAATTGCAGCCAAATAAAATTGCCTCAAAAATCTCAAAATTTATCCTACATGTACCTTATTACTGTATTTATCAAAAAATAATATGAACCAAACTGTACCTGATAGATCTTCTGTGATTTTATTTTCAAAGCACTTTCATTGCTAAAATGTTCAAATAAATGATTGGTACTGGAATTTAAGAAAAAATTATTTGTAAATATGAAAAATATTATATTTCGCAAACATGTTACATAGAAAACAGTTTATAAAAAGCCTGGAGCCAGTATGGCGCTTGGGAATTAAAATTAAGTTGCTTCATAAACATACCACCGTCCTTGAAAGGGTTATAAAAGAAAAGAAATTATAATTAGAAGTCATACTGTCAATAAATAATAATTTTTTTTTTACTCTATGTCAATTGAAAAAATAAAGATATGTATTTAAATTAGTACATTTTTTTTAAAACACCTCCCACTAAAATAATAAAAATTAAAAATGTATTATCTTTACTTACGCTAATTAAAAGTCTTATGAGTTTTTTAATGTGTATTTTATTGCATTAGATTTTCTTATTTTACTGTTTATTACATATATAAATGGATTTAGATCATTCCCTCATATATTAAAATTATGAGGGAATGATTGTGAGGGACTGGTGAAATACTTCTGAAAACCATTTTATACAAAAATGATTAGTCTAATGTATATTTTCAGTTACTAAATATCTTTTGAAACACATTTCTAATAATACAACAAGATGAAAACGACATTTCATTAGTTTTTATTAAATTTAAAATAGATGAAGGAATGATGGGTAATAAAAACACTTACTTTGTTCTAGTACTTGAAAGTCATGTAGCTATTCAGGAATGTTTTGAGCAAACAACAAGATAGCTGTTTCACTTTACTCATGCACAAACTGTCCTAGACATATAATAAAGCATGTGCTGCTTTCTGTTAAGTAAATAGGGGCAAATTTATAGTTACGTGAAGGAATGATGACAAATAGTAGGCACATCATTAAAAAGCCCCTTGATTCTCTCATTATATGAAATATAAGTATAATTAAATGGCTAAATATTTAAGTATGTTTAATGAATTGAGAAAAAAAAAATAATTATAAACATACGTGCTGCAACGGCAGAGAAAGCATATTCTTTTCTACAGGTGTGACTGGGGACAGAGTAAGGGAATGATATTTCCATTAAAAAATACATTTAATTTATCATATTTCAATTTCAATAAGCAAATAATTACAGTTTATATGTATAACTGTTTGATATTGATAGTTTAAATCACTTTTTGTAATTTTAAAAATATGTCTTCAAGACCCCTGGGACATAAAATTGCCACTTTTCAGAGAATGACTCACATAATGAAGGACTAATGGTTATACATCTAAAATAATGTAAATTTATCCTGTAAAGCTATACTAAACAAGTTGGAAATTGCTCGTCAAACGTGGCAAATGAGGTGCGTTCGTACTATAACTAGTTTTATAATTATTTTTTGCACCCCATATTGTACTGAATGTATAATTTTTTGCACTTCATAAAGTGCATAGTCTGATACATCATTAAAATGCACTTCCAATAATTTTTTCGGAACACTTTTGACTGTCCCTGTAATTAAACTATACATCCGATTTTCCTAAAATTTGAAATAGCTCAACAAAATTTTGCAACAATTATATCTTTAAAATTTCAGACCATTCGGAAGGCTGTAATATCATTAAAATGCACTTGCAATAATTTTTCCCATTGGCCGTAATGTAAAGAAAAATTTTGACTGTCCCTGTAATTAAACTATACATCCGATTTTCCTAAAATTTGAAATGGCTCGACAAAATTTTGCAACAATTATATCTTTAAAATTTCAGATCATTCGGAAGGCTTTAATATCATTAAAATCCACTTGCAATAATTTTTCCCATTGGCCGTAATGTAAAGAAAAACTTTTGGCTGTCCCTGTAATTAAACTATACATCCGATTTTCCTAAAATTTGAAATGGCTCGACAAAATTTTGCAACAATTATATCTTTAAAATTTCAGATCATTCGGAAGGCTTTAATATCATTAAAATCCACTTGCAATAATTTTTCCCATTGGCCGTAATGTAAAGAAAAACTTTTGACTGTCCCTGTAATTAAACTATACATCCGATTTTCATAAAATTTGAAATGGCTCGACAAAATTTTGCAACAATCATATATTTGAAATTTCAGACCATTCGGTTGGGTAGTTTTTGCTCTGTTACATGCGGACAGACAGACGGGCGGACTGAACGACGACTATAGGTGCTACGTATTTATATAATTACGAACGCACCTAAAAAGGATGACAGAAAGGCAAATGTTTAAAACTGATTAAAGGAAGATGTAAAAAATTACTATAGAAAGAAAAAAAAATTAATGAAATATAAATTGGAAAGTTGATAGGAACTTTTATTTTATTTAAATATTATCGATAAATGGTAAACAGAAAACATGAAAAAGACTAGAATGGATCAAAGCAGCAGCCTTAAAGACTGTTAAGTGCTCCTGCCTGTGACAAATTTCACCAAGATGAACACAATGAGATGAAGCCAATCGATGTGGCGACTAGTGTTGCCAAGTCGAGTGTCACAAAAAGTAGGTGTTTAAATCGGAATTTTTTCTTCTTGAATTCCGTCTAAGCAGGTTTGTTCACACATCATATTTTCCCAGAAAATTTTTAATAATATTTAAACCATGTAACTTAATGTTATTCTGCCTTTCTTAAAAACTGATTTTGTTACCCTTCACAAATATTTCAATATAAAATAAAGGTGATCAAGCCTTGACACATTATTTTCTCATGAATAAATTCAATTATTTTTTAAGTTTCTTATATATTACACTTATGTCGCAATTTTATTTTGATAACTGATTGTATAACGAATAAAATGATATATGAAACTTTATTCTGTGTTTAATATTTAAAAAATAAAAATATATTTTGTAAAAAATGGGTCAACACTCCCCAATCTACCCTATATATATATATATATATATATATACTAGGGGGCTCTGCCCCCTGCAAGCTACGCTCACCAACCCCGTTCAGACACCGCAGAATCTAAAAACACGCTAATCTGATGGGTATTAAATATATTAGAGAAGATTGAATTATACTGAAAAAAGCTGTGCAGATCTCCCTGTAAACGGGTTTCCATTCAATTCCCTTTGATTGCAAAAATTTAAAGCCAAATCACTTACTGTTAAGACTCCAATGGTTGTTTTCGTTTTTGATTAAAGCAGATCAGTTAAACGTTTGAAAAGAAGCTAAAATAAAATGAATTAAGTATACAGAGTCTCTGTCTTCGGTATTTTAAAACAATCTCTATAACAATAGCCTAAGTCATGTGGCTATCATCAACAGTTCCTGGCGGACCACTTCGCTTTTTATACTCTAGGTGCCATTTTGGTACTTTAATGTTAGCCAGGCACAGGTGATAAGTCGTCAAATATTATTCTACCGCCATCATTTCGTCTATATTATAATAGTTCATGTCATATAACTGCTATAAACAAATACGGTCTGATCCCTTCGCCTTTCATATGAAATTGTGGCACAGATGTCATAAAAAATTTTTGATTTTTTAATCAAAATGGAAAACTTTCGCACTGATGTCATATACGGTTCCATATTGGCGCGATTTTTTTCCGCCGCCAATTTGGGGAAAGCATCAACAACAACATCCGGCCTACCATATCAAGTAAAATAACGATACTTTGGCGCCAGTTAAGTACCCGTTGCGTATATGACATTGGCGTCAGAAAAAATTGCGCCAATATGGGGACGTATTATCTGTGCCGAAAGTTTTCCATTTTGATTAAAAAATCAAAAAATCTTTTTGAATAAAACTACCTAAAAGTTGCCATGGTCGCAAAGAATTCTTGGTACTGTTACGCTAGCCGGATGCAACTATCGCCAATAGCTTTTTTTTAACTCGCCAGTCAATATTTTTTTTTCGAGTGGTAAATTAAAACATTGATTTAAAGTTGAAATTAAATGTCATGATTTGTTGCTGCATTATTTAAAATTTGGCTAGATATCATATACGCACTCCAGGTTTGACGAGATTTTTTTTTTTTTTTTTTTTTTTTTTTTTACGAAAATTTGTACGTTTAAAAAATTTTTACGAAATCCTCTTTTTTGAATACCAGTTACATATGCATTTTTGGTACTGCTTAGTTATCCCGTCGACCAAAATCTATAGGCAAACTATAAGATTAAATGCAACAATGGTTGATCGTAAATGTCACATTTACTTGACTTTAACACTAGAACGTTCGGAAGGAGTCGATCCGACTCCGACCATATGATTAAATGTCGACTGAAACCAGAAAATCTTTCATAAAATAAGTTAAATTTAAACAACGCAGATTTACGATAATTAAATCAGTCAAATAATTTTAAATGAAAAATTCTGGTGTCAAATATTTTTATGAAACTTCAGTAAAATTTCCTGGCGTTCTAGTGTAAAGCAAGTAACACGTGTTTACGTCATCAAGTGATCTTTATTTCGACGCTTTATTTGTATATGTATTAATGTCATACTAATTTATTTGTTCTATCGTTATTTAAAATAAAAATTATGTCAATCTGTATAATTTGGTGAGTGGTTCGGCATTTTATATAATTTGGCGAAATTGGTCGGCTGAATAACTAAGTAGTACCGTATTTCTTAATTATTTTCCATTATTTTCAAAAGGAAAAAAAATAATAACTGTAGAACAAAATAATTCATATAATTTCAAAAAAGAAATAAAAGCAATTAAACATATATCTTATACTATAATGCGAGCAAAAATTGTGTATGTGTGTAAATTTTATCTTAAATACAGCTCTAACGATTTTGACGAAATTTTGTATTTTACCAGTTTCGGTTACGATAAGACTATTGGGCTAGGTCACGTGTTCGAGAAAATTCGATTAGTGGGTCATTTTGGGTCATAATGGATCAGGGTCAAGCTAATTATATCTGAAAAACGGCTCAATCGATTTTGACTAAATTTTATAACCAACCGTTTTTGGGCACGAGAAAACTATTGGTCTAGGTCACATGTTCGAGAAATTTCGATTAGTGGATCATTTTTGGGTCACACCGGGTCAAGCTAAATTTATCTAAAAAACGGCTCTAACGATTTCGAGTAAATTTTGTAATGTACTGTTTTGGATTACGAGAAGATCAATGATTGATTGATTGATTGGCGGTAACGCTGACATGTATCAATCTCAAAAGGAGATTTAAAATTGTGGAGTGGTACTCGTGCAACCCGAACATTTTTATATAAGGAGTTTCATATAGTGGAGATGGCACAGTAGTTAACTAAGTATTTAAAATTATGTGGAATGTTCATTCCCAACCCAATAGCCACCAGTCAAAAGCATGAACAAGTATAAATTCACTCTTAAGGTTACGTGAGCCCATTTAATATCAAGCCATTGTAGAGATTTAGATCATACAGTTTTATCTTTGTTATTTTATTTTAATCGAGGGTTATTTTTACAATATCTCGTTTTTCTCCCAAGTTTTCGACCTAAGGGCTGGTCTTCCCTATTCGTAGCAATTCGGGCACGAGGCGTCGATTGGCGCAATCAGTTTTAGTCGATTTTAATTAGGGGGGAGTTTGCAGGGGGTAGGGGGGTCAATTCACCTTTTTATGTTAATTGGGCCTTGTAACACCTAGTTGGAAAGGGCTTGTCTAAGGCATAAGTCTAAGCCATCGTCAACGTCGTTTTTAAATTTTTAGATTAATTATGGGGATTACAATTATCAGTTGGTTAATTTCACCTACGTTTTCTACCCTAATTACTGGGGTTTTCGGCTGGGTTTCCCTATTCGTAGTAAATCGGGCACGGGGCGTCGATTGGCGCGATCAGTTTTAGTCTAAATTAAATAGGGGCGGAGGGGAGTCAATTTACCTATTATGTTAAATGGGCCTTGGAATACCACGTTGAATAGGGTTTGCACCAGGCAATTAGTCTGAGTTCGCCCACATCGAATCTTTATTTTTAGATTAATTATGCGATTAAATATCCGCAATTAATTTCAACTACGTATTTCTACCTAAAATACTGGGTTTTTCGGCTGGGTTTCCCTATTCGTAGTATTTAGGGCACGGGGCGTCGATTGGTGCAATCAGTTTTTGTCTAAATTAATTAGGGAGGAGTTAGAAGGGGGGAGGGGGTCAATTCACCTTTTTATGTTAAATGGGCCTTGTAATACCTCGTTGGATAGGGTTTCCCCCAGGCAATTAGTCTCAGATTTCGCCCACATTGTATCTTTATTTTAGATTAATTACTGAGATTAAATATCCGCAATTAATTTCAATTACATTTTTCTATCTTAAACACCAGGTTTTTCGGCTGGGTTTCCCTATTCGTAGTATTTAGGTCATGGGGCGTCTATTGGCGCAAAAGTTTTAGTCTATTTTTTAGGGAGGGGAGAGTTAGAAGGGGGGAGGGGGGTCACTTCGTTTTTTAACCCTGAATTATATATCTTTGGTTAGGGGATGTCCTAGGTAACAAGTCCCTGTTGCTGTTCCCAGATTCTAATTTTTGAATAGGTCTTGAAGCAATACCAGTGATTAACTCACTACTACGACTTCTACCATCACAACTATATAGGCTGAGAGCAGCATAGTCTAGTATAGAGCTCACGTGACAGGTTCACCCTTGCAGAGGCCATGGGAAAATCCCCATCCCACTTCACTGATTTAAGTTAATTAATATTGGTATAGGTAGTCACATGCAGCATCTCGGTGTCCGGCGCCAGAATGATAGAGGTCTGGGGGCGCCGGTTTCGGGGTCAATATCCCACTCATATCAGTACAACCCCTCAACACAGTAATACAACACACCATGTCAAGGTACGAAAACAACAGACACAATAATGACTACGGAACGCCCAGTAGGGGCGATAGGAGTAATAGGGACCACAGGTAGAACAGGCCGAGGAAGAAAGTGAGTCCGCATCAAGCGTATCAGAACATGATGAGAAGAGCAGAAGAACAGAGGCTGGAAAGAGAAGAAGAAGAACGACGGCAAAAAGAAGCCGAAGAAAGAGCACAAGAGTTGGTCAGGAAGCGACAGGAAACACAAAGTAAAATAAACGAAGAACAGTCAGAAGAAAAAGTAGATTGGGCAGACAGAAATAGCCAAACAGAATACAAAACGGATTCAACAGGAGAAAGTAGTGAAGAAAGTAGCCACGACAGCCAAGATGAGGAAGACGGCAGCAAGGAACAGTATAGGCAAAGCTTTCTATTGGAAAATGATATCAAAGAGGGTAAAAAGAAAGAACCCCAACAGCAAGGAAAGAAGAAGAAGAAGAAGACCAGGAACAAGACCAAGGAAAAAACAAAAGAAAAGCAGCAAATAGTAGAAATAACAATAGCTAATGAGAACGACAGTAACAAAGAAGACGAAACCACAGATCAGGGAAAAACGAAGGAGAAGAGAGCGGAGAAAAAGAAGAGACGGAAGAAAAAGAAGAGACGCAAGAAAAAGCAAACGAGGCACTGCCAGCAATAGAAGAAGAAGAAATAGAAGAACTAAGGAGCAATGACGAAGAAGACATAGAAGAGACGGAGAAGAACAGCAAAGCAGGACCTAGCATTGAAGAAACAGAGGAAAACGAGAAGGAAAACAAGAAGAAAGCGTATGACGAAAAACAAAGAAAAAAGGAAGAACTGCTCGAACTGAAAAGAAAATTGCTCCAAAACGACGAAGAAACAGAAGATGTAATAAAAAGTCCAGCAGCAGAAAAAGCAATAATAGCCCTGACTCTGATGCAGAAGATCCAACACGAGTGTGGAAGGCTGACGAAAGGAATGGGAAAAGAAATGGACGAATGTGCAGAACCTTGATGAACCAGATATTAGAAATGGAAGTCCAATACTAAGTAGCGAAAGCACATCTAATATCATTAGAACAACACGTCCAAACCACAAGAAGAAGTAAGTAGAGTAAAGTAAGTAGTAAAGGCCAACCTAGTGAAACCTTTGCGCCTTTTAAGCAAAAATAATTTGAAATTTGATTTTCATTTGAAATATTGTATGCAAGGCGAATGCTTCTCTCTGAAAAAATTTCCAAATATTAATATAGATTCAATCGATGCTGGATTTAATTAAGTGTCTGTGTTTGCCCCATGTTGGTGGCTCACGGAAATATTCCATCTTGTGCTGCGTTTGTAGCCTTGCCAACCTGTAATAGTGAGAATTTCCAGGCTGGGTGTCGTTCCATGTGGTTTAGTCGGTAGAACGTCAGTGCGCTATACTGATGGCCCGGGTTTGATTCCCGGCATGGAATATTTTTCACTAGGTTGGCCTTTGCGCCTTTTAAGCAAAAATAATTTGAAATTTGATTTTGATTTGAAATATTGTATGCAAGGCGAATGCTTCTCTCTGAAAAAATTTCCAAATATCTTCTAATGTAGTTTAAACAATTCACAAAAAATGCTTTAGAAGATAAAATTTTCATGAATTCATAATTCAGTAGATAAAGGGTTAAAGTCCAAATCCACAGAAATCCATAGAAGACACACACGCGACTGAAATTGGATGTATTTAACCGGAATAGCCCCAACTCCTGTTTTATTCATCTTTTTTTTTTTAAATATAGCAGTAGATTTAGAAGTCCTGATGGAGCTTAACACAATAAAGCTTATTTTTGGGTAAAGTGGTGGAACGGCTTTTTTTTAAACAGGCGCTAAAACATATTTCTAATATAAAACAGAAATAATTTTGATATTTAGTCTATTTTTCTTATTCTAAGTTTTCCGTTATAAAAGAATCCAGCGGTAACCATAAAACATTTGGGAAAGCTTTCCTTGTTTTCTGTGAACGAACATTTTAGGTCTTTGTCTCTTCGTTTTTCAGTAGTAAATTGATCTTGCTCTATTGTAATCAGATAATCACTACCAAGCCTCGTCATTTGTAATTATATAATTCTAAAATCACTTGCTAAATTATTTTAATACAACAATATGTAGGGAATCTTACGCTTATAAACATGTGTCCGCAATAGGCGGCGAAAGTCATGTTTTATTTTTTCTGTTTTTCTTTTTTTTTTCTTAAATTCATATTTTATAGTTATGTTTAAAGTTCCTGTAAAGATATTTAAAGATTTTGGATTTTCTTTTGAAGCATGAGATGTACTTTATAAATAAATAAATAAATACTGACATTTCTTTCCTTTTTAATTAATTATGTGTCGTAGTTTACGTATTAAAATATTAAAACCAAATTTTGCACACATTTTTTTAAATAATAGAATAACAGTATTTCTCTTCGTGATTCATTATGTATTTTCCAGAGGTATTTAAAGAAAAGAATATTTTTTAATGATGCAGATGAAAATTAAGTCCAATTCCAAGTTCATGCCATATGTGTTTTATTTTTTTTTATTTAAATTTAAATCATAGGAAAAGTCAAAATTGTTGCAAAATTTTTTTATCACCCTCTGTATAAATTACTAATAACAACAATTTAAAATAATGATTTAATAGAGTTATAAATATACCACTAAATATCAACAATAAATAGCAGTTGAGTTTACTAAGTTTTAAGGCTGTTTTGTCAAATCCGACAGGGCAACTTTATGACATAAGTTTTATTTATTTTTGTTCGGAAATGCATGAAACTAGCAGGTGTTGTTGTTCAGAAACTATGTAATCGAATTGTTTTTCCGTTTTTTTTTTTGTTTTTTTTTTTCTGCAAACGCAATAGATCTTTCAGAAAATAGTGTCAAAGTGGGCGTTTTAAACCGAATTTCCGCGCGAAAGAAGAATAACGACTCAATGGAGGGCGCAAAAGTCTGTGTCACGTGATCAAAATCGCTTATAACTCACTAGGTAATTTATTTATCAAAAAAAAGGGAAAACACAGTTCGATTCCAAATCACTTCCATAGTCAGACCTTAAAATTTTATATGTTTTCGTTAAAAAATGAATTTGTAAATGTGTCAAAATGTTTTGAGCTTGTTGAATAGAGCAGTTGAGAACAGCTTTAACAGACGATGTCGTTCTAAAATAAATATGATGATTGCACAAATCTTCTAATATATCCTAAAAATATTCAGCAAAAATATTTTGGATGATAAATTTTTCAAAAAGTCACAATTTGAGACATAAGAGATATTAACCAATATTAATTGTTTAAACACCGGGAACATAATAGTACTAAAATAATCTGTTTATTTTAGCAAATAAATCATTTAAAACATTTTATAGATAGGTTTGTACGATGATGATTGTAAAATGCGGAAACATTTAAAAACATCTATTGAGATAAATTAAATTTTGAATATTTATGGAATATAGCATGGTCACAGAATTGCCCATAATGTACACGCCCCTCTCTGTTGTGTCATTCCTAGCACCTGTAAAATTACAATTTCGGTTTCTACAAGATTGACCCTCGTATTTTTATAATTTAAAGCATTCTTGTCATTAAAATTGTACAACTGTGACTGAAATCTTAGAAATATCCTTGATAATTCGGATAGATAATATAAATATAATTTCTTTATAATTTAATTTAAACCTTAAAATGCAGAAAATTTTCAAAAACTCTTTACAATTCAAATTCGTGGCATAAAATATTTCTATATGTAGTGTTGCATCACCGTTACTAAAAACCACGCAAAATCCTTTAAAATATCTTTTTAACAATTCCGATAATGCAATGCATTTCTTTTTAACTTTACATGAAAATCGGAACATTTTTGTTGTTATAGGATTGTATGACCATGATTATAAATTAAGGGGAAAATAAATTAAATATCAAGATAGATAAATTAAATCAAGATTCATTTCGACAAAATAAATTACATAAATTCAGATAGATAAATTAAATATGTTAAATTTCTGTTTCATATAGTTTGAAACGTTTTTGTAGATAAAATCGTATGGCTAAATTAAAAACTGCTGACGAATCTCATATACAGGATGTCCATAATTAAACGACCCTACTTTAAAGATGTCTACAGACGAAACTATTGGTCAGAAAGTTGTGAAATTTTGTGACGGACATAATGAAGGAAGGGAAATTTGTCTGAGCAAAAAAAAGTTCGAAATTTCGCCACCAGAGGGCGTTTTTTAATGAATTACACATTTTAAAAAGTTTTTACGCTTTATTTTTCTCACAAGGAGAGGGCCAACCTTGTTAATCACAGATTTTTATTATTTTAATATATGTTGTAGAGTAGAGACCCCTTAGTGTCAGATTCAATGGATTTTATCCAACGCGCCTTAGTTCTTGAGAAACCGGGGGGTCTAATATTAGTACACAACTTAAATACTTACTTTGCAACCAAAATGCTGGGTTAGTCGTAGCTTAGTTGGTATGATGTTTGCCGGCTGATCCGCAGGCCCGGGTTCGATACTTGAATGCGCTACATTTGTTTTTCTCATTTTTTGTTTTATAAATATACTTGTAAGTATAACTTAATAATCTCATTGTCAATTAAAATTTTTAATATTGTATATCAATTATAATTTTAACCTATTTAATTTTTTACTTTTAACTAAATAGTTTTGTAATAAAACATCATAAAACTGTTATTTTTTTTTAAATCACTTTTAAAATGTACGTATTTCATATATTCTTTATCGATGCAATGATATTGAGCAATTGTGTCAATTCGTGATTTTAAAGAAACATCATTTACGCATTGCTTTAACAAAGGAAGTCAATGCGATAATACTATTATTCTGTTTTTAAAGTAACAAGCATAATTATATTAAAAATTAGCATCAGAATTAAATTACAACCGATTTTTTGCATATTAAAGATTTTTAAATTTGTAATAATTATGCTTGCGCTTTCAATTATCTTGCTTTCCCCTTTATCTACTTTCTGCTTTCATTTTTACTTTATTTGAATATTCTTTTATTTTATCAAAACTAGATGGCAACAAAACAGATTTTATCACGATTTTGGAATTTCTATCATTCAATAATAGATCCAATTTCTTTTTAAACCTCTTTAAAGGATGAAAAATAATAGTTTACAAATAAGAAATGATAAATTTAAGTTTTTAACATTATAATTAACGTATGATATTAAAATTTTTAATTGAAATTATTAAATTATAATTACAAGTATATTTATAAAACAAAAAATGAGAAAAACAAATGTAGCGCATTCAGGTATCGAACCCGGGCCCGCGGATCAGCCGGAAAAAGCCATACCAACTGAGCTACGACTAACCTGTCATTTTGGTTGCAAAGTAAGTATTTAAGTTGTGTACTAATATTAGACCCCCCCTGGTTTCTCAAGAGCTAAGGAACGTTGGATAAAATCCGTTGAACCTGACACTAAGGGGTCTCTACCTTACAACATATATTAAAATAATCAATATCTGTGATTAACAAGGTTGGTCCTCTCCTTGTCAGATTAAATAGGACAAATATACAGACCGCCCCCTGAAAAAAAAGTGTAAGAACTTTAAAAAATTATTGGTGTTCGAATTGGACACCTCTGAAACAAACTCTGAAAAAAAAATAATTCTCCTACGACTGCCGCCATTGTTTTCTCAAAGCTGAGGCCTAGTATTCAATGGGTGGCGGCTAAATTGTTAAAAACTGGGTAATTTATTTAAAACGCTCTCTAGTGGCAAAAGTTTGAACATTTTATTTATTCGCTCAAACAAATTCTCATTCCTTCATTATGTCCGTCACAAAATTTCACAACTTTCTGACCAATAGTTTCGTATGTAGACAACTTTAAAGTAGTGTCGTTTAATTATGGACACCCTGTACTTTTAACACAGAACAGCAGAACGCTTCCACCAAAGAAAAATGACGTCATAAACGAAAATAAGCATTCAGAAAACTGTTCTTAAAAAACAATCATCAGTACGTCAAAATGTTGTAATACACTGGTTATCAAAAATTAAGGAAAAGTCACAAAATGCCAATTTTTAAATACGGGAATACTCAAAAGGAAGTAATATAATTCGAATAATTACTATCCCTGCAGAACAGCTAGTCAATATAACATCTCATTCAGGTCACACATGGTCACAAGAGTCACAGTCACTACGGCGAAACAAAAAATAGGAAATTCCATACGTCTCTTTTATGAGTCTAAAATGACTACTATATGTGACTCCACTAACAGGTCACTGTGACTGCTGCTTTGTGGCGAGTGACCAGGGGACTTTACAATGTCGTTTCATTGAGACTCTCGTGTGACTCTCATCTGGAGACGCAATTTCAAAGTCATTGTGAACGTTGCATTATGATAAATCATCAAATAATGTCAAATTAAAGTCACATGACAACTTTTCACCACTTTTCACAGTGGTGACTTTACAGTAGTGTCTCTGTCACCATTTGACAAAGTCATGTGACAGAAAATCACCATGTGACTTTAATGTGACATTATTTGGTGATTTATCATAATGCAACTTGCACAATGACTTTGAAATTGAATCTCCAGATGAGAGTCACACGAGAGTCTCAATGAAACGACATTGCAAAGTCACTTGGTGACTCGTCACAAAGCAGCAGTCACAGTGACCTGGAGTCACATATAGTAGTCATTTGAGACTCATAAAAGAGACGTATGGAATTTCCTATTTTTTGTTTCGCCGTAGTGACTGTGACTCCCATGTAACCATGTGTGACCTGAATGAGATGTTATATGGACTAGCTGTTCTGCAGAGATAGTAATTATTCAAATTATATTACTTCCTTTTGAGAATTCGCGTATTTAAAAATTAGCATTTTGTGACTTTTCCTTAATTTTTGATAACCAGTGTATTTCATTGAATTGTTGTTCTGCCATTCCGTGTTTAGAATTCACAGTCTGGAAATAGCCAAATTCTTCCGACAGTGAGCATGACGTCTTTTTAAAAATTAAACGCTCATTTTTATTCATAACACTAGAATATCAAACGAAGTAAATATTTAACTTAATGCAAACTGGATAAAATGTGAAAATGTTGGTCATGTATACTGATAAATTAAAAATTTTGAATAAAATTCTAAAATTTCTAACCACTTTTTCAGAAAAGTATCCCCAAAGAGGCGAAGAGGCAGCATATGTCAATCCTGATATAAGGAATATCGATCCAACAGTGACTGGAGATAAACTAAACTAAAAAAGAAAAGGGAGATTACGTCAAATGTAAATACTCTAGAACAGAATTCTGGCTGATTATAGTACTCAGGGCCGAAACTAGCCTTCTTTACATCCGGGTCAAACATAGATTTTGCCGCTCCGGCCTCCGCAAAGCAAATTTACAAAGATAATTTTAAGTTTAATAGCCGGGTTACATTGATTCATTAAAACCTTGAAAGCGAAATCCAAAGGAAGTCACGTGAAGAAACTCGCAAGCTAATGTTAAAACTATATGAGCGTTCTTTTAAAATTTTTCACTTGCATTTTGATATTTTTAAATGATTTTCTCTGTTTGCGATAGCTGAGGTTGATCTCTAACCGGGTTAATGTTTACTTTTTCGGTTTTGATAGTAGCTTTTTTTAATAAACTTATTTTCACTTTTTGAGCCGGTTCCGAAAGAAACCTCAGAGAAATTTGAAAAGAACGCTCCCGTATTTAACATTAGCTTGGGAGTTTATTCGCGTGACTACTGTAGATTCTTAAGAACTCAAAAACCAAATTTAATTTGGCGCCCCGTTCGTTTTTCGTTCTGGCGCCCGGAGCACTCGCCCCCTCTGCCCCCCCCCCCCCCTCTAGTTTCGGCCCAGATAGTCCTCTCACAATAACTCAGCCCATGAGTAATGTAACTTTATTAGTTAATTAAAGTAACTACCACTATTAGCAAGAACCAGTATCGAACTTTGTAATTTAATAACAAAATTCCTCGATCATTTGTGCTTTTCTTTGCTCATAGCATAGCGAAATATTTCAACATCATCGGTCGAGTTATCGTGGGAGAACTATACTCATTGTTTCTTTTGTTTATGACATATTTTTCTCATCAAGTGAAAATACAAAAAAGTAAAAAATAAATAAAAAAAGGTGGGGGGAGAGAAGAAACTACATATTTTTTATATTTCATGTATCATAATTAAGAAAACTGTAATTCAATACCAAGACCTAAATGCACACTGTAAAAAAAAAGACAAATATTTATTAACACTTTGCGGTCCAACCAGAGTCAGAGTCGGGATCATTTTTCTTTGCAAAATTTGCTTTTGCACCAGAAAGAAAGGAAAATAAAGTTTGCCTTATTTAAGGGGTCTCAGAACTCTTAAAGCTTTAAAATTTTCGAAATTTTAATTTTTTTAGATGTTAAACTCCTATTTTTTCTGAACATTTTGATATAATTGTTTCCTTGAAATTCCTATTTGAACTGAAGTTATGGCTTTTACATTTATACACGTTCAATAGCTGAAAAGTCGTTTCGGAAACTCTGAAGCCATTTTTCTCCAAATGACGTTTTTGGGCATAACGTGCCCGATATCTCAAAAACTTATGAATATTTTTTCATGAAATTTTCAAAATATATGTTTCATGTTAGTCTGTATAAACTGAACCTAAAATTTCCTTTTTATTGTTCAAAATAATATTTTTTAGGTGATTATACTGTTGATATTTTCTTAATTTTGCATTAGCTAAATACGACTTTAAATTAAAAACTTAAAAAAGCTTTAAATACAAATTTATTAAAGTTGAGGGTAATTATTACAATCTGAAGTATAAGTAGGTACCAAAATTTTAATTCTAGTTGCGACACTTATTTTGTAGTCGTGGGCGTAAGCTGTTATGCCACTTTTTTGCTCGAAAAATGTCAAACAGTTTGGAGCCCCCTGTAAATGCTAATTCTGCATCTTATAATTTTTTAAATATACGAAATGAAAGAACATACTTATATATTTTATTCCAATTAAAATTTGCCTTAAAATCAAATACATTTTAAGATAATAAATGTTGGAAATGGTCTTTTTAACCATTTGGAAAAATGGTTATTGTTCTCTGTCAGGGTAGGAAATCAAAAGCATATCTGAAGGTTTTTATTGGTTTAATCCGCATTTTATTCGTTTTATGATTGGTCTATACGGTAATCTGTATTTCCCTTTACTTTCAACAACGATGGATACCTTCTGTTGCCACTATGACAAAAAAGTAATAAAAACTAAAAAAAAATAATAATAACTCAGAAACAAATTGAGATACAGCTTTCAAACAAATTGCATTTAAAAGTACATTTTTTTCTCTATCCGACGGTGTAAAAAGTAATAGTTTGGGATATTTAGAAGTTTAAGAATGCAATTTCATTTAAAATGTGTTATCAGATTACTTGGAAATCTGACGATGGAAAAGCCTTTTTCCGAACAGCCAATGAAATGCTTGGATAATACGTACGAGTCGAAGGCAATTTTTGCGCTTGCAATTTTTACGTGTCATAACACTATTAATGTTTAATTCATGGCGTATGTAATGTATGATCAACTCCGTGCGATTTTATGTCTTAAATTTTTTCTTCGAAAAAATCATTTTCCAAATGGTCGTTGCAATTGGTTTTCAAATGGTCGTTGTAATTTGTTAAATTGCTTTTTTTTTCTTTTTTTTTCCAATTTTAAGAGTCCTGAGACCCCTTAATTAGAGCATTTTCGAAATCGTGTAATTGAGGGTAACTTCTTTTTAAAAAGTGGTGCCAACCTAATAAAATTTGTGTAAGAGTCACCGGACCGGGAAGGGTTAATCTCGGAAATATAACATAAACACGAACGAAAATAACAATAACTTTTTCTTATTTACCCACGATTCCCAAAAGCGTTCTTTATCTTTAGAAACCTCAGAAACCAATATATTTTTCCAGATTTAAAGAATCATTCATAAAAGCAAAATTTCTTTCGCTGGCACTGATTTTCGGATGCGTTTCCGAGTAGTATTTATAATGTATTAATCTGTTTTTTCAATCCGGAATATAGTTATCCATTCTCATAGCAACATTTTCATGTTCAACAAACATGATCAATTAACATTAACATCAAAATTAATACTATTATGTTACTCTTGCATGTATGAATTCAATTATGCAGCTGAAAATGTTTAATCCATTAATGCTCGAATTATTTTCTTCGTTAAAATTTAAATTTTGGATTTCCCACCACTTTTAAAAGAAGAGTAATTTTTATCTTATATTATCAAGGAATTTGTCTCGTGCGAGAAAGTATATTTTAATCTTCATATTTACTAGTATGAAAAGAGTTTTCTTGCCACTAATTTCTTTAAATTACGAAAATACAGTACAGCGCCGATTATCCGGACCGGTCGGGCCGAGGCCGATCCGGTTAATGAAAAAGCCAGATAACTGGATAACTTTAAACAATGTCCTATGGCAATTTTTTTAGTTACCTTCCTTTCACACTTTTTTCAGGCTTTTAGGACTGGCAATTGTAGAAGTGCAGATTTTAGCATATTGCAAATGGCGTGTTCAAAAAAAATGGCAAAAGTTATTTTCTTTTACTTTTTTAAAATCTTATTTTCTACAAAATTGGTATAAAGTTATACATGGAAGTACCCATAGAAATTTTATACCCTTAGAATACATACATTTAAAAAAATTTCATTGTGATATAGAAAAGAAATTCTTGATAGTCTTCTGCAACAGAAGTGGGCTTTTCATAGAAAAAATAAATATGCACGGGACTCTCGCGCGTTAGAATTGAAACTTCTTCGGTTCTAAAAACTGTTGGTTTTATACATTGCTCTCTTTGCACTTGATGGCGATTTTATTATTTCAGAATTAGGAAATAATTACTTAACGATTATCTGTTGTGACATCCAATCAAATTTATCCTACCGGGCCTAAAGAAGTTTATCTTCAAAAATTTTGGAGAAGACGGGAAAAAAACGTATGGTTCTTGATCGATCCAGTTAAATGGACAATCCAGATAATCGGCACTCTACTGTATATTCTTTAGATAAAAAAACATGTAGCATGAAAGAGGTTATTGCACGTTTTCAATCTAGGTTATATTATTTTCGTAGAATAAGAAACATTTGTCATATTTGCAGTGCACTTCTCTTAACACTTTCCAACATTGTTGAAAAGTGCTTATGACATCAGTTTGTCTGTTTGCCGTTGGACCGCCGCGCGGGTTTACAAACCAACAAAACTTATAGACTAAAAACAAATACAACTAGTCGGATGTGGGAATCCCAAAACTTTCTTCTATCTCATACATGTTAATACTTCCTGAAAAATACATTATGGCAGCGCCACCGGTTAAGCGATTTACACCAAAACTTAATCAACAACAACTTACATCAACTTCTAATTGAATTTGAAGTTTGATGAAAATCCGTACATTAGTTTTTGAGATAGAGCTACAGCGGAAATCGTGAAAAGTTCTGCATAGCAGTGGCACCTGTCTGGCAATTTACACCAAAAACTTATCAGGATCAATTTATATCAGGTACTAACTGAATCTAAAGTTTGATGAAAATTCTTGCATTAGTTCTTGAGATACAGCTAATGCGGAAATCGAGAAAAATGCAGCATAGTAGCCGCACCTGTTGAACGATTTGCTCCAAAAACTAAACAGCACTAATTTATATCAGGGACTAACTGAATCAGGAATGTGATGAAAATTCGTGCATTAATTCTGGAGACAGAGTTATTGCGATAATCACGAATAATGCACCATAGAATCGCCACCTATTGGGTGATTTACACCAAAAAGCTATCAGCACCAAATTATATAAAGGACTAATAGAATTTGAAGTTTTCTGAAAATGCATGCTTTAGTTCTTGAGATATAGCTATTGTGCAAATCACGAATAATGCAGCATAGCAGCGCCATCTGTTTTCCAGAATCCTATACTTTCTTCTTGTAAAGATAGAAGAAAGTAAAAATACAGACAATTTAATTGAATAATTAAAAAACACATAAAAATCATATAAAAATGACATTAAAGGTCTCGAATTTGTTCAAAGTTCCTCCTTATTAATGTAAATAAACACAAATTCACGAGAGATAGCATAATTTAACTTGCAATTGAGAGCATGTGCCATAAACTATTAAACACGGAGATGAGTACTCGAAGTAGGGGTACATGTATTTAAAATTACAGAGGGAGCTTTCTAAAGATTTATCTGGGAGACAAAAGATGTAAATATACAAAAAGGTTTTCAAAGATGCGAGATTTTCTCCAATAAGTTTCTGTAATACGATATGGTCATGAATTGATTGATAGTATTCCGTTAAAAAGGTGGAGGCGTCACTGTATAGGGATGCATAATTTCAGAAAAAAAAATCCTTTACAAAATCTTGAAGGATGTCCATTATTCTTCAAATCATTAAAAATATATTTTTTCAATCTCGAAGAGTTCTTCATTACTGCAATAGCGAAGGACTCTAATTAGCAAAGTTTTAAATGCAGCGATCTTATGCGAAATGGGGCATTCGGACCTGAAGTTCAGATATTGTCCAGAAGAGGTGTCTTCTATATACAGAAGTGCAGATACTTTGATGGATGATGCCATATTAATTAAACATTAACCATATTCTCTGTTTGTAATACAGCGATGCAGATACTTAGATGAATGTCGTCATCACATCTTTTAATATGGATATCGAGATAGTATTAACAGTAATCAAATTTTACAGTGATCAATGATCGCTGCTTATATTACTTTCTCGACATGCATATTAAAAGAAGTGATGACGCCATCTATCAAAGTACCTGCATCTCTGTATATCGAAAAGACACTTTTCTGGACAATACCTGAACTTCAGATCAGAATGGCCCATTTTGCATAAGATCGCTGTAATTACAGGTTTGTTAATTAGAGCCCTTCGCTATTGCAGTGATGAAGAACTGTTCGAGATTAAAATAAATATTTTTAATGATTTAGAGAATAATGGATATCCTTGAAGATGGTGTAAGAAAAAATTCTGAAATTCTGCATACCTATATAATGACACCTCTACCTTTTCAACGGAATACTATCAGCCATTCATATCTATGCCATATTACAGAAACCTATCGGAGAAAATTTTAAGGATGGACTCAAAAAATATTTTCTCACGCTCAAAAACTCAAAATTTTCGGGCACGTTTTCAGACTCATTTATAAAGATTAAAACATAAAACCTGCTGACATGATTTTTGAAGAGATGCATAAGCGACCGTGTTTTTGCATTTTTCACTCAATTAATTAGAACTTGATTTATAAACAATTATTTTCTCAGTATGACCCTTTTTTCGTTCCCAGCTCTCTCGCTTTGGGAAATTCGGTTAACTTTGACAGCGTTTTTTGCAATATGTTCTGTCTTTATAAAAAAAAATCGACAAGCACGGCACATTATATAGTTTACGAATAAGAGAATGTGCTAATTTAATGCATTTTAAAACAAAAATGAATTAAAAAATAATTCAGAAAATAAGAAATTTGGATTTGAATACACCCTTAAACATTCTGGTATATTTACATATCTTATCCTATCTAAATCTTTATTAAATACAAGTACCCCAGTTCTCAACAGAAATGAATAATACATGGTATCCCATGTAAACAGTGTGACGCAGCATATATTGGAGAGACTAGCCGTACCTTGGAGATACGATAAAAAGAACACGGGAATGCCTTTAATTGAAGAAACTTAAACATTAAAATTGTAGTCCACGCCATAGAAACAGATCTTTTTCCAGATTTTGAGATGGCCAAGATCACGAAATAAAATTGCAACGTATACAAAAGCCGTATTTTCCTGGAGGCATGGTGTACTAGAATTCACCCTCAGTGAAGCTAATTCTCTTCCACCTGAATGTACCATTTTAGCCTGATCAAATACCCATCACCGTATTTAATTGTTTGTTTGTTCACATGCTCTCAACTGCAAGTTGAATTATATTATCTTTCGCGACTTTGTGTTTATTAGTCCAGTCAATTAGTCAGAAAATAGGGCCTATAGATGCAAAAATTCTGCTAGAAGATTTTATGTTTTTAAAGTGTTTATGGAGATGCTAATAACAGGAATTAATTGTTTTCCAACAAAATATCTCGAGGCTAAACTTTGTGGTGCCAAAAAATCACGAAATTTTCGGACGTTTTCCAGTTTTTTCCTTTAACTCGAAAATTTTAAATTATATTTTTGTGTTCCATACTTAATCACAAAATGAAAGAGCATTAAATTCTCTACAAATTTCATAATAAAATCGTTTATCTATACCCAATACTAAGCGCGCTACGGCTTTTTGACAACTACACTTTTTTCACCTTAACAGAAAGTGACCTATTTTTTGCCTCCCATCCCCCAAAAATTTCTTTTCATTACTAACTGTGGAAAAGAAATGTACCTATTCATGAATAAGTGAAAAGGGAAATTTTCAAGAAGTGTAGGCAGAAGGTTGGGTTGCCAAATTGTACGTTTGTCTCGTAAGTTGTACGATTTTTAGTGCTTTTTAGGTCTGTGGCGCTTTTTAGGTATTGGTACGTTTAAATGTGTCCCTACGACGATGTCTTCCGTTTTTCCACCACATCTTACTTTTGATAGTTTTAAAAAATTCTTTACCAGTTTGCTTTAAAATTTCACCTTTTGCCAAAAGTAAGTTATACACATGCGCGTAAAAGCAGCTTCTTTCAGATCAGTAATACAAAAATCTTGGGAAAGTTGTGTAATATTAACTGCGCATTTGCTGTAGCATTAGATCATGTGAACTTGACCTTATTATAGATTATAAATATCCACAATAGAAAATGTTTAATTTAGTATAACTGTATCTTAAGTTTAGATATTTTGTTTGGTTTATTATCACCCTTTATGCTTAATCTCTAATCGTCGAGCCCGATACAATTATGGGCAATTTGTCCGTGAATGTATTGGGCGCGACGATTACAGAGTTAAATAAAAATATTCATTTTTGTAAGGTGTCCATTACTAAAATTTTAATGATCATCATTGAATTGCAGGATAGTCCGATTTATCTTTATTCTTACAATTCAATTAAAGTTTCATTCATAATGGGCTATGACTTCAAAATTAGTTAAATATGTTAGTAGAATAATGTAATACAAATATAGTTGGATAATAATTATTAAATAGATTAATTAATAATAACCACTTTTTAAACAAATTCGTTAACGAAAATATTACTCACACATTCAACATAGTTTAGTATAGTACGAAAAAGGACGATAGCGCGATAAAACAAAAACTAACTAGTGTCAATCAAAATCTTCCGTCACGACAAATTTCTAGCCAAAGACAGAAACAAGAATCGCTTCATTTCACTGCTTAAAACATAGTTTCAAAATAACAGAATCCAAGCTGACCAGGCAGAAGAAGACGCTGATGTCATCACGCTGATACCTCAGTCATTTCCAGAGCCGAAGCCTTTCAGACTGTAGTATTGTCGGAGAAGACATTCATTTTCTCGTGATCATGGCGAGCTTGGGATATCAATACAAATGTGTTTTCCAAAAACTAGAAAAAGGTAACATCGAAACCAAGTGGTTTACAATCATGTCGTACAAATATAATTACAACAATGTTCTTTTCACACGTGCAATCTGAGGATTCGATACGACATCCGCTCTTTTCTAGGCAAGGAAAATCACGGCAAGGAAAGTTTTGTAACACTTTGAAAAAACATTATCAGCTTAAGGAAACGGCCTGTGTGTTCAATAAACCAGAGTCAACCCGTCAAGAAATCATCAAGGCTGGAGAAAAATTCATTATTTCACTATACAGTGGATGCATAGACACCGCACAGACTTTGAACACCTTGAAGTTCCAGTTGTTTGCTTAATCTGCCACTAAAAGCAAACTTCATCTTGCAAGGCTACTACCAACGCAAGAGGCTGCGCAGCCTCATTTCCTCCGATGGTATCACCAGGTACAAGCTTGGATAGGAAACAACATCCCCTCTGAAGAATGACGTTGGGTTCGCAGCTCTGATGGTCTAGCCAATTTAAATGTGCCAAAACCCAGCACTTGAATCCTTGCTGCATGTTGTCTGGCATAGCTGTATAAAAGGGTGCAGCAAGGCATGTTCTTGCCAAAAATCAGGATTCAAATACACGGCAATTTGCAAAAACTGTAACGGGGTCAACTGCTAAAATATGGACGACATTATTTACCCAGAAGAAGGAGATGATGAAGATGATGCCTAGGAAACCATCGACCAAACTAGCAACGACGATGCCTTTGACAACCATGTTGATGATGTCGCAACAAGCTCAAAGAAGGTCAAAGCTGTTGAAAAACAAGCAACCTGCTCGTTTGCTCCTCAAGCTGAAGTTGACGGACCAAACTCATCAACTCGCAAGCAATCAAGAAGTTACTAAATGCATTAAAAATGTTACCGTAAGTCTTTTAGCGTAACTCTTACTTACATTCATGTAAATACGTACTATTAATGTTCTCCACTTAAATTCTAAATACAAGAAAAAAAAAATAAAATAAAATAAAATAAAAATTACACTGTTGTCAATTTTTTTTTTACAATGTTACCGTTGAAATTATGTGTTATCACTATCATGCGAATACCTGTAATATGAACAAGTTAGATTAAATAGGATAAGATTAATAAAAAATGGTGTCAAATGTTGGATTTTGCGATTTTCCACAAAGTCTTAAAGTGTCTTTTTCAGAAAGCCGTAGCGCGCTTAATAATGAGTTTAGAAAAACGTTTTTATTATAAAATTTGTAGAGAATTTAATGTTCTCTTTCTTTTGGTATAAGTACGGTACACAAAAGTTTTATAATTTCCTAGGCAAAAAAGTGAAAAAAGTCCAAAAATTTCGTGGTTTTTTGGCTCCCCAAGGTTTAGCCTCGAGATATTTTGTTGGAAAACAATTAATTACTGTTATTAGCAATTATAAACAATATTATAGTAAAACAATATTATATATAGTTATAAACAATTTAAAAAACATAAAATCTTCTAGCAGAATTTTTGCATCTATTTCTAACAATTAGACTGGACTATATTTACATTACTGAAGAAAAACTTTGAGCAAGTTCGAAACGGTTAATGTTATTTTTAAATGATTTATATGTGCTTTTTAACTGTTTACTACAATTGCCTGTATATTTGTATTTGTTTTTAATTACTGTTTGTTTTCGGATAGCAAAACACTCCGCGCTATTGCGCATGCGTCAGGTCTGCTTTGATTTTATCAAAATAGGGGTAGGCGGAGTTTGTTTATTTGCATTTTTTTAGAATGCGCTTTTCAGGAAGTAATATCGATTTACGTAAAAAGTTTTTGCAGTTAATATTTATAAAAAACGAAAACGCTTACAAATTTTAAACAGTTATACAACGATTTTGCTTTTAGTGAAACAAAATTTATTTTTATTTTTTAAATTAATCGTTTCTTTTAAAACAGGGAGCAATTTATTCAGACTGTATTGTTTTATCCTTGACATAAAAATCGTGTACAGTTTGTCTAATAACGCTTCAATCGAATTCATCTATACATGCTTTTTCAAAGACATTCTTTTTAACTCTTTTTTAGGTAAACAAAAAACAGGATTGCGCTCATCTGCTGCTTCTCGGCGAATCTTTTTAATAGTACTTCTAGAAACTCCGGCTATTTGACTGGCTTAACAATTAATTCTCCTTTTCCTGCTTCTTCATCACAAAATTAAATGACATTATATATAATTTTCTTACCACCTTTCCTGAAAGATTTATTTCTACTCGAAATAGCCATTTGAGCACTAAATATAGAAGTTTTAATTTGAATTAAAACGAGATATTTATAGAATTTTAAACATTGTTCGGATGCAAAAGAATAATAATCAAGTAAGCACCAATCATGGTGGAATCATCCCAGAGTGCTAAGAGCGGCTTCGAAAACGAACAGTAATTATGAGCAAGCGTAATACCCGTTTTTCATTTTAAAAAGTTACAGAACCTGGCGGGATAAAAATGAATGAAGAAAGAGCACTAAACATTTTCACCCTCACCTCTTACTCAGTAATCCCCTTGTTTGCAAATTAAAGTGTAGTTTCATCTTACAATTCGCGTGGAAGAAAGAACTTTCGGAGAACAAAATCTGCTGAAAAAATTAGTCAATAAAGTTCTACGAGCAACCTATAATTACTAATTTCTTAGGTAAAATGTAACGTTAATTTCCTGGTTTATGAAAATCGACTATATTATCTAAGAACTAGAGGAATTTTTTGAGTATGCCCTTCATAACAGCTATATCTATTCATTTTTTAAAAAATGGGATGATGATTAACCAATAAAAAGTCATAATGTGTTGTCTTAAGTTTTTATTATTATTGTTTAAAAAATGGAGGGATGAGACAACATATTTATAGTAGCCGGTATGCTATTTCGTTCTCCCCCCGATTAAAGTATCGCCTACAAAAAGTAACATTCCGTTGTATCAGCCAGCCGTAAAGCCAGCCTTATCATTGTACTGTTAAATACTCTACTACAACTTTTTAAACTTCTAAGCATCGCACATTTTCAATTTTTATACCGCCGTATTGGGAAGAAAGTACGTTTTAATGCAATTTGTTTGAAAATTGCATCTCCATTTATTTTTGTAGTTTTTAGCGACATTTGTTTAATTTTGGCAACTCAAATACTCCATTTCTGTAGAACATAAAAAAAAATAATTGGTAAATAGTAATTATGTCTTTTTGTTGCCATTTTCCCATGACTACTGCAAAAAAAGCAATTAAAATACGTGCTATCTTGAAAAAAATATAAATGAATGACTTTTGATAAAACATGGAGCTATTTTAAATTATATTTAATTTAATTATCTATATTATAAACAAATGAAGGCATATGAATCATTAGATAGCCGATTTTTTTGTCGAGTTAATTGAATGGCGACATTTGTTTTTTTTTTATTTGTGTATTATTCAGCAATATTGACGCCTATGAGTACTTTACTGTAGACGTTGTTTAAGACTCGGTCGTATAAATGGGGAATTCTTCAGAGGATGCGAATGACGCCATTTTATATGAAATAAAATTATGTGTTTTAAGTCTTAAAACTGAAATATGTTTTGTATTATCTACATTTACATACATATATAATTTTTTTTTCATCGGGGGTGACACTAAATTCTGAAAAAGCAGAATTCCTGTTTTCTAGTTTTGTTATCTTTTTTTTTGTCTCACAATTAAGAAAACTGTAATTTAATACCAGAACCTAAATTGATGCAGTAAAAAAAAGACAAATATTTCTTAATCAAGAAAAATATAAACACGAACGAAAATATAAAAAATTTCTTCTTAGTTACCCTCGATTATACGTTTATGAGTTCAATTATTTAAAAAAGTACAAGAAGATATTTTGCGAATTTCGCTAAAATGGAAAAACACATTTTTCTATAAACTACAGTGAGCAAAAAAGTATTTGAACACCAGGTAAATTTGTTGTAGCACATGTATAAATAAATAAAAAGCAACTAAGAATTAAAACTAACAACACTTTTACAAAACAAATAAACATATTTAATATCTGACTTAATAATTATATTTAAAATATGAAAACATAAAACAGTAGCATTTGTACTGCCAAAAAAATATTTGCACACTAGCAATAAAAATAGAACTAGAGGAATTGTTTATAAGTTAAAAACAGTGCTAATATTTAGTATGCATGCCCTTCGCTTCAATTACAGCTTGTAATCGTCTGGGCATTGATTCTATTCATTTGTGACATGTTTCACTGCTGATTTGTAGCCATTCTTCCCTAAGAGTTTGCTTAAGTTCTGATTTGTTAGAAATTTTCTTTTTCCTTATTTTCACAACCAAAATATGCCATAAATATTCAATCGGATTGAGGTCTGGTGATTGTTGTGGCGTTTTCAATTGATTTTTTACATTATAAAGCAACCATAACCTCGTAATATATGCAGTGTGTTTCGGATCGTTATCCTGCTGGAAATAATATGAATTAGGAATTCCTAATTTCAGAGCACTATTAGATAAATGATCTCGCAATATATTAATACATTGTTTAGCATTCATATTGCCTTCGATAAAGGTCGTTTCGCCAACTCCGTTAAAAGACATGCATCCCCAAATCATTACATGACCACCGCCATGTTTTACAATTGGTTTTAAGTTTTTAATTTGAAGAGAAGTATTTGGCTTTCGCCATACAGTTTTCTTACTATCTGAGCCAAAAAACATTGAACTTGCTTTCATCGGAAAAAATAACAGTTTTCCAAATCTCTAGTGGTTTGATAACATACGCTTTTGCAAATTCAAGTCTTTTCACCCGATTTGTTTCACTAATAAATGGTTTTTTTCGAGGGGCTCTTCCTCGAATATTTGCATCATGAAGAATATTTCTAATTGATGGTGGTGAAACTATTCTTCCCGACGTTGAAGCGACATCAACAGCCAATTCTCGAGGACTTAGAAAAGGGTTTTTGAAGATTTTTTTTATGATGGCTCTCCTTTGCCTGGTATTTAGCTTTCTTGGACGCCCAGTTCGCGGCTTATTTATTGTCGAACCAGTTTCTTTTTTCTTCTTAATTACATAACGAACACTAGAAAAGTTTAGAATTTTTTACCTAGTCCTCGGTAACTTAATCCAGAATTGTTAAGAAATATAATTTGCTCAGGGTAGCAACAGACAGTTCACACGTTTTCGGCGCCATTAGAACAAAAACTCCTTAGAATCCCTGCTCCAAGTAATATATTACGTGACTTTAAGGTGCGGGCTAATGTACTGCGGGACTGATATGCTAAACATTTGCATAATGTTCACATTTAATGCTTTTTTTAACAGTCAATGCTTCTTGTGCAAATACTTTTTAGGTATGAGAAAATATTAATTTATTTTTTTAAATGTGTAATATTACTGTTTAAGGAAAATGGGTAGTTATTTTTATTTTCTTCTTATTTAAATAAATGAATAATTAAGAGCATAGTATCAAATTTGCTTTCTATGGTTACTTATGCAAAAAATCGTCTGCGTGCAAATACTTTTTTTGCTCTCTGTATATATAAAAAATCACTTCAAAACATGAAAGTCACTTAATATTTGCTATAAGTAATAAATGTAAAAGGTAAAAAATACCTTTACTTATTCACATTCGGCATGTTTCATTGCTCCGACAGCAACATTCTCAAGAGTTAAAATGACACAAATATTTTTTCTCACACAAAATTTTAAGTTGAGAAACTAGTAAACAAAAATCACGCGAACACAAGCATAACGAACAATGAAATACACTAGTCTGCAAAACTTAAGCAATAGTCACAAAATACTTTTTTTGAATACGTGAATACTCAAAAGAAAATTCTATAAACAGCAAGTGTAGAAAACAGATACTACCCTAACGGCACAACCAGTCGATGTGAATTCTCCTTGACACCACAAATGGTCACGAGAGTCACAGTCACGACAATGAACTTAAATGTGATATCTTTTATTCGTCGCATTCTTATATTCACTTCGTCACTCCATTTAGAAGATACTATGAGTGCTGAAGAGTCATGAGATGAATTTACTATGCAGTTACCTTGTGACTCTCGTGTGACCATCATTTGGAGACTCCACTGTAAAGTCCTCACGATAGCTGCTTTGTGACGAGTTCCAAAGTGACAGAAAATGAAATCATCGGATGACTTTTCCCAAAGGAGTGCAATGGTGACTTCACAATAGAGACTGGGTCACCTGAAAGTTACAACGTGAAAGTTACCATTGTGGCACTATTTGGTGACCCATCGTAATGCAATGCTCACGATAACTTCAAAAATGGCTCTTCATATGACACTCACATCAGAATCACAAGGTGACTTGTGAGACATTGTGACATTGACCAGTGTGACATTGAAATGTCACCTGAGGACAATGTCAAATGAGGTCTGTCAAATGAGGATCATTTGAGAGTAATAATGAGACAAATAAAAGATGCCATATTTTGTTTTACCGTAATGACTGTGACACTTGTGACCTTGTATGACGTGAAGAAGATGTCACACCGATCAGCTCTGCAGTAGGAGTAGTTCCTATTTGAATGATACTATTTTCTTTTGAGTATTTACGAGTTCAAAAATATGCATTTTGTGACTGTTGCTTAAGATTTGCTCACTAGTGTACTTCGAATGTGAATAAAAGGGTATTTTTTGCCTTGTAAATTTATTTTTATAACTTATAGCAAATATTAAGTTCATTATTAAGAATCAACTTGGCGCAGTATAATATAAATTTAAAACAATGTTAAAAACTCCAGAAATGTCTAGACCTTAAGCAGACTAGTTTCGGTAGCATTTAGCGCACCGTCCTCACTGCAAAGTGAATTGAGCTGAGTAATTGCGAATTCGCTTTTCCCCCTTTATCAGGTTTGAAATATTACATAAAATCCTCTTTTTCTCAATTACTACCAGCATTTTCAACATGTTCGATTACATTACCTATACCTATACCATTACCTTACCTCTTATTGGCTGATATCCAAATTTTCCTGCTTTCCTGTTGGTCAATGAACTTCTCACTTGAATCCGCTTCTCTCCTATATAATTGAGCAAGTTTCCGTTATTCTTGGCATTGATGACGGTACGCTAAATGCTACCGAAACTAGTCTGCTTAAAGTCTAGATTTTCTGGCGTTTTTAACGTTGTCTTACATTTATAAATATTGAGTTATTTTTACACATTTTTCGTTTGTTGAAATAAAGCTCAAATTTAAAAAAATGTCACAATATTTAAATTAACAATGGTGAATTTTCAAAGTTATTTTTAAAAAGAAATAATAACATTTTAGAGAATATCCAAATGTAATATTAAATATTTTATTAAACATGTTATTATTCTTAATGTCATTTATAATCTAAGCAGTACAATATCCATGACAACAATATTTAGATTATTGTTGAACGTTTCATTAGCTCAAATTTTTTATTCTCATTTCCCTTTATTAGCTTGTACGTGAAACAAATTTAAACAAGAACGAAAAATCATACGAACAGCATGGACTATGAAACAGTTTCCAACACATTCAGAATACTATAACAAATCTTCACAGTTTAATAAGGTGAAAGATGACATCTAAATTTGGAAAACGCTTAACACATTTGAACACCCGATTTCTGGTATTACTATGAACAGTCGTTAAAATATATTTTTTGCGATTTTTTTCACCCCCGTATATGTCTACAGATATGTACGCATACTACATAGTATGCTAAAAGTTAGTTCAGTTAACACATAGCACACTTGAAAATTTCTAATCAGCAATTTCCACCAATAAACGGATGTTGTTGAGAACTTTTATGTGACCCTCTATATGATCTATAGAATTTATACACTCCAAGTAATATTTAAAAGATAGTTAAATTTAAATATGCATATCTCAACTGAAAACGCACTTCTGGCAATTATTGTTCCTTGGCTTCAATAGTTCAATTATTGCTCATTTTACTCTGCAGTCAAATTCTTTTGTGTGTCCCTGAAAATAAACGACAAGTTCTATGCACACCCTATTATATAGTAAGAACCTTGTAGTATATCTCAGTGATGTATATCAATTTCAATATGTTTAAAATATTGTAATATCATTAAAATGCACGACAAACAATTTTCCCCATAGACTGTAATGTAACGAAATTGTTTTGAGTGGCCCTGTATATAAATCGAATATGCTACACGCTTCATTTTCAACATCAAACATTCCATAGTAAACCCGATAACTTATATCCATTTCATGTCAATCTGTCTATATTTATGCTAGTTAGAGCACGGACAGATAAACCGAATTCATAAACACTTTCCAACTATTTTCGTTTTAGACGCTAGACTTTTTACGTCGAAATCACTACGATCCTAGGTATGGGATTCATTCTCTTAAGACATTCCCTCTCTCGCGTTATTAGTTTAGCTGCCCGTTGCTCGAAGTGCGTTTTTCACCGGTTGCGTTTCTGTACTACGTCGAGACCTGTCACCCACCGAAAGTTCTAACAAAAACCAGATGCAGTGACTTCGGAACTCAGATTTTTGTGTTGTTCAAGTGCTTCAAACTATGTTACGCGTTGTCTAACAGTCTTGTAGAAATCTAAATTTGTTTTTAAGACCTTACAGCATATGTAGCTATTCATGCCCTAGCCCCTAGCCTGAAGGGTTTTACGAATTTTCTCACTTCTCAGATTTTACGAAACGTCTTACGAAGAGACTTGTTTTTACACTGTAAAAAAGGGGACTATAGTTACGCTTAATTTGAGTTTATGAAATGCCAAATGAGGATTAAATATACTCTAAGTTTGGTGTAAACACCGAATAAAGTGTCATGATACACTCAAAACGGTTTAATTTTAATCTTTTAAAGAAATTGTGGAAACCGAACACCAGTTCGGGTGTAAAGTTTTTAAACGACACATGATTCAGTCCGCCATTTTGAATGTCTTCTTTGGCTAATTATTTCGGAATAGGGTAAGAACTTAAAACTTATGTTTAACTTCATATTTTTGAAAAATTCCCAATCATTTTCCAACATTTTTATATCTACTATGTATCTCTAGCTGCTATATTTATAATTTTGTGAGTATATGAAATCAACCTACTTTTACAGTGTATTTGTGACATTTTCAAATTTTGGCATTTTTGTCACTTTTGAGACGCTCACTAGACAATGAATTCCGCTTGTTAACTTTAAAATAATGTTCGATTCAACTGAATTAAAGATCGTAAATTATTTTTTAACCAAGAATTTTAAGTTTTCAGTAAGTTTTAACTATTTGCGAGCCATTTTAAGAAGTATCGTTTTTAGGATTACGACTTTCGTTTTCCCATAGGAAATACATTACGTAAACAACGATATTATTAAGCTTTTTTAACTACAAAAACTAACTTTTTCTGAAAAACTAATGTAATATTCCGCTCATTTAAAGCTCAAGCTTCAAGATTCTATCTAGTTTTAAAAGTTTTGAACACTTTTTGTGTATTTGCTGAGCGTTTCAAAAGTTGACATTTTTCGATTTTCCAGTTAGAACTTGCCCATAGAAATACATGGGATTTTAACTGTTGTTGACATATTTTAAGATAGCTTGTTTTCAACTTTTTATTAATTATTTTGAAAAACTAATACTTGTTAATAATCTTGCTTTGCTCCGCCACCCACCGTGTATTCCTGGATTGAGTTTAGATATGCTTTAAAAATTTGGTATAAATTTTTTTGTCTCAGACCACATTCCCATAGCGTTACGCGTTTTGTTTACTTTGTTTTGCACCTTTTTTAACTATTTAAACCGAATCATTTTGCTTAACTATTAGTATCTTTTGAAAGCATAAACTTCAAGCATTCTAGCGGTGTGATGTTTATTAATTAATTATTAATTAATTAATTATATTGAGATAATAAATTATCGCAGTTAAAACAATGTTTAGCAGCTTCTTTGCGTAAAACTATTTTTTGTAAATTATGGTTGCATTAGATTTAAAATGTAATCTTTAAATTGTTTTTTTATTTTACTGTTAAAGTGCAAATCAAATAACCAGTAGTGTGACTTTACACCAGATAAGCAGTGTGACTTTACACCAAAATTGGTGGCAACTAAGTTGCCACTATAAGTGGTGTTTATTTACACCATTTGATAGCTGGTGGCTCATTACACCAGTTTACAAATGGAATTTCATTACACCACTTGGAGTGGCAACTTAGTTGCCACCTTTTTGGTGTAAAGTAAGTGAAATCTTTTTTACAGAGTACTTTTTCATGTTTTGGTGAATAAACAACTTAGAACGACAATTGGGTTTTTATGGAAAAACTACCGGATATCTAAATATACTGCCTTGCTACACTTACGCTCGGACCATCGGATTCATAATACGGCTGCAAGACGAATGCAGTCGGATCTCGTTATCCCGACACCCGGTTTTCACGTCACTCCCCTTATCACGTCAGTTTTTCAAAGTCCCGATTTTCTATGTATGATTTTAATGTAAATAAACTCCGGATTTTACGTCGTCGAATAATTTTGAACTCCGGATATCCCGACGGTTTAGGAAAATCGTCCATTTTACATAATCCATTTTATAAGCACAGAAATTAAGCGATAAGAAATGTCTTAGCCAAACTTTTCTCAAAAGTTCCTAAAATAGCCATTGAGATAAGTGAGAAATTTTACTTCAATCCTTTATCTGAATAAATAAACCCACATACTATGAATAACCCACTTAAGCTCCAGATAGACGTATCAGTTTACCCGCGGTCTTTTTGTTCTGGTCAGGCGGCGCTTTCTTGTTGTTACACGGCGTTTTTCATCCGACTAAAACCAAAGCACTGCATTGCATTGAAATGATCAGAAATAATCTAACATCTATTTCTGAAACATCAAATATTTATTACAATTCATTGTATAACATTGAAAAAATAAGAATAGGAATGAATTATAGGAAGCCCATCTAGAGATAAGCAAACCTTAAATCATCAATATATTTCATGTAACAATTAAAAAAAGTCATCATAAATCTGATTTTTATTCTTTCCAATTTTGTTTTTGTGTTTATTTTGTTTAGTAATGATGTTTTATTGCTTAAAACTCCAAGTACAATTATAAATTTAAAATTGTCTTAAATTAATTAAAAATACACGTTTTTATAAACATATTTTCCTCCAACTCCAGTTACCGCGACACTCCGCTTATGACGACACTTTTTTCTGGTCATTAGAGTGTCGAGATAACGAGGTTCGACTGTACTTACATCACTATTGGAATTAGCCGATCTCAGCTATTACCAACAATTTTATGTAAGTTGGCTGGGTTAGACGGCTGTAAAAATGGCACAACCTTTCACTAGCCGTCAGTATTTTATGAATTAATAAATCCAACTACAATTTTTCACTAGTTCGACAAGAATTTTATACAACGCTTCATATATATATGAGACGTTCAGAAGACAATCCGACTAACTCCATTTTAAGTGGCGTTTTTTTAAACAAAGGAACATTGAAAATTTTTTGTATTTATACAGTGATAAAAAGTTACCCTTGATTAAAAGAAAATTAGTAAATTCAATCAAAACATCCAGGGGAAAATATTATATAGATACAATATTTTTCTAGTTACAATAATTTTAAGTGTTTATACTGAACATTTTAATTTCCTGGAGTTCATCGATTTGTGCTCTGAACGGCTCATATAATTGGTCTAGTCCTTCAGCGTCAAATTTAATGCATCAGTTGAAACAAAAAGTCTGATTTTGCCTTGGTTATATATATATATATATATATATATATATATATAAAACGAACGAATTAAAAAAGTCATCGGTCAAGGACTATGGAAATATACAAGCTTTCATTTAAGAAAAAACTAACAAGCAAGGTCTTCATAAGACATACTACTCAGAAAAATTTGAAAACAATTACAATATGTTCTTCTCAAGAGGATATATATGTTTATAAAAAAAAATTCCACCGGAACCTCGATATAGTGTCCGTAAAAAAATAATGAAAGTTTCATTTTCTTGGCGATTTATTGCTGCTTGGTGACACAATGAAATTAAAAAATAAAATAAAAATAGACTTTTACGGTAAATATAAGAAAAAAAAATTTCTACTCTTCATATTAAACTATTTTAAGTAAGTTTTACTTAAATAAATACACTTTTAGGACTATGAATTTGTCATATGCATTTATATGTACAGTCGTGAAAAAAAAAAAGTAAACACCCCCTACTAACTCCTCAACAAATCATCATAGAAGAAAGTTACTGGTACCGAACGATTGGAAATAAAGCCTACTTTTAAATGATGTATATAAAATTTTCTTAGGGGTAATCTACATATTAAAACGAATCCTAACTTCATTTTTTTCAATGGCAATACCCAATTTTAACGAGATATTTCAAATCTTCGGTTCAAACTATACCTAGAAACAAAATTTCAAGTCATTTGAATGATAAGTTTCTGATTAATAAACATTCAAAATTTAGTGCTTCTAATGTTAAATTATGTTTTCATATTTTTATTTATATCTCCCGAAATTATGCTCCTAATGTGCTATTTTTTTTGTGGTAATAATACTAATATACCCAAACATAAATAAGCTGAATTTGCAATTTTTATAATTTTATGATATGAATTATGAATTATGAAATTAATATTCGAAAAAATTATGAATTGCAATCTACAATTTTTTTATGGATTTAGATTTATTAAGTCCTGCTTTATGGAAATTCAAAAATTTCACATTTTTCTTCCAAGTAGTTTTTAAATTATGCTTAAAAAACGGCAAAATGATGGTTTAAGGGGCCGTCTATGATGGAAGTGAGTAGACATTTTGAAATTGATTCTGCCGTACTGTAATCTAACACGCTTCATTGACTCCTTGAGTGGCGCTTAAGGTGCCTTGATCAAGGAAGCGGCTCTCTCATTAACAATCTAGTACGGAACTTCAATTTGGATACAGCCCTTAAAATACGCTCGTTTTAAAATAATTAATTTCTCGGAAACTTATGGTACGAATTGCATAAAAATTCGTTTTTAGGCTAATTGAAGAGTGTAGAGTTCATTTATGCTGTCAGAATTGGGTACTGCTATTGAAAAAAACAAAGTTATGGTTCGTTTTAATATGTAGATGGCCCCTTAAACAAATTTTATAGACATCATTTAAAAGTAGACTATATTTCCAACCGTTCGGTACCAGTAACCTTCTTCTACGATAATTTGTTGAGGAGTTAGTAGGGGGTGTTTACTTTTTTTTTCCACGACTGTACCTATAATGAAATTTAATGATCGTTTAGTGAATGTTTCGAATAAAATTTAAATGATTAAAATTGATTCAAACTTAAAATAAAGGTCTGATTCTGAGTACAGTCAATTTGACTATGATACTGTTAGTGTTGGAGACAACAAGAAAAAAGTATTGTTTCTATGGAAACAACTTACTCAATATCGAAATAAAGGAGAGGTATAGGGAGTGAATTCTTAATCAGGCGGTTTCCTTTAAAATACAATAAAGTTATCCAGTCAGTGAAATTGTGTAAATTTAAATAACTTCCGCAACGCGCAAATCGTAAATATTGTACAAGCTTATAGAAAAATAATAGTTCATCATAATCATTCATAGTCATCGTTTAAGTTTAGATTGATAAAGTGCTGCGATTTAAACCCCCGTTTAACTAGCAATTTCCAAATGCATTAAAATCGCTTGCATTTGGCGGAGAAAGGTACTGTTCACCAACCTTGTGCAGCATTCGTCTTTTCGTGTCAAATATTCGAAAGAATTTTTTTTTTTTTTTTTATTTTGCACCAAAATTCCGCCACGAAATTTGACTGATCCTTTATTACATGCACAAGTAGTTTCATTAGCATTATTTTCAATATACTTTGAGTATCCGCTTTAAAGAGGTCTCCCATGTAACTAATTTACTTTTGTCCCATGCTGACACATTTCTGGTACAGAGTTAAAAAACCTTGTTTCGAGAAAATTGCTTTAAAACGTTTGCAACAAGTACGACAGGAATTCAATATTTGTTTCAAATTTTAAAAATGGCTTTTAGAAAAGTTTTATAAAATATCAAGCATTCCAAAAATGAAAACAAAAAAGTTGAATTTGTTATAGCCAAAAATTCCTATATAAATAAAACTTCAAATAACTGTACAAAAATTACTTTCAGCTGCATAAAAATAATATAAAGATATTTAAAATACAAATTAAAAATATCTTAAAATATATTAGAAAAACCAAAAACGTTTTGATCAATTACAAGGTCGTCATCAGTAGGATATAAATGTTGTTTTTATTTTCTTTGCGCTTAGTCGAGAATTGTCCAGAAGAAAACATTGTAATTTAAATGTTGTACGTCAGATGAGATGCAAGATAAAGTTATTCAAAATTTCAATAAAACGAGCTTTCATGTTTTCTTCTGGACAGTTCTCGAATAAGCGCAAAGAAAATAATAACAACATTTAAATCCTACTGATGATGGCCCTGTAAAGTTTGAAAACGCTCTGAGTTTTTCTGATGTATTTTAAGATATTTTTAGTTTGTATTTTAAATATCTTTATATTATATTTATGCATTTAAAAGTAATTTTTGTACAATTATTTGTGCATTTATATGTATTTTAATTATTTAACTCAAGGTGAATCTAGCAATAGAATTTTAAGTTTGATTTATCGAAAAATTCCTATGCCTCCTTAACCTGTTCGGGACAATTGGTGCATATATGCACCCTCAAAAAGAGTATACAGAATTTGTTTTAGGCAACAGTAAAAACAAAAAGTAACATTTTGTTTCTTTAATCGGAGCATTTTTGTGATTGCTTAAGTAATGGTAACTTTTTAAATAAAAGTGGTGCCAAACAAATAAAATTTGCATAAAAGCTGCCGGTCCCGAAAGGGTTAATGAATTCACAAGAACGTACTTGACGAATGTGAGGCTCCAACGAAGCTTCGTTGAAAGCAAGAACTGCGAAAGCACTGGTTATAGCTATAATGTCGATCATAAAGTCGATGTCTTTTAGCAGCTTTAGGACACTGATACTTTGACGAGGAATATCACCGTCTGAAAAAAAAAAAAAATAAATAAAAAGAAATAAATGTAATGACAGTTACGAAATATTGTATAGAGTGTCTATAAAGAAGAAAGAAAGAGAGATTAAGACATTTTCCCTAGAACCTACGTCGCAAGCCATTCATTCAGTCAACAATACAGTCCAGCTCACTTAACACGCTCACGGTTAATACGGAATCCCACTTATGCGGATTTTTTCCGGATCCTTGAACATCGCCTATAAAAAATATGGAACAATATTACGTATGGCTTAATTTGCGCCGGAGCTCAGCTCCGGAACTTCTCTGTTTTTAGTAAATATTTAAATATTGGACGGAATTCACCAGAGCTCATAAATACAGAGCTCCGGAGCACAGTGGAACAGCTCTCCCGAAAAACCGAAGCCTAAATTACCCTTTCCTTTCCTTCCCACCTCCAAGCTTTTGCGTTCTTTTTTATCAAAACATCAATGTGCCGCACACATAGGGGTTGGAGATAAAACGGACTCAATTTTATATCAGCTTTTGGGCTTGGACTGACTCGAGCTCAGTCTGACTTATATTTAAAATTTTATTTATTCATGTCTAGAAAAAAAAATTCTCCTTCAAAATTACGTATTATATTCTACTTAAAATTATTTTAATGCTATTTTGATCAGAATGCAGGGGAAACAGAAATCGTGTTTTTTTTATTCTAGTGTTAGAATTTGCAAATTTATGTCGACGACACGTTGATACGGAACCACTCAAGAGACTGGACAATGAATTTGCTTACAATTCGATTTTCTTCTGTGAAAGTATTATAATTTTTAATTGGTTGTTTACTTTTTTATTTTTTTTTTTTAGATATCTGACTTGAAAAGAATATTTTCTGTTTTTAGCCAACGAGCATCAGCTTGAGGTTTTTTGCCTTCTATTGCGTACCAGTATAAAAATCATGTTAGTGATTTTTCTATTTATTTTGTATCATGAACGCTGGCCATGCTAAGGCTCTGCTCTTCACTTTTCATTCATCAAATCACTTTCATTTGTAAGCAGATATAATTGCCATGTATTGTTATTCCGTTAGAAAGCAATCGAGCAGCGATTCCCCTTTTTCTATAAAAACCATCAAATCCTTTCGATAATGATGCCCAAATTTTAATTTAATCTGATTTTCAGGGAATCATCACAAAAGATTGATATGCGAAAATAATCGATTATAGTTTAAAATATGCACCTTTTATAGCAAATTGAAAAACACTGTTCCATTCTTCAGCATATAAATATAAATTTCTGTAAATTTCATTCATTTTCTCATAAAAATGGATAGCTAAGAACTATCCCTTTTTTGTGTTAACACTATTTCCGAATCACAATCTTTACCATATTTAATCGTAGAATTAACCAAAAATCGCAATTAACATTACAGTTAGGCAAAGACTACTATTCGGAAGGGGTGGTAACTAAAAAGTGGAATAATTGACAGCTAAGTGTATGCTGATAGATGTAATTAAAATTTTTATTTTGCTAAAGGAAAAAAAAATGCTTTAAATTTTGCAAATAATTTGTACAAAATAAAAATATGCAGATTGCAGTGACAGGGAGGGGAAGGGAGTGGGAACGGTACAGTTTTTAGTACCGGTACCGCAGAATGTTAGGGCTCCGGTACTTTTTTTCAAGAAATTAAACCTGATAAGACGAGAACCGTTATTAAATGACGCTTAATACGCCATACATTTAGATCCCTTGAGTCAAAAGTTCTCACTTAAATTAGCACGATAATTACGCAGCTGTAGTTGGAAACATATCCCCCCCCCCACCTTTTTACCATTGCAGTTATTTCGAGAATTTTTACAAAATCGAATTTTTACAAAATATTTCGAGAATTTTTACTAAATATCAGTTTTTAAACCTTTTTTTACTTTCTTCTATATTTGCAAGAAGAAAGTATTGGATTCGTGAAAATTTTCGACTTCCGGTTTTCGACGGATTTACACATTTTAGGGGTCAGAGATCCCGAAAAACATGTTTTTACAAAATGGATTTCTGTGAGTATGTGTGTGAGTCTGTCTGTGTGTGACACAAATTTTGTGGGCGCTCTATCTCAAGAACTAATGCACGGAATTTAATAAAAATTTATATTCAGTTAGTCCTTGATATAAATTGATGCTGATTAGTTTTTGGTGCAAATCGCTCGACAGGTAGTGCTGCTATGCTGCATTTTTTACGATTTCCGCAATGGCTCTATCTCAAGAACTAATACACGGATTTTCATGAAACATCAGATTCAGTTAGTCCTTGATATGAGTTGATCTTTACTACGGCTCGGTGTAAATCGCTCAGCAGGTGGCGCTGCTATACATCATTTTCCTGATTTTCGCAATGGCTCTATCTCAAGAATCAGTGCGTGGATTTTCACCATACTTCAGATATAGCTAGTCCTTGATATGATTTGATGTTTACTACGTTTTGGTGTAAATTGCCCAACAGGTGGTGCTGCCATACATCATTTTTCCTGATTTCCGCAATGTCTCTATCTCAAGAACTAATGCTTAGTTTTCATCAAACTTCAGACTCAGTTACTCCTTCATATGACTTGGCGCTGATAGCGTTTTGGTGTAAATCGCCCAACAGGTGGCTCTGCTATGCTGCATTTTTCCTGATTTCCTCAATAGTTTTATCTCAAGAAGGGGTGCATGGACTTTAACCAAACATCTGATTCAGTTATCAAGTCGACTTAAAATGTTGCTTATTAGGTTTTTGTATATATCGCCCAACAGGTGGTACTACTATGCAGAATTTTCTCCGATTTCCGCCACAGCTCTACTCAAAAATTAATGCACGGATTTTCACGAAACTTCACATTCAGGTAGAAGTTGACATAAGTTATTTCTGATTAGATTTTGGTGTAAATCGCCTAACCGGCTAGATTTTTGAGGAAGTATTAACATGTATTAGATGGAAGAAAGTTTTATGATTGCCACTTCGACTAGTTTTTACACCGTCAACAGGCAGGTATTTCAGACAAAATCGAGTTAAAGCTATAAAATCATTCAAATTTCAAGTTCATTTAAGAATATTATCTTGGGCCAGGGCAACACCGAGCGGCTTTAGTAGTCCTTAATAAATAAATGTGGTCACCGAAACCGCTGCTACCTATTATGCTTTCCCCTTTATTAGGGCAAGTTAAAGTTACAAAATTGGAATTGGTTAAAAGAATTCACTACCGTTCTCTTCGAATAAGGATTGGTTACAAAGAAATTGAAATAGAAATCATTAATCCTACATAAATATAGCAATGACAAAATGCAGTTTCTATTTCCTTTAAGTTTTACTTCACTGATATTTAAATCCATACTTACCGTCTTTTGAAAACAGAAACATATTAATGACCGTTGCAAAAATAAGTATTATTCCAATGACTGTAAAAGGCAGCTGGAATCCGCCAAGCTAAAAAATACAAACACTTAAGCATGAACATACTAAAAACGCTTTGCATATAAAAAAATGGACAATATACAAGTTAAAATTGTGCAGTAAAAATAAATAAAATGTACTGATTTTTAAGTATTTTATCAGCTTATAAATCGTTCAAGTATTACAGTCTAATTTTTAAAACAGATATAATCGTTCTTTTTAGTTGACGTAAACTTTTCTTTTATGTAATTTCGCTTTTGCGAATGCATGCTGGAGAAATCACTGAGCTGCCAGAAATGTGAATAAACTGAGGCATACACACGGAAAAAAAGATTTTGTTAATATAGCCCCAGCTAAAATGTTTGGTTGGACTGACCAAATGTGGGTTCGACTGATCAAGTGATTTTGTTCTTTCAATAAAATTTTATTGAACTAACAAAAGGATTTTGTCAGTCCAACAAAAAATATTTGGTGGGGGCAAAATTTGGTTGGCACAACTATTTTTTTGTTGTTTTAACAAAATCGTTCTTTCCGTGCAGCCTAACACATGGACTGGATAAGTCAAATATAAGATATAGTGCGTTATGATTGAATATTATTATTTATCACATTTTTCGGAGAAAATATCCTCAAATCATGCATCCATATTTGTTGAAAACGTATTCTTGCAAGTTATTCTTCAACCTATAAAGTATAAAACCAGGCAATCTAATGATTACGTTTACGTTTACTAACGCGGCTGTTTTTTAATACACTGATAAAAATCTGCAACTTTTGTTGCATAGTCACTGGACCGCTTTTATAGAATACTAGCAGAACTACCCGGCTTCGCCCGCGTCGATTATAAGAGATCTTCCATGTAAAATAATAAATTAAAATGAGCTACTATAGTAATCACAATAACTGAGATGTGTGCATTCCCGTCCAGAAATCATTAAAATGACAATTAGAAAACATAAGTTATTGTCTTGCCACCATAATAAAATGTCTGAGCTTTAATATCACAATGACCGTTTTTTACGGCTGGTGTAACAGAGAAATTTGTAATTTTCTGACAATACGAAAAACAAATCCACCAAATGTCATATCATATAGTGAAATTCTCGTTTGTATAGCGTATATCTACATTATAAAGTAAAAATATGTCAGTGAGTAACGCTGACATCATACTGTTGATGGCAACGACCTAACAGACAAATTATTCCTTTACAGCAATTTACTTAACTTCTAAACAGCACACAATATGTTTTTTTAAGCTGTCGAAAAGAACAAAAATTCCTTTCAAATAAAATTTATTTGAAAATTGTATCTCAGTTTTTTAATTTTAATAGGTTTGAAAGTAATTTTCAAACAGATATGTTTAAATATGCGTGCAGCTCAACGAAACCATTACGAAAGATGAATCCGTTTGCTCTTAATGCAATATTATGAAGAAAAGGCATGTCTATGTGTAACTTTGTCATCATATTATTGGTGACAACAACCTAATCTATCCACAAATTTCGATTTTACTACAATTTAACTTCTAAACATCGCACATTCGATTGTTTCAACGTCTAATAGAAAACCAAAAAAAAAAAAACTTTCAATAATATTTGTTTGAAAAGTTTATGTCACGTTATAGATTTTTTATAGATTTTAAAGTGATTCTCAAGCATGAATATTTTTTTAAATGTGCGTGCAATTACAAAAGATTAACTCAATTACTTACAAACGCTGCAAGTAATTCAGTACTTGTTTGCTTTCGTGTAATATTTCATAACTAAATTGGTAAACGAAATTAAAACACCAAAATAAAATAAAAAATAAAACACAAATTTAACAGATATCAAATCGAACTGCGAAAAATAATCTATTATGTATAGAAAATGCAAATGGGAATTTCGTTCCAGTTGCTTATAACTTGAGTTCTTCTGAATGGATTTCAATGCGACTATCAGTTTCTCAGGAAAGGGTTTAGTGTATAACATATTGTTTTATGTTGCTTAGTCATAGAATTATAGGGAAAAATTTTATAATCATGTGAACCCGATTATGAAAGTTTAGTGGTTCTAGTATATCCCATTTTGCTTAACATGTTTTGTTATAGAGTTAGCTGAAAGGTTACTAATCAGTTGAACCCCATTCTGAATGATTAGCCTTTTAAAATGTTAGATAATTTTTCAGGGATAGTTTTAGTATATTACATATCGTTCTATCATTCTTAAACCAAGTTCTACTGTAAATCATCAACTAAAAAATTTGGCCCTTAACAACCAAAGTTTTGTATTAAACATTAGAAAGTATAATAGCGCAGGAACGTTTTCATTTACGCGGATGGACATTTCAGATAAAGACCCATATTGCATTAAAGTGACGGATCAAATTCACCGATATATTTCATTTAATTCAAGATTCGTTTGGAGAAACCGACCAGCACAGCGAGCGAAATGTGCTACTCAGATTATAAGGGAATTATAGTGAAAACATTCACGATTAACTGCTCGTTAGATTACGAAAGTACCAAAAATGCTTTTTCATGTAGTTTTTGAGAAATCTAAAAAATACACTAAATATGTTAGTGTTTCAAATTAAAAACGATTATTATTTATGTTCTGTTAATGCGCAGTATATCAGGTACCTTTAAACACGGGTATCCTGTGATTCATTGCTTATAAGTTTTAAACGGAAACTCACACTAATAATAAAATCCAAATCCACAGCGATTAACATGAAAATGACGTCAATCTATGAAGCTTTGTTTAAAATGAGAAAGCAAACTCTAAAAAAAAAATAGTTGTTATGTTTTAATTTCAATTTAATATAAATCGTATAAAAGTAAATTTTACATTATGGTGTTTGATGTAAATCGTAGAATGTTATCACCGCATTTAAAATATTAAAACATTTACCTAAACGGTTTAATTAAAGAAACAACATTATAACGAAATAGGAAATAAATCATAGCAACCGGTTTTTAGAGACAGTTTGAGGCCATATTTATCGAAATTGATGTCATAATTTATTGAAAGTGGCGCCGTATTTAGTGATTTGTGTCTCTGATCCTTTTTCTTGGAATAGAAAAGAATATATTTTAGTTTCTCAAAGCCTTGAAGTTTAAATAATATTCCGAGTTATAATTTTATTTAAAATTTGAGAAATGCGCATTTTCTGCTTAGAGAGACATCAATTTAAAAAAATGTAACAATATATCGAGAGAGAATGAATTTGTATTGGTTTATGAAAAGAAACTACACGTGTTTGCCCTTTTTTTTTTCAATTCCTACTATTAGCTCACACTCTCCCTATATTATATATATATATATATATATATATAATCATTAATTAAACATAACCTACCACCATCAAAAACCGTAATATTATGAATTAAAGCTGTAAGTATATATATATATTTTTTTAAAATTAATTATAAGAATTATTACGGAAGAAAAATAAGAAAGTGGACACCGTCAAATAATGGAAATGCTTATATATTGAATTACGTTGTCAAGGGCACAGAATTCAATGATATAAGCAAAATGGTTGTTTTCTGTGAGAAAAATAAGCTAAAGCTAAAAGTTATTTTCCCCTGTGCCCAAACAGCCATTAAAATCAAGTGAATTGATTAAAAATGAAAACAGAATAGAAACAAATAATATGAAATGGAAAAATCAATAAAACCTATTTAAATATTTATAGGATATAAAATAGAAATAATAAACACCATACCGATTAATATTTCAATATATTAGAATAAATCCACGCGCACATGGCACCCAAAATATCGTAAAGATTAAGGTGAATAAAACAGTTAAGAAATCACAGTAATTGATACCATAGGATGCAGTTAATACATTTTGAAATAAATGTTAAATAACTTTTAATATAATATAAAATAAAATAAATAGAAAGTTATTACATATTTAAAATGCACTATTAAATTAATTAAAAACTGTTTAACAATATCGTCAAAATTTAGCTAAAAATTCCCCCTGGTGTAGTAAATTATAACTGAAATGTAGCTGGAAAAAGCAAAATTTAGAACTTATCGAAAAAATACAAATTTTGGTGCTGCCATCTAGTATTACTTTTATGATTCAATTGTCACAAGATAAACAGTTGTAAGCATTTGAATGTAACAATTGTTTTATTAACAGCAAAACCAAACAAATCCTTATATATAGATAATTATAAACCGAATATAAACCACACAATGTATTTTTAAAAAAACTATTGTTAATAAAATTTAAAAAGCATAGAAAATATTCTATTAGCTAACTTATTTAAACTACACTAAGAATTTAAATAATTCTAGAACATCGATAATATATAGCATATAGCTATATGCTATAAAACAAAATAAATTCATTAATAATTAATATAAATAATTATTAAAAATATAAAAATCTTTAATAAAAACTATTATATATAAGATAATTATAAAATGAACAGGAAATAAAAAACATATGGGAGTATAAAGAAGGTAAACAGATATTTAAATTCTGATTACCTAAAAAGCACAAATATAGTGTGTGGATTATTTTCATACATCCATAAAAATCCTAAAAGTATGAATGTGGGACATTCAAAAACATTAAACCGATAATAAATTTTATAACACAAAGTGAAAATAGATAAATATTAAAATATTAATAAGGATAGAGGAATAATAATAAAAATAATTACCCAATTTTAATACAAACAGTATAACTTTATTTATATTAAATATACTTATATGTATATTAATCACTATAAAAATGGCATACTATTAGTAATTAATATGATATTGTCCTTATTAAAATAAAATTTATAACAAATGATTGTAAATAAGATTAAACAATAATTAAGCTAATTATTAATGAAATTCACCAATTACATATAAAATATCAAACCAACATCCTTATAAAATACGTATCAAAAATATAGTAATAATACAAAAGCCCCCAATTTTTTTTTATTTTTTTTATATAAATTAACCATTGCGTATTATCCAGACAACACCACCCTCCTCCGTACTCTAACATCTACCCACCCATCCAACCTATAATATTTTTTTTTATATTATTTTACAATTTTTAATTTTTTATGATATTTTTTTATTTTATAATTTTTTTGTAATTTTGTTTACGCATGTGTTAATTTGTTTTGAAAGATCATGTAAGAAAAATACTAATTGTATATTAATGAATATATGAATTTTTTTGGAAAACCATGATTTAATGCATCATAAATTAGTTTTTTAATATTATTGTTAATTAGAGGAGAAGAACATGAACATTTTATTCTATATAAATGATTAAGTATTATATTTCGAAATACAGAATGATGTAGACAAGATTTAAAATTTGTAAATGTATTAACTTTGAATTTAAATCCTTTACGTTTGTCATATAAATCTGTGATTGTTTTGTTGTCTTTTATTGTAATTTTAAGATGTAAGAAGTTAATTGTATTGTTAGATAAAAGGTTTTCCGTTAATTCCAAATTAGTGGGATAATCTACTGGAAATTGAGTAATTGCAGAATGATCAGTATCAATTAAAATTATGTCATCAATATAACGATATAAATGTAGATTATTATTAGTAAAATTACGTTCATAATGATATAAGTATAAGTCTGAGAGTAAACTGGATGTACAACCGCCTTGTGGTATACCGACATGCTGTAAATATAAAGTGTTATCTTGCAAGATATAATTATTATAGATAATGAAGTTTGTTAAAGATTTAAAATATGCAATATCAATATTAGATGGTAATTCCAATTTTTTATAATACTTTTTAAATAATGCATTTAAAATTTTATGTAAATCTAATAGGTCTATATTATTAAAAAGATCTTTGAAGTCATATGTCGAATATATATATATATATATATATATATATATATATATTTATATATCTTGTTAAAATTTTCAATCGTCAATAAAATACTTATTATTAATCCTATCAAGTTGAAATAAATTTTTTTAAACTTGTACTGGATGGCAATTGATGTTAATACAGTTTTTTCAAATTTTAATTCATTAATAAAATTTTAATTAATTAATAAAATTTTAATTAATTAATTTTAGTTTTGCATGGGAAACAAAATGGCGGCCATTGGTTATTGAAGATCAATGAAAGTATTTTCAATAACGGGTTACCATATGGGGAACCTGTTCTGTCGCCAAATACCGCCAAGTTTGTCGCCAACTTGGCGATATATCGCCAAATTTGGAGGCCAAAATAAGTCGCCAAAGGTGACGTCAACTTGGCGATATCTCTAATATTTCGCCAAATTCCCGTAGACTTCCATTGTAAACCTACTTGCTTATAGAAAATCAACAAATTGAGATATTTTAATGCAACAAAAACTAATATTAGCTTAGGGGATTATATTAAATTTTTCTTTGATGACCTAAGTAGGAATTGACTTTAAAAACAAAATTTTTATATTACTTGTTTTAAATTATTTGTGCAGATTTTTAGGGTGTGGCAACACAATAAAATAATTCAGATTCACTCGCTGTATTTTTGCATTTTTGAAATCGACGTCATTCTAAACAGAAAATACACATTTTTCATATATATATGTAAAATCTTCAGAATAAAACATCATTAGAAAGCAGTGTCAGTTAATCAGAAATTGACGTCATATTTAGCAAACGATTTTTATTATTATTACATTTTTCCTGAATTATTTTCTTGATATTGAAACGCCTTTATTAAAATAGATTTTTTAGCTTCAAAAACATTCAAATGTAGATATACTACGTCATTAGAACATACATTTAGTTAAAGTTTTTATTTTATATGGGAAAAATATGCATTTCCTGATTAGAATGACATCAATTTCGAAAATGCAAAAATATAGCGATTGAGTTTGAATTTTTATTAGCTTATAAAAAAACAGTACGCGTGTTATCAATTTTTTTTCTATTATTGCACCGTTTTTTAAGTTGTTGCAACAGGAAAGAAATGATTGAATTATAAAATTAAATAAAAGAGATATTTCTATAATGTTGAATAATGTAAGGTGGTAGAAAAAAGGGATAACGAGTGGTCTGATGATGTTTTAAAGTAGACAGTGATCTTTTCCACGTTCTAAAACGGATGTACATGAAGTTTCGTGCAAATTGCTCAAAAATTGAAGATTTGTATAAAGGACATACATACAGGGAACGGCTTTTATATATATACACTAGCAGACCCGGCTTCACTCGTGTCAATAATAAGGGTCCTACCGGGTAAAATACATTAAAATGAAATAATACGGCAATGACAATAACTGAGATTGGTGCATTACCGTTCACGAATCGTAAAAAGACCAATAAGAAACATAAGTAAAATAGTCTTAATTGCGTCTACTATTAAGTATACCATAATAATGTATATTCCAAACAAATGTCAAAACATATATTAAAGTACAATTATTTGCATAAAAGGGTCATTTCAATAAAAAAAAACTTTAAAAATATTAAAAAATTTACATGTTTCGACTGTTTCATTGAGTCATCTTCAGAATATAATAAAAAAAACTAGAAACACAATGCCAATTGTGACATGATACGGATGATGGCAACGACCTAAACCATAAATTTTACATTTACTGACATTTTTCTGAAAATATGAACACCACACAATTTCGTTTTTCACACTGTCGAATAGAAAAAAGTTTTGACAAATGAAATTTATTTGAAAATTGTATCGCAATTTTTTCATATGAATGGATTTTAAAGTAATTTTCAATCATGGATATTTTTTAATTTGCATGCAGCCAAAGGATGAGATTTCCGCGTTTTGCACACCAGTATTTTGTTAGAGAAAATTATATTTCATTTAATTGGAATACTCTTGCGATTTAACAGAACAACATTTTCTCTAAGAATATACCAGTGTTCAAAAACACGGAAATCTCATCCCTACATGCAGCCCAATTACGAAAGATGTACCCGTTTTCTCTTAATGCAATATTATAAAGTAAAGAACTCTAGAACTCTATGAGTAACTCTAGCATCATATTGTTGGTGGCAACAACCTAACCCAACCATAAATTTAACTTTTACTGCATTTTGACCTTTAAATATCGCACATTTGGTTATTCCAACGCCTAATAGAATAAAAAAAGTACTTTCAGTAATATTTGTTTGAAAAGCTTATCTCAATTTACAGATTGTTTATCCATTTGAAATTAATTTTCAATCACGGAGATATTTTTAAATATACCTGCAACCCAATTAAGAAAGATATATACGTTTGCTATTAATGCAATATTATGAAGGAAAGACATTTCTATGAGTAACGCCTAGCATCATATTGTTGGTGGCAACAACCGAACCGTACCATAAATTACGCTTTTACTGCAATTTGATCTCTAAACATCATGCATCCCACTATTCCAACGTCTAACAGAAAAAAAAAAAACACTTTCCGTAATTTGTTTGAAAAGTTTATGTCAATTTACACATTTTTTATGTTCTTAAAAGTAATTTTCGACCTTGAATTTTTTTAAATATGCCTGCAACACAGTTATAAAGGATTAATTTAATTGCTCAAAAACATTGTAAATAATTCAGTATTTGTTTGTTTTCGTGTACCTATTTACATAACTAAAGTGGCAAATTTCAGTATTTGTTTGTTTTCGTGTGGAAATCTCATTCCTGCAGCGTATAACTTGGATTCTCCTGAAATAATTTTAATTCAACTTGCACTATTAGTTTTTCAGTTAAGGTTTTGGTGTGTAACATTGTTATACGCTGATGAGTCATAGAATTATAGGGGAAAATTCCATAATTATGTGGAACCCGATTATGAAAGATTAGCCTTTTTTTAAATTATGAATGGATATCATTGGAACTTGTATTGTTTGTTAGATCATGGAAGACTGTAGTATTCCGAGTGACGCAGCCTTAAGCCTAAAATCGTATCGTATCGTATCGTAGAATTCGTAGATGGCGGAACTCATATATACAGCTAACTTGACATCAAAGAAAACGCGAAAAGCCGCCTTTTAATAACTCAGCAGATATAGGTCCTATTGTTCTGATTTTTCTAGAACAGTCTTATTTCTGCAGTCTAATCGTATTCTGAAATTTTTACATTTTTACGTGCAGTATATTTTGAGATCTAAATAGCCATTTTTAAAGCGAAAGCGTTTGTATGGTATGTAAGAAGTTCCTAATTTAAAAATCTCGAAAACGGTGCTAACGATTTTCTTTAATTGATATATAATATGTATCTGATTAAGATGAGGTGAATAAGACTTATCTTTTATCTGGGAAAACTCGTTTTATTTTAAAAATCGTTATTTTAAAAAATCGCTTTTTTTTTACTTTTCTCGTCTGTGATTGGTGAATAGGTTTGACGTCACTTCGTATGTAGGAGGAGTCTTAATCCATCTGCTGTGGGCAAAATTTGCTAAGTCATTTTAGGTATTCTAAGTTGAGTTAACAATCTGAATGTGGGCAGTAAATCTTTTTTTTCATATCAAAATTTTAAATGTTAATTATTATGTGTTTTAAAATATTAAATATATTAAATGAAATTTCGATTGATATTATCTTTCTCTTTTGTTATGAAGAAATTATTATTTCATATTTCTGCTTTTTGTCGAAAAAATACTTAGATTCATTTTTAAAAAAGGGGAAATTTTTTTAAATTATATGTATTCAATATAATTGTTATTTATCATTCTTTTTCAATTTTCAGAAAAAATTATTTTTATTTTCTTGTTTATGATCGTGGCTCGAGGTTTTCGACTTGTGACTCAACTCAACCATTGATATTGCTTATTGCTTTGCATAATTATGAACATGGTATTCTCTGGATTAAACCTTATTAGGTATTTTGTTAATTTATTGTTTGTTTTTTTAATCACGATTTAACTTTTCTTTTGATTTACTTAGATTTAATGTGTCCTTTTTTTATTTTCCGCCGATTTAACCTAACCACGCTATCGTTATGTAGATATTACGAACCGTTTATTTTCTCTTGAAATATCTCTTAATGTTTTAATATCCAGCATCAATAATTATTTATACAGTACCTTATGGCTTCATAGTTGAATACCTTCTTCTGAAAAGGGCAACAGAAATTTCTGAAAACTTTTGTTTACATATCGATTACGATAGGAATGTTTTAATATCCAGCAGTAACTGAAAAGGGTAACAGAAATGATTTTCTGAAAACTTTTGTTTTCGTTACATATCGAGTAACAAAAAATATGTTCTTGACTCTTTAGAAAATACAACTAAAATGATAATTTTAACAATTGAATCATTAATAAAAAATTATATGTTAAATTAAGCCTGAAAATTTTAATACTTGGAAAGGCTGATACAAATATAAATTTTTAAAGCAGATATCTTACAATGAATGTTTAATCACAATGTTTTAAATAAAATATCTTTAAATATTAACAAATTTAAACAAAATGAAGTTCTTAATTTTGCTGATTGATTTTTCGCGAAAAAGGGTACTAAAAAAACTTTAAACTATTTAGCTAGAAAAGACAACAATTTTTCTGATGGGAACAAATAAATGGATTTTTCAATGCTTACATTAAAGTAAATTTAAAATTTAATGTCAGAATTACAAATTAATTAAATTGTTTATTGTGGGATCCATGTAACTCAAAAAATATTTGAAACTAAGTTATCATTGTTTTTTCAATGTTTGTTGACAGACGGTTGCGATTTGTGTTAAAAACCACCAAAGTGACATTCTCTATGCCCTATCATATGATACATACCAATAGATTTCTAAACAGTTTCCACTTGAAAATCTGAAGACCATTAAGATTACTAAATCAAAAGAAAAGTTCACGATTAATTCCCAATAAGTCAGAATGAATAACTTTCAAAATGCATAATATGTGTAATCCTATTTTAAAAAGCTTTTTCCAAAGTAAGAATTCATTCACATACACTGACAATAAAATTATCAGTGTTTCGGTTGGTGGGAAAACATTTAATGTATTTTATCAGCGCTGTCCAACATGGCATGATTTGGGGAAGGGGGGGGGGGGGGGGGAGGGGAGAGGGAATAATTTTTTGCCAATGATTTTCAGAGAACAGCACTTTTATTTTCAAGAGCAAGGGGTGATTCTGTTCTGAAATTTCAGCCATTCACTTCTGAAAAAAAAATCATTCCTTCTTAACCTAAAAACCTCATAAACCTCATATTAATTATGAATGAATCGTATGTTTTCTCCTACCGATTGGCAATTTTTGTGTGTTTTTTATGTGACCAATTGACAAATTTTATGATTTTTCCCCTAACAACCGACTGTCGATTTTTCTTTTTCCTCTGCGACTGATTGATGAATTTTGTGATTTTTTAAGCAGTAGATGGACAAATTTTGCGATTTTTTTTTTCTTCATGACTAACTGAAGAATTTCTTGTAACCAACTGGTGAATTTTTTGATTTTCTTTTCCTTCACAAGAGCGATTTAGAAATTTCTCTACATACATTTATAATCTACAGTGATTATAGACAAAATTCATGCATTAATAAGATTCCTGTTTGCTGAGGATTCTGTTTCCATTATTTTTTTCTCTTTTTTTTTCTTCATTCCATTAATGCAGAACTATATAATACAGAGAACCCAACTTGAACCTGCAAAATTCATTTTACAGACATGTTACTTTTCCACGGAATTGCGCTTTTTTGGCACTAAATTTTATTATCCCTTCGATCTATGCAAATATGCATTAAAATTTGTTGACATTTTTATGGGGGGGGGAGGAGGGATAACGGAAGAAGTACAAGAAAAACGCGAGTGCCAACCATGCCAAATTGAGCAAATTTCTTCAAAGGATCGCAGGAAAAATGCAAATTTTTTAAAAGATCGCAAAAATTGTTGGTCGTGGAAAAAACGCGATTAACGTGAAAGGATCGTAAAAAAAAATGTGCTTTTCTTTAAAGGATTGCGAGAAATTAATTACATTTCCATCAAAGGATCGCAGGGAAAAAATATGATTCCCATCAGAGGATTGCGAAAAAAACACAATTTTTGTTAAAGGATCACGAAAAAGACACGACTTTTGTCAAAGGATCGTGTAAAATATACGAATTTCGTCAAAAGATTGTGGGAAAAAATGCAAATTACGTCAAAGAATTGTGAAAAAAAAATGCGAATTTTGTTTAAGAATCGCCGTAAAAATGCAATTTTTGTTAAAGAATCACGAAAAAGACATGACTTTCATCAAAGGATCGTGTAAAATATATAAATTTTGTCAAATGTGGAAAATATGCACATTTCGTTGAAAGATCGTGGAAAATACGCAAATTTTGTTCAAAGATCGTGGTATAAAACGCAAATTTCGTCAAAAGATTGCAAAAAAAACGTGATTTCGTCAAAGGATTGCAGAGTAAACGTGAATTTCATTAAAAGGACTGCAGAAAAAGTGCAATTTTCGTCAAATGGTCGCAGAAAAAGACTAATTTTGTCAAGGGATCGCAGAATAAATGCAAATTTTCTCAAAATGTTACGGAAAATTTCGAATTTCGTAAAAAGTCTGTGAGGCTGTGAAGCTTTTTTTTGGCTGAGCCTGTACCATGTCTGATTTTAAGTCAACACGACCCGAACCTGCAAAAATAATTTTCAAAATATGAAAAATATTATCAATATTTTGTTTTTGATACACACAAAAACCACATGTATCATATTTTTGATAGTTTATGTACACATACACATGTTACATGTGTTTAAATTGAGAGGTGCCTGTTATTCAAACTTATATAAAAGTTCAAATATATAAAGTTTAGGAATTAAAAAGTGTTTGCTAAATAGAAATGTCTGCCTTTTGAAAGAAAAGCCATTATGGAGGTCTTATTGTACATAGACAGGGGCAGGGAAATGCATCATTTTACTCGCCATTGGCGAGTGAATTTTCTAACAGGGCGAGTGAATTTTTAGGTAGTTTTTGAAAACTGCAATCTATAGAGATATGCCGAAAACTTTTTTTTTTAGTAGTTAGCTATATTTTTCAACTTTCCTAATTATTGCGATGTAAACATGGTACTAAGTTCTATTTTATATTAAACTTTCATCTCTTGTTTATATTTTTTAAATTTATAGGGAAGAAAAATATGAAAATGCATTATAGTAATAGTAACCAACTATTTTTGAGTTGCGTAATTTTGTCATAAAAATTTTCAACTGTAGATTGCATTTTACTGGCTGGTGAAATAAATCCTTGGCTGGTAAGATTTTCTAGAAATTCCCCACCCCTGTACATAGATCTTCAACCTGAAAAAATACTTTGGATATCATTTGAAATTCAGGTCGACCGATTAGAGTCAAAACCCAAACCGAAACAATGAAAGTGAACGTGGCCTGCAACAAAAAATCTACCAATGATCCGATCCGAACCAAGAGTCGGTTCGGGTAAAAGCAAGTAAACTGACCTGATGCAGGACTCTAATGCAGATATCTTTCAGTTAGTGTAGTAAATTGTTTTACCTGCTTCCTCAATTAGTGTGTGAAGCGCAAAACTGGTCACATTATTTTTTTCCCAGCAAGATGGTGATCATTATTTAGCAATTAGTAAGTTTTCTATTAAATAAATTAACCAGTTTGTAGGTTTAAAGCAATTAAACTGTAATGCAAAATATTTTAATCAAGTCGGGTATTTAAAAAAGTACTCTATGATAAGTAAGCTAACATAATTAAAGAATTGTTGTAATGCAGATTAAAAATTAAGAGACTTTGTACTGTTTCTTGACTGATTGTTTATATTTTTAAAATGTATACATTAATATGCGAGTGCACATATGTGTGCACCAGTGATTTTTTTTTAATTGTGTATTTGCAGAGTGCATGACATCTGGCCAAAAAAGTAGCAAAACTAAACACTGTATGTAGTGTATAAACAAGAAAATTAATCTGCACTGTTTGTTTTTAAGCATTTTGCATATTACATGTCATCTCTTTAATCATTGTTTATATCAGTGTTGAATTCAGACACTTTTCTCCAGGGGGGATTGCACTTTTTGGCCATTGAAAACACAAAATCTCAAATCTTCTGGTGGGGTCCCCCCCCCCTCGGGTCACCCCCTGAAATCAACACTGATTTATATTTTAAAAATTTATTCTTTAATATGCGAGTGCACTTATGTGTGCACAAGTTTTTTTTTTTTTAATTCGGTATTTGCACAGTTCATGACACCTGGCCGAAACAGTACTCAGTACAATATTACTCAGAAATAAATTAAGAAATATTTTAACTCTCTGAGCGGTTTGAGCATATTTTTCAGTTTTCTAAAAACAACTTTAATCTGTTGTAGACAAAAATATTTTCAGCAGAATTGTATTTCAAGATGTCTATCAAATAAAGGAGCATGAAGTGTATTTTAGAAACAAACAGGGAAAGAAAATTTTAATTAAAATTATTTTTATAAGCATTTTTATGAAAATGCCGGAACGCCTTCAAAGTGCTCGGAGGGTTTAAAATATATATATATATATTGCAATCAATAACTATAAAGACGTTTGATTTACGTTGTGTAATAAAAAGAATTAGTGTATTTATATATTTATGCATGTAAGCATTCGCTGTTTTCTGTGGTAAAAATCTGTATGTACTTCAATGCAAATAACTTAAAAGTAGGGCTGGGCGATATATTGATAAAATTGATATAAAATGCAAATTGTGATAACGATATTAAAAAACCTTACAAAACGGTATATCATGAATATCATAATCGTGATGTAAACCGTGATTATCGTGGTTCTTCATTAAACCGCCAACATTAAGCAGCGCTTCTTCAGCTTCGACCCAGTCTAAACCGTGGTATTAAATACTGAATCGTCTGTTCCGATTATTATGATACTAAGGGAGCGTCTCCTCTCAAGTCTAAACCGTGGTATTAAAAATACCAATTCCTCGGTTTCAGTATTCTTGATATTACCGGAACGACTTCTACCAGCCTAAATTGTGATATTAAATACCGACTCTTCGGGCTCAGTGTTCATGATACTAATGGTATGTGATTTCATTTCGGTGGGTCATAAATATCATACATGCAGTTTTCTGTGTGATCGCTGACATCAGATGATATATATATATATATATTATGGTATTGACGGTGTAAGCTGAATCTCTGAGCGTATGCGTTTTATGCTACAGGCACCATGGCTTTCATTTCATTATGGTATTTAGATTTCAGCGATGTTGATGAATATTTGTTCTTTGTTATTGAACAATGCGTGAATCAGGACGATAAAGAAATGAAATATAACATTTTATTTGCAACAGTGGATTTAATTAGACAAATGAAATAATGATTATAGCTGGGTCTTCAGGGCCACTTTTCTAACTTTGGCCGAGACCCCTCATGTAGCATATCGTTGGAAAGGCCTGTGACCACTTATTCATGTTATGCACCTCCGGTGACCACCGCCCCCACTTCCTCATCTGGGGGGGGGCACTTTTCTAAATTTTACCGACACGCCTCAAGTGACATATCGTTGGAATGGCCTGTTGCCGCTTATTCATGTTATTCCCCTCCAGTGTCCCTCTCCCTACTCCCCCCCATGGGAGGGCCTTTTTCTAAATTTTGTCGCCCCCTTTATGTGACGTATCTTGCAAAGACCTGTGACCGCTTGATCATTTTATGCATTTCCGGTGCTCCGCCCACCACTTTGCCCCCCAAGGTGGCACTTTCCTATATTTTGCCGACACTCGTAATGTGACATATCATTCGAAAGGCTTGTGACCGTTTATTCATGTTATGCAACTTCAGCATTCCTCTCCCTACTTGTCCCCTCCTTGTGGGAGGGCCTTTTTCTAAGTTTTACCGTCACCCCTCATGTGACATATCGTTGCAAAGGCCTGTGACCGCTTAATCCTTTTATGGCCTTCCTGTGCCCCGCCCACCACTTTGGCACTCCCTGGGGGGCACTTTCCTAAATTTTGCTGGCACCCATCATGTGACATATCATTGGAAGGGCCTGTGACCGCTTATTCATGTTATGCACCATCAGGGTCCCTCTCCCCACTTGCCCGCCCCCCGAGGGAGGGTCGTTTTGTATATTTTGCCATCACCCCTCATGAGACATATCGTTGCAAAGGCCTGTGACCGCTTAATCATTTTATGGCCCTCCGATGCACCGCCCACCAATTTTCCCCCGTGCGAGGCACTTTCCTAAATTTTGCCGACACCCGTCATGTGACATATCGTTGGAGAAGCCTGTGACCGCTCGCTTAATCATTTTATGCTCTTCTGGTGCTTCACTCACCACTTTTTCCCCAAAGGGGGCACTTTCCTAAATTTTGCCAACACCCGTTATGTGACATATCGTTGGAAAGGCCTGTGACTGCTTAATCATTTTATGCACTTCCGGTGCTCCGCCCACCACTTTGCTCACCCCCCTCCCCGGGGGGCACTTTCCTAAATCGAGATATCGGAATATGATATAAAGATGCTGATTTATCATGATATTTAATTCTAGACATTGTCGATCCCTACTTAAAAGTGCTTTGCCATCGATCAGCATGAACCGATATATATTGTACAATACATTTTCGTCATTATCTAACATTAGTGCACACAAAATGCATTTGTATGCAATACATAGTTTATTATCTACCGATTCTAATAAGGATTTTATGATCGTAGTAGATATGAATGCATTTTATATGAAATTAGTACCAAATAATGAGAGATTTATTGATGTTGTTATGTCAGTAAATAACATTTTAAAGAGTTAGACTTTTTTGTTTGGTGCCATCAAGTTTTGACGGGTTCCATCTAGTGAATCTTTAAGACTTTTTTACTGTTGCTATAGAAATATTTTAGATTATTAATAATTTGTCTCGAATGAGTCATAAAAGGCCAACCCTGCCACATGGCAATTAAAGTTTTTAAAGTGGCAATTAAAAAATCTATCATCTATCGCCAAATAAAATACAGCTTTTTCATCTCTAGTTACGCTTAGCTTTTTTTTTTTTTAATTGGTGCAAGGACACGGTATCTAAAATGTCACTAATAATATGTGCATCCCTTGTCTGCAATTTTCTATAATCTACGTTGCTTAGCAAAAGTAAATATCACAAATTTTACCTATCTGTTTCTGAAAATTATTGTGAACTTCAACCATCGATGGCCAATTTGTGCCGAAGTGGAAAAGACCATCACATCAAAAATACCTTTTTCCACAATTTTTGTTGCTGGCAAAAATTATACTAGTATTTTAAAACAGGGTTTTAAGGATTTTATTTTAACTACATGAGGCAAGAATGAAGAGATACTGATAAACTTAAAGCATATGGTTGCTCTACTCATTGTTTAAATCTTCTAGGTGACAATATAACTCCACAAACAATTACAAAACATGTCATTGAAATAAAAAAGTACTTTCACAATTACCATGCTGTATTGTATATGCTTGGTTAAAAGAATGCAATGATCATTTTACACTACTCTTACCTTGCAACTTTCACTAGAACAGTCAGATAACTTGTTTTGAAACTTTTATCAATAACCACAGCCATTATACTAAAATTATTAATGATAACACTAATAAAATTTCTTTGAAATTATCAGAGAGTATAATCTTCATAGTATAATGTTAAAGATCTTCTCTTGCAATTAAAACCAGTTGAAAACACTTTAAATAGTCAGGAATGGGAAATACATCATTTTACTTGCCACTGGTGAGTACCTTTCCTCGCAGGGCGAGTGGATTTTTAGGCAATCTTTGAAAATCTTACAGGCTATATAAGGTCTGGCAAAAACATTTTTTTAATAGTTGGTTATATTTTTCAAATTTACTTCGATAGTGCTAAGTTCTATCTTATACTAAACTTTCCTCTGTTGTATATATTTTTTAATAACAATTAATAATTTCTTAGTAACAGTGACTACTATAGTAACAATTTCTTAGTAACAGTGTAAACTATTTTTGCTGTGTGTTTTCTCATTGTTTTTGAACTGTACGTTGTATCTTGCTGGCTCATAAAATAAATCTTTGTTTGGAAAGATTTTCGGAAAATTCCCCATCCCTGTAAGTAGTATCAATACAAAAACCCTTAATGGGTTAAAAGTTTGTGACGCAGCACTTTATCTTATGCTCTAAGAATTTTAAATATGGAACTTAAAAACAATGATATCAAATTTTGAGTGACGCTATGCTATTAATTATAATCTCTATATATATTTCATCATTTTATTTTTTTATAATCACATGTGCAAAAATTATGTTCAATTAAAAAATGTATAAAAGTTTAATCATTGATGCTTTATCATTCATATCTCTCATAAATTCAAAGTATGAGTTTTAAAAGATATGGGAACTACTTGCGAATTCACCCGGAGTCCGCCATCTTGTTTCTTTGTTGGTCATTTATAATCACTTTATGCTTAATTTAATAACATAACAACAAACATAATATAAACAACAACAAACATAACATAAACAACAAATATAAATAACAAAATAAATAAATCCAAATAAATAAATTTAACATCGGCGATGATCAACAAAGAAATAAGGCGGACTCCGGGCGAATCCGCAAGTAGTACCAAGATATGAATTAAAAGTATTCTATTTTTCATGCACTTTTTGTAAAATTTTGGTATTTCATTAAGTTTATTTTGTTTCTAGGAAAATTTAATCCAATTTTATCTGTGAAGGTGTACTTTTTTAATCTTTTGATCCTAAACCTCAAAAAAGTAATGATATCAATACAAAAACCCTTAACGGGTTAAAAGTTTGACGCAGCACTTTACTTTATGGCTATATGAATCTGAAATATAGGTCTTAAAAATTCTGATATCAAATTTTAAGTGACGCTATGCTATTAAAATGAATTTATATATATTTAATTTTTATTTTTTGTTGTATTTATTTTTAATCAGTGATACTTTTTCATTTAAAATATGAGTTTTAAAAGATATGATATCAAAATTAAAGTGACGCTGTGATCTGACTTAGATTAGTTAAAAAATTACTTTACACATACTTATGTTTTGTCTTCTGAAATATATTTAGAAATTGAAACATTTTTTTTTTCAATACACTATCAAATATGTCATACATTTTCTCAGCTAATGGTATGTATTAAATGTATTTAATTCAATAACTTCATTTATCTTTTGCGTCACGATATCCAGAACCATCGGTAAAATTTGTGTAAATGTTTTCTTTTCATCACACTATCTATTTGCATACTATTTACTTAGTTTAGATACTATGACGCAAAATAAACGTTTACACAAATTTTACGGATGGTTCTGGATATCGTGATGACGCAAAAGATAAATGAATTTATTAAATTAAATACATTTAATACATAACATCAGCTGAGAAAATGTATGACATATTTGATAGTGTATTGAAAAAAAATGTTTCAATTTTTAAATATATTTCAGAAGACAAAACATAAGTATGTGTAAAGTATTTTTTTAACTAATCTAAGTCATTTCACAGCGTCACTTTAATTTTAATATCATATCTTTTAAAACTCATATTTTGAATGAAAAAGTATCACTGATTAAAAATAAATACAACAAAAAAGAAAAATTAAACATATATAAATTCATTTTAATAGCACAGCGTCACTTAAAATTTGATATCAAAATTTTTAAGACCCATATTTCAGATTCATATAGGGTCATTCCATACAAAATGAGCAAATCACCTGTGGCAGACATGTCACAGATTTTAACGAAAATCATTTTGTAAGTAGATCATATCTATTTATGAGTAAATGTAAATTAATAGATTTTAGGATTGTTTATTTAAGTATTAAAATTTATATTAAAAGTGGATGCAAAATCGTGGTTTTGGCTACATGCTTGAAGTTTCAATTTTGGTTATTAGCCTTAAGTATGCAAAGACTATATTGAAAATTATTTATAATTAGGAATGAATAATAAGTAACAGATTGACGTGAGTTAGTAATTGTATTTTTATTCTTTAATGAGAAAAAAATTATTTTTGAAAAAATTTGAGGAAAAAATGCAACGTTTCTATTGAGATGAAGGACACCTCCTACAATATCAAAATTGCTTGACGTTGTAGCTAAAAGTATATACACTATGACGCAAAAGTTTAGACAATGACGTCATTCAGCTTTAAAATGTAGAATTATGACGTCAGAATTACAAAAACCTGTAAATATATTCAAAAACTGATTTAAAATGCTATGTACAAAAGACAGTCGTTTTATTTGCTATAATACTAATTTTTTTCATAAAAATTCAAATGTGCTTGTCGCAAAAGTTTAGACACTATTCTAAATTTCTTTGAATATTCGCTGGCATATGCAAATTTAGAATCGGTGATGTCACAAATTTGGAGTACTTAAGTTCTTCAAACGATTGCGCTTCATAGTCGACATGCCGAGAGCTAAAGAAATTCAAGTGAATGAGGTTTCAAGGATTTGGCAGTTGAAAGGTAAGGGAAGAGCGTTTCTGAAATTTCTGCTATTATTAATAGGTCAAAAAAATCTATTTATCGAGTTTTATCGAGTGGTTCCGAATATAAAGCAAAATGTCGGTCTGGGAGGCCACGTGTGACAAATGTACGAGATGATTGCCTGATACAAAGACTAGCGAGTACTCAACAAATGAGCGTACGTGGAGTTCAAAGCTCATCGGGACTCTCTGTTTCAAAGGATACGATTCGTAGACGAATTTTGGAAAAAGGAACAATCGTTTATAGCAAAATGCAGAAGAAACCAGCTCTGAAACCACATCATAAGTTACAAAGACTTATGTGGGCTCGAAAGCATATGTCATATGGAGAGAAATGGCAGTCAGTCATATTTAGCGATGAAAAAAAGTGGAATCTGGATGGTCCAGATGGTTGTTTATCGTATTGGCATGACTTGCGGAAGGAACCTCGACGTTTTTTTAGTCGCATACAAGGAGGGGGCTCGGTGATGGTTTGGGCAGCCTTTTGCTATAATGGACAAGTATCTCTGACCTTCACCAGTGGTCGTCAAACTTCACAGCATTATACACAGACATTAGAAGAAAACCTACTGCCATTTGCTGAGCTTCTAGGGGGTCCTCAGTGGGAATTTCAGCAAGACAATGCTTCAATTCACACTGCAAAACATTCAAAATCTTGGTTTAATTCCCATAATATAAGAGTTCTCGACTGGCCAGCATGTAGCCCAGATCTTAACCCTATAGAAAACCTTTGGAGCATCATGTGTCGCAAAGTTTATAGCAACGCTAGACAATACTCTTCTGAAAAGGAACTTAAGACATCTATTGAGAATGCATGGTACGATATCGATCCACAAACTATGCAAAATTTAGTTTCTTCCATGCAATCTCGTGTATATGACGTAATACATAAGCATGGATGCGCAACCAGGTTTTAAAAATTGTTTATTTCGATTTTATTTAATTTGTGTCTAAACTTTTGAGACAGCAGTTTATTTTTGTTACCATTTAATTTATTGCAATATGCACAATTCCACTTTTCTTTGTTATAAATATTGTTTATATGTACAGCACATTAATTTCAAGCAGTGATTTGAAAATTGAATAAATATTTTTCAAAGTATGTAAGAATTTCTTCATTGTCTAAACTTTTGCGTCATAGTGTATATTAAATATTTAAACTTTCATTCTTGCCTTTTTTATTCCTTAATGAGAAAAAAAATAAATCGTAAAAAATGTTGAGGATAAAATGCAATATTTCTATCACTTGTTTCGACCTGAAAGAAAGCTTTTTTAAACTTTTAATTCTTTTGATATTTTAGATAACAGTGTATATTTTAAATATAAAAACTTTTATACTTGCTTTCAGTTTATTTTTTCCTCAAGAAGATTTTTAATTAAAGTAGAAAAAAAAGCTCAATTGAACAGACAATTATATATTAATACCTAAACCCATATACAGAAAATAGATGGCAGCACTAAATTTTTTCACCTTGAAATCGTGCAATATTTTAAGAAACGCGCGCAAATTAAAAGAAAAATAGCTCATGGAATGTACTTAATATTGCCTTTTTTAACCCAATTTTGTGACGTTAGGAATGAAAAAGGCATGCTTGAAATTTTTTTAGCAGATTATGGACTTATTGATCTTTATGTCTGTGCAATAACTATAATGTGGGACATTTCCTTCATTATTTTTTTTACCTATCAATAAGAGGAAAAATTACGATTTTGTCATTTTTTTAAAAGTTTCTAAATTTTTTTAAAGGTGAAGGAAATACATGGCAACCTAAAAACATTAGTAATTCGATCTTAATATGTAAAACTACATCAGGCATTAATTTCTCAGATGTTTTTGAATTCCTTTAATTTTTATTACGTTTTTAATTTTCTCAAAATTTGCAAATGTTCAATTTTTACAACCAATTAAAGAATAATCATGGTGTTACCAGATTATTATTGCTCAATAAATAAGAAGATAATTTTTCAGAGGTTACATTATTAAAAAAAAAATTCATTTCAGTTAAATAGTTTTCAAGATACAGAACTTCAAACCTGCAACTTTGGACGATTGCACACATGCCAATCTTTATCACAAGTTTTTTAAATGTCCATAACTGCTAAAATAATTTATTTTTTGTGAAGATATTTTGCAGAGCTCTATTTGAATATGATTTGAACCTGTATATCAAATTTTATTAAAATTTGTTACTATGTGGCCATGACTTTTTTTAAATTTTTGCTCATTTTACGTGGAATGACCCTATAGCCATAAAGTAAAGTGCTGCGTCAAACTTTTAACCCTTTAAGGGTTTTTGTATTGATAATTTTACACCAATGTTTTTAAAATATTGCATATACTTTTACATCGCTTTGTTATAAAATTATAGAAGAAAGTTCAGTAATCAGGTGAGTCCGATTATAAAAGAATAGCCTTTTTTAAAAGTTCTACGGTAGAGATTTTGATGAAATTTGCACTATTAAATTTTACCCAACTTTCTGGAATAGTTTTAGTACATAACATTTTGTTGTATATGCTTTGTTATAGAATTAACTGAAATGATCTATAATCAGGTGAAATCAATTCTGAATGTAAAAAGTTAAAGTTCTTTTTAAAAAGTTAGATAATTTTTGAGAAATAGTTTTAGCATATTTAGCATATTGCATATCCGTCTATCATTCTTAGACCAAATCCTACTGTAAAATGATGAACTAAATAATTAGGCCCAAAACAGCCGAAATTTTGTCTTACACATTAGAAAATATAATAGCGCAGTGATGATCGTATCGTTTTCAGCTATACGGAAGGACATTTGAGATAAAGATACATATTGCTTTAAAATGGAAGATCAAATTCACCCATATATTTCCTTTAATTAAAGATTTGTTCGTAGAATTTGTCCGCAGAGGAAGAAATGTGTTACTCAGATAAATAAGCGATCGCTAAAACGAAACTGATAGCTAAAACAAAGGAAATAGGAAGCAGAAAATAAATTGTAGCAGCCGGTTTTCAAAACCAGTTTGAAATTATATTGACGAAATTGACGTCATATCTAGCAAACGATTTTTTTTATTATTATCTTTTTCCTTAATTGATTTCTTGATATTGAAACGACTTCATTGAAATAGATTTTTTAATTTCAGAAACATTCAACTAAGGTACTACGTCATTTTAAAACATGCTTAGTTAAAGTTTTCACATAAATATATGAAAAATGTGCATTTTCTTCTTTGAATGACGTCAATTTCAAAAACAGCAAAAATATAGTGATACCATCCGAATTTTTATTGGCTTATAAAACAAAATACTCGAGTTATCAATTTTTTTTAATTATTGAGCAGATTTGTAGATGTGTGGCAACAAGAAAGAAAAGATTGAATTACAAAATTTAAATAGAGATATTTCTGTAATGTTAAATTATGGAAAGTGGTAGAAAAAAGGGATAATTAGTGGTCTGATGGTTTTTTAAAGTAGACAGCGTTTTTTTTCCACGTTCTAAAACGTATGTACATGAAGTTTCGTGCAAATCGGTCAAAAACTGAAGATTTGTATAAAGGACATACATACAGAGAACGGCTTTTATATATATAGATCTCTATTCTGACCAATGAGAATGCTTCGTAATATCGTCAAGTAATTGTTTTCTATAAAAGCGGTGGAGTGACTGTGCAGCAAAAGCTACAGATTTTTAACAGTGTACTTGATTGGAACACGTTTTAATTTTTTATCTGTTGGAGAGAAGTATGATACACAATTTTTTTTTATAAACTTTTAATTTTTAGAGCCAAACTGTGTCTATTAGATTTTTTTCCTTTTTCGTAACTAGATCATTGTGAAAAACTGCATACCTGTATATTTAAAGTAAATGAATAAGAAAGAAAGAAAAATCCTCACTCATACCACTTTTTTGTATCATTTCAAATGCTATTTCATTAATGAAAAGAGTCACCATGCAGAAACAGACTATGACATTCTTTAGAACAAAAATATGCAAATATATTTTAGAAAAAATTGCACCACAAATACATCGAAACAAAATATTACACGGCTGAAGATCCCGTAAAAATACAATTGTAATTTTAATTCTTAGAAATATTCAAAAACAGCAATTTGCAAAGCATTCTCGAAGCGTTTTTCTTCAACTCCAACGTATAACTGGGATATTCTTATAAATATTTTAGAAATTTCCACAGTAACATTCTTGTAAGCGTCAATTATCTCTCGTTTAGTGTCAACTAAATATGTATCATCGTTCGTATTTCTTCTTTTTTTTTGAAATCTCATCAATTTACATTCCTATTTCGATACATGGTGTCGACTCATAATGAACAATAAGCATTAAAGCATAACTCATTAAAATTTAATGATACAGATATGCAGTTTTTGGTAATGATCTTATAGGAGTAAAAAAATAGTTTTTATCAGTGAAATTTTGTCAAGGGAATCGTATAAAAATTTAATAAGTGCAACTTTTGAAAAATAATGGCTGGACTATTTCATTTACACCGTCTTGTCTCCTACCTCATTTTGAACAAATTTAGATATTACATTGCCTACTTATTTTCAACAAGTAAAAAATTCGAACAAGTTTCAACCTTTTCGGATACCTTATATTTGAAAATGTAACTACCAGGATGATTATAAATTTGGATGATTACCACAATTTTTTAATAGAATCTTTGACCGGTTTTTTTGACCGGAAATATTTTACAAATTCTACGATTAAATAAAATCGTTGTAAAAATTTTATTAAAATGTTAAATAAAAAATTTTGAATTTGAAATAGTGCTGCTATGCCCCTTGGAATTTCTCAGGTAAATCGAACAGTATGCACCTTGCACATCTCCCACACCCCCTCCCTCCGCTTTTATAATACAATTCTACTTAAAAAATCACAGATGAGTTGATTCAAGCTCCCCTCTTTTATTCCCTCTTTTATTCAACTTAATCTGATTTTTGTAATGAGCCAATAGTACGGAACAGTCGAACTAGCCTTTTGCTCTTTGCTACAGCGCTTGCCCGCTGTATGGTACGTCCTTAGTTCAAACCCCAGGCCCCGACTTAGGCTATCTAGGGCCTCAGGGCAAGCGTTATTCTTGGGGTCCCCTCTTCTATCTATCCATAGAAATTGTTCGCGAATAATGTGAACTTTGTTAGTACTAAACTTCATACATATTGTATGTATGCATAAATTTCGTACCAGGTACTATTGACATCTACACTATACAGCCAATAGTGACCGGTCACTTGCGATTTTAGACGTTTTGTTAAATACAGTCAACCGGCTAGTTTGGGCCACTTTTTTTTGGTTCCACTTACATTTCCATTATTAAAAAATATTATATATGATTTTTCAACGTCGAAATAGAGTTGTAAACAATTAACATGAAACAATGAAGCAAACTGTATGGTTTTAAAGCGGAAATATTTTATTTTTTTTATTTTTTAACTATTTTTAAAGTTTTGGAACAAAGTAGCCCTAGCTAGGGCTAAAAAAAATATTTTATTTTTTTTTATTTTTTAACTATTTTTAAAGTTTTGGAACAAAGTAGCCCTGCCTAGGGCTTCTTTAGTCCATTTACTTAGTTTCATATAAAATGAATACATTTCATATGTAAATGAATACATTTTTATTGAAACCCCTTGCAATAGAATTTGCTAATACATTAACACTGCAAACTCAGCACACAAGTCTGATGTATGTGTCCAATAAAACAAACAAACAAACAAACTGGAAACTCGATAAACAAATGCTTTTTTTTTTACATTTAAACACAATAAACCAATTGTTAATATTAAAGAAACGAGAAACAGTTTTAGTCGTGTTATCCTCAGCAACTGGAACAAAAACAATTAATGTAACGAGTAATTGGGACTATTTTCGGACCAAAAAAGGCCTGGTAAAGTAGCCCCGAAATACTAATTTTCATGTTAGCTTTTTGAAAACGTAAACATTTCTTGTCAAAATAAAAAGTTAAAGGAAAAACTATGATCACACCTGAATTACAGGTTACTAAACATAATATTTTGATACTTATGTTTTTAGTAGCTCTTATCCAGATTGTTTCACTATAGAAAGTTTGGAGAGTTAAAATTTACGCACGAAAACAGTTGTTTACAAACACATCCAGTGTTGCCACTAAAAAACTTTAAATTACCCCCAAACTATTCAAATACCCTAAAGTAGGATATAAAATATTTTTCAAGGGCAAAAACTCCAAATTATCTTGTATTGTTTGTTCAATATAAAGAACTAAAACTTTTTTTATGGGATGGACCAAAGAACCCCCGCAAGCACCAAAGTAGCACCCGGTTGACAGTATCTAAAAAAATACTTGAGGAATTATTCTGAAACTCCAGGTGGATAAACAGAATAGCATAGGTCATATATTTCTGTGAAGAATTTTTAACGAAACCGCATAGGGGACCGTCAACAAATTGAAAATGTGTTAATATGTTTTGGCTAACACTGTAAAAACTAATATAGTAAAAGCGTTCAAACTGTAGAACATGGTTAAGAGGCTTATTGTCATAAGCTGTGTTGATTTTCATGAGCATAGCATGTGTACTAGTAAAGAAATTAAGGTTTTTATAAAATCAATCTCAAATTTCGCCAAGGTTTTTGCTTATAATTGGCAGAGTTTTTAATATAAAAAATGTTCTCTTCTCTAACTATTACAAACAGCATTGTACACAATACCCTGCAATCAGAATAAAAAAAATAATAATAATTGGATGAAAAATTAGCAGGTTTACTAAATAATGTTTCACCGCACATGATGTGCTTAAAACATGATGTGCATAATGTATTAGCTAAGTGTATAGAGCAACTTTTTTGAAAGTCTCAAAAACATAGCTTGAAAATTCTGAAAATTATCGTCGATAGAATAAGCTCGAAATCCTTTCTTCACAAAAGGAGGCAAAAAGTTGAGGAGCTGTACACAATATCCGTTGATTAGTGCAAATATAGCGTACACTATATAGCACGTACTACTATATTTGCTTCCTTTTGGTATCAATGGATTTCGAACTTATTCTATCGACGATAATTTTCAGAATTTTCAAGCTATGTTTTTGAGACTTTCAGAAAAGTTGTTCCATACATTTAGCTAATAAATTATGTACATTGCATTTTGATTGCATTCGCGCATGTGTAAACCTACTCCTTTTTCATCCAATTTTTTATTATTTTCTAATTCTGATTACAGGTATTGTGTACAATGCTGTTTGTCATAGTTTCTGAAAAGAACATTTTTTTACATTAAGAATTCTGAAAATTATAAGCAAAAAACTTTGAAAATGTGGGACTGTTTTTATAAAAAAACTTAATTTCTCTATTAATACATGTTATCCTCGTAAAAATGAACATAGTTTATAACAATAAGCCTCTTAATCATGCTCTACAGCTTCAACGCTTTTGCTGCATTAGTTTTTACAGGGTTATCCAAAAGATATTCGTTCTCTTTTAATTTGTTGAAGGTTCCCTATGGGGTTTCGCGAAAAAATATGACTTATACTATTCTGTTTACACAGCTGGAGTTTCAGGATAATTCCTCATCTATTTTTTTAGATATTTAACAAAACGCCTAAATTCACAAGTGACCGGTCATCGCTGGCCATATAGTGTAGTTTGATTCCAATTCGAGGGCCTGCACAAAACAACAACTTTGTTCTCTATTCCACTTTCGAGTATCAAAAGAACTTTAAGAAACAATATCAGTAGGATAATATTAGGAAAAATAATATTTTAGTTGACAGAAATACTTGTTTGCAAAGAAAAGTACCCCAATTGGTCATAATTAAAGGTTTTAATTTGGCTCGTTACGAGGAAAACATCAATAAAGAAATTCTCTTGAAAGCAATAGAGTACTAAATTGTTGTAATAAAATTTTATTCATTAGTTTTCTAATGATATTTTTTTTGCGTGGGTGGAGGGAGGACAGAAAGCAGAGAGGGGAAGGGAGACCGCACTCCCTTCCCAAATGTTTAAAAATACATGAATTTTGATCACTTTTGGACAATTTTAACCATTTGTCACATTATAATAAAAATCCTGATTATTCCATGGGTCCCCTATACCCCGGGGCAGCTGCCCTGCATTACTCAATTGCCTGTCAATCCCAGCCATTGCCAATTCCTCGAGACCTGCAAATCCAAGTATATTTAGGAGAGTTTGTGCACGGGCAGACGGCCAGGTAGACAGACAGCCGTACAGACTTACTTTTATAATCCCTTTTCAACTATGTTTGAAACTGTAAAAAAAATGACAGAAACAAAATTATGCGAGTTTATTTCAACAGTATCCTGCAACTCTAACTCTGTTCTTTTATGGAGTTTTCATGAAAAAGGGGTGAGCAGACTGTAGATTAACTGCCATTATTATTAGAAATATTTATTGAACATTTCATTTTCATTTCAAAACGAGACCCAAGAACAAGCTATCACACACTTGAATCTTTTTTACGTGGCTTGGCATTTTATTCTATCGTACCGATGTCGGGTTGCGCACGGGCATTTGGGAAATACCATAAAGAAGCATATTACCTGAAAAAAAATGCCTCCAAACACCGGTCCTCCTGTTAAACCGAGGGCATAAGCTGTTTCTGTCAATGACTGAAAAAATACAAATAAATTTAATTAGAAATAGTTTATTTTTTTACACTACTAGGGGGCTCTGCCCCCTACGAGCTACGCTCGTCAACCCCCGTTCAGACACCGCAGACTCTAACAGCACGATAATTTAATCGGCTTTAAAAAGATTTCGGAAGATTGAATTATAATTTGAATCTGAGAATTATAATCTGACGTAATTGTCACCAAACTTTTCTTTTTCTTTTTAATATTCACGTAAAAATACTTTTGTTAGAAATGAAATATTATGATCATTTTAAAATATCAAATAAATGTCTCGAGAAATTTTTAAATTTAAACTGTTTTGCAATATTATTTTTTGTTGATTTTATATAACAAGTGTAATGTGACGTAAATGTGACGTAAATTCTCCTATTTAAGACTTCTAACGCATGTTTATGAATTTATTATTTTACAATATTCTGTCTCTTTTAAAATTCACGTGTAATTATAATTTTTATGACGTAATTTTCAATGAGTTCCTGCTTTTTATATTTTCTGTTTATAATAGTCACCTGTAAAATAAATTTTTAATTTGAAGTAAACATTATTGTTTGCGCTGTTTATACAACTGGCAACAGTTTAAATTAATAACATTTTCTAAAATTTGTAAAAACTATCTCTCGAAATGCTGAAAATTTGAATTTAAAATTGAAATAAAGCCTAAAAAAATGGGTCAAATAAGAAAAATAAATACAATCTGCACACCGGGAACATATAACGTATAAAATGATCTAAAAATGATTAAATTCTCATGTATAGTTTTTGCTCCAATAAAACTTTTTTAATGGAACGATTTTGTCCAACTTTAGCATTAAATATCTCTTAAAATAATTCTTCGATTTGAAAACTGTCTGCATCAGCGTGTTTATCAAACATTTCTCTATAATACTACCGATTTTCATATTTTTGTATGCAACAGTTTTTTTAATATTAACGATGAAAGGCCATGCTTAAGCATTGAAATTGGATGTGGATCTACCCGGAATATCTACGCAGATTTTCATTGGTCCATTTCCAAATCAAAACATTTTTTATATATAGAAGGATTTTATTTAACTTAACTTGGCTTATTAAGGGGACTCAGTACCCTTTAAACATTTTTTTATAATTTAAGCATTTTAAGGTACATTTTTGGCAATAATAATAAAGGACTCAATGAAGGAAAATGGTTCTATCAAGAAATTGTTCGATTTCCCCTGCAAAATTTGAAAATTTTTAATTTTTTTGAATAATTTATGTAAATTTTAAAATGTATCTTCTGGTACAATTTTGAACATTTTGAGCTTTAACTTTTAACTATTCCTAGAAGTGTGCTGTATAATTTTAAATATCGGATTTATCATAAGTTAATTAGTTTGGGAGAAAAAAAATAAAATGTGCAGATACGTGTAAAATTACAGTAAAAACTGAATTTATTTAACATTTTCATGTGTAAAAAAAATATATAATAAAAATAAAATAAAATATATTTTTTTTTTTACTTTATTGTAAATCCGATATCCGTTTTTTCAAATAAACCACAAGGAATAAACAAAAAAAATTGAGCCAACTGAAAAATATACATAAAAGTTTTATCACTTTGACCATGCCTATTCGTCTAAAAAACACAAACTGAGAAAAATCACTTTCAAGTGAAATGAATTGTGTCATTTAAAAGGACAGTGATGCAATAAAATCGCTTTAAACTGTATTTATAATAGAAGCGTAAAAAATACAACGTTAAAAGCACCAAAAAGTTTTAAATTTTAAGCATGCCGGTTTCGGTAGCATATAGCATACCTTCCTCAGTGCACTTAAATAGAGGCACTGAGGAAGAGATGCTCTTAAATGAGAGCACTGAGAAAGGTATGCTATATGCTACCGAAACCGGTATGCTTAAAATTGAAAAGTTTTTGGTGCTTTTAACGTTGTATTTTTTACGCTTCTATTATATTGCACTAAGATCCTTCTTTATAATTATTGTATTTATAATACTCGGATCTTTACGAAACTTCATCAGAATGTACTAGGGATAATAAAGTATAATTTAAGCAAAAAATTAGAAAGAATTTTAAGGCATATTTTTCTTTTAGCCGGCCACAAGTGCACTGTAAAAAAATTCCGCAACGTTCCTGGGAAAAAATGGGCAGCTGAGTTGCCCATTATTTCCAAGAAACATTTCTTGAAAATGACTGGAACTTTACTGTATATGTTAAAAACATTCTACAGAAATGCCAGTAAGTTTCCTGCGAAATACCAGGAATATTTCTGTTGACAGCAAAACATTACTGACATTTCACAGCATGCGGGATCCGCAGACGATTTTTACATTTCCAGTTGACAATTTTCGCTTTATTATCATTATTTGTTGGAATGAAAAAATATTTTGAAATTGACATCAAAATTATTATTTATAATTTACACGAAAAAATAAATTTTCAGTTAAATTTCAATAAAGTAAATATATATATGATATATTGTTTCTGAACTTTGCTTAAAATATAAAAATATATAAATGTAAATAATAATTAGAAAAAAAATCTAGACATAAAATATTTTGGATTTTCGTCAGTAATTATGTTAGTTTACAAGTTAGATAAAATACATATAAATTTTCATGAAAAAAAAATCCTAAACGTAATTGTATATTTTTTCCGAAAATAAAAAAAAATTCAAATTTGCAGCAATTCAAAGTGTCAAATATATATCAAATTTAAATGAAATTGTAACGTGTTAAAATATAAAATTAATTAATAAAGAAAAAAAAAGTCAAGAGGTAGCATCGAACTCGGGCCGTACAGGTGGCGTGCGGGCCTTCTGCGTCCACACCACGAAAGATACATTGAGAGCTGCAAAATAATGGGTATTTGAAACGTATGCTAAACCTCGGCATCTAATTTCTGAAAATCTAAGGCCCATTTGAAGAAATCCTTTCACAAGAATAATTAGAGATACGAAATCTAAAACATACTTTAAATTAATCAAAATCGGTGAGAATCATGTTTGATGGTCCCCTGGTTAATGGAGATCCAAATAATAGGTGTATTTTTTTTACACGGTCTGCTCGTTAAACATTCCACAGGCAAGTACGAGAGATAATCTCTTAGCGATGTCACAGAGGTATTTTCATCTGAATGGTCTTGACAATAGAGACGTAAAGGATTATGTCGTCTATTGATTTATTTGCATTCCATATTGATTTTTTTTACATTCATTTAAGGAATTCGTTTTCGACACTCGCGCGCGAGCTACGGATTATAGCAAAAAAATAATAAATGGCGGCCGCAGCGTTTTGCTGTTTCCAACTTTTGTTCAGGAACGTTTCAGATAAGAAAACTAGAATTTCACAGGAAAGAGCTAAATTATTCTGAAAACCTGAAAAAAGGCGAAACGTTCCTAGATTTTACATGGAACGTTACCATTTTTTTTTTTTACAGTGTGATAAGTCGCCAAAGATACTTTAGAATTACAACCACATGTGAGTTACTAAAACAATTAAGTTAATTAGGAGCCAAAGCGCTCCTACTAAGTTATGCCAACTGGCTGGGAAATTGCAGCAACGAGATACATTAAATAGTAAAAAGTAGAAAAAATATATAAAAAAAGAGCTTAATGTTTAAAAAATCGCACTCTAATCAATTAATAGTTTAATATTAATTAAATTATAATTATTCGTTAAGAAAACAATTTAGAGATACTAAATAGCTAGTTTAAATAATAATCTGTTTCACTTCCTGTTACCATAGATTGAAAATGAAAGAAAGCAAAAATGATAATATTTTCAATAAATTCACTGGTTCTACAAAGTGTAATTTCAGGGCGGTGAATTTCCGCAATCGAGGTCCACGCCAAATTAACTCTTTGTAATATTTAATGTGTTGATAAGCCTGATTTTAGGCGTTGAGAAACAGAGTTTACGAACTTCGCCAGCTGTGATTTTGCGAAAAGTGCTTTCCAAAATTTTTTAAAGATTATTGTCTAATACTTTTCTGCCAGTTCTGATAGCGGCGTTGCTGACCAAACTTCTTCAGCAAGCATCGTGTTTATGTAGGGGCTGCCAGAGCGGATTAAGCTACTTGATAGTCTTTTCCACTAGTAACTGGATATCCAAGTTACGTTGGAGTCTGTTAACCCTTAAATGCCTGATTTTTCAAAAATCATTGTAATAATGTTTTTCGGCTTTCATTTTTTAAATAAATCAAGGGAAAAATACTTAAAAAAAATCATATTTTGTTTTAAGTACGGTTTACGGCTAAACTCAGCCGGCTAGGCCTACAGGCGGAGGTAGATTTCGAAGTTAAGTATATTAATTGCACCAACAAAAACTAAATCGTGATTACATATAAATCCACTCTAACAGTTTTACCTGGCCGCTTTTGACGAGCGACATGTGGTTTTATTTTTCTTTCAATTAATTTAAACTTGATTAATAAACAATTATTTTCTCAGGAGGGCAATATTTTTCGTTTCTAGCACAATCGCTTCGCGAAATTCTGTTCAAAATGCCCACTTTGACATCATTTTTTGAAATATATTCTGCCTCTATCAAAAAATCGATCATTACGGTACATTATATAGTTTCTGAAGAAGAGAATCTATCAATTAGATGCGTTTGAGAGCAAAAATGAATTTAAAAATGAGTATGAAAATAAGCAGTTTGGATTTCAATACACCCTTAATAAGATGATTTTTTTCTGCAACCGCTATATATTTTTAATCTGTTTTTGCTGTAAGAATTCTCCATATCAAAAACCTGTCTATATAAATGCTGAAGACAATATTAAGAAGATGTATGATAAGTTCATGGTGATTTTATATCTTGTGAATTGACGGATTTATGGATTTTTTTCTTCTTCACCCCCTTTTTCTGTTGTCCTTTTTTTTCGGGACGAATTGATCCTATCAAAAACTTGTGAATATAAAAGTTGTAGATAATATGAAGGAGATGTATAATAAAATTAATTGGATTTGATATCCTGAGAATTTACAAAGTTACGATTTTTTTTCTCCCACAAATCCTATTTTTTGTGCCCCTTGAGCCCATTTTTAATTTTATCAAAATCTGTGATACATAAATTTTTGGCCCTATTTTTGAAGTAATAAAAACTTTAAACTGATTTGATATGTACAAAAATTAAGAAGTTATGGGTTTTTTTCTGTTTCCACAAAACCCCTCCCTATTTCCAACCCCTTGGTCCGATTTTGCCCATTAACGAACTTAACCGAGATTTTATGCCCCTTGATTTTATGTATCAGTTTGGAAGAGATTTGTGCAAAATTTTGGAAGTTATCGTATCCAGAAGAAAGTGTGATATATATATATATATATAAAGTTTTTTACTGAGGGTAGTTTTGGTTTCTAGGGGTCATGATCGGTGTAGATCTGCAAAAATTTTTCAGAAATTCCAACATAGGAACAATGTCAATAGGTAGTATTTCATAAGAAATCTACCTAAAAACAGTTTGTTACTAATCGGAAATACTGGTCTTTAAATGAAAAAATAATTTTCCTTGATAAAATTCTATAATATTAAAGGCACAAGAATTTTAGGAACTATAATAAGAAATAAATTTTACTTGCTCACTGCAGAACAAAATAGGGTATTTCGCAATCTTCCAAACAAAACAAAAAGAACAAGTAGCAACAACTGAAAAAATAAATCTATCTTTATTTTTAAACCGCACAAGTGTTGCCATTTACATGTTGCAAATCAGTTTAATAATATTTTCAGAATGTATTTTATGGCAACATTAGGCATTATAGCTTCAATATTATTCTAATAGTATTTTAGAGCCTAAATTGGGTATGTTGCCGAAAAGCAACACCCGGCATTTAAGGGTTAAACTGGCTCAATCACTTGAACATTTTAGAAATTAAATAAAAATCCGTAAACAATAGATGGCATGGCATACACTAGATGGTCTTTAAACACCGAACACTTTCAATTTTAGACATTTTGTCGAATATGCAAAAATATACTTGTCGGGGTCTTCTGGAGCTTCAGAATTATAATAAATATCATTAACCTCATATTTATCAACGTTGATATGATAAGTAGTAAGTAGAATTAGGGGGCCAAAATAAAATCAAAGAAAAATAAAATAAAAGTAAATAAAAAAAAGCAATTTATCAAATTACAACGACCATTTGGAAAATGATTTTTTCGAAGACTAAAATTTAAGACATAAAAAATCGAACAGATTTGATCATACATTGCGTACGCCATGAATTAAACATTAAAAGTGTTATTACACGTAAAAATTCCAATGGACAAAAATCGCCTGCGACTCGTACGTATTATCCACCTGAAACTTATGTATTATCCAAGCATTTCATTGGCTGTTCGGGAAAAGGCTTTTCCATCGTCAGATTTCCAAGAAATCTGACGACACATTTTAAATGAAATTTCATTCTTAAACTTCTAAACATCCCACAATATTACTTTTTACACCGTCGTATAGAGAAAAAAATGTAGTTTTAAATGCAATTTGTTTGAAAGCTATATACCAATTTGTTTCTGAGTTATTAATTTTTTTTTTGTAGTTTTTATTACTTTTTTGTCATAGTGGCAACAGAAGTTATCCATCTCTGTTGAAAGTAAAGGGAAATACAGATTACTGTATAAATCAATCAGAAAACGAATAAAATGCGGATTAAACCAATAAAAACCTTCAGATATGCTTTTGATTTCCCATCCTGACGAGAACAATAACCATTTTTCCAAATGGTTAATAATAATATTTGAGATCACCTTGTAAAATAAATACACAAAATGAGCTATCGCTATTACATACAAATAAGTGGATATTGTACAATATGTGTATTCATTTGTGTAAGAATAACACTTATATTCATGGAAATAAGGCAATTCGTTTAAAAAGTTCAAAAATTTATTGCATGTTTTTTGCTTATATTCAAGTTATATTCATGTTGTTTGCAGGGTTTTCAACCAAATTTAACGCCAGTTTAGAAAATTTACCAAAATGTAGTAGAAACAATATAGTGCTATTGGAATACAAATATATTAAATATCTTATGAAATATGGCCAGTTGTATGAAATATTTTTTTCTGAGGATACGCGATCTATAACAAAGTATTTTTGCATGATTTAATAGCCATTTCGATGAAACAACCCTTATAAAAAATTCATTTAAATATCGAGAAAATTCAGAGAGATATCGGCGATAGAGTGAGCTGGTTTTAATTATTTTCTAAAAGCAGCTGAATTATAAAGGATTTTCAATAGATTATCATTTTTTTTTCATTTTCATTTTTTATTGATATTTTAATTCTTGGAAAACCACCAGAATGAGCTTTTTCCAAGTAACGAGAAGTATAAAAGTCGAAGAATTTTTTCCAAATCTACTCGCTGACATTCATTAAATACTAATTCATTTGCTGAAAGTCAGTTAATAAAAAATGACGATTTGCGGAATATCCCTTATCATTCAGCTGGTTTTAGAAAGCAACTAAAAATTAGATCACTGTATCGTCGATATCTTTCTGAATTTTCCCGACATTTGACTGGCTTTTTTATATGATTTGTTCCATAGAGTTAACTATTAAATCCTGAAAAAAAATATTCCTTATCCTTTGCGCATGCGCATATAAGAATATTTCATACAACAGCTCATATTTCATCAAATGTTTAATATATTTACATTCCAATTGCACTATATTGTTTTTACTACATTTTGCCAAATTTTCTGAAACAGGCGTTAAATTTGGTTTAAAACCCAGCATGATACAAGCAAAAGACATGAAAGAATTTTTTGAACTTTTAAAAAATAATCGCTATATCACCATGAATATACGAACTAGTCTTACATAAATGAATACACATATTGTACAATATCCACATATTTGTATGTTGTAGCGATAGATCATTTCGTGCATTTTATTTTACAGGGTGAATCCAAATATGATTATTTGTCTTTGATTATTTTTGTTAGCCCCCTATTGTCTTCCTTATCAAATGACGTTGATAAATATGAGGTCAAACATAGTCTTTATAATCCTGTAGCTCCAAGTGATTCTGACAAGTATGCCTTTAAATATTCGACAAAATATCAAAATTGAAAGTGTCTGGTGATTCATGACCATATAAAGTACAATGCTTTGACACTTCAAACTGAATTTTCACAAAAATCTCGGATTTTCCACATTGGTTCTTAGCGCCTCAATTTTAGTCGTGAAATTAAGCATAATTTTTAAGATAAACATCGAATGCAAATAAAAGTATATTTAAAGAAAAACCTTTTATATGCTTTCTTTTAACTTACAATTATGTTTGTATGTGGCAGTGAATTCTTGTGACATCATTTTTTACTCACTTCATGTTGCCATAGAGCTTTGAAATTTGGAATATATAATTATTCCTGAAAGCAAGGGGAATATATGAATTTAACATTGATTTTTTAAAATTCGATCCCTAAGGAAGGGGGGGGGGGAATTAAAAAAAACACCTTATCCCATAAACTAATGGAAATAAAATCGTGAAACTTGGCATGCCTGAAGTATAACCAAAATTAGTAAACATGTGCTTTAGAATTTTTCAAAATTTGACCACTAAAGAACCAAAGTGGGGGTGCCTCCAAGCGTCCACCGTATTCGAAAAACTCGCAGAAGCACTACTTAAGATTAAACTAACACTACTTAAACTTTTTGGTTACTCAATTATAGTTTGATTTATTATGGGGAAATCAGTATCAGCTTCAGTAATGTGTATAGGTTGAAAAGTACTAATGGCAGAATTAAGACAATAGCGTCAAACTTTCACCAACTTAGCGAAATATCGCCAAATTTGGTAGTGCATTTAAAAAAACAAATCTACATTTTAGTGAATATTAGAGAAAAAATGTTTTTTTTAACATTTTACATTTAAATTATTACTTTTATGCTTCTTTTAAATTGTTTAATACGTTTTGTAACTTTGACAGCTGCATCTTCTTATATGTCATTGTTTATAGGTATGTAGGAATAATAATAACAATCTATATTATAAAGGACAAACATATCTGTGTGTAACGCATACGTCATTTTGCGAATGGCAACACTTTGAAATTTGAAATAAAATTTTGGTTTTGTAATTTTCTCTACTGCAAATTTTTATACTTCTAAACATCGCACATTTTAAATTTTTACACTACCGTATAACGAAAAAAATGCTCTTTTAAATGCAATTTGTTTGAAAGCTGTATCTCATTTTAATTTTAAGATATTAATTTTTTTGTAGTTTTTATTACTTTTTTTGTAATCGTGGCAGCTGAAGTACTCCATTTCTGTTGAAAGTAAAGGGGGAGGAAATGAAAATAGATGATTGGTGTATCTTTTTGTTGCCATTTTCTCATAAAACGCGAAAAAAATTGAAATTAAAATACTTGCTATGTCAAGAATATCGTCTGTTATAAAACCCAGTGAGTTTTGGCTTTATTTCGTTTTTATTTATGAATTAAATGATTTTGCCGTGCCGTCTCCATTGCGAAATATTAATAAACAATTTGCACATAAAGAAAGTTCAGAATTTCTCTCCCGCTAATTTTTTACAACGAAATTAAAGCTTCATCAATAAATAAATAAAAGAATAACATATAAAAAAGCACGAATTTAACATATATGTAATCGAACAATTTAAATTTTTAGAGCCGAAATGGGAAAATATGTGCTTTTAAATGTAATTTGTATGAAATAGAGTTGCTAGGCAACTGTTAAAGTAAAAGAGAAAAAATAATCTAAATATTGAAAACACAAGATAGCTTTTTTAGACATCTTCCCTGAACTTTCTACTGTACCAATTTTGCTAATAATTCTTTTTTTAAATGAAAGCAGTTCATTTGAAGATGTCCTCGCACTAGCTATGTTTCTAAATATTTTCACTTTTATATTTTTAATTTAATTTGAAATTTTTTAATTTTTTTAATAATTTAATTTTTTTTTTTAATTTCTTCAAAATGGTAGCAATCGTATTATTTCCACTGTTGCAGAAAAAAAGAAATATTGGGGTTTATTTATCCTTATTGATACCATTTCCTCATTACAATTAAAAATAACTTTAAGTCTGAACAGAAAATGACGTCACTATTTAAAAAACATTTTAGCTCATAAAGCTAATGTTACAATATATTTTCATTCGGCTGATACCGAATTTGAGACACTTGGCGTAATACTTCAGTAAGTGCCATATTTAAAAGAAAACAATCCTTTCCTTTGATAAAACTATATATTTTTACACGAATACATCTAAAAGACACCAGTTTCTGGAATTTGTGCATCGCGGTACTGAAATTAGACGCTCAAGCCAAAAGAATACATTTTCAGATGCAAAGTTTCAGCTGGCAAACGGAACTTCACGTTTGAAAATCTATCTATATTATAAAGGAAAAATATGTCCGTGTGTAAGGCTGACGTCATTTTGAGAATGGCAACGCTTGACGATTAAATGTCGGTTTTGCAATCTTTGCTACTGCAATTTTTTGAATTTCTAAACATCGCGCATCTTCAATTTTTACACCATCATTTTACTCATTTTTTTTATGGGGGGGGGGGGGGGGAATCTACTTTCAAATGCAATTTGCTTGAAAACTTTATCTTAATTGATTTATTACTTTCTTCTATCTTTACAAGAAGAAAGTACTGGATTCATGAAAATTTTCGAATTCCGGTTTTTGACGGATTTACACGTTTTAGGGGTCAGATATTCCAAAAAACATGTTTTTACAAAATTTCTGTCTGTGACTCTGTGAGTCTGTCTGTCTGTCTGTCTGTCTGTGTGTGTATGTGACACAAATTTTGTGGGCGCTCTATCTCAAGAACTAATGCACGGAATTTAATAAAAAATTGTATTCAGTGAGTCCCTAATACAAAATGATGCTGATTAGTTTTTGGTGTAAATCGCTCAACAGGTGGCGCTGCTATGCAGCATTTTTCACGATTTTCTCAATAGCTCTATCTCACGAACTAATGCACGGATTTTGATCAAACTTCAGATTTACAGGGTTCATACAGAGTTGGGAAGAAAAAATCCAAGGAGTATCCAAAAAATCCAAGGAGTCAAAAAAGTTTTAAGGATTTGCCATTTTTTTTTTTTATGTGCTGTATCGTTATGTGGTATGCACACTCCAATTTTTAATGTCCAATTTGGAGAGAAAAACATTTCAAAAACAAATTTTACTTTATTAGAATCTAATTGTTAGTGCTGAAATTGCACAGTATTCACAATATATTGCTTACGGATTTCGTAAGTTTAAATACAAAATTGACAATCAACTTTTATATGCAATGACCAATGGTCATGTCACATGGGTGATTCTGAGTAAAAAAAAAAAAAATTCTGAAATTCTCAGCAAATCTTCTGAAAAGTTACACCAGAGAGAGGGGGAAAACCACTCCCGACACTAGCTATGTGTTTTCTCCGCGGCTCTTTGAAGAAATTCGCGTTTTTCGCGATCTTTTGACGAAATTTTCAATTTTTCGCTATCTTATGACGAAATTTGTCGATTTTTCGCGATCTTTTGACGAAATTTGTGTGTTTTTTCGCGATTTTTTGACGAAATTTTTGATTTTTCGCGATCTTTCGACGAATTTGTGGGTTTTTTCGCGATCTTTTGACGAAATTTGTGGTTCTTTCGAGATCTTTTGACGAAATTTGTCGATTTTTCGCGATCTTTAGACGAAATTTGTGGTTTTTTCGCTATCTTTTGACGAAATTTGTGGTTCTTTCGTGATCTTTTGACGAAATTTGTCGATTTTTCGCGATCTTTAGACGAAATTTGTGGGTTTTTTGCGATCTTTCGACGAAATTTGCCGTTTTTTCGCGATCTTTTGACGAAATTTGCCGTTTTTTCGACTAAATTGTTCGTTTTTTCGCTAACTTGACGAAATTTGCGGGTTTTTTCCCGATATTTGGACGAATTTTTTTTTTTTTTTTTTTTTTTTTTGGGGGGGGGGGGGGTCGCGATCTTTTGACGAAATTTGTGGGTGGTTTCACGATTCTTTGATAAAATTTGCGTTACCTCCGCGATCCTTTGACGAAATTGGCGATTTTTCTGCAAATGATTGGAAAAATTTATTTTTTCGGCGACCCTATGTCCAAATTTTCGAATTAGTGACCGATTTTTTAAAATTTTCGGAAATGAATGCCTTACATTTTCGGAAGATTTGAACCCTAGGTCATATAAATAGAGATTAGTCAAATCACAAACAATTATTATGCATATCACATACATGTACATCTTACAGAAAAATTTAAAAGGCCAAAAAAAAAAAAAAATGCTAAACGCAACATACAAGAAAAAATATAACAAGTTTTGAATTTATTCTTTTAGAACAGCGTTAATCGCTTTCTTTGAAGGTGAAGTTTTGACGAATTCGCATTTTTTTCGCAATCTTATGATGAAATTCGCGTTTTTTCTTCTGGAATCTTCTGGGGAAAATTCGCTTTTTTGCGTTTTTTTAATGGAATTTGCGTTTTATTTCGATTGTTAAACGAATCTGACGTTTTTTTCGCGATCTTTTGATGGAAACCATGTGTTTTTCGCGATCCTTTGACGAAATTTGTGTTTTTCGCGATCCTTTGACAAAATTTGCGTGTTTTTCGCGATCCTTTGACAAAATCTGCGTGTTTTTCGCTATCCTTTCACAAAATTCGAGTGTTTTTCGCGATCCTTTGAGAAATATAGCGTGTTTTTCGCGATCTTCTGGGGGGGGGGGGAATTCGCTTTTTTCCGCGATATTCTGGGAAAATTCGCTTTTCTCGCGATCTTTTAATGGAGTTTGCGTTTTATTTCGATTGTTAAACGAATCTGACCTTTTTTTGCGATCTTTTGATGGAAACCGCAGGTTTTTCGCCATCCTTTGACGAAATTTGTGTGTTTTTCGCGATCGTTTGAGGAAATTCGCGTGTTTTTCGCGATCTTCTGGGGCAATTCGGTTTTTTCCTCGATCTTCTGGGGGGAAATTCGGTTTTTTCCTCTATCTTCTAGGAAAATTCGCCTTTTTTCGCGATCTTTTAATGGAATTCGCGTGTTATTTTGATTGTTAAACGAATCTGACGTTTTTTCGCGATCTTTTGATGGAAACCGCGTGTTTTACGCGATCCTTTGACGAAATTTGCGTGTTTTTCGCGATCCTTTGACGAAATTTGAGTGTTTTCGCGATCCTTAGACGAAATTCGAGTGTTTTTCGCGATCCTTTGGCGAAATTCGAGTGTTTTTCGGGATCTTTGGAGAAAATTCGCGCGATTTTCGCGATTTTTTGAGGAAATCTGCTTTTTTTCCCTCGATCTTTAACGAAATTCGCGTTTTTTCGTGATCCTCTGAGTAAATTCGCGTTTTTCCGCTGTCTTTTAAGAAATTCGCGTCAAGTTTTACCACGATCTGTTGGAAAAATTCGCGTTTTTTCACGATCCTTTGACAAAATTTACGATTTTTTTTCCGCGATCGGTTGACGAAATTTGACGGTATTTTTTGGAATATATTTACGAAAAATGCGATTTTTCCGAGATTCTTGGATAAAGCTAAACATCGATAAAATTCAAAATAAAGGTCGGCTAACTGTGTCGAAAAACTGACTTTACGGATTTAATAATTGAAAAACGGACTTAGTGGGAACCCTACTATTAAGATTATCCTACATAATCAATGCTGTGCTTCAGATGAACGACGAGCGTAAAGGATTTACCGCGCGTTTCGCAATCACGATTTTTTTTCCACGGCAGATATTGCTTGCGCCCGAAGCCTCAATACAATTTAAGGAGTTTCTAAGGAGTGGTTTGCTTATCTAAGTAGTTCTAAGTACTACTTGGGAGTGTTTTCATTTCTAAGGTGTTTCCAAGGAGTCTAAGGAGTCTGTGCGAACCCTGGATTTAGTTAGTCCTTGATATGAAATGATGTTGATTACGTTTTGGTGTAAATCGCCCAACAGATGGCGCTGTTATGATGAATTTTGTAGGATTTACACGATTTCTCCAATAGCTCTATCTTAAGAACTAACGCACGGATTTTCATCAAACTTCAGATTCAGTTAGTCCTTGATATGACTTGCTACTGGTTGTATGTTGGTGTAAATCGCCCAACATGTGGCGCTTCTAATGCTGCCTTTTTCACGATTGCCTCAATAGCTCTATCTATAGAACTACTGGACGAATTTTCATCTAACTTCAGATTTAGTTGTATGTTGACACAAGTTGTTGTTAATTAGGCTTTGGTGTTAATCACCCAATAGGTGGCGCTGCTATGCAGGAATTTTCACGATTTTCGCTATAGCTCTATCTGAAAAACTAATGCACGGATTTTCTCCAAACTTCAGATTCAGTCAGACGTTGACATAAATTGTTGCTGATTTGGATTTGGTATAAATCACCCAATAGGTGGCGCTGCTAGGCATCATTTTGCTGGATTTATATGATTTCAGCGATAGTCATATCTCAAGAACTAATTCACGGAATTTCATATCTTTAGAATCCTCATGAGATGCATAGATTGCCATTTAATTTTGGCAGTGTGATAGCGAATTTTGAAGTATTAACATGTATGAGATAGAAGAGAGTTTTGGGATTGGTACATCCGACTAGTTTATTATGCCTTTTTAAATAATTTTCAAGCATAATGTTTTTTAATCTATATCCATTGCGTACAGGCTCCATTACGAAATAAGCCATTTGCACTTAAAATAATATAAATAATTCAGCATGTGTCCCTGACTAATTTTTTTTATAACGAAATTAAAACTTCATCAATCTATTATATTAAAAAGTGACTGTCCGTTTGTGTTTCACAGCTGTTCCTCCTAGAATATGGAATGTTGGGTGATCAAATTAACGCCAGTTATCCGCATGGGTCCGAGGATGTTAAAAGTGGTCGTAGAATTTTAAAATTTGATTAGTTTTCGAGATATAAATTTTTACTTTATTTTTGATGACATTTCTGAAATGATGGAAACTAAAATTGCTCCATTTTTGTGGATAAACGAGAGAAAAGGAAAAATGACAAGGATTATTAGATATCATTGTTTGAAATCATTTTTAAATTGAAATTAACTTATATTTGAATAAATAGTGAAAAAATTATTGTAGGTTTCAAGAAAATTTCACGAAATACTAACTCACACATATTCAAGCTTCAGGAATCCGTTTATTTTAGAAACACAAATTCGACTCTCGACAGGAACATTGAGATAAATTCTGCTGACGTCAAAAGAAAAAAAAATCGTACGTTATTTTCCTTTAATTTAAAGTCGTAAAGTAGATTTTCAACTATTGCCTTAAGATGGCTAATAAAACATTTCAGAAGCGGACACTAAAAATGAAATGTTTTAGCGAGAAAAAAAATAATTCTTTAAATATTTATTTTAATTCATAAATATAAAATGCTTCTGAATAAATTCGTCCAAACAAATTCATTTTTGTATATGGTACCCAAATTACATCATTTCTACCAGCTCCGAAATTCGAAGCAATATCTTGGAAGAGCGAAAAGCTCTAGGCAAATAAAGTTATAGTATATGTGCATTTTTATTGGGAAAGTTTTGACTTAAATTGTAAATACAACTTATTATTTGAAATATTGTATTTAATAAAATTAATATTGTAATGGCTTTCTAAATTTACAATAAAGTTAAGATTTCATTTTTAGCAAAAAGATCGATTGTCTCATGCAACTCAAAAGCAACACAACGGGTTGCTACGCAACTAGTAATAATAATAGCTGTAGTTTTTTCTTCAAATTTAAGACGGAATTTGAATAATCAGTGAATTAAAAGGAGAACAGAATAACAGCACTACATTTTGGGTATTAAAATATAAAATTAGATCAAAATATAAATTTTTAATCATTAATTTCAAATATCAAATTTCATACAATTCTACACATTAGAAAATAAGATGCAGCTCTAATGCTCATCGCAAAAAGTATAAGTATAATACTTTTTACTCTGATACACAGCCAAAAGTTGCCACCAAAAATGAGTGTTTCTGGTAAGAATGTGGTTAAAAGTGCATGAGAGTTACAAAAATGGAGTTGATAATATTACAAACCATTTACACTAAATTGATTGTCGACCCGATTATTAATCTTTCCCCAAGCATAGGATAGAAGTGCAAAAGGTTGAATTAGTCAAAATTGAATTAGCATATCTATCTATGTCAAGATCGAATAGAATATGAAGTTCTATCTCAAGATCTAATATAATATGAAGTTCACTGAAATTATGTACATCATTTCTTGAGATATACTTATAGCGGAAATAGGGAAAAAGACAGCATAAAAGCACCAAATTTCTGGCGATATCCACCCAAAACTAAACAGCATCGATTTATTTCTCAGCCTAACAGAATATGTTTGGAAAAATTCTATGAGTTAGTTTTTAAGACGTAGTTATTTCAGAAATTATGAAAGATTCAGGATAGCAATGCCACATGTTGGACGACATACACCTGACCCAAATCATCAACAATTTCTGTCAAATTCTAACTTAGTCTTAAGTTTGATTAAATTCCGCGCATTAGTTCTTCTTTAAATAGAGCGCCTACATAATGCTTGTCACATCAGACTATCAGGGAGGTATTTTCTAACTGTCCAATGTTTTTGAGGACAACATAAAACATGAAAAAAATCCGAAGTCGAAAATGTTCTTGATTTCAGTACTTTCTTGTTATATATATATACAGGATGATTCAAAACTTATCGTTCAAATTTCGTGGTAGGTAGGGAATATGTCAGGAAACCGATTTTACGTAGGAAATTAGGTCCACAAATGTACGCACGCGTATGTAGAGGGCGCTGTTTGTACTCAACCTTCCATAGCGTCCCAATCATTATTTTGACTTTCCTAAATCTACCATTATTTCTTCTCCTATTTCCATTTCTGATTTGGATTTCCACGAAGCCTTTTTGCATCTTTAAAAACTCCAAAAATCGCGTTAATGACCTGTATTCAATGCCTTCATTATCTGACGGCTGGAAGTTCCTCGGTTAATTTTGTTCTTTCCGGTTCTTTTAACCCTTATTATTTTAATTGGTTTGTTTTTTACTTTTTGTTTTCATTTTTATTTTATTCTTTGTTTTTAACTTTCTTCGTTCATAAATTTTTAAATTTTGGTTTCACACCAGAATTCTTAAGCGTCATTACTGAGATTTTTGGAGTTTTTAAAAATGTAAAAGGCTTCGTGGAAGTCGAAATGAGAAGTGGAAATAAGAGAAGAAATAATACTAGCTTTAGGAAAGTCAAAACAATGATTGGGACGCAATAGAATGTTGGGTACACACCGCGCCCTCTACATACGAATGCGGACATACTTTTCTATGTAAAATCGGTTTCCTGACGTTTTCTTACCTCCCACAAAATTTTAACGATAAGTTTTGAATCACCCTGTAAAAGAAAGTACAAATGACTTTCTTTGCGGGTAGGGTTTACAGAGGTATGGTATCTATTCATCACAGGAACAATTTTGCTACTTTGCGATTATGACATCACTTAATGCAATCGCTTTACAATACTGTGTTTTATGAATTCTAACATACTTTTTAATATGGCGTCATTTTCGTTGGAAGAAGCATGCTTCTGATTAGTTAAATGTGACAGGATATGTTGACTTTTTGTTATAGAAAAATAAGTTTAAAATATTCAATAAGTACCATAGCTCTTCCGATGATATCAGATAACTCAGTGCCCAATGTTGCGTAAGATGCTGTCAAGAAAGCAGATGCGCCTAATGCATCAAAGAAACGAATTGTGAGAGCAAGTCCGATGAAGGCAGGTCCGTCCGTTACGTAATCTAGAAACCTAGAAAATGGAAAATGTCTTTGTATTATTTTAAAAATTCGAATTATAAAGAGTTAAAAGAAATTAAATATTTCAACTTACATAAAACTCACTTACATAAAACTGGTACACAGAGTTCGAATATTTAAGACTGTTCTCAAATCCAAACTACATATTTTTTGAGGCATTCCTGGATTCCTATTTGTTCGTAAACGCGTGATATTGGCAAATGCTCTTGATCAAAAAATACGAAACCTAATGCTTTCTTTCATTTTTCAATAAAGACAAAACATCATTCGGAAAATAATGTCAAAATTGGCGCTTTTTGGAGAATGTCGCAAAAGCCCGATAAAGGTCAGTGAGAGAGTAATTGCTTAGGGGAGAGTAGCCGAATTTGGACCACTTCACTTATTTTCAGGAGTAACTCACTTAATTTTCGGAATATCTGAAAAACATCATTACACGAGGTCAATCTATTCATCTACTAACTAAATAAATCTTTAGATCAATTTCTTTTTGAAAATCTTAAATTTTATTTTAATTTTGAAAAATTATCAAAAGTGGTCCAAAATTAGCAACTGGTCGCCTAAGTTGGACCCCCAATCTCCTAAATATGACCAAATAATATCAGGTTGTTTTAATGACTAGGGAATATAACTAATTTTATTAAAAGCAAAGTTTGCGATTAATGAAACAGTCAAACAAAATAATAGCTATGAAATATAATGAAATAAAATATCTGAAAATAAGAGTAATTGTTTTAAATCAAAATGTATTCAAAATATAAATCAAAGTTATCAGTAATTAAGAATAGAAATTTTGTAACTAATATTCAGTTACTTGAATATCATGTAAGAAGTGATGCAAATCTTACATATGAATTTCGTTTATTGATTTTTTTTTTCTAGCGCACACTACATAGAGCCGGGCAATAGATTTGGCAATCTGAAATCTGAATAATTTCTGCTATTTTACTTTTAGTGTGTTACTACAACTTTTGTTTCCTTTTATATGTTTTATTTGTTATTGCATTTATTATTGTTATTATTAAGTATTAATTCTGTTTTGTATTAGTAGGTAAGACGAGTTTTAGGCAGAGTGCCCATATTCTTCAGACATGTAGTTTGTATATTTTTTTTTATATGTATTTGTTAACTTTTATTTTTATTTGGGTAATTTTGTTTAAAAAAAAAAATGGAGTATAAGGACGTCTCCAGACTAAATTTCAGATAGAAAATTGAGGGACCCCCTCCCCCATTTTCAATCTTGAGTGGGGGGTGTGATGTCTGGAAACGTTTAGATTTATTTCTCTTTCGATTCTTGTGGCGCCAACGCCATACGTCACGTGGTATGCGGGCGCGCGCGGAGAGAAGGGTGGATATTTATTTTTTTTTCAGAGTAAAAGGGATTTTTGAGAAGGGTAGCCGAGCCGTGCATGTTGGCCAGCGTGTTTTTTGGATTTGTGAAAGCGGAAGTATATCGGGTGCTAAGAGCACCAAAGGATTATAATTTGAGTAGTTTGTAATACAAGTTAATATTATAGTGAAGTGTAGTTCGTGGAGTTTAATATGAAGGTTGTGCACCTTGTGAAACCCTTTCTTTTTTTCAGTGTAAATAGTCATCATCATTGTGTCGTCTTGTAATGTCTTCATGTCCTTTTTAAATAAACTCAATAATATTTGATAAAAAAAAAAAAGGATTGCTATTTTTAACAAGCTATACACCACGTGGGATGGTCAGAGGAGCGGCGCCGACTTTACACGCTCTCTTACGAGAACCAGAGCTCCTATTAAAAGTAAGCTGCATGTTTATTTATTTTTAATTGAAGATAGTGTTTGAAGATATTTTAAATAGATAAAGAGAAAAGTATATGATTTATTTATTATGATTGATTTAAGCATGTCAGAAGAAAGTTGCTATTTATAGTATGACAATTATTGCTTGATTTATTTATTTAAGATGATAGTATCGGTTATAAGTAGAGTTTATTATAAAAGTGTTTGAATTGAAAAAGAAAAATGTTTAGCATTAAAGGGCTGAAAAAAGAAGATTTAGTTGTCGTCGCGACTGAATTAGGATTAAAGGTAGAATTAGAGCATAGAATTGTAGATTTGAAAACACTCATTGAGGGAAGCGACCAATTTGCTAAGGATGCTGAATTTGTAAAGGAATTTTTAATTACTACTGTATCAGATAGGATAGAAAAAGAAAAACGTGAAGCCGAGTTGCTCAAAATCGAAAAAGAAAATGTCAAATCGGAACAGGACACTGCACTAGAATTAGAACGAACAAAGTTAGAAGTCATTAAAGCCCAATTAGAAATGGCGAAGATAACAGATGATAAGAATTTGGATCCGGGGGGGGATGGACAAAAATCCCATACTAATTCTTTAGAATCTTTAATTAAAAGTGTTAGAACCCTGAGTATGCCAGTCCCGATTAAACCGGAAGCGTGGAATTTATTTTTTAGTTCGCTCGAAAAGGCATTCGAAATGAAAAATGTTTCGGAGGAGTTAAAAGTTGAAATTTTACTAAATTTAGTGGGTGAACGTGCCGCACATTTATTAGTTTATGTCAATTCAAATGAAATGAAGAGTTATTCTAAGGTTAAGGCTTTAATTTTAAAAGAATTTCAACCTACTCCGGAAGCTTGTCTAGAAAATTTCCTTACGGCAAAGAGAACGAAAAATGAAAACCATTTACAATTTGCGAGCAGAATCCGAGCTAATTGGGAATTTTATTGTCAGCTTAGGAAAGTAAATGATTTCGATACGCTTAATGAATTAATTGTTACCGATAGATTAATGAGTTCATTAGATTCAGAAACGCGGAGTTATGTTAAATTAAAGCAAATGGATGACTGGTTAAAACCACGCCAAATCGCGGAATTATGCGATAATTGGTTTACTTCAAAAGGTAGAACTTTTTCGGAATTATATGATAGACCGATAAAATCCTTTCGTAACTATGATGAACACGGAAGTGTGAATCATGGGAAATATCTCCCACCTCATATCAGAAATAATGTTCTTTCTCGCGAAAGAAAAACTAATGACATTTGTAGGCTATGTAAACAAACAACTCATTTACGTTTCTGCCCGAATAATAAAGATAAAAACAAAATGGGGAATTTTCGAAATCAAACGAAAAAGGAATCGGGTATTGAGAAAAATAAACATGATGATAAATTAGTTGCTAAAGTGACAGCTTTATGTTCTGAGAATGAGGCAATAAATACGCAAGCTTTGCAGTATCAGGATGTGTTGTTAGGTGGGAGGAAAGTGAATACATTGATCGATAACGCGGCCGAAATTCCAGTCGTTAATTCAAATCAAATACCGGATTCATTTAGAAATAATGAAAATTCAAAAATTCAGTTGATATCTGCCTTTGGAGAAAAAATAACCGCTGACCTTATAACTTTACCTATAGCTTTAGATTCCGGAGAGTCGAATAGTGTAGTTAACAGCGTAGATGTTTTGTTCGCAGCAACAGATAAATTATATGGGTCATGTATTATTACGCCAACGATTTATGAATTATTACGATCAGTTCAAAGTGGAGGGGAAGAAAATAGATTAGGTGATGTGCCTACGGAGGAGTTGCAGTCAGAAAGGGGGGAAGAAATTAAATGTGAAAAAGCAGGGTGTAGTGAAAGGGAGCAACAAAGTATCAATGATGAGAATTTATGTTTATTAAGTCAAAATGAAACTGCAGGAAAAGAGTTAATGATTAGCTGTATTGAAAAGAAAAATAATAGCGAAGATTTAAATGTGGGTCATCAATCAGATGCGAGTATTTACAGGATGCAACAGAAAAGTTGCGAATCGTTACGGGGAGCTTTCAAAGATGCAGAAAAAGAGAAAAATGGGTTTGTTATGGTAGACAATTTGCTTTATCATAGAGAAAGAGTTTCGGGAGATCAAGTTATGCAATTAGTGGTACCAAAGGTGAGGAGGGGGGAAATTTTAAAAACTGCGCACGAGTCGATTTTCGCTAATCATCTCGGCATGAAAAAAACAAAAGAGAGAATTCGTTATTCATTTTTTTGGCCAGGTATGTCGCGGGATGTGGAAGAATATTGTGCGTCGTGTAAGGTTTGCCAACTACGGAGCAGGGAGAGGGCCAGCGATCAGATACCCATTGTCCCAATTGAGAGACCGGAACTTCCGTTCGACGTTGTAAATATTGACATAATTGGAAAAATTGAACCTCCTTCAGCGCGTAGGCATCAATACGTACTTACTTTGGTAGATCAACATTCGCGATGGCCGGAGGCAGTTCCGTTACGGACAATTACGGCTAAAGCTACGTGCGATGCATTGTTAGAGATATTTATGCGGACAGGAATACCCCGCGTAATAGCGAGTGATCAGGGCAGAAATTTTATATCAGGGTTAATACAAGAGTTTCATGCTAGGCTGGGGGCGGCTCCTAGATTTGCTACGCCGGGGCACCCACAGAGCTCGGGATTAGTTGAAAGGTATAATCAGGTATTGAAACGTATGTTACACCATATAATTCGTAGTGACCCTAAAAATTGGGATAAACACATCCCCTATCTATTATTTGCGTATAGAGAAATTCCGAATAGCACTACGGGCGTATCGCCATTCAAATTAATGTACGGAAGAGAGGCCAGAGGGCCACTGGCGGTATTAAAATCTACATGGGCAGGCGAAATCCCATTACCTATAAATCTAGGAAAGGGCGCGACCGAATACCCCCAAGAGTTAAAAATTAATTTAGAAAGGGCGGCGGAACAAGCTGCAATAGTGTCGGAGGTTAAGCAAAGCTCGTATGCGAAGTACGCTAATCGAAGAGCGATTTATAAGGAATTTAGACCGGGGGACCAGGTATATTTATTAATTCCGGACTCCACGAACAAACTTTACGCGAGGTGGACAGGGCCAGCCGAAATAGTGGCGCGATGTAACCCTGGTTCTTACAAAGTGAAATTAATGAACGGGAATGTTAGAAATGTCCACGTAAATAAGATCAGAAAATTTACTCCTAGGGTACAGGCGGTGGGTGTGATCTTCGAAAATGAGGAAGAATTAGGGGAGGTCCATCCCACCCCCAGTACGAAAGATAACTCCGACCTATTCAATATAGAAGAAGTTGATCTAAGTCATTTAGGAAAGGTGGATAAAGAAAAAATGTTAGATTTATTGTATAAATATAAAGAATTATTTTCTAGAAAAGTGCAAATAGCCAAGGTAGGAGAGCATAAAATAAGAATAAGTGACGGAGAAAAGAAAAAGCCGTATGTTTACAGAATCCCAGAGGCCTTGAAACCTCAAGTAGATAAACAAATTGAGGAGTTATTGGAACTAGGTCTGATTGAAGAAAGTGAGGCAGAGGCGCCACACCCAGTAGTGTGCGTAATGAAGAAGGATGGGGCCTTGCGCCTATGCGTAGATTTTCGAGTGCTTAATGCTGTTACAGTGACTGATGATTTCCCAATGGAAAATGCCACCGATCTATTGTTTAGTATTGGCAGGGCCAATGTGATAACCACAATAGACTTACTCAAAGGGTATTGGGCCATACCACTAGAAGAAGAGAGCCAGAATCTGGCGTGTTTCAAAACTCACAGGGCTCAGTATCGCTTTAAAGTAATGGCCTTCGGGCTCAAAAACGCAGCTGCGACTTTTCAACGTGAAATGAACAAAGCACTGTCCGAATACAAGGAGTTTGCCAGAGCATATATAGACGACATAGCCGTCTTTTCTGAAACATTTGCTGAACACCTGATGCATTTGGAAAAGATACTTTCTAAGTTATCAGACTTAAGATTTTCAGTCAACTTGAAGAAATGTGAATTCGCAAAACCGCAGATTAAGTACTTAGGACATATCATCGGGTCCGGCAGCCATCGGACCGACCCCGGAAAAGTGGAGGCTATTCGAAGGTTAGCAGTGCCTCAAACGAAGAAACAGTTGAAAAGTATTCTTGGTCCCTGTAATTATTATAGAGATTATATTCCTAAATATGCTGAAGTAGCATATCCTCTAACAGAACTGACGAAAAAGAGGAGTCCAGAACAGTTGTGTTGGTCGGAAGACCATGATCGGGCGTTTAATGAGTTGAAAAGAGGTCTTATCGAAGCACCTAGTCTACATACTCCCGTTATAGGAGTACCATTTGTCATTGAGTGCGATGCATCTGCAGTCGGTATTGGCGCGTGTTTATCGCAGCGAAAAGACGGAGTACTGTACCCAGTGAGCTATGCCAGTCAAAAGCTCACCAAAACTCAACAGGCTTGGCCGACGATCGAAAGGGAGGCCTATGCGGTCATCTGGAGTCTGAAGAAGTTCGAAACGTGGATTTTTGGTTCACCTGTGGAACTTATCACCGATCACAACCCACTAACCTTCATCACCAAAAATGCCCTCCAATCTTCCAAACTGCAACGGTGGGCATTAGCACTGCAAAAGTATGACATTGTGATTTCGCATCGACCAGGTGCCAAGTTGATAAATGCAGACGCATTGTCTAGACTTGAAACTGTTGAATAAGAAAACAAACTGTGAAAAACTTTCATGAACTATTTGATAAGTGACTGTTTACTTTAAAGTTTTGATTCAAAATTTATTTAGTGTGTTACTACAACTTTTGTTTCCTTTTATATGTTTTATTTGTTATTGCATTTATTATTGTTATTATTAAGTATTAATTCTGTTTTGTATTAGTAGGTAAGACGAGTTTTAGGCAGAGTGCCCATATTCTTCAGACATGTAGTTTGTATATTTTTTTTTATATGTATTTGTTAACTTTTATTTTTATTTGGGTAATTTTGTTTAAAAAAAAAATGGAGTATAAGGACGTCTCCAGACTAAATTTCAGATAGAAAATTGAGGGACCCCCTCCCCCATTTTCAATCTTGAGTGGGGGGTGTGATGTCTGGAAACGTTTAGATTTATTTCTCTTTCGATTCTTGTGGCGCCAACGCCATACGTCACGTGGTATGCGGGCGCGCGCGGAGAGAAGGGTGGATATTTATTTTTTTTTCAGAGTAAAAGGGATTTTTGAGAAGGGTAGCCGAGCCGTGCATGTTGGCCGGCGTGTTTTTTGGATTTGTGAAAGCGGAAGTATATCGGGTGCTAAGAGCACCAAAGGATTATAATTTGAGTAGTTTGTAATACAAGTTAATATTATAGTGAAGTGTAGTTCGTGGAGTTTAATATGAAGGTTGTGCACCTTGTGAAACCCTTTCTTTTTTTCAGTGTAAATAGTCATCATCATTGTGTCGTCTTGTAATGTCTTCATGTCCTTTTTAAATAAACTCAATAATATTTGATAAAAAAAAAAAGGATTGCTATTTTTAACAAGCTATACACCACGTGGGATGGTCAGAGGAGCGGCGCCGACTTTACAATTACAAATTAGGAAAAACCAATAATCACTGTCTCGTTTTTTCTTTTTAGATTCTGAATTGTTAGATCTTTTTATTGCAACAGAAGTTTTCTTTACATTATGTTTGTAGTTCCCTTCCTTTTCTTGCTACTTGTATTACGCCTATTTTTTTTTAAATCTTGATGTTCCAATTGCTTTTGTGCAACGATAGCTTCCTTTTTGTCGTTTTTTTTTATTATTATTTCAAGGTTTACTTTATATGGTGAAGATGTTAACACAGATGTTTTTTGGCTGCCTCTGTACTTTCACTTAACTGAATTTAGCAAGGGAGATAACATTTCTAATGATTTTTTGGCTTTTGGGGAGAATTTATAACTGCAACCTTCTTGCAGGTCAATTTCTTCACAACTTACTACTCCTTTTTGTTTCCTGTATCTTTAACAGCTTTTGCTGTCACGGGTTTTTTTCTTCCATACAGTTTGTCTGTGTCTTTTTCAACATTATATTAAAAAAGTTTTTAAAAAATATCCTCTATCGAAAAATACGTTATGATTAATCAAACGCAAACATTATATATTCAAACAATGTTGAATTCAACACCCCCCCCCTCCCGGAGCTTTGAAGTAACCACTCCCCCCTGAAGGTTTGAGATTTTATGTGTTTTAATTACAAAAAAGTGTATTCCACCCTCCAGAACTGTCATAAGTCTGCCATCGTAAATATCCTCTAGGAGGAGAATGTTTGAATTCAACTCTGTAAACCCAAATACCCTGTAGGAATAAGGAATTCAAAGAAAATAAACACAAATATATGCAAGATAAAAGAAATTGCAAACAAAATTTTTTCCATAACATGTAAAAATATTTTTATGTTTATATAGGCCTAAACTGTATAAAAACTTTATCCAGATTACAAAATAAATAAATAAATAAAAAAATACAAACTTGCATAGAAATAGTAATCCATTATTTAAAAAAAAAAAGTGTACAAAGCGTAACGTCCTCGAAATTATTTACTTACTTTTCCAGTTTATGATCGCATATCTGATCCAATTTAAGCAACTTAAATTGGTCCAAATACGGGAACTGTGCCATTTTTTAAAACATATAATCTGAAGACTAAGAACAAAATAGAAATCAGACAAATCCACGTGAAAAAGATGCGCATTAAACAGATGAATTCATATACAGATATGAAAATCTAACAACTTACCTTAGTTTTAAAGTGTTCCCTTACGTTTAGAAGGAAAAAATTAGATTAAAACAGCTAACTTTAGAGTTTTTAAAATTATGTGTAAACAGCACTTGGTAGGTGGTTGCTTCTTCTAATCATGAGTGACGTCATTCTGATGAGTAGGATTTCAGTGGTAGATGGCGTCTCTTCCTGTAATTAACGGCAGAATGGCAACAGTCCAATTAAAGCGGCGGTCCAAATATGGCTACTCTCCCCTATAGCCAGTGCCGCAGAGAGGACAGTAGAAATGGTACAAATTACCGGGCGCCGGTACTCTAAAAGGCACGTCATGAGTGCTTTTTTTTTATGAAATACAAAAATCAGGATACATTTCTTCGTCACCGATTTTGTGTAAGTAGTATATAGGTCATGCTCTAAAACAGGTGCTCACAAACTTTTAGACGGAAGTACCACTAAATAGAAGTTCATACTTCCGCATACCACCAGGTGACAAACTTAAAAAACTAATACAGAAAAACATGTGTAAACGAAATATGTCTAAAACGAAATATTTTTCCAATCTTTTGTGCTTCCGTCTGAGGAGATTTTACTGATTTACATGATTACATTATTAAATTGGTGCTTATATTGACGTTAATATTTTTTAGTGTATATAAAGTGGATCGTTTTTGGGTGACAAATAAAGATGTATTTAAACTACTGCATAGCTTTGTTTTACACTAATAGATGGAAACATACTTGAATACTTTTGTACAGCCCTGTAGTTTACCTAGTTCCTTTATTACACGCCACTATTTAGCTAAAATTTTATTCAAAATAAAACACTTTTAAAACTACTAAAATCCCATTTCCAGGAATTATCATCCATAGACGGCCATCTATCCTTTCGTCCACATTCTTTGTGTGGCCCTGTATATCCTTTTATATGTATTCTACAAACATTTCTTAGTAAACTAAATGCAGTTCAGTGTATAAATGCATAACTCGTTTAAAAGCCACTTTTAAGCAATTTAAGCTCATACTTAATAACCCAGACGATTTCTTTTCTGTAACCCTGTATGTGAACTATAGCATTTATACACACTATATTGTATGCATAAATATAGAGAAACTTAAAAGCGCATATCATAATTAAAAATTCATTTCCAGCAAGCATTGCTAATATAGAGTTCGGATACAATATAGCATCAATTTCCTAATATATGAAATAGTTTAACATATTAAAAAGCAGAAAAACCAACGTTTAAAATGCACAAATAATATATGAAAAGCAGCAAACAGCTGTTTCGAATCTACTAGCGAGATTCTTCTTCAGTGCAAAAGGAACAGCGTGCTAGAAAAAGCAAGGCTGAGCAAAATCATAGACAGAGACGCGCTGGCATTTATACCATATGCGGGTGGCGAAGGCGCCGAAACAACCAATGAGAGACAAGCAGTGGAAACGACTGGGTGGACAAGTAGCGACATCTACCGGAGAAGTAGAGAAAATAAACCAAAAAAGGGGAATTAAATTAACGCTTTCCAAATACTTGGAAAATCTGGAGTACTAGATAAGTCATTGACTAAAGAGTGAGAATTTTTAATGATATGGTAAGCTTCCCAAAAATCAAGATCAAGGTTAGAAGAACATTTTTGGATAATGATGGCTGAGGAAAAATCGAACCTATGTTGAGAAGACCAAGAATTTAACATAATTAAAATACACTTCAAACACTTTACAGCGGGAGCCGGCAGCACAGACAATCACCTCATCGAGTTCGCAGAGGAAATTCTAGGATTAGTTAAATCTTGATTCGCATATTAAAACGCAATCAGTCTGACAACTCATATCTTGATGGAAAACATCTGAAAACCCGGTTTTAGCGGCTGACTCGTAGGGTTACCATTGTGTTTTCCTGCACCAAAAGGTATGAAAACATGGAGTACTGGGAGCAGGAAAACACAATGGTAAACCTACAAGTCAGCCGCTAAAATCGGGTTTTCAGGTGTTTTCCACCAAGATATGATTTGGCAGACTGATTGCGTTTTAATATGCGAATCAAGATTTAACTAATCCTAGAATTTCATCTGTGAACTCGATGAGGTGATTGTCTGCGCTGCTGGCTCTCTGTGTAATTCCGCCCTCCCCCTATATCCTTATGTAATGGAATTCTTTTGTGTGGCCCTGTAAATTAATGATAACTATTCTTTGCACCGAATATTCTACAGAATGCATATTTTAATGCCCTTCTTAAATGTTTATCAATTTTATTATGTTTGAAAGGGCGTAACACCATTAAAAATCATTCGAAGCGATTTTTTCCCATTGGCCGTAATGTAACGGAATACTTTTCATTTTCCTTGTACACGAACTAAACGTGCTACAAACTTCATTTGAAATAGGGATTGTGCTATGGTAGAGGTCAATAATATACAAAAATTTCAGAACAATCGGAGAGTATTTACGAGAGTTAGAGCGCGGACAGACGGACAGACAAACCGAAGCCATAAACACTTTTCAACTTTGTTGGAAAGTATTAAAAAGATAAAATCAACAGTAAACCTTAAAAAAATATGTACTCCTGATTTAACTAATAAATTAAAACAATTTATAAATGAAACAAAAAACAGGCCAAAACTTAAGAAACTATTTGATTATTACGGTTTGAAATATAAAGATGAAAATCTGATTAAAAAGACAGAAAATAAAATAAAATTACGAACAAATTTGGAAAATCTGTTTAAACCCGATTACGAAATTGTTGAGATGAAAAGAAAATTTATTAAAAAAAAAATTAATACAAAAATACATCTTTACAAAAAAATAGAAATAAATGAACTCAAACCTACTCAGTATTATAGCATATTAAAGGATTTATTCAGAAAAGTTATTGGAAAAATAGAAGGATAAGTAGATATTATAGTACACAATCCTGCGTTACATCAACCTCTTCATCCTAAAATGATGTCAACCAGAGAAGCCTATGATACCTATTTAGATGTTTTAACACATAAAATTGAATGCGAAGTATCATATCACTGTATGTTTGATTTTCACGTCATTGATTTACCTAAAGGTGGTAAACGAATAAAATTATTGAACGATAATGACGTTGTCAATAAAAAAGTATCTGTCAAATTAAAAATGACAATAATATTTGTTTAGCTAGATCTATTGTAATTGCTCTAGCCATTCAAAAACCTAATGTTTTGTGCAAAAAATTGAGTCTTGCAAAACTTATAGATTTAGAAGGTAAATATTTAAAAATGGTGGAAAATTATATATATAAATAAATAAATAAATAAAATAAATAAAAAAAATGTTAGCGGTCAAATTGGATCAAATGTGTAATATTTCACTAGAATTACTAGAATATTACATTTCATGTATTTTAGAGCATGTTAAACAATTTGAAAAAATTTTAACCTTCCTACCCTGAATGGCTCTGATCGACCCGTTTACATAATCTATTTCATTCTATTCGTACCAGATTTTTTTTTACAAAATGAGTTAAACAAAAGTCATAGATGTCCAAGTTAAATAAGTATGTTAAATGGTTTAAAATAAAAATTCTGGTGTAAAATATTTTTATCAAGGTTGAGTAAGATTTCAACAGAGTAGGAAAGTTAAACGTTCAAATAACTATATTATACAGAGAGAACTTTAATGAAAAAATATACAATGATACTCATAAATCTACTTGTATTTACATTAAAAGAAAAAATAGAAACCATTTTAATGTCATTACATCTGTTACAGGATTTTTAGATAAAAACAATTCATGTGCTTATTGAAAAACAGTTATAAAAGAAGTAATCAGCATAAATGTCTTTTAAAATGTAATAGATATTTTAATGAAGGGAGTAATTGCGAAGGAGATGATATTCAGTGTAATGAGTGTTTTAGATCTTTTAAAGGAAACAACTGTTTAAAAATCATAAAACTAAAGAAGAAGAAGAATACTCAGTCTGTGAAACACGGCCAGTGGCCGAGATGTTCAGCTCTCGAAGCTGGTAGACAGGAGGTGCTGGGTTTGATCCCAATAGCGCCCATCGACCTAATCGTTCGGAGTTTTCGTGGTTTTCTTCGAACCTTGTTTTAAAAGCGTAAATACGGGTTAGGTTCCCTTAGAAAGACACCCACGGAGAGCATTACCCCCTTCGGGCCTATATCCATCGTGATGATAATTGGCCATCATAAACACAACCAACCTGTGAAACACTGTGGAAAAGTTTAAAAAGTAAGAGGAATATCAGTAAAAGTAAAAGAGAACCGGAAAATCATAAACGTTGAGAAAGAGAATATAAAAACTACTGGAATGAATTGGATTTTGGAAAATAATAAATGTGAACTTGTGAAAACATTTGTTCTATAGGAACTTTGGAATGGTGTAATATATGTCGAGAATGCAGAAATCCTGAAAATTATATGTCTGGCTTTATTTGAAAAAAAAAAATGTGATTACAAAAGTAAAGATAGATATAGATGTTGTGATAAGTGCAGAAAATTAGGATATATAGAAAAATATGCTCTTGACGTTGAAACGAAACAAGAGGCAGGAAACCACAAAGTCAATCTAGTTATAAATAATGATTTTAACGGAAAAGAAAAAATATTTAAAAATGAAAATGGTTATTGTGAATGGTTATACAGTATTAGCTCATTATGGAAAAGGATTCGATTTCCAATTTTTAGCTAAACACTGTTTTAAAAAGAAAATTAAAGTGTTTACAAGTTATCAACGAAATGAACTGGCAGGCAAACGAATATGATACAAGGTTTATCGATTCTATTAATTTTACACTAATTCTTTTAAGAAAATTTCCTAAAACGTTTGGATTAACGGAATTGGCAAAAGGATATTTTCCTTTTTTGTTTAACACTAATGAAAATCAAAATTATGTAGGAAAATATCCTGAAAAATACCATTATTGCGATACTATGACTTTAGATGACAGACCCTTGTTTGATAACTGATATAAATCGGTATAAAACGAAACTTTTGATTTTCAATAATAAATTATATGATGTTGATATTTTAAGAAAAGGATGTTTAGAACTGAGAAGATTATTTCTAAACATTGCTACCATTGATCCTTTTAAATATGTCATTTTATCTGGTGTTTGTATAGCAATATACAGAGATAAATTCTTACCAAAAGGTACAATTGCGATAGATGAGGAGTTTATTCAAAAGGATCAATGCAGTAAGAAATCGATAATGTGGTTAGATTATCTGTCTAAAAAAACACAATATCAATATACAGCATGCTTTAAACGGTGCTGAAAAAAACTGAAAATATAAAATAAAACTTATAAAGTAGATGGTTTTTATAATAAAATAGCGTATTAGTTTCAATGATGTCACTGGTCCCAGATGTTTTACAAAATCCACAGTCCCTCATTAAATCAGATATGTATGAAAGATATGCGTGAAAGAACACAAAAAATAAATAAAAAGATAAAAAATAAAAGATTAAGGATTTGAATTGATTGGAATATGGAGATGTGATTTTGATAGTCATAACGAAATTTTAAAATACACTGCTCAAAACAATTAAAGGATATTTGAAGTTTTATATAAAATAAAGATATAAACGAAATTTTTTTTTTGCCGAAAATAGAAGAAGAGAATCACAAATGCAAATTTTTCTGGTTTTCAAACTGTGGAGTATGCAAATTTTGAGTTCGACGTCAAAAACGTCGCTTCAGCGGCAGCGAATGAAATTTGATTTTCAACTGGATAAAAGAGAATGAAGACAAGGATGATCGGCATTCAGTGATTGCTTTGTTTCGATGAGTACGATGTCTCAGCGAAGTCATTTGACAGATTCAGAAGCTTTGAGAATTGTTGGTAGGTTAGAAGGGGGCCAAACTCAAGCCGAAGTAGCGCAAGCCATTGCAGTGTCACAAAGTGTCATTTCCAGGATCTGGAACCGTTTTTTGGAGAGTGGATGCGCAGGCCGAAGACCAGGGCAAGGTCGTAGACGGGCAACAACGCCCAATGAAGATCGGTATTTAGCGTTAACAGCTCGGAGACACCGAACCATGAACGCTACTCTTCCCCAACAACACCTTCGCTCGGCTACAGGCACTACGATTTCAACTCAGACTGTCCGAAACCGGCTCCATGCTGTAGGTCTGTATGCTCGCCGACCGATGGTATGTGTTAGATTAATATCAAGGCATCGTCGCGACTGCAGGAAGTGGGCAACCGAGCATGTCAACTGAAGGAGAAATGAATGGAGCAATATTCTGTTTTCTGACGAGTCCCGTTTTTCTGTGCATCCGGATAATAGGCGTATTTTCATCTGGAGGGACCGTGGCAGTAGGAATAATCCTGCGTTCGTGCACGAAAGTGTCAGATTTGGCGGTGGAGGAGGGTTGGTGTATGGTTACATCTCCATTGACGGGCGCACTGACCTCTACATCATTCGAGATGGAGCTCTGACTGGTCGCCGATATAGGGATGAGATCCTCAGACCTATTGTAGTCCCTTACGCTGCAGCAATCGGAGATAACTTCATTTTAATGGACGATAACTGCAGGCCACATCGTACAAACCTGGTGGAGGGTTTCCTTTTCGAGGAAGGAATCGTTCGAATGGAATGGCCAGCGTGTTCTCCAGACATGAATCCAATCGAGCACGTTTGGGACGCTCTAGGAAGACGAGTTTCTGGCCGCCAACAACCCCCACAAACTCTCCAAGAACTGGAAAGAGCTCTTCTGGAAGAGTGGGGCAGAATACCCCAACTCGTCATTAATAGCCTCATTGAGTCCATGCCTCAAAGGTGTTCAACGTTGCTGGCCGCCCGTGGACACCATGCCCCCTACTGAAAATGATTTTCTTTGAAGAAAACACCTTTTCTTATTCTTTTTTTCTCATATGCACAAATTGTGTTTTTTTCCTTTAGTACACAAATGCGCAATAAAATGCATTTTTTCTGCCAAACATGCGTAATTTATTCTCATATAACCTACTATGTCTGTCGACCATGTTTCAATCAGCTAAACAGTTTACCAGATACAAAATCCACCTAAAACTGCAATATCCTTTAATTGTTTTGAGCAGTGTATATGAAACAGGAATGGAAAAGAGATATTGTAGAACGATTAGATCCTAGAAACTCGTTTAGCGGAGGTAGATGTGAACCTATTAAATTAATGTACGAGATGAAAGAAAACGAAAAAATCAGATATATCGATATCTGTTCACTTTATCCAATAGTCAATTACTTTGATTACTATCCAGTTGGTCATCCGGTAAAGATTTATAATCCCGAAAAATGTGATAAGAATTGGTATTGTTTGGTCCAATGTAAAGTACTGCCACCTAGAAGACTATATCATCCTGTTTTACCTTATAAAGGAGAAAAATTAATATTTAGTTTGTGTAAGTCATGTTCAAAGCCTATAAAATGCGAAAACAAGCAGTGTAAAGAATGTTATGAAATACGAAATAAAGAATATGATCATCCAGGTGAGGAGATAAGTTTCACAGGTACATGGACAACTACCGAAATTGAACTGGCTCTTGAAAAAGGTTATAAGATTTTAAATACATATGAAGTTTGGCATTTTGAAGAAAAATCTAATACATTATTTAAGGATTATGTTAAAATGTTTTGGAAAATGAAATTAGAAACGGATGATAAATGGTCTGAAAATTTCAAAACTGAAAAAGAATATAAAACGTGCGTAGAAAATAATTTGGATATAAGATTAGGAGAAATCGAAGAAAACCCAGAAATGAGATTTATATCGAAAATTTGTTTAAACTCTTTATGGGGTAAATTCGAAGAGAGAAAAAATAGGAAACAAACAGAGAATGTAATAGAATTGGCAGACTTTTATAAAATTATATTGAACGATCGCATTAAAGAATTAAATATGATATTTTTGAATGATGCTTATGTACATATGGATTATAAGAGGAAAGATGAATATGCCAAGAGTAACTTTAATACGAATATTTATATAGCTGCTTTTAAAACCAGTTTGGCTAGAATATGATTATATGAAATGCTTGGTAAAGTAGGAGATAAAGTAATGTATTACGATACAGATAGTATTGCTTATATCAATGATGGCAATAATAAAGCAAAAACAGGTTGTATGTTAGGTGAATGGACAGATGAATTAGGAGAAGATAAATATGTGAAATCATGGATATCTGGTGCAAGTAAAGATTATGGTTATATTCTTAACGATGAGTCTGTAAAAAGAAAAGTAAAATGATTTAAAATAAGTTATGAGAGCGAAACTAAGCTCAGTTGTGACGAAAGAATGAAAACAATAACTGGGGAAATTAAACATATAGATGTAGGAATAAATCAGTTTCAAATACAAAAAGACAGATATATTAAAGTGAATAAAAATGGATTAAACGAATAAGAGATATGTGTTTGGATATGATAAGAGAATAATTTTAGATAATTTGATACTGTACCATTTGGATTTTAATTTTAAAAAATGTTATAAAATATGTATGCTAATCCCTTATAATGAAACAAAGCTAAAAAATGCTATAAAAGTGATATAATACCTTTATACGCTCGTTTCATCGCACATCGACATTTTCAAAATCATTCATGATAGAAATATTTGTGCAAACAAATTTTAAGTTATTTAAAGCTTTTAATAAAAGATAAATTAAAAAAATATGATAATAAGATAAATAAAATAAGATAAATGGGGGTTTAAAGTAAACTATTTAACGCCAAGTTATTGTTTTTAAAATTTGTTTGCAAAAATATTTCTATCATGAATGATTTTTAAAATATCCCCGTTTGTGCGATGAAACAAGCGTTAATCTAAGTATATTGATATTGTAAAAAATTGTTATTGTATTGCGATAAATATATTTGACAATATATTTTAAATATTCGGTTCAAACTATGCCTAGAAGCGAAATTTCTACTCATTTGAATAATAAATTTTTGAATTATAAACATTCAAAGTTTAGAGCTTCTAATGGTACATTGCATTTTCATATTTTTATTAATATCTCCTGAAATTATAATCCTAATGCGACAATTTTTTTGTGTTATTATAATAATGAAAAACCCAAACATAAATGCATTGAGTTTGTAATTTTTAAAATTTTGTAATATGGATTATGAAGTTAGTATTCGAAAAAGAATATGAATTGCAACCTACAATTTTTTAATAGATTTATGTTTATTATGCGAATTCTCAATTAAAAATTTTTCTTACAAGTGGTTTTCGAATTATCATTATAAAACGCCAAAATAATAGTTTAAGGAACCGCCTATGATGTGCAGAAAAGCATAATTTGAAAAAATATATTTTGCACATTTTATTGAAATATTTGCCCAGGCAATAGTTGAAACATATTAAGCGAGTAAAATGATCATATTGGTAGGAAATAATGCATTAATAGAAGCGGCATAGTCATTTTGTAGCATTTCAACAATCAAATACCGAACTTCAATTTGGATACAGACCCTAAAATATGCTCATTTTAAAATAATTAATTTCTCGGAAACTAATCGGGTGCATTTCATGAAAATTTGGATTTAGGCTAATTGAAGGGTGTAGAATCTATTTCTGGTGTCAAACTTTGGTATCACTATAGAAAAAAAAACAAAGTTTGGATTTCGTTTGGATATGCAGATGGTCCCCTAAGCAAATTTTATATATACATCAATTAAAAGTAGACTTAATTTTCCATCGTTTGATGCCTGTAACTTTCTTCTACGATAATCTGTTGAAGAGTTAGCAGGAGGTGTTTACTTTTTTTTCAATGACTGTACATTCCGTTTTCGTTAAAACAGCTGTTTGATTAAAAATTGCAGTTGATTGAAAATTATAGAAAAAACATATGGCAAATAATCACAAAGATTACAGCGCGAAAGCCTCACACGGTATTCTGACGAGAAATGAGTTCACACGCATATAATTTAGCATTCAAATCCCATACCTGATGTTAAACATTTAGTCGTTGAACTTGTATTTGAATGAGCTTGCTGAGTCGAATGAACTTGTATTTTTTAAGCATCTCATAAGTAAATTAATGTTTTTAATTTCTTTTTCCTTTGTACATTTCTTAAAGGATGTCTCCTGTTTAGTTGTTAAAATATTTATAAAATATATACTTAATTTTATCTGATGTGTTAAAACCTTACTCACAGATAGTCAGCTTTACTAAGATTTTAATACAGAAAATATTAAAAATATTCATTTAAATGTATATATTTTACAAAATATTTGTTAAATATGTGCCTAATTTTATATGAGGTGTTTAAATTTTACTCAGATCTCGCCAACTTCAATAAGATTTTAATATATAACATATTAAAAACATTTATTAAATATATATTTCATAAAATATTTGTAAAATATATACTTAATTTTATTTGGGGTGTTTAAATCTTACTCAAAGATCGTCAACCTCGCTATGATTTTAAAACATAAAATATTAGAAATATTTATTAAATATATATTTTACAAAATATTTGTGAAATATATACTTAATTTTATTTGAGGTGTTTAAATCTTACTCACAGCTCGTCAACTTCGCTGAGATTTTAGTACGTAAAATATTAAATTAAGCATAGATTTTAGACATATTTTGCAAATTATAACATTACGGAATGGAATTTGAGATATCGCTGACCACACGCTTAAGAGACAATTTAATTGAATAAAGTTCTCAAGCGAAGCTTACCCAAATAGAATATTGCACACACCGGACAATAGAATTCCTGCTTTCATCATAAATTTAGGTTTCAGTATTGGAATCTAAATAAATATACGATCAGACAAATCATTTGAAGCTCATAATAAATACTGGATATCAATAATATCGCATTGGATATCAATAATCGCTAATACACTGGATATCAATAGTCACTATACAATATACAAACAATATGGGTGATCAATTTAAAAGAGTACCCGTTGATTCCCCATCTTTGAGATAACCCACATAGAAAATTCTAACGGGGTGAGGTCTGGTGATCTTGGTGGCCTGAAGCGTATTGCAATTAAACGTTCATAATCTTACGAAATGACTTTTCAAAATTAAAAAAAATAAAAACGTTGAAAGAACGATTTACTCAAATCATTTTCGCAGAATCGGATTAAAAATTAATAATGATGTTCACGCGAATGCATGTTTTAAAAACGAGTTTTCGATTTTAGAAAGTGAAAAAAAACGATACCCGCACAGATTAAATAAGTAATGATGAAGAAAGTCTTGTTACATATATTATAGATGTGGATAATACAAAAAACAAACGGGTACACTTTTAAATTGATCACCCTGTGTATCACTATACAATATACACAATCAATATATATCACTATACAGTATACTATAACAATAATCACTATACACTGGATATCAATAGTCACTAATTTGTTGTACGCTAACTGCATACCATTCAGCAAAAATGTCATGTATATATAAGGTTTCTGAAATTGTTTACATGCTTTTGAGGCCTTGACATAAAGATTAATTAATCGTACCGAAACACCCTAGAACGATTCTTTAAGCGGTCTCAAGACTCTTAAAATAGGAAAAAATGAAAATAAGACCATTTTCAACATTTAATATCTTAAAATGTATATGATTTTAAAACACAACTTTTATTGGGATGAAAGATATATGTTCTTTCATTTCATGTATTTTAAAAATTGTAAGATGCAGGAGGCTCCAAACTGTCAGGCATTTACCGAGCAGAAAATTGATATAACAGCTTATGCGCAGATTACAAAATAAAATTTGCAACTAGAATGAAAAATTTCCGTCCTACTTATACTTCAAATTATAATAATTACCCTGAACCTAAATAAATTTGTATTTAAAGCATTTTTAATACAAAGTTGTATTTAGTTAATGCAAAATTTTGAAAATTTCAACAGTATAATCACTTTAAAAATATTTTCTCGAACAATGAAAAAGAAATTTTAGGTTCAGTTTATACAGACCTATGTATAAAACATATGTTTTAAAAATTCTCATGAAAAAATATTCAGAAATTTTTGAGATATCGTGTGCTTTATGCAGAAAAAATGACTGAGAAATGGAGAAAAAAAAATTCAAAGTTTCGGATACGCTGCTTCAGCTATTGAGCGGGTCTTATTCTAAAAGTCATAATTTCTGTTCTAATAAAAATTTCAAGGGAACAATTATATCAAAATGTTCAGAAAAATAGGAATTTGACAACTAAAAAAACTAAAATTTCAAAAATTTTGAAGCTTTAAGAATCTTGAGACCCTTAAAAGGTACAATGTTACAAATTAAGTTGCAACAATCAGAAGCGTCTCTCCGCAGACTCAGATCACTATGAGAAATCAAAATGCATTATTGGTGAACTTTTACTGGGCGTGGCATGGCGCAAACTTAATTTCATCGTTGGAACCTACAGCATTTAAATAAAAAAAATTTCCAGAACCTAAACGAAAATGTTACTTATGAGTATATTACCACAAAATGTTTATATTGAATCCATTCATTTTTACCCGGAATTCATAAACGCAGAAATTATGACAAAAATAAAATTTTACCATTAAAGCATTACCAAATTATGTGTATTTTTTAGTGTTAATGCATACGTTATAGTGATCGCAGAATCACCAGAATTTATGCATTTTTCATGCATGCCAGATTTCAATTACTATTCAAAGAGATTTCTGCAGCCGCTAATTTTTTTGTTCGTGGGCACAAAGCGCACATGTATGCATTACAGTGATAGCGGAATTAGTCAATTTTGCGTATATTTGAGATTCCGGTACAACGAGTTTGCTGTATACAATTTTTTTTTTTTTTTTTTTTTTTTTTTTTGCTGTTATTAATTTCGTGGGCGTAATGTGCACAAACATGCGCTATAGTGATCGCGATATTACCGAATTTTATTTTATTCTTGATTTCTACAGAACTTGTTTTCTACATCCAGTAATTTTGTTATTATTATTATTTTTTTTTTTTTTTTTTTTTTTTCATAGCGAGAGGCACACATGCGCTATTGCGATCGCGGATTTACTGATTTCCATGTATATTTTGGGATTCTTATGCAACGAAGTAACCGTATCTCAACTATCGCCAAGAATAACCACAATTTTTTCCTTTTAGCATTTGATCAAATGCCTTTACATTTTCAAAATTTATATCATATTACATAAAATGTGTACATAAATGAAAATAGATTGAATAATATTTGTTTTATTAGTGGACTTTTTCAAGAATTTGTATCATTTAAAAATAAAATAACGTTTGACTTTATTCTAAAACTTTGAGATGCCTGCGGTAGACGCGGTTAAGACACTTGTTACTATCGGATTCTATCTCTCTGCTTTTTACTTTCTTCTATCTTCAATAGAAGAAAGTATTGTAATCGAAATTTTTTTCGACTTCCGGTTTTTGACGGATTTACATGTTTTAGGGATCAGAGATCCCAAAAAACATGTTTATAGAAAATGTCTGTCTGTCCGTGTGTCCTTGTGTCCGTCTGTCCGTGTGTCTGTCGCCATTGTACCATCAAAAAGTGTATGAAGTTATGCATAGAATTAAACCAAATTTTTATTTTAAGTTTTTGGCTATGGCAAGCAGATCCTCCCTGAATTTGGAAAAAAATCACCGGTAGGGGGCGCTGTAATAGATATTTTTGTGCGATTTTGAATATTGTACCATCCAAAAGTATATGAAGTTATGCATACAATTGAACCAAATTTTTATTTTAAGTTTTTGGATATGGCAGGTAGGTCCTCCCTGAATTTGGAAAAAATTCGCCGGTAGGGGGCGCTGTAACAGCAATTTTCGTGCGATTTTGAATATTGTACCATCCAAAAGTGTATGAAGTTATGCATAAAATTGAACCAAATTTTTATTTTAAGTTTATGGCATTATGACAAGCAGGTCCTCCCTGAATTTGGAAAAAATTAGTCGCTAGGGGGCGCTGTAATAGCGATTTTGCATATTGTACCATCGAAAATTGTATGAAGTTATGCATAGAATTGAACCAAATTTTTATTTTAAGTTCTTGGCTATGGCAAGCAGGTCCTTCCTTAATTTGAAAAACATTCGCCGGTAGGGGGCGCTTTAATAGCGAATTTTGTGCCATTTCGAATATTGTACCATCGAAAAGTGTATGAAGTTATACATAGAATTGAGCCAATTTTTTCGTGTTTCTTTTTGGTCATGGCATGAAGGTCCTCCCTGAATTTGGAAAAAATTCCGCTGGAAGGGGGCGCTATAATTACGATGTCTGTACCATTTTCTTTATTGTACAATCGAAAAGTGCATAAAATTATGCATACAGTTGAACCAAATTTTTTGTGCATGTTTTTGGCTTTGGCCAACAGGTCCTCCTTGAATTTGGAAATATCGCGCGGTAAAAGCGCTCAGTGATAGCGATTTTTGTATACTTTTCTTGATTTTTCGTAGTTCTATTGTCCATCGGTGGCTCGTGCAAACGCGGGAACTCACTTCCTGCTAAGCCGGCTATTCGCAAACATCTGATAACAACAGAATAAGGAAAAACTCTTAATTTTAACAAATATCATGATATAGATTAACTCGTTTTTAGTTCATTTAATTGACTGAAGCAGGAATTTAAGATGAAAATCAAAGTTGGTATAGTAATGAACTAATAATATTGAAGTATTAACATGTGTAACTAGTTTTTGAAATATTAAGATGTACGAGGGTTACTCTGAAATTATTGAGATACGCGAAGACGAGAATTTACAAAATAAAAATAACGGTTTAATTTTAAAATACAAAGTATTTTAACGCAGCAGACGATTTTTTACTCACTTACTTCAACTTGTTTAGCGTAGAATAAATTTTAAACAGAAGCGAAAATGGAGTTGACGCGAGAACATTTTCGCGCTATGATTTTCTACGATTTTAAAGCAGGATTAAATCAAGAAGAATGCGTTCAACGGTTGAAATTAGCATTTGGTGATGAATATCCAGCTCGTGCTACTGTATTCAGAGGGTTTAAAGAATTTAGCAGATGTCGCAATTTTCTTCAGGATGAAGAGCACACAGGAAGGTCGCCGTCGGCAGTAATCCCGGATAATGTGTCTGCCATACGAAAAATGTTAATGGATGATAATCGCTGTACCTATCAAATGATACAGAAGGAACTTAACATTGGATCCGCAGCGATACACAAAATTATTCATGAAGAATTGCATATGAAAAAATTAGTTTGCCGTAGGGATCCCCATAATCTAACTGCGCACCAAAAAGAGGAGCGTGTCGGAATCAGTAAAGAAACTGTTAACTGTTGCTAAATGATGGTGGCCACCGCATCATTTCTAAAATTGTAACGGATGATGAAAGGTACATACCATTTTTTGACGTTCCAACACTTGAAGAAAGCAAAGTATGGGTCTTTGAAGATGATGCCACGCTGACAATGGTGAAAAGACAACGCGCACTGAAAAAAGTGATGTATGCCGTTTTCTTCCGAAGTACGGAATTGGTCAAAGCCATCAAGTTGGAAGGACAGAAGACAGTAACAGCAAACTGGTATACCACTAAATGTCTTCCAGAAATTCTACAAGAAGTGAATGTTAGGGGACTAATGCTTACCATGAAAATGCATCTTCACATACAGCCGGATTTACAGTTGAGTTTCTTAAACAAAAACGAATTAAAGTGATAGAACATCCGCCGTATTCACCTGATTTAACTATGTGTGACTTTTGGTTATTCTTTAATCTAAAAAAGCACTTACGTGGACGTCGTTTTCATTCAGAAGAAGAGATTGATGTGGTTATAAATGCATTTTTTTCATCTATTCCAAGAAATGAATGGCTTAAGGCATTTAATCTGTGGAAAATTCGCCTACAAAAGTGCATTGATGCTGGAGGAGACTATTTTGAACACACCTAAAATTTTGTAAGTATCTATATTATAAAGGACAAACATATCTGTGCGTAACGCATACGTCATTCTGCGAATGGCAACACTTTGGAATTTGAAATGAAATTTCGGTTTTGCAATTTTCGCTACTGCAAATTTTTAAACTTCTAAACATTCCACATTTTAAATGTTTACACCGTCGTATGCAGAAAAAAATGCACTTTTAAATGCAATTTGTTTGAAAGATGTATCTCAATTTATTTTTGAGATATTAATTTTTTTATAGTTTTTAATACCAATTTTCTAATTGTGGCAACTGAAGTACTTCATTTCTATTAAAAATGGTTTAGTTTTTAGTTATCTTTATTAATTATATTCTTACTGATGCCATTTTCTCATTACAATTAAAAATAAATTTCTTAAAACTTTGAACAGAAAATGACGTTACGCGTTAAAAAAGACACAATTTCCCAGATGATGCTGTTATATTTCACTATTTTTTCATATCGCTGATATTCAGTTTGAGGAGACAATAAGCAAAATATTTCAACGACTGAAAATGACGTCATATTTAAAAGAAAACGATAATTTTATTTGATAAAACCAGATATTTCCCCTTGAATACGTCTAAAAGTTATAAATTTCTGGAATTTTTACGCGCAGGTACAGAGATTATACAATGACCTCAAATCACGAGTAGGAATTTTAACATCGAAAGTTGTAATAGTTGACAAACGTGACTTCAAGTTTGAAAATATATTTATTAATAGCCTATTGCGCGTTAAAATGTTTTTAAATGGCTAATATGGATGTGATACGTGGAAAATGACTTGATTTGGTTTAGATTTAAATGGGGGGGGGGATTCTATAATATGTCAAGGTGAAATCATTTTTGCCCATTTTTCATTCCGTAATACCAAGCATCAATTGATAACTTAATCAAAATTACTTATCTTGATTATATGTTACTGTTTACGTATATGAATAAAGTTTAATTTTTCAATAATTTTAACAGCTGAAGTTTATGAAAATAGTATTTTGTTAATCTTAGGTTAAAATATGTCTTTGGAGAATTAAACTAACAAGTGTAAGATGGAATTTTTTATTGTAATTATTGTTGTCGATGTATTATAAATTTGATGCAACAGTTCCTTTGTAAACATTTTCTTTCGTCGAAATTCGACGCGATTCACCTCGTAACTTTAAAAACCTAGTTGTATCTCAAAAATTTCAGAGTGACCCTCGTATAAGATAGAAGAAAGTTTTGGGATTGGCACATCCAACTAGTTTTTACTTTCTTCTATCTTCAATAGAAGAAAGTATTGTAATCGAAATTTTTTTCGACTTCCGGTTTTCGACGGATTTACACATTTTAGGGGTCAGAGATCCCAAAAAACATGTTTATAGAAAATGTCTGTCTGTCCGTGTGTCCGTGTGTCCGTCTGTCCGTGTGTCTGTCGCCATTTTACCATCAAAAAGTGTATGAAGTTATGCATAGAATTGAACCAAATTCTTATTTTAAGTTTTTGGCTATGACAAGTAGGTCCTCCCTGAATTTGGAAAACATTCGCCGGTAGGGGGCGCTGTAACAGCGATTTTTGCGCGATTTTGAATATTGTACAATCCAAAAGTGTATGAAGTTATGCAATGAATTGAACCAAATTTTTATTTTAAGTTTTTGGCTATGGCATGCAGATCCTCCCTGAATTTGGAAAAAATTCGCCTGTAGGGGGCGCTGTAATAGCGATTTTTTTGCGATTTTGAATATTGTACCATCCAAAAGTGTATGAAGTTATGCATAGAATTGAACCAAATTTTTATTTTAAGTTTTTGGATATGGCAAGTAGGTCCTCCCTGAATTTGGAAAACATTCGCCGGTAGGGGGCGCTGTAACAGCGATTTTTGCGCGATTTTGAATATTGTACAATCCAAAAGTGTATGAAGTTATGCATGGAATTGAACCAAATTTTTATTTTAAGTTTTTGGCTATGGCAAGCAGATCCTCCCTGAATTTGGAAAAAAGTCGCCGGTAGGGGGCGCTGTAATAGAGATTTTTGTGCGATTTTGAATATTGTACCATTTAAAAGTTTATGAAGTTATGCATAGAATTAAACCAAATTTTTATTTTAAGTTTTTGCATATGGCAAGTAGGTGGTCTCTGAATTTGGAAAAAATTCGTCGCTAGGGGGCGCTGTAACAGCGATTTTGAATATTGTACTATCCAAAAGTGTATGAAGGTATGCATGGAATTGAACCAAATTTTTATTTTAAGTTTTTGGATATGACAAGCAGATCCTCCCTGAATTTGTAAAAAATTCGCCCGTAGGGGGTGCTGTAATAGCGATTTTTGTGCGATTTTGATTATTGTACCATCCAAAAGTGTATGAAGTTATGCATAGAATTGAACCAAATTTTTATTTTAGGTTTTTGACTATGGCAAGCAGATCCTCCCTGAATTTAGAAAAAAATCGCCGGTAGGAGCGCTGTAACAGCGATTTTTGTGCGATTTTGAATATTGTACCATCCAAAAGTGTATGTACTTAGGCATGGAATTTAATCAAATTTTTATTTTAAGTTTTTGACTATGGCAATCAGGTCCTCCCTGAATTTGGAAAAAAATTGCTGGTAGGGGTAGCTGTAACAGTGCTTTTTGTGCGATTTTGAATATTGTACCATGAAAAAGTGTATGAAGTTATGCCTGGAATTGAACCAAATTTTTATTTTAGGTTTTTGGATATGGCAAGTAGATCCTCCCTGAATTTGGAAAACATTCGCCGGTAGGGGGCGCTGTAACAGCGATTTTTGCGCGATTTTGAATATTGTACAATCCAAAAGTGTATGAAGTTATGCATGGAATTGAACCAAATTTTTATTTTAAGTTTTTGACTGTGTCAAGCAGGTCCTCCCTTAATTTGGAAAAAAATGCCCCCAGGGGTCGCTGTTATAGCAATTTTTGTGCGATTTTGAATATTGTACCATCGAAAAATGTATGAAGTTATACATTGAATTGAGCCAAATATTTTGTGTTTGTTTTTGGTCATGGCACGAAGGTCCTCCCAGAATTTGGAAAAATTCCGCCGGAAGGGGGCGCTATATTTGCGACGTATCTACCATTTTCATTATTGTACCATCAAAAATTGTGTGAAGTTATGCATAGAATTGAACCAAATGTTTCGTGTAAGTTTCTGGCTATGGCAAACAAGTCCTCCCTGAATTAAAAAAAAAATCTGCCGGAAGGAGGGCGTTGTAATAGCGATGTTTGTGCCATTTTCTTTATTGTACCATCGAAAGGTGTATAAAATTATGCATACAATTGAACCAAATATTTTCGTACATGTTTTTGGCTTTGGCCAACAGGAATTTGGAAATATTGCGCGGTAAATGGGCTCTGTGATAGCGATTTTTATATGCTTTTCTTGATTTTTTGTAGTTCTATTGTCCATCGGCGGCTCGTGCTGAGGCAGGAACTCGCTTTTCTCAACGCCGACTATTCGCAAACATCTGATAACAACAGAATAAGGAAAAACTATTAATTTTAACAAATATCATGATATTGATTAACTCGTTTTTAGTCCGTTTAATTGTCTGAAGCAGAAATTTAAGATGAAAATCGAAGTTGGTATAGTATTGAACTAAAAATATTGAAGTAAAAAATACACGCGTTACTAGTATTTGAAATATTATGTATAAGATAGAAGAAAGTTTTAGGATTGGCACATCCAACTAGTTTCTTTTTACTTTTGAATGCTTTCTTTAACACTAACGCTTGTTGGCTTTTCGAAATTTACCATATAAGATTTTCTTACATTTTTAATAGTCTTATACGTTGTTGACAGCTTATATTGTGTCGCATGCTTTTATGTAACCAATTTTTTTTTAACAAAATGTGTCGAAAATGGGATTGAATTTGTGAAATAAAAACAAAGTGTCGCTGCAAAATTATACACCTCTCTTTTGAAATGAAGTGATACGACTGAACTACCGATGAAATATATATTAAAATTTGTGATTTAAAATTTAAAACAAAAATGAGGAATTAAGGTTGCACGAATCGTGATACATTTTGAAGGAGAGATCCTTATATAACCATGTAGTTGTATAAATGAACCTTTTGTCAACTTTAAATACGAAGACGAAGAGTTATTAACCCTCTAGTGCATGATTTTTTATTTTTTATTTTAAAAAATATATTTGCTTCCTTGACAGCCAAAAATTACAGGAAAAATATTGAAAAAATTTTTACTCTTATATTTTTTAGTATTTTGAAGTTTTTTAAATTGTTTTTTTGTAAATTATAAGATTTTAAATGCATATAATATTTTATATACACTTAGAAAAATAAAATTATATATATATATATATATATATATATATATATATACATATATTATGTATATGTAATAATTTTAAATCAAAATGTAACTTACAAGTCATATAACAATATTAACCAAAATTCTAAATAAAGACGGCATTTAATAATATTATACATTAATGTTATTTATCAACAAAATAATAATGGTACACATTATATTTCTAAGATATTAAAGGAACATATGAAGTTAGATGCTACAATAGAATCATTTTTAATTTATAAATGATTAAGAAGATATGCTGTACTGATACAGAACACAATAGAAGTATTGTAAAACTCATAATTAAATAAGTACATAACAAAATGCGGAAAAGCAGCCATATTTATCCTGTATTTTAAACCAATTGAAATCATTTAAAATTTAACACGTTCACGCCGGCGCGGTGGGTCACACTCGACTGTGTCAGAGTTGTCAAGTTTCCGGCTTTTTGAACACTACTGTTATTTTATAGAAAATGGTGTTCCTTTAAATCGCCCAATTGTTCTAATGAAATAAAACAACTTTTTCTGTATTAAGTACTGGTATCCAAAAAGCTGGAGACTTGGCAGCTCCGAGACAGTCGAGCGTCACCCACCGCGCGGCGTGAACGTGTTAAAAACCAAAATAGGCTTATAAAGTATAATATCACATGTAAAATACAATGAAAAAATTATAGGCTAATAAAATATACTCCATAAATATACGGGCAATGCAGCAGAATACTATAGAATTTTATATCAATAATATTTATCAATGTTATGAATGGTAACCAATAGAACATTTATTGTTCTTGTTTAAACATAGAGGTACCAAACACATAATGAATTTTACTCTAGTGTAACCTATACAGCCCTGAACTTTACACCGTTGTTTTTTATCTAAGTGTTGTAGCAAGTGATCAATTTTATCCTTACTGACATCTTTAGAAGTTTCATAAAGCTGAAAACAATGGACTACTAATTGTGAACCCAGGGAGTTGCATTCGGGTCACGATGCTGTAACATCGCATCCGCTTTTGAGTGACAATCCTGTCAGTATGCACATGAATGTTAAAAATTCTGTTTAAATGCTGCTCGCACTACTGGCGGATATAAAAATTACAATAGTTGACCTAACATTTAAATCATGATAGTGTACTATTCCTGTTGACAACAGCTGTTTTTATACGAATATTTAATACGCACAACGATGACAGAGATATATAAAATGTTTTTGAACAGGCTTTTCACGTAGTGCATGCACATTTCGTTAAAACACCTTGTTTGTTTAAAAAAATAATGAAAAAACCTATTCGCAAATAATCTCAAATATTGCAGTGCAAAAACTTACATGAGTCCACTAACTTTTTAAAAACATACATTCACTATTTAAAAGAAAAAAAAAACGTAGAAATCATCAGCATTTACTTATACAAAAAGACAGCAGTGATAAATTTGAAAGCTGCATGTTTAAGGAAACGTTTTATCACTTTACTAAACTGTCATTAGTGCATATGCTTAGGGAGAATGGGTGAAAGACCCATAAATATGTCTGTTATCCAACTACCAATACCCTTCACGAATGTTAAACCTATGGGCGTAGAATGCTATCGTATTTTTTAAATTTCTCAACACAAAATTATTGTTTCCAACTTCTTTTTTCTGTATTGCGATTCTTAAATAATGTATCCCTCTTTATTAGTTGACACAATATTTCTAAAATATATACTTAACATTTTATGAGTTAAAATCTAAGCGAATCTGGCGAGCTGTGAGTATGATTTTAGCACTTGAAATAAAACCTAGTCGGATGTGGCAATCCCAAAACTTTCTTCTATCTTATACATGTTAATACTTCAAAATTCGCTCTCATAGTGCCACAATTAAATGACAATCTATGCCCATCGAGAGAATTCTGAAATTCCGTGAATTAGTTCTTGAAAGAGAACTTCTCATCATATCTAGAAAAATGCAGCATAAAGGCTCCACCTGTTGGGCAATTTACAACAAAACATAATCAGCAAAAATATTTATCAAGATATACCTGAATCTGAAGTTTGATGAAAATTTGTGTATTAGTTCTTGAGATATTTTAGAGAAGTATTGAGGAAAATTCAGCATAACAGCGCCGCATGTTGGGCGATTGACACCAAAACGTAAACAGCATCAACTCATGCCAAGGACTAACCGAATCTGAAGTTTGATGGAAAACCGTGCATTTGTTCTTGAGATAGAAGAGCTGTTACGGAAATCATAAAGAATGCATCATAGCAGCGCCACTTGTTGAGCTATTTACACCAAAAACTAATCAGCATCAATTTATATCAGGGACAACCTGAATATACATTTTTAGTAAATTCCGTGCATTAGTTCTTGAAATAGAGCGCCCACAAAATTTATGTCACATACAGACAGACAGAGTCACAGACTCACAGACAGACATTTTGTAAAAAATATGATTTTTGGAATCCCTGACCCCTAAAACGTTTAACTCCGTCAAAAACCGGAATTCGAAAATTTTCACGAATCCAATACTTTCTTCTTGTAAAGATAGAAGAAAGTAATAAGTTGTACATACTTTAGAAATATTTTCTGAACTTGGAAAAAAGAGGCATCCATTAAGAAGTGTAATACAGAAACAAGTTGGAAATTGCTCATCAAACGTGGCAAATGAGGTGCGTGCGTACTATAACTAGTTTTATGCTTTTTGCACCACATATTGTACTGAATGTATATTTTAATGCACTTCATAAGTGCATATCAATTTCATTCTGTTCGAAAGAATGTAACATCATTAAAATGCACTTGAAATAATTTTTTCCCATTGGCCTTAGTGTAACGGAAAATTTTGACTGTCCCTGTCATTAAACTATATATTCGATTTTCATAAAATTTGAAATGGCTCGACAAAATTTTACAACAATTATATATTTAAAATTTCAGACCATTCGGAAGGCTGTAACATCACTAGAATACACTTGCAATAATTTTTTCCCATAGGCCGTAATGTAAAGAAAAATTTTTGACTGTCCCTGTCATTAAACTATACACCCGATTATCATAAAATTTAAAATGTCTCAACAAAATTTTGCAACAATCATATATTTAAAATTTCAGACCATTCGGTTGGGTATTTTTTGCTCTGTTATGTGCGGACGGACAGACGGACTGAACGACTACTATAGGTGCTACGTATTTATATAATTACGAACGCACTTAAAAAGACTAAAAATACTGATTCTCTGATACGATAATTTTTTTAATTACGCATGCATTTCATGTCAGTATGCTTAACATTGGCGAGGGGAATTTGAGATCTGCCTGACCGACACCTTCAAGTGCATGTGTGAACTAAAAATTAAAAGTAAAAGTAAAAAAATTACTAAAACATGTTCAATTAGAGGTGAATGTGTGTTTCCTCCATATACTTAAAATACAAAAAATAATATTTCACAGACCATGTTTCCAATTGGTATGATCCAATCGAAAATGCATTTATAAATTAAATTTCATCAACATTGATTTAAAATACTGAACATATATAATAGAATGGTGGTTAAATGTTTTGAAATAAGAACAATATTACAACCATAAAAGGGAAAATACGTACGGAAAATAATAGAAATATAATTTTTCATAGAAAACAAATTTTCAACTTAATTCATATTAGCTCTTAAAATTAAAAAAAAAAAATCTTTAATTCTTACTGTACTTTGTTTTTGTTTAACTTGCTTTGATTTTATTACTTTGCTTCTTATTCTATCATAAAAGTGGAAATGTGGAAAATAAAAAAAAAACTTTTTTCATCATTTTTCACAGAGCAAGTTTCCAATTGGCATAATCCAATCGAAAATGCATTTATAAATTAAATTTCATCAACATTGATTTGAAATATTGAGCATATATAATAGAATGGCGGTTAAATGTTTTGAAATAAGAACAACATTATAACCATAAAAGGGAAAATACGTACGGAAAATAATAGAAATACACTTTTCATAATTTTTCATAATAAACAAATTTTCAACTAATTCATATTAGCTCTTAAATTAAAAAAAATAATTGTTAATTCTTACTATACTTTGTTTTTGTTTAACTTGCTTTGATTTTACTACTTTGCTTTTTATTCTATCATAAAAGTGGAAATGTAGAAAATAAAAATAACCTTTTTCATCATTTTTTACAGGAAGCAGATTTTCAACTTAATTGATGTCACTTTTTATATTTAATAGTAAAATTTTGATTAGTTCTTACAACTTCGCTTTTTATTCAATTACTAGAAAAACCTGCGGCTTTGCTCGCGTAATAGTTGAAATATGCCAAGTGATAGTTGTATGTCTAATTTTTATTAGAAGAAATTATACTTTTAGGAATAATTCAAAAATTACTAATTAAGTCACAGTTTGACTAAACTTCATTATTACACTGCATTAGGCAGAAATGAGACTTAAATTAATAAGAAGAACTAAAAATAATTCTAAATAAATGATAATTTAGAAAGTATTTTGAAGCTTTTATGCTCATTTCATACGATCATTTCAGTATTCATTTGAAGATTTGAATTTTTTAGAAACCATCTTCTTAAAACGGATTTACATCTTAAAATTTACCATCATGTCAAATTCCAATCTTGCATAGAAATCGAAATTTAGGACTTTTTTTTAATGCTTTTCGCTCCATTCCTTCCCTTCACGCCTTTTAAATTTCTAATTTATTTTCGAATGTTCTTAGAAGGCATATATGTTTTATAAGTAACTACCATGCTATATTTAAAGTTTCTAGCCTCTTCAGTATTACAGAAATCACAATTTAGAACGTTTTTTGCTCCTGCTACCCTCTGGTGGTTGTGGTTCCAACATAAAATATAGCTCATGTTTGAGCAGGTTCTATCACCACCAAATTGCAACTATTATTTTTGAAATTGGTTTGGTATTTCATAAGATTGCACAAAAATCATAATTTAGAACGCTTTTAGCTCACTTCATCCTTTCAAATTTTGAATTGTCTTTCGACAGTTCTTAGAAAGTGTTTGCATCTTTTAAGTAATTACCATGCCAAATTTCAAAATGTTAGACCCCTCAGTATCACAAAAATCACAATTTAAAAAGTTTTTTGCTCCTGCAACCCACAGTCGGTAGTTGTGCCGACATGAAATAGAGCCTATGTTGTAGCAAGGGCTATCGAATTGAATATTTCCAACTGTGGGGGAAAGTGCACAGGCTGGGAATCGAACACAGATGGTTGGCTTAAAATGCCAATGTTTTACCGTTTAAGCTAACTGGGACGACAACCAGCCAACGTATTTCGCTCAGAAAACCTTATTGGTAGTCACATCTGGTCTGTCATGTAGACAGTTCAACAGAATAAATAGCAGATAAAGGAACTCCATATAAACGATGGATACGTAGATGAACTATTATTTTAACACAAACCGATTGGTAAAGTTATCATACGAATTGAATATTTCCAACTAAGCAAAAAAATGTTATTCTGTTGAGCTGTCTACATGACAGACCAGATGTTACTACCAATAAGGTTTTCTGAGCGAAATATGCTGGCTGGTTGTCGTCCCAGTTAGCTTAAACGGTAAAGCATTGACCTTGTAAGCCAAGGATCTTGGTTCGATTCCCAGCCTGGGCAATTTTTCGCTCACTTGGAAATATTCAATTCGTATGGTAACTTCACCAATCAGTTTGATTGTGTTAAAATAATAGTTCTAACCATTACTTTATAATTGGTTAGGTACTTCCTGAGATTGCGTAGAAACTGCAATTTAGAACGCTTTTCGCGCATTTTCACGCCTTTTAAATTTCAATTTTTTTAAGAAATGTTCTTAGAGATCATTTATATCTAATAAGTAACTACCATGCCAAATTTTTCTATTTAGGCCCTTCAGTAATACAAAAATAGCATTTTTAGAACGTCTTTTGCTCCTGCAAACCCCCTTTGGAGTAGTGGCACCGACATAAAATATGGCCTATCTTTGGAGCAAGGGCTGTCACCATCATTTTGACACCATTATTTTAAAAATCGGTTCTGTGCTTCCTGTGATTGCGTAGAAATTGCCATTTAGAACGTTTTTTACAACGCTTTTCGCGCATTTTCAGCCCTTTTAAATTTTGCATTTTTTTAAGAAAAGTTCTTAGGGATCATTTATATCTTATAAGTAATTGCGATGCCTAATTTCATGTTGCTAGCCCCTACCGTATCACAAAAATCGCAATTTAGAACGGTTTTTTGGTCTTGCAACCCCCAGGTGGTAATGACACTGATATAAAATAGAGCTTATGTTAGAGCAAGGCTTCTCACCATCAATTTGCAACCATTTCTTTTGAAATCGGTTTGATACTTCCACAGATTGCGTGGAAATCTCAATTTAGAACGTTTTTGAGAATGTTTTTCGCGCATTTCCACCCCCTTTTAAATTTCGATTTTTTTTAGGAAATGTTTTTACAGATCATTTATATGTTATAAGTTACTTCCATGCCAAATTTCATGTTTCTAGGCCCTTCAGTAACACAAAAAATCGCATTTTTTGAACGTTTTTTGCTCCGGCATCCCTTTTGGGTTAGTGGCATAGACATAAGATAGAGCCTATGTTGGAACAGGGACTAACTCCATCATTTTGATACCATTACTTTTGAAATCGGTTTGATACTTTCTGAGATTACCTCGAACAAACAAACAAACAAACTTTACTTCTTTATAACATTAGTATAGATTAAAAGTTACCTGAATTCGGACTATGAAAATTTAATGAAGTTGAGAAAATAAAATATCGGAAGTTTATGGACATATTTCTCAAATAAAAATACTTCTTTGTAGCTTAAAATTTTCGGCAGCATAAGTCTGAGGTTCCTGATTTCTTCTTAATCGTTTGTAAAGGTAAATGAAAAGTTTCTACAATCAAGGGTAATTCTGAAGTTTTATGAAGTAACACTAAATTTTCCTTTGTGCAGATTTTTAGCTATCAAAGAGCTAATGTACCCGGAGATTCTGTATATACGTAACGCAGTAACTCTTGTTAGAAATATCGAATTTGCTTCAAATTTTGTAAATATGTTCATTCTGATAAGGCGCTTACCTGATTAGTTTTGTGCAGATTTTTAGCTATCAAAGAACTAATGTGACCGGAGATTCTGTATGTACGTAACGCGGTAACTCTTGTTAGAAATATCCAATTTGCTTCAAATTTTGTAAATAGGTTCATTCTGATAAGGCGCTTCCCTGATTAGTTTTGGGAGTTCATTGGTTAAATATAAAGGGGGGGGACGCTAATCCCCTCTTTATTTAGATAAATGGGTTTTTCATGGAGAATTATCCGATTTGCTGGGAGAACGGGGGGGGGGGGTCTAATATTCTAATCTACCCCTTAATTTAGATAAATATGTTTTTCGTGCACAGTTATCCGATTTGCTTCAAATTTGGTATACTGGTTTATTCTGATAAGGAGCTTCCCTGATTAGATTTGGAGGTTCTTTGGTTAAGTATGAAGGGGAGAACGGGGGACTAGCCCTCCTCTTAATTTAGATAAATGGGTTTTTCAAGCAGAATTATCCGATTTGTTTCAATTTATTGTATACTGGTTAATTCTGATAAGGCTCTTTTCTGATTATTTACTATTTTGCTGAAAAAGAGTGAGTTCTATTTTATGAATAATAGATATAAATAGGAGTATAATATACAATTAGTGTGAATAGCCTGTGAGCACTATGCCATCAGTCTACATGGGCACTTTTGTTTTTATTTTCAATGCACTGTGTACATTTTACACTTACGAGTTTTCCATAGAATGGTGAGGAAAGGAAAAGGCTGAGTTCATAGATTCCGAAGACAAAACCGTATGAAGTAGGCGAAGCATTTTTCTCTTCGGCCTAAAAAAAAAAGAAGACTCATAAAAAAACATATTAGAATACAGAGCATTTTAGTTATAAGAACTACAGAAATTTATTTATCATTCTGTTAATTCACTTTGTACACCGTATTATAAAATCACGGTCTTATATACGTTGTTCTGCTATTCTGGCGACAAAGCCATGAAGGTGATAATGCACATCAGGATAAGCAAATTTTTCTGTGGAACACATGATCGCAATTAGAGTCTTTCACAGAACCGGTTGCAAACTGGACCTAAACGCAACCGAAAATTCTGCTTAAACCTTTATATCGCAAATTTTGAATTCTTGAAAATTTCATCTTCTAAATCATTTTTCATGAAGTTTTTAAACTACATTAGAAGATTGACACAATCATTTAATACATTTTAGAAGGATTTTGCTAATTAAAATTAACTAATTAAATTTGAATTTATAAGGATTTTGTGCAATATTTATAACTCCACTCAAATCTTTTATTTAAAATAATTTTTTTAGTATTTTGTAGAATTAGGATATTTGTAGTACAAATATAATGCTCTTACAATAGAAATATAGAAATATATCCCAATTGAAACTTTCCCCCCTCAATCTTTCAACGTCAAGAAAGCTGAAAAGATACAAAAGCAAAATAAATCATCCTTTTAAAAATATTTTTGTTTTGTGAAACCCATAATGTTTTTGGAACAAGATAAAATAAACTATCTAGAACTCATTCTAAACTCTATTACTACTAATCGATGTATTAAATGAATTTTATAACAGGTTATTTTAATGGTACTTTAAAGTTCCGTCGGGGTATAAAGGGTTAAAGTAAACCCCGATTCCGACACACATCAATATGAAACCGAAATATTCAAACCCGAAACTAAGCTAAAGAAAATCAATCCATCTTTTAATACAATTACAGAAAATTAGTCTATATCTCTCCACGAAATCATGAAAACTCAAATCAAACAAAACCGATCCGAACCCGTCTCGCACTGAAGAAAATTAGCGCCAACTCAACCCCACCTTTAACCACACGTTATGACCAGTTATGGGAAAATTGGGTAGTCTGATCCGATGCAGGACTAAAATCGCAATCCACTTGTTAGGCCAAAAACACAAGCAGACAACCTTGTCAACAGACTATAGTCTTGCTTTGTCGGAAATTTGGTGATTCTGTAACAAGTACTGTATGCATACACTAATTGTGTACGAAATATACTGCATTGGACGCTCTACACTTGGAAATGGAGCGGACAGTAAGCAGGTGTCATCGACTGGATTTTTATGCTCTTTCATGACGTATCATCTTTCATGACTTGCAATAGAGGCCTTCACGGGTCGAAATTTCTAGGCTAGGGCCCGGCACGACTCATAGAAGAAAAAATTTGGCCCGGCCCGTAGAAAAAAATATTGGCCCTCTCAGTATAACAGTTAAAAATTCGGCCCGAGCCCGGCCCGAGTGAATTGCTACAAAACATTGATTTTTACGTCGATTTGGTTAAAAATTGAACTCTTACGAGGAGTTCTGACAAAAAATATTTATCTTACCTTTTTGTTCATGTTTCTAAACTTCATTTTTATATAACTGCCGCAGGCTGCGTTGTTTATTTTTTTAATGAATCGCTATTTCTTCTATGTAAATGTTTCGTTTATCATTAATAATGTTAATCCATATTCCATGCAATGAATTGCTAAAAATCTGAAAAATGCTATACAATAAAATCTTCTAAGACTCAATTACGTAGAAAAGAAAAAAAATGCGTTATAGACAAGTTCCCTTCTTAGGAAATGTAAATGTATTATATATTCTTTTCTTACGTATTAGTATATTAATTTTGCATGTATCAACACGTTTTTCAGTTTAAAACAGGATTTCGGCATAGGCAGGTTCCTTTTCACACGTTTTACTATATTTTAATTTAGCTATATTTTAATTTAGCTATATTTTAATTTAGCTATATTTTAATTAGCGTAGAAATTTACCATTCTTTAAAAATAATAAATGCTAATGTTTAATTGTAGAATAATGTCGATTCCAAAATAAATGCATATTTTGCAAAAATCTCTGGGCCACGCTTAATTTTATTGACCTTCGAACGGACAGGTCACGCCGAGATAATAATTTTTATACGGTCTGGCTCAAAACTAGGACAGAAAATCTTGGGCCGTGAAGACTAGAAAAGAAAAAAGTCCCGGCTCTGTAAAGAAAAAAAGTTAGGCCCGGCCGATTCTTCCGGAAAAAAATAAGGCCCGAACCCGGCCGTAAAGAGTAGTCACTAGGCCCGGCCCGACTCGAGCCTTCAGAAAAAAGTATGACCCGAGCCGGCCCGTGCAGATCTCTAACTTGCAATATCATCACTGTAAAATAAAATAAAAAAAAAAAAAAAAACGGACAAAAAAACTGAAATACTACTGGCAATCTAGACGCCAGTACTATTTCCGTATTTTCACGGGAATTTTTACCAATAAATTACAGAAAATTTTCCATTTTTACTTTCTTCTGTCTTCAATAGAAGAAAGTATTGTAATCGAAATTTTTTTCGACTTCCGGTTTTCGACACAATTGCATGTTTTAGGGGTCAGAGATTCCAAAAAACATGTTTATAGAAAATGTCTGTCTGTCTGTGTGTCCGTCTGTCCGTCCGTCTGTCCGTCCGTCCGTCCGTCTGTCCGTCTGTCTGTCGCCATTGTACCATCAAAAAGTGTATGAAGTTATGTATAGAATTAAACCAAAATTTTATTATAAGTTTTTGGTTATGGCAAGCAGGTCCTCCCGGAATTTGGAAAAAATTCGCCGGTAGGGGGCGCTGATATAACAATTTTTGTGCGATTTTGAATATTGTACCATCCAAAAGTGTATGGAGTTATGCATAGAATTGAACCAAATTTTTAGTTTAAGTTTTTGAATATGACAAGCAGGTCCTCCCTGAATTTGGAAAAAATTCGCCGGTAGGGGGCACTGTAAATGCGTTTTTTGTGCGATTTTGAATATTGTACCATCGAAAAGTGTATGAAGTTATCCATAGAATTGAACCAAATTTTTATTTTAAGTTTTTGGCTATGGCAAGCAGGTCCTCCCTGAATTTGGAAAAAATTCGCCAGTAGAGGGCGCTGTAATAGCGATTTTTGTGCGATTTTGAATATTGTACCGTCCAAAAGTGTATGAAGTTATGCATAGAATTAAACCAAATTTTTATTTTAAGTTTTTGGATATGGCAAGCAGGTCCTCCATGAATTTGCAAAAAATTCGCCGTTAGGGGGCGCTGTAATAGCGATTTTTGTGCGATATTGAATATTGCACCATCGAAAAGTGTATGAAGTTATGCATAGAATTGAACCAAAAAAAATTTTTTAAGTTCTTGGCTATGGCATGGAGGTCCTCCCTTAATTTGTAAAAAAATCGCTCGTAGAGGGCGCTCTAAAAATCGCTCGTAATAACGATTTTTTGTACAATTTTTGTGCCATTTTGAATATTGTACCGCCGAAAAGTGTATGAAGTTATGCATAGAATTGACCCAAATTTTATGTGTTTATTTTTGGTCATGTCACGAAGGTCCTCCCTGAATTTGGAAAAATTCTGCCGGAAGGGGGCACTATAATTGCGATGTCTGTACCATTTTCTTTATTGTACCATCGAAAAGTGTATGAAGTTATCACTATAATTGAACCAAATTTTTTGTGCATGTTTCTGGCTATGGCAAACAAGTCCTCCCTGAACTTGAAAAAATTCCGAAAGAAGGGGGCACTATAATTCCGATCTCTGTGCCATTTTCATTATTGTGCCATTTTCATTATTCTACCATCGAACAGCGTATAAAATTATGCATACAATTGAACCAAAATGTTTGTGCTTGTTTTTGGCTTTGGCCAACAGGTTCTCCTTGAATTTGGAAATATTGCGCGGTAAAGGGGCTCCGTGCTAGCGATTTTTGTATACTTTTCTTGATTTTTCGTAGTTCTATTGTGCATCGGCGGCTCATGCAGCGGCGGGAACTCGCTTCCTGCTAAGTCGGCTATTCGCAAACACCTGATAACAACAGAATAAGGAAAAATTAATAATTTTAACAAATATTATGATATAGATTAATTCGTTTTTAGTCCGTTTAGTTGACTGGAACAGGAGTTTAAGATGAAAATCAAAGTTGGTATAGTATTGAACTAATAATATTGAAGTATTAACATGTGTAAATAGGTTTTGAAATATTAAGATGTATAAGATAGAAGAAAGTTTTGGGATTGGCACATCCAACTAGTTCTGATTAAAAACGGAAGTTTTTCTGTAATTTATGGGTAAAAATTCCCGTAAAAAAACGGAAATAGTACTGGCGGCTAGATATCCAGTAGTATTTCCGTTTTTACTTTCTTCTATCTTTAATAGAAGAAAGTATTGTAATCGAAATTTTTTTCGACTTCCGGTTTTTGACGAATTTAGACGTTTTAGGGGTCTTAGATCCCAAAAAACATGTTTATAGAAAATGTCTGTCTATCCGTCTGTCTATCGCCATTGTACCATCAAAAAGTGTATGAAGCTATGCATAGAATTGAACCAAATTTTTATTTTAGGTTTTTGGATATGGCAAGTAGGACCTCCCTGAATTTGGAAAAAAATCGCCGGTAGGGGGCGCTGTAACAGCGATTTTTGTGTGATTTTGGATATTGTACCTTCCAAAAGTGTATGAAGTTACGCTTGAATTGAACCAAATTTTTATTTTAAGTTTTTGGCTATGGCAAGCAGGTCCTTCCTTAATTTGGAAAAAAATCGCCGGTAGGAGGAGCTGTAATAGTGATTTTTGTAACATTTTGAATATTGTACCATTGAAAAGTGTATGAAGTTATGCATAGAATTGAGCCAAATTTTTTGTGTTTGTGTTTGGTCATCGCACGAAGGCCCTCAATGAATTTGGAAAAATTTAGCCGGAAGGGGGCGCTATAATTGCGTTGTCTGTACTATTTTTATTATTGTACCATTTAAAAGTGTATGAATTTATGCATAGAATTGAACCAAATTTTTTGTGTATGTTTCTGGCTATGGCAAGCAAGTCTTCCCTGAACTTGAAAAAATTCCGCCAGAAGAGGGTGCTATAATTGGATCTCTGTGCCATTTTCATTATTGTACCATCGAAAAGAGTATGAATTTATGCATAGAATTCAACCAAATTTTTACTTTCTTCTATCTTCAATAGAAGAAAGTATTGTAATAGAATTTTTTTTCGACTTCCGGTTTTCGACGGATTTGCATGTTTTAGGGGTCAGAGATTCCAAAAAACATGTTTATACAAAATGTCTGTCTGTCTGTGTGTCCGTCTGTCTGTCTGTCTGTCCGTCCGTCCGTCTGTCCGTCTGTCCGTCTGTCTGTCGCCATTGTACCATCAAAAAGTGTATGAAGTTATGTATAGAATTAAACCAAAATTTTATTATAAGTTTTTGGCTATTGCAAGCAGGTCCTCCCGGAATTTGGAAAAAATTCGCCGGTAGGGGGCGCTGATATAACAATTTTTGTGCAATTTTGAATATTGTACCATCCAAAAGTGTATGGAGTTATGCATAGAATTGAACGAATTTTTTATTTTAAATTTTTGGCTATGGCACGCAGGTTCTCCCTGAATTTCGAAAAAATTCGCCAGTAGGGGGCGCTGTAATAGCGATTTTTTGCGATTTTGAATATTGTGCCGTCCAAAAGTGTATGAATTTATGCATAGAATTGAACCAAAAAAAAATTTTAAGTTCTTGGCTATGGCATGGAGGTCCTCCCTTAATTTGTAAAAAAATCGCTCGTAGAGGGCGCTGTAATAGCGATTTTTGTACAATTTTTGTGCCATTTTGAATATTTTACCGTCGAAAAGTGTATGAAGTTATGCATAGAATTGAACCAAATTTTATGTGTTTATTTTTGTCATGTCACGAAGGTTCTTCCTGAATTTGGAAAAATTCTGTCGGTAGGGGGCACTATAATTGCGATGTCTGTACCATTTTCATTATTGTACCATCGAAAAGTGTATGAAGTTATCCATATAATTGAACCAAATTTTTTGTGCATGTTTCTGGTTATGGTAAACAAGTTCTCCCTGAACTTGAAAAAATTCCGAAAGAAGGGGGCGCTATAATTCCGATCTCTGTGCCATTTTCATTATTGTACCATCGAACAGCGTATAAAATTATGCATACAATTGAACCAAAATGTTTGTGCTTGTTTTTGGCTTTGGCCAACAGGTCCTCCTTGAATTTGGAAATATTGCGCGGTAAAGGGGCTCCGTGTTAGCGTTTTTTGTATACTTTTATGATTTTTCGTAGTTCTGTTGTGCATCGGCGGCTCATGCAACGGCGGGAACTCACTTCCTGCTAAGCCGGCTATTCGCAAACAGCTGATAACAACAGAATAAGGAAAAATTAATAATTTTAACAAATATCATGATATAGATTATATCGGTTTTAGTCCGTTTAATTGACTTGAGCAGAAATTTAAGATGAAAATCAAAGTTGGTATAGTATTGAACTAATAATATTGAAGTATTAACATGTTAACTAGGTTTAGAAATATTAAGATGTATAAGATAGAAGAAAGTTTTGGGATTGGCACATCCAACTAGTTTGTGTACGTTTCTGGCTATGGCAAACAAGGCCTCCCTGAATTTGAAAAAAATCTGCGGAAGGGGGTGGGCTGTAATAACGATTTTGCGCCATTTTCTTTATTGTACAATCGAAAAGTATAAAAAATTATGCATACAATTGAACCAAATTTTTTGTGCATGTTTTTGGCTTTGGCCAACAGGTCCTCCGTGAATTTGGAAATATCGCGCGGTAAAGGGGCTCTGTGATAGCGATTTTTGTATACTTTTCTTGATTTTTCGAAGTTCTATTGTCCATCGGCGGCTCGTGCAAAGGCAAGAACTCGCTTCCTGCTAAACCAGCTATTCGCAAACATCTGATAACAACAGAATAAGGAAAAACTATTAATTTTAACAAATATCATGATATAGATTAACTCGTTTTTAGTTCGTTTAATTGACTGAAGCAGAAATTTAAGATGAAAATCAAAGTTGGTATAGTATTGAAATAATAATATTGAAGTATTAACATGTGTAACTAGTTTATGAAGCATTAAGGTGTATAAGATGGAAGAAAGTTTTGGGATTGGCACATCCATATAGTTTTTTACAGTGATCCTATCTATATTTACAAAGGAAAGATGTTTCTCAGTGTGTGTGCGTCTGTTGGCGATGGCTAGGGAAATCTATCGCACGTAGAAGTCTGCAAATTTGGATAAGGATCAATGTTGTCAGATGTCCTGATTAACGCCAAATGTCCCGATTTTCAAAGCCTTTAAGACCCGTGCATGGAACCAGTTCGCGGGGAGTCAAAAGTCATGATTTTTCATGACCAATTCTTTACATTATACCATGCTATGCGTTTGTTTGCATCGGGTGAAATTTTCTGCAGTAAACATGAAAAAATACAATATGGGTATAATAGTCTCACCAAAAGAAATCTACCTGCTCAGACGATCACCTGTCTAAAACGGAATATTTTTCGTACTCTGTTTTACTGTATTTAGTTCAGTAAATCGTGTAAAACGGTATCTACCTATAACAAAACTCCTGTTATACGTGAAACATTCATGGTTCCTAATGAAAGAATGCCATACAATTATTAACTGCTCAATCGAAACCTCTCAAATACGGTTACGGAATTTTTTTTCGGTCACAAGCGATTAAGTTTTCACAGATTTTTACCTCAGGATTAATGCAGTAAAAGTTTCTAAGACGGAATCGAAAGTGAAAAAAAAAATTTTTTTTGAGAGTTTTTCGTCTTAGCAGGTACATTTCTATAGTATTTTATGCGTCGAGACCGTGGAATTTTTAATTAAGTCAAGAATTCGTTATCGACAGGTTCCAGTTTCATAGGATTTAGTGTATTTTTATGTCCTAATATAGAAACCACTGTCCTGCTTTTTGTGAATCCTTGTTTTTCTTTTTTTATGACATTGGATCCAGCAACACTAATAAAAATAGACGAAGACAGGTACGTGTGAACCTGAAACTCAGTACAGTTTTTGATAATTAGCCGATATATTAATTAAAAATTTTCATCAAATACTGATGAACGACCTTCAATTTTCCCCAGTTCACCGGTGTACAGTGGGACATTTGTCGATCCAGGTGGACGAAATTATTTCATCAAAGTTTAATTAGTTTTTTCTGTTTTTTTAATGCATCGCTCAAACAATACATCATACTCAAACAAGGATAAATATCTGGTTATTCAACAACAGTATCTTATAATAAAAATACAGAGTACCTACGTTCCTATCCTCTTAACTACCGAATGACTGCATCTATATTCATAAACATGGTGTCTAGGTTAGAAAAGAGGCTATGCGCTATTAGATGAGACCGCTTACAGCGCTACCTGATGCAAAATGGCGGCATTAACGTTCCTGTCGCGAAAACGGTGAGAAATAGGGGATAAAAGAAAATGACAAATTTCCAGAACATCATCGATTTAGTTCGAAAGGACACCTTGTGAACATGAATGCTAAATGAATCTCGTTCTGAGAATGAATCTCGTTTTCGAGATAGGAATACTAAATCGGCTGTTTTGCACCATGTGACGCTGGAAGCGGTGTCATCTGGTAGAGAATTTTACTATACCTAGACACCCTTTTTATGAGTATAGCTGCAACCGTTCGGCAATTAAGAGCGTTGGTAGGAGTTAAGTGGTCACCCTGTATAATTCATTACAAATAATGCGTTAAACCTACTTATTTTACAATTAAGTAAAAAACAATTTAATGCACACATGTAAGTTAACATTCATTTCTTTTTTGGATTTTTGTCTACTCAGAATTTCTCGAGAAATTTGTGTAGTCATCGTGAAAAATAAAAATTTTTAAATAAAATCATATTTAAAAAAAAACTTTAATGTTTTGTGGTACCTTGTAAAACATATAAACGCTACCAAAATTATTTTCGGTTGAAAAAATGCTGTTGTGTGAATAAATAACTTATAATAATTTTATTCAATTTGAAATAAAATTTCTGCATACAGACGGTAATGTATTCGAATTTTTTATGTGTCCCTGTAAAAGAAATACAATTGCTATGCACTTTGTTTTCAATTTAAAAAATTCTATTGTGTATCTCAATAACCTATAGTAATTTTCTAGAAAATTAATTAAAATTTCTGATATTTAGGAACAATCTTTCCGCGATCTTTTGTGCGGCCCTATTAAAAATGCATAATTTATACGTTCGTCAAATTATAATTTAATAGAAGTGTCATCGGAGAAACACATGTAGGCAAAGTTTCAGCTCAATCAGGTAATTGAATGTGGTTTAAAATTGTCTTGCAAGACTTGAACTAATCTTTTATGTGGCCCTGTAAAAAAGCGTAATTGCTACGTTCCATAAATTATAATAATATTGCATTGTCATCAGATTTACATATCCTGAGCAAAGTTTCAACTCAATCAGATTATTGAAATTGGTTTAAAATTAGCTTGCAAGTTTTAATCTAAATTTTGTGAATCCCTGTAAAAACAGTATTCTAAACAAACTTCTACGTTCTTTAAATCATAATAATATTGTATTGTCATTCAAATTATACATGTATTCCTTGTTTCGATTCAATAGGATAATTCAAAGTGATTTAAATTTGACTTGCAAGATTTGAACTAAACATACATACATGCACTGGAAGTTAATATGATGTTTGTTTTTTAATAAAAACTTACTGATCGGCAGTATCTGCAGGAGTTTGTTTAATTTTCCGATGCTTTAGGAATAGCCACTTTGATTTAAAATAATTCTTATTGCAGAATAATTTGTTAAAAGTGAAGATGAAATTCATAAACAACATCAAGGATCAACCAGATTTTCAGCATTTGAAAAAAGCGGTAAAGCGGGTTTAATATCGCTTATTTTTAAACAAAATTGCGTTAAATCTGACCTTGAAAAAGCTGTGACATTAGATCAGCAAACTCGTGCTTTCAAATAAAACAGAATATTCACGACGTGCTTTCAAACTTAGAGGAGGTTAGCGCAACTTTTGAAACTTCCTCAAACCAACTACGCAAATGGCAACTTTACTGTCACAATTAATCGACACCTCTGATTTTTTACCCCAAAACTAGTACGGATCTCGAAAATACAGACATTCAGCTATCAGTACACACGGTCTTGTCAAATTCCGAGATAATCGGAAAAATGAATTTTGTCCACTTACATCCCTAAAACGTCCCATTGCTCGGCGTTTTGATTGTTTCTATGCACGTGCGGGGAAAACATAGTTCTTCTAGCTCACATATAATAAAATTGCGTTTTTTTCCGTTTTATTTCTTCAATAAAATCGCGATCACAGGGTCCCTCTAAACAGACAAACAAACAAAGAAAAGAAACGGAAAAAAAGAAAGTAAAAAATACACTCATGTTCACCGTGGCTTTCTGGTTTTATGCTAGTTTTCATTTAAAAAAATTATTATTTACTACTTTAAAAAGAAAAAAATCTAACGTTCGTTTACAAATTTTTCGTCTCTTATGCATTTTGCACTTGCAATCCCCTGAACCCGAATGAAGTTACAATAAAACCAAAAAAAATCTACTTTTAGGTGGCATCCCGACAAGCACACGATTTCTGGCCGCGTGGCGGTTTCGTCGAGGTCAACGTGAGTTAAGGCCATTTGTAGCCAAACTATACTGTACCGTAAAGTGACGCGCCGCTAATTATGGCAGCTATAGCGGAAAAGGTTACGGATCGGCGGCGAGAAAGCTGTTGCGTTTATTTTGCCGGCAAATCAATGAGGGCCTGTTTCTGGCATTCATGTAATGGTCCATCATCGTTTAGAAAGTAGAGGGCTAATAATACCTAACTCGCATATTCATTTAAAGAGATGAAATGTATTTTTTTCTTCATTTTTTTTTAAATAAACTTAATTATTTTATATGTGTCTTTTATTAAAAAATATAGATACGTTATGAGATTTATATTTAAAGCAGTAAAATAGATTAGTTATTTTTGCTGAGTTTTAAAATATTTAAGAAAAATTTATATCGCTAAATATGTAACAAACATTTACTTATACAAAATGTAAAATAATATTTCCAAACTTAGCTTCGATATCTTTGCATGGATATATTTTTTATCGTCACACTGAAAACAATGAATGTATCCTTTTTTTTCTATTTGATTATTTTTTTTATTGATTTTAATGGCCAAAATAAACAGACAACAAATTCATAGATAATATATTAAATTTAAAAAATCAAAAAACCCGACTGCGTAAAAAGTGAACTAATTAACTATTTCTCATCAATATGAAACTATTTTTTATATTACTTACCTTTTTTTATTTACTTGTATTGATGACTTTTAAGTTTTGTTTAATTATTAGTTCCTATCTACAAACACTCTTTTGATGAGGCCCATAGATGTCTATTATGAAGGTTATAGTTACAGTAAAGGTAGCGATCCAAAGTACACAACTTCCGGGTTGTGTAATATTTAAACGGAGCTTCTGACTTCAAAATGGTGAATGAAACGTCGTCTTCATTTTGAAAGACCTATCCAATGATATGCCACACAATAGGGTGCGTAATTTTTTTTTTCGTCTCTACCGCCATTTTTTATTTTACGGCCGCCATTTGAATTTATAAAAACAAAACCAATCCTATAACCATCGGAAGATTAAGACGAATCGATAGAGACCTCATTCATAAAAATCCATCCAGCCGTTGGGATGTTTCGAGGGTACAAAGAAATCCACATGCACAGATACACGTGAAACACATAACCCTTCTTTTCAGTCGGGTAAAAATACATTTGAATGGGAACAGTACAAAATAATTAATTATAGTAAGATGCATTTATTGTTAATGCATATTATACAAAACATCTACTAGAGGTTTCATGATAAATATGATTTTTTTTTTTTAAGTTCAATGAAAAAATATTTTTCTTAAAAAAAAAGTCACTTTGATTGTTCCAACAAACACTTATTGTTGAATATGTGTTGAACATGACAAAAAAAGGGAGGGGGGGAGAATTAAGGTGCTTCTAAGGCATAAATTTTTAATACTATTTGAAATATATTTTCATGTGAAATAAAATATTATAAGATATAAAGTTCTGAATTCAGTGTAAAGGAAAAAATAAATGAGCATGCTTTCCTAACAATTTATATATATTTATTTGTTTTATTATTATTATTTTACTAATAAAAAATACATATAAAGTCATATACCTGGCGTTAGCAAAGAAAAAACCTGGATTTGTTTGAAAACATTAGTACGTTGCACGATTTATATTTTATGGAGTTATATATAATTTCCCTAAATGAAAGATTTTATATGGAAAAAAACCATAAACACGCTTAATGTTCTTGCTTTTAAAATATGCATTAATATTTAAAATAAATATATTTTTGTTTGGAATAAAAATGAATATATTTAACGGTTATTTTATATAATTTTTAATTGCCAGAATACTAATTTATCAAATAGAAAGAAAAGGGCAAACATAATTTATTTGATACATTGGTTGTAAGTTATACATATGATGAATCATAGTTTATAAATAAAGAAAAAACCTTTCCCCTTGTTGAAATTTTATCGATTTTTTTTCCTCTTGCAGAAAACAAAAAAAAAAAAAAAATTATATAAATAAATAAACATTAAGAGAAAAAACATATGACTGAGGAAAAGAGAGCATTGATATTTATTTGAATCATGCATTTCTTCATAAAACCAAAGAATTAAAGTTATAAGTTCTTTGTATATCTGTTATAACATTTGCTGATAGTTGTGGCTCTTAAAAGCAGATAACCTTTTAGAATCTATATTATTCTTTTCCCTCCCTACCCCGAGAAAAAAGACCGTGCTTGCATTTACATGTTCAAAGACATTTGGGGCTATAGGAAGGAGAAGAGGATAAATTCTGAACCCTTTTGCGTGACTTCCTTTAAAGCCGAAAAAGTTCTAGCCGAAACCTACAGGGGACTGTTAAAAATTAAAATACTGAACTGAGATAAGGAATCCAGTTTCTTCTTATTTCCTTTTCACCCTCCCTTTCAAACCTGTCGCATTACTGTTCTCCACACCCCAGTCAAACCCTTATCTCCGAGGTCACGAAGGGTCACTATTTCTTTCTCCTTACTGAAATGCAAAAGACACATACTGTTTTTTTTTTCTTTTCGAATAACTCTTACCTTATGGAAGATTATTAGATTTGATACATAAAAGTTGCTAACGTTGCATAAAGTTGATTAATTAGTGATTCATATAACCGGTATTTTTGTGTGTGTGTGTTGGAGGGGGAGGGGGGGAGAAACAGGGCCGAAACTAGCCTTTTTTGCACCCAGGGCTAACATGAATTTTGGCAACCCCCCCCCCCCCCGACTCTCCCGCAAACCATATTTACAAAGAGAATTTTACTAATTTTCTAATCGCCGACTTATTTTAAAATTTAAAATGTGTAAGCATAAAATATGTAATACTGAACTACTTAATCTACAATGGCAGATGTCACGGGGGTCATTAGCCCCCTCTGAACACCAACAAAAATATTCTAAAGATCATTTCTAAAATGAAATATACAGTCAGAGTCCCGATTATCCGAGTCCTGCTTAACCGAGTTTCCGCTTTCACCGAGTTATTTTCTTCTGATGGACTGATGGCTTCTATTATTATGAAACAGCCATTATAAATGAAGTGTTAGGTGAAGATGAAAGAGCAGTCGTAAAAAGTTAGAACTCTGATTTTCTTGTCAGAATGGAAAGAAAAAAAATGGCCATAATTTTTTAATGGGCATATTTTTTTTTTTTTTTTTTTTTGACAAAAAAAATTATGGCCATTTTTTTTCTTCCCATTCTGACCAGAAAATCAGAGTTCTAACTTTTTACGACTGCTCTTTCATCTTCACCTAACACTTCATTTATAATGGCTGTTTCATAATAATAAAAGCCGTCAGTCAATCAGAAGAAAATGATTCATTCCAAAGGTATAATCCTTCATTTGGTGCCCCTTCGTTCTGGCGCGCGGGGAACATGCCCCCTCTGCCCCCCTTAGTTTCGGCCCTGGGGGGGAGGCAAATATGCGTAAAAGGCAAGGGGCAGTGGCGTATACAAACGAGATATTTTATAAAATTCTTAGCGCGAGTATTTAGGCTAATTTAAAAAAATGTCAGAATAAAACTGTATCTGGTCCTCCTCAGATGCGCACAATAAAATCGAAAGACCACCCCCCCCCCCTTCTCCCATTCAAGAAAGTTTTGAAAAGAGGCCACTGCCCTATGTAACTAAGCAATAATGCGTAAAATTTGTTTTTATCGTCAATTTGAGCGTACCTAAGCAAAAAGTACATGTAATGCTATGTATCTGGAACCAAACAAAAAGGAAAAGAAGGTGGGGAGGGGGCGGTGCATTTTTAGTGAACTGTTATTGAAAAACCAGTTAAGTCTCAGTCATAAAATTTACAATTTAACTTTATAGTACAAAGATGTTTAGTATCCTAAGTTTTCAGAATTTCTTAGTCAGTCCTTTTTGGGATATTAATTAGTGAAAATTGCCAAAAGCAGACTTAACACAGTTTTTGATGAGCTGTACAAAAAAAAAAAAAAAAAAAAAACTGTTTTCAGGATTGAAATTTATAAAAATGAATAGTCCTATAAGAGATCTTTAAAAAAAAAAATATTTAAGGTGAGTCTCATTTCCTTCATAAAAAAAAAACGACAGCGTAATGTGGGGTTTGACCTTTTATTTCTTCGGTTTTTAAGCATGTTTTTGGTCTAGATCCTTAAGTCTAATGAAAATTTTATAATTACATAAAATGTCGACAATTTTAAGACAAATGAAAAATTTTTAATTACATAAAGTGTCGACAATTTTATGCTGAACATTTTGGTTTTAGATTCCTCTTGATAGGTAGAAAAATAAAGCAGTTACAGCATTTTCCGTAAAACAGGTTTTTCTCCCAAAAATGGCTGTGTAGTTTGTTAAAAATGGCCCCTCCAAAAAACTATATGATGAAAAAAAAAATTTAGTCATGCTTTTAAACTCAGAAAACCATGAAGAAATCTTTGTTAAAAGATTGGGAATATTAAAAATGTAGAGCGACACCACCTAGGTGATTTAAACAGGATTGACCCTAATATGTAAAGGGTTATTTTGCATCATTAGTATCCAAATTAAGTTAAATGTATGCGAATGGATAATATGACGCAATGAAATAATTTACATAATTTTTTGTTAAGGTTTCGGATAGCATGGCGCAAAAGATAAATCACATTATTCAATAAATACATTTCAATGCATAATATAGGTTTAGGGAAAGTGATATACTTATCAGTGTATTGAAAAAATAAACGTATAGTTTGGTTGTCTAAATATACTTTAGAAGACAAATCAAAAATAATTTAAATTGAAACTTAATTTATAATTTTATCAAAATTTTATTTTTTATTTCCCCTTAAATGAATAAAATGTTTAAACGGCTGCATACGTATAAAGTCTTTAGAATAACTTTCAAAGATTTTTTTATGATTATTTTGATTTATTAAATTACATATATTTATTCTCTTTTTTAATTTTTTTAATGTTTCTCTTTTGTAAATTAAAAAAATAAATGTTAAACCTTTTGGAACTATATGTGCAATGGGCATGGATCCCTATTGCTCTTATATATATATATATATATATATATAGTCAAACTTTTTGTAAAAATGAACCATTTTAACAAACGAATTCAATATAACAAAATAGTAAATAATTTATAAATACTTGTGGTTATTCCTTGCAAAATAAGAAATTAAAGTCCTTGAAAAAGTGCTTTGATTTTTTTTTCAAACAAAAAGACGTATATGCACATGCAAAGATAAAAATATATGCTTTTCTGAAGTGTATTTATAAATAACTGCATTAATAATGTTTTTGTATATAGACACTGAAACAGCGAAGAAAGAAGAGGGGGGGGGGGATTAAAAGTCTTCCTGTGTAAATTAAATCTGTATAAACTAAATGTAAAAACTTCTGTGGTATCATCAGCAATCGATTTGTAAAAATAAACAACCAAAGTAAAAGCAAAAATAGTTTTTTTTTTTATGTACTAAATTGTTTAATGTATCAATTGTCTCAAGGCTCCATAAAAAGGGCAATAACTAGGCTTAAACTGGTATTTATGTGTATTAATATTTTCTGGGATCGAAATTTGGACAATAATCTAGAATATTACTTTTTCTTAAAAGTAAATGAACCCAATCGCGCCAATCGGCCTAACCGTTCGGAGTTTTCGTGGTTTTCTTAGAACCTTGGATTTCCTTGCATAAATACGGGTTAGGTTCCTTTAGAAAGACCCCATGGAGGGCACCCTCCCCCCCCTTTAGGGCCCATATCCCTCCTGTTGGTAATTGACCGTAATAAACACAACCAACCTTAAAAGTAATTGAAGAAAAATATATCATTTATATTACAAAATATAATTCAAAATAGTGCAATAGGATATAGATTCCTTTTTAATTTCTTTATAATTTTCATAAATATCAATATTTCATTATTTGAATAAATATTTCAAATGATACATTTAATTTAAAATTGTCTTCCATTTTCTTTTTTGTTGCCATAGCTTAAATAAGAAAAATAAAAATGTTTCGATAAAGTATATTAAATTGAAATCTTTAATCGATGCTTTTATATGCAAAAGTGATGTGATATTCAGTAGAGAATATATATTTTTTCTTTTTTTTTACGAATTTTAAACTCTTGCAAAAATATTATAGCCATATTTTTTCACATACATTGAAATATATGTATATGTAGTAATGCAAATAAATGCCGATTAAATAATTTAAATAAGTTTAAAATAATAGATTAAATTTAATGTACTCAGAAAGCTTCTCAACATGATTGTGTTATTAGTTGGCATAATTTTTGCCTATTTTTCTTAATAATTGTATATTTAAATATAATATATTTAAAAATTTACTTTTGTGCATATTTTCATAAAATTAAAACAGTAGAATTTTAATCATAGAACATAAAAAGAAAAACAAATGTATTCAATAAATTTAATTAATTTACTTTAAATTTTTGAATGAAATTCTATATTTTCCTTTAACCATAGTGTCAATTTCACTGGCCAGCTATTCCACCTATTCCCTAATCAATTCCAACTAACTTTGAAAGACTAAACAAGTAAAGTATTACTACATGGAATGATTTCTTAGCAAGATTTTATTTTTTCAGCCAAAAATCAATTTCATTGCCAAAACGTTTAGAATAATAAAGTATTACTCAAATGATTTTCATGTGAAAATTGGCAAACAAAACAAAAGGAAACAAATCAGTAAATAAGGAAACAGTAGAAAAAATTAAACATTTTTTAATTATTAAAAAGAGCTAAAGCGCCCACAAAATTTGAGTAACGCATAGAGAGGCGCCAGAAAAACAGATAAATATTTTCCAAAAATAGCCACATGGTATTCAGAAAATAAAAATAAAAATTAATAAAAAAAAAGCTTCATGAAAATAATTTAAAACAATAAAAGAAACAGCACACGTACTTTGTTGCTGTTGCTTATAATTCTCTCTTTATTGTCGACACTAATTATGAATTTGTAAATTAGTTACGCCTAAAAATTAAGAATTCAAAAAATATTTCGTACAAATTAGTAATTCGACATAGATTTCATTCAGTAGAATTTTTTTATAGTTTCACGAATCATTGATTATAAAGTTAAATTATGTTTTCTTTTTTTTTTTTTTTAATTGTAAGAAGATAATTCTTACAGAATTTTCTAGATCTTTTTGTCTGGTTACCCTTTTATTGGTTAGATGATACAATGCATAGTAAAACGCTACTGAGCTAAGTTGAAAAAAAACAATAAAACGATAAATTCTGCCGAAACATGATCCGCAACAGCAAACTGCACAGGGTTCTTTTCTAAAATTGAGTAACTCTTCGTGATTTTGTTCAGATTCAGAGGGAATCAGAACTAAGCGTTTACACTATGCAATTCCTGTATGACCCCTTACATTTCCCCCTCTTAATGAGTTTCGGCTAAAATCTTTTCGGCTTTAAGGAAACAAACCAAATTCGGTTCTGAGAATGAAATCAGCTTCCTTTCAATTCTCCCCTGCGTGCTTCTTGTCATTTACAAGACGGAGAGAGAGCGGATAACCGCGGATGGTCATAGAAAAAGTGTTGCTGTGAATGTTCAGTTGACAGTATTTTATTTGTTAAAATATTGGTAAGCTTAGTTCATGTTTATTTATTAAAGAAATTAATTTATTAAATTATAATCTTTTTGCATCATTTTATATTTTTACGTTTGTTTGACAGAAAAACATAAAAATGTGTTAGTTTTTATGAAATCACAAGTATTTGTAAAACATATTGTAATTTTAAAAATATATATTGCCAAAAAAATATATATATGATATATATAAATATATATATAAATATTTAAAAATATATATATTAAATATATATATTGTAATTTTAAAAATATATAATATCTAAAATATATTGCCTTTATCCTATTGCCTCATATTAAAAAAATTTCTAAATTACGAAACAGTGAGGGTATTTTTTTATTTTTTTTTCTCAAAGTTTATAATTATATCGTTTTTTTTTTTAAGTAATAATTGCCATTTTCCGATCATGTGATAAACAATATTACGAAACCTTGATAGTTTAATTTAAATTTATTCTTATTGTAAAAATAAAATATACATTTCTTTTTCGTATATTAGTTAAATACCTGTGAAATTTCGACTAGTTTACGTAATTTATAAATTAAACAACAGAATAAAGATAAAAAAAAATAATAAAATTTAGATAAAATCGTTAAAATAATGATGGCATTTAAAATTACTGCAAATACTTTTCAGGTATTTCAAATTAAAATCAAATTTCAAAGTAATTTCTTAAAAGGCGCAAAGGGTCAACATTGTGAAAAAGATTCCATGCCGGGACTCGAACCCGGGCCATCAGTATAGCGCACTGACGTTCTACCGACTAAACCACATGGAACGACACCCAGCCTGGAAAATTTCTCAATATTATATGTTGGCAAAGCTACAAACGCAGCACAAGATGGCATATTCACCGTAGGCCACCGACATGGGGCTAACACGAAATAGGGGGGCAAACATTTCGTGTTAGCCCCATGTCGGTGGCTCACGATAAATATTCCATCTTGTGCTGCGTTTGTAGCCTTGCCAACATATAATATTGAGAAATTTTAAAGGCTGGGTATCGTTCCATGTGGTTTAGTCAGTAGACCGTCAGTGCGCTATACTGATCGCCCGGGTTCGAATCCCGGCATGGAATCTTTTTTCACTATGTTGCCCTTTGCGCCTCTTAAGCAATTACTATGAAATTTGATTTTCATTTGAATTATTATATGCAAAGCGAATGTTTCTCCCTGGAATAATTTCTTTTATTAATATACTTTTCAGGTATAGTGGAAAGATTAAAGTATTTTTGTAATGTAATGTATATTGTTGTAAAGTTTGACTTAGTTGCTACTTTACTCAAGCGAAAACTCCCGATCGCTAATGATAATCCTATGGAAAAAAAAAATTAATATATCTTTCGCATTTCAATATTTTTAAATATATATATTGCATTGGATAGCTGAGGTCGATCTCTACAAAGAGCCTGTTTACTTTTTTCGATTTTATTTACAGGTTTTTTTTTTACTAGGATACAAAGTATGCTAAAAAAAGAAAACTGTAAACAAAATCGAAAAAAGTACAAAACAAATCTTTCTAGAGATCGACCTCAGCTATCAAAAGCAAAAAATTATTTAAAAACATTGAAATTCTTACGAGATATTAAAAGGAAATCCCACTTATGTTTAAATTTAGCAAGCGGGTGTTTTCGCGTGATTGAAGTAGCTTTTTAAGCTGTGAGAGAAAAATTTAAATGTAAAATTAAAAAATAATTAAATGATGCAAAAGTAGTCATTGTTTCTAAGATTATGATTTAATAAGATTTTAATAAATAAGTATACACCGGTAACAGGCTTGCCAATGTGTAAAAATCAGATAAAATGATAGAAACATGTTAAGTAAAACATGTATAAAAGTCAGGCTGGTGTTATAGGCACTTATTTAAAAAAATTAAATTTCCTTGGCCTGTTCCAAATTTTACATAGTATATTTAAATTGTTTTTAAATAAACATTCAAAACCAGTAAATTTAGATTCTAATTTTTATCAAAATATTTTTTGAAAAGAAAATTTTTTGGTTCTGCCAAAAACAGAAAAATTTTAGTCATGTTTTTAAACTCAGAAAACTATGAAGAAATCTTTGTTAAAATATTGGGAATATTAAAAATGTAGATCGACACCACCTGGGTGATTTAAACTGGATTGACCCTAATATGTAAATGGTTATTTTGCGTCATTAGTATCCAAATTAAGTTAAATCTATGCGAATGGATAATATGACGCAATGAAATAATTTACATAATTTTTTGTTAAGGTTTCTGATAGCATGGCGCAAAAGATAAATCACATTATTCAAAAAATACATTTCAATGCATAATATAGGTATAGGGAAAGTCATATACTTATCAGTGTATTGAAAAAATAAACGTATAGTTTGGTTGTCTAAATGTACTTTAGAAGACAAATCAAAAATAATTTAAATTGAAACTTAATTTATAATTTTATCAAAATTTTATTTTTTATTTCCCCTTAAATGAATAAAATGTTTAAACGGCTGCATACGTATAAAGTCTTTAGAATAACTTTCAAAGATATTTTTATGATTATTTTGATTTTTTAAATTACATATATTTATTCTCTTTTTTAATTTTCTTAATGTTTCTCTATTGTAAATTAAAAAAATGAATGTTAAACCTTTTGGAACTATATGTGCAATGGACATGGATCTCTATTGCTCTTATATATATATATATATATAGTCAAACTTTGTGTAAAAATCAACCATTTTAAAAAACGAATTCAATATAACAAAATAGTAAATAATTTATAAATACTTGTGGTTATTCCTTGCAAAATAGGAAATTAAAGTCCTTGAAAAAGTGCTTTGATTTTTTTTTTCAAACAAAAAGACGTATATGCACATGTAAGGATAAAAATATATGCTTTTGTGAAGTGTATTTATAAATAACTGCATTAATAATGTTTTTGTATATAGACACTGAAACAGCGAAGAAAGAAGAGGGGGGGGGGGGGATTAAAACTCTTCCCGTGTAAATTAAAACTGTATAAACTAAATGTAAAAACTTCTGTGGTATGATCAGCAATCGATTTGTAAAAATAAACAACCAAACTAAAAGCAAAAATAGTTTTTTTTTTTTTATGTACTAAATTGTTTAATGTATCAATTGTCTCAAGGCTCCATAAAAAGGGCACTAACTAGGCTTAAACTGGTATTTATGTGTATTAATATTTTCTGGGATCGAAATTTGGACAATAATCTAGAATATTACTTTTTCTTAAAAGTAAATGAACCCAATCGTGCCAATCGGCCTAACCGTTCGGAGTTTTCGCGGTTTTCTTAGAACCTTGGATTTCCTTGCATAAATACGGGTTAGGTTCCCTTAGAAAGACCCCATGGAGGGCCCCCCCCCCCTTTAGGGCCCATATCCCTCCTGTTGGTAATTGGCCGTAATAAACACAACCAACCTTAAAAGTAAATGAAGAAAAATATATCATTTATATTACAAAATATAATTCAAAATAGCGCAGGATATAGGTTCCTTTTTAATTTCTTTATAATTTTCATAAATATCAATATTTCATTATTTGAACAAACATTTCAAATGATACATTTAATTTAAAATTGTCTTCCATTTTCTTTTTTGTTGCCATAGCTTAAATAAGGAAAATAAAAGTGTTTCGATAAAGTATATTAAATTGGAATCTTTAATGGATGCTTTTATATGCAAAAGTGATGTGATATTCAGTAGAGAATATATATTTTTTCTTTTTTTAAACCCGAATTTTAAACACATGCAAAAATATTATAGCCATATTTTTTCACATACATTGAAATATATGTATATGTAGATAATGCAAATAAATGTCGATTAAATAATTTAAATAAGTTTAAAATAATAGATTAAATTTATGTACTCAGAAAGCTTCTCAACATAATTGTGTTATTAGTGGCATAATTTTCGCCTGTTTTTCTTAATAATTGTATATTTAAATATAATATATTTAAAAATTTACTTTTGTGCATATTTTCATAAAATTAAAACAGTAGAATTTTAATCATAGAACATAAAAAGAAAAACAAATGTATTCAATGAATTTAATTAATTTACTTTAAATTTTTGAATGAAATTCTATATTTTCCTTTAACCATAGTGTCAATTTCACTGGCCAGCTATTCCACCTATTCCCTAATCAATTCCAACTAACTTTGAAAGACTAAACAAGTAAAGTATTACTACATGCAATCCTTTCTTAGCAAGATTTTATTTTTTCAGCCAAAAATCAATTTCATTGTCAAAACGTTTAGAATAATATAGTATTACTCAAATGATTTTCATGTGAAAATTGGCAAACAAAACAAAAGGAAACAAATCAGTAAATAAGGAAAGAGTACAAAAAAATTAAACATTTTTTAATTATTAAAAAGAACTAAAGCGCCCACAAAATTTGAGTAACGCATAGAGAGACGCCAGAAAAACAGATAAATATTTTCCAAAAATAGCCACATGGCATTCAGAAAATAAAAAAAAAAAATTAATAAAAAAAAAGCTTCATGAAAATAATTTAAAACAATAAAAGAAACAGCACACGTACTTCGTTGCTGTTGCTTATAATTCTCTCTTTATTGTCGACATTAATTATGAATTTGTAAATTAGTTACGCCTAAAAATTAAGAATTCAAAAAATATTTCGTACAAATTAGTAATTCGACATAGATTTCATTCAGTAAATTTTTTTTATAGTTTCACGAATCATTGATTATAAAGTTAAATTATGTTTTCTTTTTTTTTTTTTTTTTTTATTGTGACAAGATAATTCTGACAGAATTTTCTAGATCTTTTTGTCTGGTTACCCTTTTATTGGTTAGATGATACAATGCATAGTAAAACGCTACTGAGCTAAGATGAAAAAAAAAACAATAAAACGATAAATTCTGCCGAAACATGATCCGCAACAGCAAACTGCACAGGGTTCTTTTCTAAAATTGAGTAACTCTTCGTGATTTTGTTCAGATTCAGAGGGAATCAGAACTAAGCGTTGACACTATGCAACTCCTGTATCACCCCTTACATTTCCCCCTCTTAATGAGTTTCGGCTAAAATCTTTTCGGCTTTAAGGGAACAAACCAAATTCGGTTCTGAGAATGAAATCAGCTTCCTTTCAATTCTCCCCTGCGTGCTTCTTGTCATTTACAAGACGGAGAGAGAGCGGATAACCGCGGATGGTCATAGAAAAAGTGTTGCTGTGAATGTTCAGTTGACAGTATTTTATTTGTTAAAATATTGGTAAGCTTAGTTCATGTTTATTTATTAAATAAATTAATTTATTAAATTATAATCTTTTTGCATCATTTTATATTTTTACGTTTGTTTGACAGAAAAACATAAAAATGTGTTAGTTTTTATGAAATCACAAGTATTTGTAAAACATATTGTAATTTTAAAAATATATATTGCCAAAAAAATATATATATAATATATATAAATATATATATAAATATTTAAAAATATATATATTAAAAATATATATTGTAATTTTAAAAATATATAATATCTAATATATATTGCCTTTATCCTATTGCCTAATATTAAAATAATTTCTAAATTACGAAACAGTGAGGGTATTTTTATATTTTTTTTTCTCAGAGTTTATAATTATATCGTTTTTTTTTTTAAAGTAATAATTGCCATTTTCCGATCATGTGATAAACAATATTACGAAAGCTTGATAGTTTAATTTAAATTTATTCTTATTGTAAAAATAAAATATACATTTCTTTTTCGTATATTAGTTAAATACCTGTGAAATTTCGACTAGTTTACGTAATTTATAAATTAAACAACAGAATAAAGTTAAAAAAATAATAAAATTTAGATAAAATCGTTAAAATAATGATGACATTTAAAATTACTGCAAATACTTTTCAAGTATTTCAAATGAAAATCAAATTTCAAAGTAATTGCAGAAAAGGCGCTAAGGGTCAACATTGTGAAAAAGATTCCATGCCGGGACTCGAAACCGGGCCATCAGTATAGCGCACTGACGTTCTTCCGACTAAACCACATGGAACGATATCCAGCCTGGAAAATTTCTCAATATTATATGTTGGCAAGGCTACAAACGCAGCACAAGATGGCATATTTACCGTAGGCCACCGACATGGGGCTAACACGAAATAGGGGGGCAAACATTTCGTGTTTGCCCCATGTCGGTGGCTCACGATAAATATTCCATCTTGTGCTGCGTTTGTAGCCTTGCCAACATATAATGTTGAGAAATTTTCCAGGCTGGGTATCGTTCCATATGGTTTAGTCAGTAGACCATCAGTGCGCTATACTCATGGCCCGGGTTCGAATCCCGGCATGGAATCTTTTTCACTATGTTGGCCTTTGCGCCTCTTAAGCAATTACTATGAAATTTGATTTTCATTTGAATTATTATATGCAAAGCGAATGTTTTTCTCTGGAATAATTTCTTTTATTAATATATTTTCAGGTATTGTGGAAAGATTAAATTATTTTTTAATGTAATGTATATTGTTGTAAAGTTTGACTTCTGTTGCTACTTTACTCAAGCGAAAACTCCCGATCGCTAATGATAATCCTATGGAAAAAAAAATTAATATATCTTTCGCATTTCAATATTTTTAAATATATATATTGCATTGGATAGCTGAGGTCGATCTCTACAAAGAGCCTGTTTACTTTTTTCGATTTTATTTACAGGTTTTTTTTTTACTAGGATACAAAGTATGCTAAAAAAAGAAAACTGTAAACAAAATCGAAAAAAGTACAAAAAAAATCTTTCTAGAGATCGACCTCAGCTATCGAAAGCAAAAAATTATTTAAAAACATTGAAATTCTTACGAGATATTAAAAGGAAATCCCACTTATGTTTAAATTTAGCAAGCGGGTGTTTTCGCGTGATTGAAGTAGCTTTTTAAGCTGTGAGAGAAAATTTTAAATGTAAAATTAAAAAATATTTAAATGATGCAAATGTAGTCATTGTTTCTAAGATTATGATTTAATAAGATTTTAATAAATAAGTATACACTGGTAACAGGCTTGCCAATGTGTAAAAATCAGATAAAATGAAAGAAACATGTTAAGTAAAACATGTATAAAAGTCAGGCTGGTGTTATAAGCACTTATTTAAAAAAATTAAATTTCCTTGGCCTGTTCCAAATTTTACATAGTATATTTAAACTGTTTTTAAATAAACATTCAAAACCAGTAAATTTAGATTCTAATTTTTATCAAAATATTTTTAAAAAAGAAAATATTTTGGTTCTGCCAAAAACAGAAAAAGGCCTCATTTACTGAACTGTTTTGGGGCGGGGGGCTTAAACAGTATAATTCTGGCCACATTCAGGCTATTTTTTATTCATGATAACCAATAGTGGCATGAATGTGTCTAGCTTCCGGTTTTCATTCATTAATGGTGCCCATTGATGGCATAAATGTGGCTCGCTTCCGGGTTGCATACATTAATGATGCCCATTGATGGCATAAATGTGGTTAGCTTCCGGCTTGCATTCATTAATGATGCCCATTGATGGCATAGCTTTGGCAAGCTTTTATTCATAAATACCATTAAATGTATAATTGCGGCCATTCTGCGGCTAAATATCAGGTTTAGATGACCGTTAATGCCGCATTTGTGGGCACCTTCTTCTATTTACGGCCAATTTTCTTCCGGGCTTATTGTGTCCGGCGTGACACATTTTCTACGAAGCCGTCACGGCCAATGATAGCGGGCCGATATCGAGCACTTCGGGCCAAGGCTAACCCCAACAAACACACAACATTTGGGCCACTGAAGACAACGTTAGCCTTTGCCAAAAGTGTTCGATATCGGCCCGCTATCCACTGAACGGCCAATAAAAAAAGTGTCACGCCGGACATAATAAGACCACAAGACAATTGGCCATAAATACAAAAAGTTGCTCACAATCATGCTACTAACTTTTCACCAAAAATTCTAGATAGCCTCAAACTGGCCACATTTATTCTTTTAATGGCCACTAAAAATAATGGATAGCCAGAAACTCGCCCTAATCCAGCCATTTTTGTTTGCAAGAATTAAATTTAGTCCAAAGCTGACCACAAAAAAGCCTTTTATGGTTTCTTTTAAACGTAAACAACCCAATAGCCTATATAGATTATAGATTATAGAGCCCATAAAGATTATTTAAGCATAAATTCAAAATTTGTTTTATAAAAAATACTTGTTGAAAAAACGTTTAAACGATAAAATGTTTTTACATGAAAAATCAATATATTAATAATCATTTACGTATACTTTGAAAAAAATTATACAGTGAATTTATTAGTTTATTTGTTCTATTTTGAATTTAAAAAGGTATAAATAATGCCTTTTTTAAACAGTTGCCTTTCATATACACTTTTAAAGTATGAATTGAAAAAAAAAGTAATTAATTCACTATGCAAAGCATTGCATTTTGAAAAAGTTCAAGATAAGTAAATTTATACTTTTTTTTTAAAAACGTACCTAAATGATTAATAATATATTTATTTTTCATGCAAATTATTTTTCATGCTCTACCATTCAAACAATTTTTCAATAAGTTTTTTTTATTCAACAAATTTTGAATTTAAGCCTAAACAATTTATATATTCATAATATAATCCATTATGTGTTTTATATTAAAATATATTTATTTTGGTATGTGTTTTGTTTCTCTTATTGTTAAGTCTGTACCAGTATTTGATGTCCATTCATTAAAGTACCGGGTGATTATAATTAAAGTTATGATTTCAAAAATCGATAATTTTAAAACTACTGGTCAGAATGACTTGATATTTTAGCAGAACAATCGTGACGCAATGAAATTTTGTTTGGCGAAGGGAAAAGATAGTTCCAAAATGTGCTGATAGATGGCGTTGTCAGCGTAATATCTGGGGAAAGACCAAAAATGTAATCTTAAACACAGGAATGTTGTTAGCCAAAAGGAAAAAATGGAGTTCAGGGATTTACTAAAAATTTATTAGCGAAAAGACAAGAATATGTGTTTACAGCGACAACAGCGATAATGACAAAAATGAAAAAAAAAAGGCTTCATGCAACAAACACCTTACTGATGATTAAGGCATAAGTTGTTCGATATGCCTCCGCCTTGTTCCGCTACTAATTGGTAGCGCAAAACAACATGCTCCACAACAAGTCGGAGGGTATCTGTACTGATGCAATGGGTGTGGTGTGTGATGCTTGCCTTCAAATCGGCTAGATTCTGAATCCTCCTACTGTAATGTTTAATTCGGGGGGACGTGGAGGTAACGTTGTAGGAAAATAACGGTTTATGATCATATCATCTCCGAAATTAGCACTCAGTAGCTGCTTCACAGGAGTAGCAATGTGCGTCTTGCATGAATATTGTGCGATTTTCACACTAACGCTGCTGGAGTGCCGGAAGGACATGGTTACGCAAAAGTGCTTCATACCACTTGCCAGTAACAGTGTAGGTAACGGGACCCGCAGGTGTGATCTCCTCCAAGAAAAACGGACCGACCATAAAAGCTGCCGTTATTCCGCACCACACAGTGACCTTTTCAGACTGAAGAGGTAATGGCTGTAGCTGGGACGGATTCTCGGTCGCGCATATCCTGCAATTTTGCGTATTTACAGAACCTTGCACATAAAAATGGGCTTCGTCAGACCACAGAATATTCCATGGCCATCCATTGTCCACTTCCATCCGGGAAAGATATTGTTGTGCAAAAGATTGACGTGCTTCCAGGTCAGCAGGTAGCAACTCCTGCACATGAGTTATCTTGTACGGATAACAGCACAAGATGTTCCGTAGGACTGTACGCACCGTGCTGTTCAGCATATCCAGTATTCGGCCAATTCCCCGTGCACTGCTGATTTCAGCCTCACTGTTAGTCTGTTCTTGTAATGATGCAGCCACATCTTCCACTGCTGCAGCCGAAATTGGTTTCCTTCCTCTACCCCGTTTAACGACAAATGAACCAGTCTCTTCGAATTTAGCAATCATTTTTCGCAGACCATTTGTGGTTATTGGACCCCTGTTTATGGATGTCCGAAACTTCGTAATAGCTTTAAGTGCAAAGTCATCGTTCTTATAAAAAATCTTCAAGAGCAGAGCGCGATCCTTCATAGTCAGAGTCATGATGAAGCATTCTAGATAGAAGCATGATAAAGCTCTGCATTTTTATGACAGCTATGTCTGCGTCGCGCATGTCACGTATTAGTAATGTGCATATCTCCAAACAATGTGAACCCTGACAGCGCCATCTATCGGCACATTTTTGAACTGATTTTTTTCCTTCGCCAAACAAAATTTCATTGCCTCACGATTGTTCTGCTCAAATATCAAGTCATTCTGGTCAGTATTTTTAAAATTATTGATTTTTGAAATCGTAACTTTAATTATAATCACCCGGTACATTAAATCACAATTATTTTTGCATCATTTTCATTTTATGAACACAAATTTTCACACGAGTATTATACAATAAAAAATAAAATAAAATAATAATAATAATACAGTTTGATTATTATATAGGTCACGAATGATAGTTATTTTTACAATCATTTTCCTTTCACAGGTATATTTTTAGTTTGTTTATATCGATAGTATTAGATTTTCCTCTCAAAGTTAATAAAATAATAATAACATTCTAATATTTTCATCTCAAAATTATTTTGAGCAATTTCAGTTGAGTTATTTTCCTTACTCTATTTTTTTAATTGTATTAAAATTATTTAGTTGTTTATTCAATGACATTTTCTCTGAGGAGAAATTATTCGCGGGACTCAGAAGGAAAAAAAAATATTTCCCTTGAGAATCACACTTAAAAAATATTTATCACATTAAAACAATTTATTTTAAATAAACTAAAAGATTAAAAATGTAATATTGATAATTCACAATGCTTACAGTCGATTTATACAACCTAAAGAACATTCCATAAAACAAAAAAATCCATTGAATGATACAACTGAATGAAATTTTGCATAATTTTGAAGAAAATTGCGTTTAACAAAATTAATAAATATTAAATAAACATTATCCTACATTTGCGTAATCCAAAATACGCTTAAAAAATTCAGAGAGAATACACAAAAGCTATTCTACGTTCTATAAGCTATTTTACGTTCTATAAGCTAGAAACTAATAGCTAATAATGCTAACATATATCTTTTAAATATTTAATTTATATAGCTCCAACATAAAAACAAATGCAATAAAATGATGCAAAAATATTTCCGAGTTAAACTACTTTATAGAATAAACAAAAAATTGGTAAGGCTTACAATATTTTACTTGTAAATGTTTCTCCCAACCTGAGACAATCAGAGATCTCGTGCTAACTAACAGGTCAAAAGTCGATGAAAGAGTGATAATTTGACAAGTGGAAGTGGAGGACAGAAATCGGTAAATGGGCAGTGACTCGACAGAAAATCTGGGAACCACGTCATTTCCTGTGACCTTGAATATCCCCGCACACATGGGAGCGTGATAAGAAAAATTTGTTAACACATATATATATATAACATAACATATATAGTGAAATAAACACGTATTCAACGCTACTGGATTTAAATCTTTATGTATTTTAATGTTTTATAGTTATTGTATTTTAATGTATTGTTTAATGTCCCTTTTTAACGAGACTTTTCCCTAATTTAACGATAATTCTCTGATAATTTATTCTAACCGGGTTAGTATTTACTTTTTGATTTTGTTTGCAGAATTTTTGTTTATAGAGTTACTTTCAATTTCCCAAATTTGAGAAGAACGCTCCAATGGGCAAGATTGAATTCAGGGGGTGGCCCTGGGAGGGGGGAGACATCCCCCGGAGCAACGAAATCACACCACCCCCGGAAGATTTGCGATTTTGTGTTTTCAGTGATCAAAAAGAACAATTCCCCCCGCGGAAATCTATAATGTCCCCCCAACCAGAACCACAGAAATCCTTCCCAGAGAAAAGTTTCTGAATTCAACGCTGCTCAAAAGTTTAACATGAGATTGTGAGATACTTAGTATTTCATATATGTATGTTATATATATATATACATTTTTGTATGAAACGACAAGTGCCCCCCCCCCCTTTCGCCTTTCGTTCTGGCGCCCGGGGCACGTGCCCCCTCTGCACCCCCACTAGTTTCGGCCCTGAGACGCACTCATTCATTTTCATTCTTAAATACATAAATTTGGAGGTATTATTATTCAGATGCACAGAGGCGGATCCAGCCCTTCATTTAAAAGGGACTATGTATCAATTGCGGGAGCGGGGGATTAGCAATTTTTATATAGTCATGGAAGTGTATTTACAATTCCAGATGTACGACATTTATAGAAAAATTGAATAAGTTGTTCGATTTTTTTTACGCATAAACAATAATGCAAGAACAATTTTTATTAATTTCTGTACAAAAATAACTAAGTGTATAGAAATTAGTTGATGTAACAAAATGTATCAAAAGCATGTTTAAGCGGGAGAAGATTAAAACACTTTTAATACAAAATGAATAAAAATAAAAGAATTTTATAAACTTGTATTGTTCTACAGAAACATTCTTCATTTAAAGGGAGAAATACGACACCCCACAACCTCTTCCTTGTATCGGCGATTGCTGATGCAAGGAAATCGAAATACATTTTCTTTATTTCGATAAAACATTTCTTATTTTTCCGAAAAAGAAAAAATGATCTTTCCCAGAAAAAATGTTAAATTAATTGTATTTTTAAGCCAATTTTAAAGATACAGTGGCCGTCAATTTTAGAAATATTTACGGCTAAAAATGTATGTATGTATGTGAAAGTTTTGCTTTGCTGAATAAAGGGGGGGGGGGGGCAGGGACTGCTTTAGCCACAATCTAAGGACATTTTTCTGTTTTAATATTTATTTTAAATTATTTTAGTCTATTTTAAATATTTATTCATTTTGTTTCAGTTATTTTTTATGAATAATGAATGCAAAGAGGAGGTGAGAAAAATGCTTGGAATACTGTACATTTTGGAGACAATTTTTATTTTTTATAAAAATATTTTCAAACTAAATAAAAATATGTAGTCTATTTAGCTTTAAATATAAATCTCACAGCATATTTATATTTTTACTAAAACCCAGATTTAAAATAATTAAACTTACTTTGAAAGAAATGAAGTGGAAAATACGTTTCCTCTCTTTAAATAAATATGCCGGATAGGTAATATTAGCCCTCTTCTTTCTAGACGATGAGGAATCTTTACATGTTTGCCGGAAACCGCCCCTTAAGAGTTGCCGGGCAAAGTAAATGCAACAGTTCTCTCACCGTCTATCCCTTATAGGACAGGCGATAGCTGCCGCAACTAGCTGCAGGTCATTTTCGGCACAACATTGTTTGGTTACAAATGGCCTTAACTCCTTTTGGCCGCGACAAATACGCCTTTCGGCCACGAATCGTGTGTTTGTTGGGACGTTCCCTTCAGTGGCCCACAAGTTATTTATGTGTTTGTTGGGATCTTTCCTGTTGCAACTGTATCTTTTGTTTAAAAGATAGTAATATTTACTATTTAAAAAATATATTTGTGGAGTCGTTTTTCTATTTTCTGTTTCTTCTGTGGATTCAAATTCAAATACAATATATATATATACACACATATATATATATGAAAGGAATTTCGGCGTCAGGGTGGTTCTCCGTGGCGAGTTTGGTAGATGCCGATCCGATAGAGTCAGGGACGCAGACCGGAGTCGGATCCACGCTCTCTGAGCTCTTAGCATTTTCCTGCAGTCGCAGGTCGTGAATGCTATACGGGATCCAATGAAAGTCTGAGAGAAAATACGTGTCTAATAAAGGTAGACACAGTCTTTTACGGGGACCTTGTTTATTTCTTTTTGATTACCTGAGTCCTTTTAAACCAGGCCTAAATGGCATGAAAACTGATACTTTAATCCATTACGGACATCGGACGTTAGTTTTATCGCAAGGCAAACCCTGCAGCAGACTGGCGTGAATATTAGTGCATGATTTAGATCTTAAAATCTTCTCTCCTGAGACTCGCGCAACGGTATAAATATGATGTATTTTGCATTATTTCTTCCAGAGGTTCTCGCGATCAAACTGGGTATCTTTTAACTATAATGATTTTTTAACGAGCTGAATGATTGATTGCCTGGGGCAAGGCGTTAGCTTAAATTCGGCCCACGGGATGCCTCTAGAATTTAATGTTGCGCTAACGTCAGCAAAAAGTATTCTTATGAAATGCGACAAAACGATCTTTTAAAGTTATAAGATTCGATGCAGGAAAACTAACTTAACAGGGGCAAAGGAAGTTTCAATCATTGAGACAAAATTACTAAAGCATTTAAAAAGTTTGAATTTTAATTTCTAAATTTAAATTTCTATTTTTTAAAACAGGGATTTCAAATTTTAAAAAGGGATTTAAAATTTTAAAAAAGGGGTTAGCTTTATTGTTTCATATATATACACGTATACAGGGTTCTTTTCTTTCCAAACTGTGCTTTTTATAATAAAAATATAATTATTTACTTTTAAAACACCAAATAAAATAAATTAAGACAGACTTGGGCACATTAAAAAATAAAATTTTATAAAAAATATATTTAAAAACAATTAAAAATACAATAAAATTTTATTTTTTAATGTGCTCAAGTCTGTCTTAATTTATTTTATTTGGTGTTTTAATGGTTTTTAAATACAGACGTTAAATGTATATGTACTGTTAATTATTTACTATTTCAAAATTTTGGATGTCGATTTCATATTTTTCAGATTTTCTGCTAATTGCCATTACGTTAAAGAAAAGTTGTATATAAATATATATATATATATATATATATAATTTCTGCTCTTAACGGTACCTTTTATTAAAAAATATGAATATTAACTATTTAATGGGGAAAAATTATGAAGGTTGTTTTTATAATTTGCATCGACGATTTCGATTTTTTCACATACCCCTCTTCCATAAGTTTTGGAAAACTGGTAGTCTTTTCTATAATATAAAGCACATGTGTGTCTGGCATTAACGCTAAGCACAAAGCTATAGTAGATGATGTGACAAGCTGCCATTATATGTATTTTCGTTTCTAAATATCGTATAATTTATTTTTTTTTCCATCAAACAGAACAAAAAATGTAGTTTTAAATAAAGTATATTTAAAACTGTAACTTAATTCACATGTTTCTCATTTTTTAAAAATATATAATTTTCAAGTTCTCAAATGTCAATCTATCAACCAGCGGCATATAATAGGCATTTGTTTTCTACGACAGTCATAAAATAACGTTTGAAGCACCATAATTAAATATATGACTCTAATAAAATATGCAAAACTAAAGAGAAAATGGTAAAGTTACCAACATCGTCTATTTGACAACCGAGCTTGGCGAGAACACCTTCTTCTGGTACTCTCAATAATTGGTATGTAAATCAAGAAACAGATAAAATCACAGATGAGATTTTGAAATTTCATAAAATCATAGCGTATATATTAAACATACCTCCATAGAAAAAATATGCAGTTACGGACTATTCATAATAGTTTCATGGTCAAAGTTCAACATTAAGAGTAAATAATATACAACGTATATTTTTAATATTACGAATGTCGATTCCTTTTTTAAATCTCCGAGCGTCTTCAGGGCTTTCCTGCATTTCCATAAATATGCTTATACAATAATCTTAATGTAAATTTTCTTTCCCTGTTTGTTTCTAAAATACACTACACGCCCCTTTATTTGATATTACATTTTAAAATACAATTCTGTTTAAAATATTTTTTTCTACAACAGATTTAAGTTGTTTTTGGGAAACGGAAAAATTACGGCCAAACCGCTCAGACGTTTTAAAAAATATAATTACTTATTCGCGAACAGTTTCAAAATTTTTTGATTGAAAAAAATATATATACTAGGGGGCTCTCGCCAACCACCGTTCAGACACCACAGAATCTAAAAACACGTTAATCTGATGAGTTTTAAAAATATTAGAGAAGATTGAATTATACTGAAAAAAGCTGTGCAGATCTCCCTTTAAGCGGGTTTCAATTCAATTCACTTTGATTGCAAAAATTTAAGGGCGAATCAGTTGCTGTTAAGACATCCAATGGTTGTTTTCGTTTTTGTTGATCAGTTAAAAATTTGAAAAGAAGCTAAAATAAAATAAATTAAGTATACAGAGTCTTTGTCTCCCGGTATTTTAAAACAATCTCTATAACAATAGCCTAAGTCATGTGACTATGATCAACAGTTCCGGGCGGACCACTTTGCTTTTTATACTCTAGGTGCCATTTTGGTACTTTAATGTTAGCCAGGCACATGTGATAAGTCGCCAAATATTATTCTATCGCCATCATTTCATCTATAATATAATAGTTCACGTCATCCATTGCCATAAACAAATACAGTCTGAATTCTTCTCCTTTCATATGAAAGTTTGGCGCAGATGTCATATACGTCCCATATTGGCGCGATTTTTTTCCGACGGCAATTTGGGGAACGCATCAAGAGCATAAACAACAACATCCGGCTTACCATATCAAGCAAAATAACGATACTTTGGTGCCCGTTCCGTATATGACATTGGCGTTAGAAAAAAATCGTGCCAATATGGCGCCATAAATTTTCCATTTGATTAAAAAATCAAATTTTTTTTTTTAATAAAACTACACAAAAGTTGCTATGGCCGCAAAGAATTCTTGGTAGTGTTACGCTAGCCGGATGCAAATCTCGCCAATAACTTTTTTTTTCAACTCGCCAGTTAGCATTTTTTTTTTCGAGTGGTAATATTTGGCCAGATGTCATATACGCACCACAGGTATGGCGTAATTTTTTTTTTTACGAAAATTTGGCGAAAACCTCCTTTTTAAATACCAGTTACATATGCATTTTTGGTATTACTTAGTTATCCCGTCGACCAAAAATCTATCGTCAAACTATAAGATTAAATGCCAATACCCTCATAGCATGCATGGTCACGGTGACGTCACTGTGACGTCACTGCAAGTCACTGTGGTCACGTCACATCTGTGACCGAAATGCCACCACTCAGTGATGTCACATTGTGACTGAAATGTGAACTTCTTAGAAAACTTTAAAAACTTACGAAAATTCTTCAAAACATGTTACTTTTTGTAAAATTATATTTTTCTGGCAATTAAAAAAAATTGTGACGTCTCTGTTATGTCACTGTTATGTAACGTACGCCACGTCACATATGTGACAAAAAAACCAGCATATTGTAAGTCACAGTGTGACAAAAAATATGAACTTCAAAAATCTTTGAAAATGAAGAGAAATATTTTAAACAGCCACGAGTTATAGCGGCATAAGGAATGAAAATATATTAGTGGATAGCAAATGGTAAATTCCGTCACTAAAGGGGAGGGGGGGGGCATAATAAATAAAGTGCACGATACAAGCATTAATAAACTAAATTTTTAGGCTATATTTTATCAATTTGATATCTAAGACAGTGAATGTATACTTTTTTCATGATTTCAATTTTATCTAGCATTTGGATAATATATTTACAATTACGAATATTAAATTTATACACTTTGCATATTTAGTTTGCTGGGAGGAAATTTCACTCTTTCTTTCTTTTTTTACCGACCAGAATTATTCGAAACACTTCTGTGGTTTCAAACTAAAAATTTTCTATTACAGTTAAATCTGCACCTTTTAATGAGCATGTAGAAAGAGTCTTCAGAGTTTAGTCATCTATGCATTTCTTGCTTTAGAATATTTTTATAATTTGTATTCAAGTCATAAATTCTACTTCTTTCAGACTTTTAAAATAAAATTAGCATTTTCCGAAAATAAAGAAAACAAACTTTACTTTAAAAAAATAGAAAAAAAGGGGGGGGGGTGTCGTTAATACATTAAATTTATTTTTACAACTTTTAAAAATTTAAACAATGTTTTATCTAATAAACTCTAATTATGAATATTATTATTATAATTATTTAGAAAAAAGGAACTTTACAATACATTTTAACTTGAATTATTTGGTACGGATAAAAAGAAAAGATTAAATACATTGGACATTTCTTCAAATACAAAATTTTAATGAATGATACTTTCAGAAAATTTCTGCGCGTTCAAATTCCATATTTCTTGTATACAAAAACAAACAATCTGTAACAAACCATCTGCTCGAAAATCGTCTGCCCACAGAAAAATAAATAGGAGAATACGCTGGAAATAGTTCACTTGTTTTAGAACAACACGTCTAGAACACTTTAAGATAAGGAAATGACCATTTTAGGATACACGGGTATTAATGGAACGTGCATGTAAGTTTTATTTAATTTAAATATTTTATTCCTGGTTGTATATTATGAGTTAAATAGTTATATTTGTAAGAGACTGATCTTTAACTGCCAGAAGCGTTATTTTCCAATTTGATAACTGTGAAGAAAAATATTTTAATCTGCCATCGCTTGGAAAAAAAAAAAAAAAAAAAAAAAAACTGCGCAGAGACATTCATGCCTACATTCATACTGGAATTAATATAAACATTAATTTACTCTTACTTGAGATTAAAAATGTATGGAACGACAATGATTTGGAATTATTTTATCGGCTTCTTACTATTTTTTGATTACTAACATTTATAGTTATTATTCTGGGGTTAAATATGATGTTCGATTATCATGAGATTACGAAACTGTTTCAGATTAGAAATTAACATTTATACTGGGAAAATGTATTTTTAACATATTACAGTAGTGAAACATTTGAAAGAATTTTCTTTTAGTGCTAATAATATTTTAAATTATCTTTTAAAATCCTAAATCTTCAAACCAATGTTTTCAGATTTAACATTTGCCAAAATTATAAAATAATAGGAATTCCTTATACCATATGGAAATATTTTTGAGATATTGTTAAATCTAATAATGCATTTAATTTATCTATTGTACTTTGCTGTTGTTTAACAGTACAATTATAAATATTAATTATTATTTTTAGTGTTTTTCAAATTGGTATATTTATTTTTTTTAATTGTATGTAAGCATTTTTTCTGTTTGTGATTTTAATCAAACATTTAATTATAGACATTCTGAATGGGTTATTAAATTTTCTTCTATTGTAAATTAATTTTCTACGTGTATGATTCAAGTAATTATTGGCACTAAAAAGTAAAATATGATATTTAAGCATTGAAATAAAGTATTTTTCATGCCTGATAGGAAGCTATAGATTAAACTGCTTTAGTATATATTTTTTTAAAGTTCATATAATACAGGATACATAATGTAGGACACAAGTTGAAAAGTGCTTATGACTTCGGTTTGTCTCTCCGTCTGTCCGTCTAGCAGTCTGTGCGCACTCTAACTCTCGAAAATATACTCGGATTGCCCTGAAATTTTTGGATGGTATTGACATTTACCATCGCACGGTACCTATTTGTAATGAAGTTTGTAGCATGCTTTGTTCATTTACAGGGACAGCCAAAAGTTTTCCGTTACATTACGGCCTATGGGAAAAAGTCGTTTCAAATGATTTTTTATGATTTTACGCACGCTTTCAAACAGAATAAAATTTATATGCATTTATGAAGTGCACTAAAATATGCATTCTGTTAACTATGCGATGCAAAGAATAGTTATTGTTCATTTACAGGACTAAAAAAAGAATTCAAATACATAATGATATAGAGGTGGAGGGAATTGTTTGCGGCATACTTTAATTATGTTAATCTATTTCATATATAATGAAATTGATGTATGTCGCTGAGGTTTACATACTATAAATTATTTCATGTATAATAAGAATAATACGTATATAGCATTTACAGGGACACACAAAATCTTTCAGATACCATATTGTATCCGAAGTACTGTTCATTAGCGATGATTGCTCGAAATATATTTTTAATTATGATATGCACTTTTATGATTCACTATATTTATGCATCGTGTATGGTGTATATAAATGCTATAATTCCTATACAAGGCTACACAAAAGTATTCGTAAGGATTACTGGGTATGGGCGCAAATTGCTTAAAGGTGGTTTTTAAATGAGTTATGCTTTTTTTCGCTGAACTGCATTTAATTTACCAAGAAATATTTGTAGAATATAGATAAAATGATATACAGGGTCACGTAAAGAATTGGATACATGGCCGTCTATATATTATAATTTCTGGAAATGTGATTTCAGCAGTTTTAAGAGTGTCTTAGTTTGAATTAAATTTTAACTAAATAGTGGCGTGTAATAAAGATTTTAGGTAAACTACAGGGTTGTACAAAGGTATTCAAGTATGTTTCCATACATTAGTATAAATTGCTGAAAATGAATTTCAACCAATGAATTCAACCAGGCGTTTTCTTGCTAAACTAAATTTTCCCATTATATAGTATATATACACTTAAAAAAATGGGTACTCAAAATTGAGTAAAAAGTACTGAATTTTAAATGCGTCACATGCACAAAATAGCTCCGATCCAAATGTACTCAAAGTTGAGAAACACATGTACTCATTTTTTATTCCATGGCTGTGATCAAATATGAATCGTTATGTACTGCCCCCCCCCCCCTAAAATGTAAAGTAAAAATGTACTGACATTTATTTCCCCTCCAAAGTTCTTAACAAGAAATGTTTAATTGATTATTTATCAAGAAAAATAGCAAAATTCTTAACAAGATACTCAAATCGAATATTTTTATGACAAGAACATTATTTCCAAGCAATTATTTTTAAAATGCTGTGCATAATTAATTATTTACATTAATAAACATCATTTATGCCGCCATAAATGAAATGAACCATTACAGGGTACAAAACTATTTGTTTGTTTGGGTTTGATAACATGTGATGCTTCAAAATAGAGAAAGCATAGGTTCATTTTTGATCCAAAAATATTCAATTCAATATGAGTACGTCGGTTTGCTCATTTTTGAGTACTTCATTTTTTTCAGTGTATCAACCTACAGATCAAATAAGGGCTGTTTAAAAGAATTGGAAAACATATTTGGCTATGGACGGTAACTGCTGAAATCAGTTTTTCAAATGTTTTATGCGTTTTCTAAAATGTTTACTTAGTTATCTTATTTACGCCATTTCCCTAAATTACGATGTCTTGTTAAAGCATTCAGAAAGTGTTGGAAAGTATATTTTAATCTATGCTTAACGCATAAATTTCCTTACTCGTTTTTTTTTTTTTTTTTTTCTATTTCCCAGATCAGTCTTTTCCTATAAAACATACCAAATCTATTTAGCTCATATTCACAAAGTACAATATACACGGGAATAAAAAATTTAAATAAATATCGCTTATCATGCCGCTCTATAAATAATAGTTGTATTAATATCCGTTAGTTTCCATGTTCGTATTTAATAAAGCAATGACAAATCAAAACAAATTAAAAAACTTACACATTCTAAATATCAAGCACAGAACTTAATAAAAAAATATGTCAGTTGATAAGCATTGTTTTTTAAGTGGAAAAGCGTAAAATGTTTTAGAAGAATAGGACTCCAAAGTAGCGATATTTTGCTAAAAAGTACGGTAAAAAGATAAGATTTTATATTTACAGCAAAATTTTATTTTAAAATTCATCGCTGTATTAATACTTAGAAATTTTTCCAGAGAGAATCATTCGCCTTATATACAATATTTCAAATGAAAATCAAATGTCAAATTAATTGCTTAAAAGGCGCAAAGGCCAACATTGTGTAAAAGATTCCATGCCGGGACTCGAACCCGGGCCATCAGTGTAGCACACTGACATTCTACCGACTAAACCACATGGAACGACGCCCAGCCCGTAAAATTTTTCACTATTACATGTTCGCAAGGCTACAAACGCAGCATAAGATGGAATATTTATCGTGAGCCAGCGACATGGGGTAAACACGAAACTTAATTAAATCCAGCATCGATTGAAACTATATTAATAATTGGAAATTTTTCCAGGGAGAAACATTCGCCCTGCATACAACATTTCAAATTAAAATTGCCTTTTAAGCAATTAATTTGAAATTTGACTTTCATTTGAAATATTGTATGCAAGGCGAATGGTTCTCTCTGGAAAAATTTCCAAGTATTAATATAATTTCAATCAATGCTGGATTTAATTAAGTTTCGTGTTTGCATCATGTGGGTGGTTCACGCTAAATATTCCATCTTTTGCTGCGTTTGTAGTCTTGCCAACATGTAATAGTGAGAAATTTTCCAGCCTGGGTATCGTTCCATGTGATTTAGTCGGTAGAATGTCAGTGTGCTGTACTGAGGGCCCGGGTTCGAGTCCCAGCATGGAATCTTTTTCACTATTTGCGTCTTTTAAGCAATTAATTTGAAATTTGATTTTCATTTGAAATCACAGTGTTTATGAAAAGTTCGTCACAAATGACACATATTTCACAAATTGGTCACAATGTGACTTCAAAGCATTGTCGCTTTCGTCACAGGTTCGCCACAAAGTTAATGCCAAAATAGTCACAAATGACACACTTTTCACAAATTTGTCACACCGTGACTTCACAGAGTGGTCACAATGTGACGTCACAAACGTCCTCAAAAACGGCCATAACGACCTCGCATTCTAGTCACTGTGACGTCACATCGACGTCACGTGACGTCACATCGACAGTCACAAAATCACAGTGTGACTTCACAACGACGTCGCCGTGACGTCACCATGCCTTACGGGTAATGGATGATCGTAAATGTCACATTCACTTGACTTTAAACAATTTATACGTGTTTACGACATCAAGTGATTTTTATTTCGACGTTTTATTTGTATATTTGTTAACGTTATACTAATTTATTTGTTCTTGCGTTATTTAAAATAAAAATTATGTCAATTTGTATAATTTGGTGAAATTGGTCCACGGAATAACTAAGTAGTACCGTATTTTTTAATTATTTTCTATTATTTTCTAAAGGAAATATAAAAAAATTAAGAACTATAGAACAAAATAATTTATATAGATTTAAAGAAGAAATAAAAGTAAATAAACATTTATTATTAAATAAACAACAATAGCCGGGTTACCATGTCAATCCCAATAATGCCATTTTGGCGCCAATTAGGAACCTCGGTGCATAGATATCATCTGTGCCTGATTTTTTTTCTTTTCGTTTTGTTTTGAAAACAAAGAAAGAAGTGAAAGCCATCAATTTTGAATGAAAGTTGTGTATTTTAAATAAAATGAATGAACGGATTATATTTTAAATGAAATTAATGAAATATAAAAAAAAAATGCGACGGGAAAAATGTTTAGCGAATTATCACCTGCGTCTCGCTAACATAAAAATACCGTCAGAATTGATTTCTCTATCAGAATCTTTTGATTTGGCGAAAATTGTTCAAGTAAATTGAATTATGAATAATAGTACCATGATACATTTCTTAGCATACATTTAAGGGAGTCCAAACTGGTCACCAAATTAGTTTAAAATAATAACTTTTTTTGAAATATGAAAAAAAATATCTGTTATGATTAAAATCTGAGTTGCCATCATTAGAAAAATGTATTTAAAATTAGAAAAAAAAATAATATTTCGAAAACTAATTGAAATTTAAAAATTCTAATAGCAGTTTTGAGATCTGCGAATCAATACTTATTTTTGGTATTAATTTCATCGCAAAGTATTCCATATTTTAGGAGAAATCGCCGTGAAACATAATCATTTGTTTAATCAGTCGTTTCAAAGAATCGTTACATAAATTCGTTTCATTTCAGCCGTTTCATATATCCGTTTCATAAATTCGTTTCATTAGGATTTTATATATATATATAGGGTAGATATATTTGTCATTTCACAAAAATATTTTGGTGTTAGTAAATCTTTTTGTACGTTTTTATAATTTTTATGATTATTAAGAGAAATGTTCTTTAATGTTATTTCCCTGTTCTCCCCCTCACATTGTCAGATAGATAAAATCCTCCTTTTTTTATTTACTGTTTTCGTATTGTCAGTTTTTTTTTTCTGGGTTTATTTTTCTATTGGCTGTCCTCTCAAATTTTCTTAAAATCTATTAGTCAATAAATCTAGTTCCTCTTCAATCCGCTTCTCCTCTCTATATATAGATCTATATATATGAATAAGATTAATGGCCGTACCCAAGCATCCGCCTCGCTTCTGAAATTGTTGAAAATGAAATAAAGAACACGTGCTGATTTTTTTCTTTCTTTTTTAGGTAAATTTGTAATTTTTCTTCTGTCATACAGTGGACTAGACATCCTCTTTAGTCCCATATCCCATATTAGTCCACATTGGCACAACAGCATACCCAAAGAAGAGGAAGAGAACTGGTGAGATTACAGCCCCGTCCCGAAATCTTCGAAAATCAAACTATAAAAAAGGCTGATTTATTTCTTTCTCTTGTAAGATAAATTTATATATATATTTTTTCCGTTATACAGCGGACTAGCTATATTGTTAGTTCCATGTTGGTCCCATACACAAAGAAGGGGGGGGGGGGGTCTGATTGGTTTTACACCTTCCCCCACTTCTTCCGGAAATAGTTGAAAATTAAACAAAAAAATAATGCGGATATTTTTTCACTATACACAAATAGGGGGGGGGGGGGTGATGAGTTTAGAGACGCCACCCCACACGCACACGCCGAAACAGCCGAAAATGAAAATTTAAAAAACTGCTAATGTTTTTCGTTTTTTTTTTTAATAAACTAGGGGGCTCGGCCCCCTACGAGCTACGCTCGCCAACCCCCGTCCAGACACCGCAGGCTCTAAATGCACGCTAATTTGATCGTCTTTAAAAAGATTTCGAAAGAGTGAATTATAATTTAAAAAACAGTGGCGATCTCCCTATAAACGAATTTCTATTCATTTCTCTTTGATTGGGGAATTTTAACGCCAAATCCGCTGCGGTACTACTTGATTATCTCGTCGACCAATTTCGCCAAATTATATAAATCGCCAAACCACTCGCCAAATTATACAAATTGACATAATTTTTATTTTAAATAACGAAAGAACAAATAAATTCGTACAACATTAATAAAAATACAAATAAAACGACGAAATAAAAATAACTTGATGACGTAGACACGTGTAACAACATTTCAAAATAAGCTAATATAAAAGGAATTAAGTAAACAGAGTCTTTGTCTCCTGGTGTTTTTTAACAAAGTGAAAAGAAAGTTCTTTTAAATGAGACATTTTAAATTAATCGTTTTTAATCTGACGTAATTTTTACCAAGCTATTCTTTCTCTTTTAAATAATCACGTGAAAGTACTTTTGTTAGCAATGAAACATTATTTGCGCTTTCCTAACAAAAATAGTTCAAAATATCCTCTCAAAATATTAAATAAATGTCTAGCGCAATTTCTAAATTTAAACATTTTTGCAATTTTATTTTGTGTTCATTTTATGTAATAGCTATAATGTGACGTAAATATGACGTAATTTCTCCTAAGACTTCTAACGCATGTTAATGAATTTATTATTTTACAATATTCTTTATCTTTTAAAATTCACGCGTATACTTTTTATGACGTAATTTTTAATAAGTTCCTGCTTTTTATATGTAATTATTTAATTCTAATTTGAAAGTTTTTTTCCTGCTTATAATAGTCACGTGTAAATAAATTTTCAATTTGAAGCAAACATTATTGCTTGCACTTTTTATACAGTTGGCAACAGTTTAAATTAGTGCAATTTTCTGAAATCTGTAAAAAATATCTCTAGAAATGCTGAAAATTTGAATTTAAAATAGAAATAAAACCTTAAAAAATGAGCCAAAATAAAAAAATTAATGCAATCTGCACTCCGGCAAATTCCAACCCATAAAATGATCTAAAAATGATTACACTGCCATGTATAGTTTTTGCTGCTATAAAACTTTTTTAGTGGAACGATTTTGTCCAACTTTAGCATTAAATATCTCTTAAAATAATTCTTCGATTTGAAAACTCTCTGCATCAGCGTGTTTATCAAACATTTCTGTATAAAACCACCGATTTTCATATTTTTGTATGCATTATTTTTCTTAATATTAACGAAGAAAGACCTCCGGTGACAAAAAATTCAAAACCGGCGGCGGCGGCGGCGGCGGCGGTGACAGCGGTAGTTACTTTTTTTTAGAATAGAGAGAAGAGAAACTATCGTGCCAATAAGTTACTAAATATTGAAGTATTCTTTTAAACAACTAGGGGGCTCTGCCCCCTACGAGCTACGCTCGTCAACCCCCGTTCAGACACCGCAGACTCTAACAGCACGCTAATTTGATCGCCTTTGAAAAGATTTCGGAAGATTGAATTATAATTTGAATCTGACAATTATAATCTGACGTAATTTTCACTAAACTTTTCTTTCTCTTTTTAATGCTAGGGGGCTCGGCCCCCTACGAGCTACGCTCGCCAACCCCCGTCCAGACACCGCAGACTCTAAATGCACGCTAATTTGATCGGCTTTAAAAAAATTTCGAAAGATTGAATTATAATTTAAAAAACAGTGGCGATCTCCCTATAAACGAATTTCTATTCATTTCTCGTTGATTGGGGAATTTTGACGCCAAATCCGCTGCGGTACTACTTGATTATCCTGTCGACCAATTTCGCAAAATTATATAAATCGCCAAACCACTCGCCAAATTATACAAATTGATATAATTTTTATTTTAAATAACGAAAGAACAAATAAATTCGTACAACATTAATAAAAACACAAATAAAACGTCGAAATAAAAATAACTTGATGACGTATACACGTGTAACAACATTTCAAAATAAGCTAATATAAAAGGAATTATGTAAAGAGAGTCTTTGTCTCCTGGTATTTTTTAACAAAGCGAAAAGAAAGTTCTTTTAAATGAGACATTTTAAATTAATTCTCAAAATATCAAATAAATGTCTATCGCAATTTCTAAATTTAAACTTTTTTGCAATATTATTTTGTGTTCATTTTATGTAATAACTATAATGTGACGTAAATATGACGTAATTTCTCCTAAGACTTCTAACGCATGTTAATGAATTTATTATTTTACAATATCCTTTCTCGCTTAAAATTCACGTGTATACTTTTTATGACGTAATTTTTAATAAGTTCCTGCTTTTTATACGTAATTATTTAATTCTAATTTGAAAGTTTTTTTCCTGTTTATAATAGTCACGTGTAAATAAATTTTTAATTTGAAGCAAACATTATTGCTTGCGCTTTTTATACAGTTGGCAACATTTTAAATTAGTACAATTTTCTGAAATCTGTAAAAAATATCTCTAGAAATGCTGAAAATTTGAATTTAAAATAGAAATAAAACCTGAAAAAATGAGTCAAAATAAAAAAATTAATGCAATCTGCACTCCGGCAAATTCTAACGCATAAAATGATCTAAAAATGATTACACTGCTATGTATAGTTTTTGCTGCTATAAAACTTTTTTAGCGGAACGATTTTGTCCAACTTTAGCATTAAATAACTCTTAAAATAATTCTTCGATTTGAAAACTGTCTGCATCAGCGTGTTTATCAAACATTTCTGTATAAAACCACCGATTTTCATATTTTTGTATGCATTATTTTTGTTAATATTAACGAAGAAAGACCTCCGGTCACAAAAAAATCAAAACCGGCGGCGGCGGCGGCGGCGGTGACAGCGGTAGTTACTTTTTTTTAGAATAGAGAGATTTGTAATTTTTTTTATACAACGGACTAGCCATTCCCGTTAGTCCCATATAAGTGCAGAGTGGCAACACAGTATACTCAAAGAGGAAGACTGATGTTATGGACCTCCTTCCGAAATAGTCGAAAATGATATGAAAAAAAAAGTGCTGATTTCTTTTATTTCTGTTTGAGATAAATTATTGTAACTGTTTTCTGTTTTACAGCAGACCAGCCATTCTCGTTAATACCAGGATAGTCCACATTGACACTATATACCCAAAGAGGGGGGAGGTGACTGATGATGTTACAGGACATCCACTTCTGCAATGGTCGCAGTGATATGAAAAAAAAAAGATTAATTTTGTTTTTTGAGATAAATTTATAATTATTTTTCCTGTCATAAAAAAGACTTAGCCATTCTCATTAGTCCAATATTAATGCAATGATACCGCAGCATACTCAAAGAGGGGAGGAGGAGGCGGATGGAGTTACAGCTCCACTCCTCCCGAAACATTTGAATATGAAATGAAGAAACAGCGTTATTAGTTTGCTTCTTTTTTATATAAATTTGTAATTTTTTTGCTGACATAAAACTGACTAGCAGGGATGTAAGTGAGGATATACGGCGGTATATGCCATATACCTTCTGGATTTTTCAAGAAAATATTTTCCATTTCTCCAGTAAAGCTGTAGCGTGTACTCTCTAGCGTACCCCCTTTGCCTATAGAGTATACACTCTGGTATTTTTAAGACTATATAAATACGGAGTAGCCATTCTCGTTATCGTCATATTAGTGCACAGTGACTCCTGTTGGGTCGTTTTCTCTTCTTCTAATTACACTCCACTTTTAATTTACTAATGATATTAGCCTGACCTTAAATTTTTAAACAAGGTGTGAACAGTTCACCAACACCTGGATGTTGTTACAATAAGAGGAAAAATAAAAATAAGCAATATGCTTAGAAAGATACTAATTTGATTTTAAAAAAACTCTTAGAATAATTACCAATAGGAAAAAAAAACAAAACAAAGAGGAAATGCATAAACCAACTTAAAGTAAATCAAAAAATTACTATTAGAAATGTGAAATTAAACCTTAATTATTTAACAGTAACAACATCCTCAACCATTCACAACTTATGAAGAGAAAACTGCCAACACTTCTGAATTTGAGAATACAATGCATTCACAACAAAATAAGAAAAGCTAAATTGATTACCACAGAACCTCACAACCGAAAGGCAAACTCTTGAGTCAGCATTAGATCAAATAATATGTTTTGATAATTTAAAAGGATTTAATATCAAGATTGTGACTGCACTTATACTCTCAAATCCAGGGGCCAACTAATCGTATAGTGTAATTAGCATTGAAAACCATAAAATCTGATGGATTTCACTTCTGACAAAATTCTTTCTTAAGCCACTCATTTATGTATCAAAATTTGTATTGATTATTCCAGTGGCTATCTAGATTTCAATATTCATAGTTTTTTTTTTTTTTTTGAAACAATGCTTACTCTTTTCAGAAGTTAATTACTTATATATAATACTTTATTTTTTTTTTTTTTTTACTGAGGGAACATATGTGCGACTGAATTTCCGTCTAAAATGGATCCTGTTACCATATTACTTAACTCCTTAATTTAAAGACTTAAGAACCAGCATGAGTATAACCAGAAAAATAAGTTAATAAGAGGGGTAACACACATTAAAATTAATCCACATAACACTCATAAAATGAAAGGGAAATGCATAGTAAGTATAAAAGCCATTAATAAAAAAAAAGGTAACAAAACCCTCAATTCACTTCGCACAGTATTCCTCCTTTAATACTTAATCTTACTACTGATACAGAGTTAAGAGATCTTAAGATTCTTTAGTATTTATTTCATTTACTAATGAGATTAAAACCCTTTTCTTTTTTTTTTATTTTAGAGATTAATTTAGTTGAAAGAGAAGTGAGCAAAACAGAGCAATACATTTGACATCATTTTATTAAACTTCAGATCTTATTCAGAATTTAATATTATTTTTGCCAATATTTTGCAGTGAAATTTCAGTATAAAAAAATCAATTAGATACATGACAGGGTTTAACTCAAAATAGTTTTAAATGTAAATGACTCGTTTAACTATTATCATATTGCAGAAAATTTTCAATACAACAAAAACGCAATCAGTTACCCAGCAAAGAATATCTCAAAATAGTTTTCACTTTAAAATAGCCATTTTAACACAACAAATTGCGAGGGTATTTCGATTCCTTCTAATACTTCTGACATGAATAAATATGTAAGAGATAATCAAAACAGCACAGAAAATTCTACTTACATTAAAAGCAATTCAAGAGAAGGTGTAGGCTATAACATCATTTTACTCTTCTTTATTTATTTTTTTAATCTGCTTGGCAGTCCTTCTAATAGGGTGGAGACAAGGTCGATCGGCGTATACTTTTCTTTATACGAATGGATGTTGGTATTCTCCCATTGAAGCTATTTTTGTCCATATTAACTCTTTCTTTAAACCCAGGGTAAACACGGATATCACAGACAGTTCAAAAAAAAAGAAAAAAAACATTCAAAGAATCACCTATCCACTTTCAGTGAAGATGCACTGAATCTTCATTTCCTCGACGATTTCATTACACACACAAATCCAATTTCTATGCTGCGAATCTCCTCAGACGTACCTGAATTCTGAAATCAAGGCTATGACAAGCACATGCTGACTGTGTTTCGCCAATTTCGGAGAATGTTCATAGGTTTTTTTTTTTTTTTCTCTTAGTTTCTTAAGACAACATGAGCCTCCAAATCTTCAATGCTAAAGAATCCTGTTCCAACGGTGCGAGTGGGATCAATCATGGCTGCCACTGCACCCACGCTTGGTAAAAAAAAAATTCTTTCAAAGATCGCAGGACCATCTGACACGTCCGTTTTCTTGAGAGTCTCTCTTCTTCTCTCTTCGTTTTAACAAATTCGAAAACATCGTCTGACCACTGGTCAGGGGGAGGGCTAAACGAAAGCCTCCTTCCCCCCTACCCCCACTCACTAAGAGAAAAAAATCACATCCTTTTTGACCGAAAACTCCTGCCTTAACTAACTTATTCCCCGTATCGTGTAATAAAATTTCACACGTGCACTCTTACTTGCTGACGTCAGACGCTCCTATTCGCTAACCTGGTAGGGTTCAACCATTTAACTAAAAGGGTGTGTTGTCCACTTTCCACCCTACACATTTTTCTAATGGGCCACCCATCTTTAAATGCCAGGCAAACTATCTATTTCCCACGGCAGTTGCCCATAAAATCTCCCAAATTGTCTGTTTGACAATAACTTTTAAAAGGAGGGCTATAAAATTGCACCAAGCATTTTACTTAAAAGGCTCATAAAATTTTATATAAATGGCTGGCCACCCAAGCAGGCTTTTAGGCTGTGATAACGAACGTAGTAAAAGAGGTGTATGAAATTCACATGGAAAACACGTTTTTACTGCATCCTATGTGACATTACAAAGGCAGACTGAGGGTGTTTTGATTTTACGAGCTGGCGTTGCTATGGTAACACCGCTCTATAATGGGGGAAATACTTGACCGTTTTCAACAGCTGCCTAAATCCAAAGCTAAACGAGGAGTTTCGCATTTTTCTTGGAAAAAAAAGGGACGGGACATCTTGCCTGTGTTTACGTTCTCAGATAAAAGATTACACGTATCCTAGTATTTCTTTCCACTGAAATAATACGTGTTTTTCTAGATCTGAAACTGAGAAAAAGGAATTCTCTGGCATTAAGTAATATTCTTAAACTATGCAAATTTTGTCTGACATTTTTCTTTGAAAAAAGGGGGGATATAATTGAAGAAAATTAATAATTTTAAGATGAAAGCATACAATGTTATATATATATATAAAGAGGGGGGATTTTAATAACACCAGAATTTGTCAAAATAAGGATATTGTTAAATATTCTACAACATGGCTCCCCTATCTTGAAGAAAAAAACAAAAAAAAAATTTCTAAAACACAATTTTTTTTTTTTTTTTTTTTTTGGAAAGGTAAACGAAAACTAAACTCCCAGCGGAGAACTCAATTTTTCCACTCAAAGTAAGTTAACTAAGGATATTAAATTAAAAATTGGGAGAAGCGAAAATATTAGTATGTCCATTGCAATGCTGGGGTATCATCGACATGAGCACTTGATACTCGAACAAATCAAACAGCGACTCGAAGAGTCCCGAAGCACTACGTACCTGACACACCACTCTGCACAGTCCGGAATGTGCAATATGAGCTGCTTACAACGAATCGATTACCTGAATACTTCCTTAACAGACAGGAGCTTTAAGTTGAATAAACCAAAAAAAAAGTTAAATATTAAGCCATAAAAGTAATCCACAGCCAGCTGAATCCCAATCCCAGCCGTCACACTAGCACAAAGTTATCTGCACAACATAATATTTATCTATAATTTTACCTATTTATACTTTTGACCTAAACATGTAGACAGTGAACTCTCATTTTAGTACTACTAGTACTCTTACTGAATGAACACCACACCTGACCATACATGCCCATTACATCTGCAATTGATTCTAAAAAAATTCTAAAATAGAGAAATTTAAATTAATGTGGAGGAATAAATATATGAAGGACTGCCAACCGGTACTTACACATATGCATAAACATCAATTAGACACAGGCTGGAGATGCAGATGCATACACATAAGAAAAAAAATCACATCTTTTGCAAAACACATAACAGTATCTGATTCATAACTTAAAAAAAAATCATTGAAACTAACTTACAGTATTAACATGATATTATATACATACATATGTTTAAATAGAAAAGCATCAATAATATTACAGGGTGTGTAAAATTTGTACTGTGAAAAAAAAATTTTGTAACCCCTATCGTGAAAAAGTTCATTGTCCAAAGGGTGGGGTTTTAACTTGAAATTTACAAATGCACTTACAGACCATTTGTGCAAACAGTGTATGTCTGCAGTTCTGTACTACTAGGAATACACTACCCATAGCTTAGAAAAATTTAGAAAAAGGCAAAAATAAACTACACAAACAATGCAAGGATGGTGATGTATTGTCTACAATCATCCAATAAACATGCCTACCAAATTTAATCAAAGAAGAAAAAAAAATAACAGGAAAGAATAATAATAATAATAATAAAATAAATAAGGAGAATTTATACATTTACTCATATTTACAGCTAAAGAAAATAAAACATGTAAAGCATAAAGAACATGAGCGTGTGCTAGTATGGCAGTAGATAACTCACATCAAAAACACAGAAGTATAAACATAATATCATTCCGAAAATTTTTGCAAAATACCCCAAAATTTATTTATTTCTGAGAGAAAAAAAAATTATCTATGTAAAAGATATTGGATACACAATACAAAATACACATAACTAAACGTAAGTAGACATTTAAACATATCGCTTCAGTTGCAGCACCTAATTTTCGAAACACACCTGAAAATTTCAAACTCCCCAAAATTAGATTAAATTTTGGCTAAAATTGGCTAAAAACTTTTTAGAAAACTGGTGCGGAACGGTATGCAGGCCATAATATAACACAAAACATGAGAATTTTTCCAAATAGGACATATAAAGCTCCAAAAACTGCTACTAATATTTACGGACGACAAATCAAAACAAACCCATTTTGAAGCTTTAACATTTCCGATATTGAGTTTTAAATTAAATACATTTACCTAAAAACAGATTAAAACACATATAAATACAAATTAATTAAAATATATGTACAGAAAACATTAAAAAAAAAACAATAAATAAAATCGTTACTCCCTATAATCTGGTCGCACACTTCTATCCCGAAACGAATATTCGGTTCGTGTAGTCGACCTGGATCGACTGACGCGTTTCGATGTCGCGACAGTTCGTATCGAATCACCCGACGTCCCTGCATTGTTGCTATCTGGATGATCAATTTCGTCCCTGACCCTTTCAGCAACGCTAGATGCATCTGGTGAGCAACCTAAACATTCCCCTCCCGGTGCAATCACTGGTTGCGATTCCATTCCTCCCGGAGCCTCTGCGTCTGCGGGGAAAGAGCAACAATTTCCGTTGGATCCCTACGTGCGTCATCGGGAATACTGCCTCTATTTTGATTAGTTTCGATTTCCCTGGTGCTTTCACTTACATTACGTTGCATTACAGGGGGCGGTACCCATGCATAGCATCTCCTACGTCTACTAGTGCGGGGGTGGGTTGCTCGCTCGCTACTCTGAATCGGTTCTGTTTCATCGATGGGCGGACTGTGAATCGAATCCCCATTAGTCGTTTGTTGTTGTTGTGGATTGTTTTGGTCTGCAATCGTTCTGTTTTTGAATAAAGTGAGCCTGTCAATATGCACAACTTGAGTATTTTTCGGATTAGCAACTAGCGCGATTTTAAAATTAAGATCATTTAACTGCTCTATTATAGTGAAAGGACCATTATTTAACTTACTTAATTTTTTTGTATGACCTGGCTCAATTTTAGGTGTGTAAAGCCACACAAGATCACCCACTTTTAGATTTTTACAAACTGCTGTTTTCTCTCTGTACTTTTCTTGCTTCTCAGCTACTGAAATAAGATTGTTGTGAACTTCAGCATGCACTTTTTGAAGGGCGGGGATTATGAGTTCACAAAAAGATGGTGCATCGTTGTAATTGATTCTAGGTGGTTGTGAAAATAGACTATAGGGAAGGTTTAGGTTTCTTCCATACATTACGGCTGCCGGAGTAAGTTTTGTTGAAGAGTGTACAGCAGTACGCATTGCAAGAAGGGCAAATTTGAGCTTAGTATCCCAGTCAGATTGATTTTCATTCACAATATGAGAGAGTGCATTTTTTAATGTACGATTTTGGCGTTCGATCTGGCCATTGCTAGAAGCATGATAGGAAGTTGTTCTGATATGCTTTATGCCAAACATATTGTACACATGTTCAATTGCATCTGATATTAAGTTTTTGCCATTATCTGTTGTAATATAACACGGTGCTCCATATCGCGATATGAAATCAGCCAAAGTGTCTGCTATCACATCAGATGTGACCGAACTGACAGCATATGCTTCTGGCCACTTTGTAAACGAGTCAATGTAGGTAATTATATACTTATTTCCAGAAAAGGTCAGTGGCAAGACTCCAATTATATCTAAGTGTACTTTATTAAGAGGGAATTGGGGGGTGGGAAGACGTTGCAGTGATGCAAGATGGTTTGCCTTATGGGCTCTTTTTTCTTGGCAGCTAATACATGATTCCACTAGGTGCTTGACATCTGACGACATCCCCGGCCAGTAAAAATGCTCACGGATGCGGTCAATCGTTTTTTGGAACCCCTGATGACAGGCAGCTAGAGAGTCATGTGTTAGAGTGAATACTTGTAAAATTAATGCTTTAGGAACAACTAATTTGATAGGATTATTTACAATTAAAGAATCTCTCGTATCTTCACATACTAGGATATCATCTCTAAAAAAAAACTTCATGTATTTAGGTGAAATTTCCAAACCTTGCTCTAATTTCTTTACAATCTCACAACACTTCTTGTCCGCTTTTTGGCATTCACTAATTTTTTCTATAAGGTTGGAGTATGGTTCAAAGGATGTCTCTTTAGCAACTTGAATATTGAAATTGCAGCTGACTGCACATGTAGGCTCGTCTACCTTAATAAAACGGGATAAAAAGTCTGCCACACTATTACATTTACCACGGACATAACTTATAGTAAAGTTATAGTCTGATAGAGTACAAATCCATTTTGCCATTCGTGACGTCGGGTCTTGAATCTTTAACATGAACGTTAGTGGTGCATGATCTGTATAAATGGTGAAATGAGTGTTGGCAAGGTAGCATTTAAAATGGGCAGTGGCCCAGACAAGAGCAAGAAGCTCCCTCTCAGTGGCCGAATATCTTACCTCAGCATCTTTGAGTCTCCTGCTAGCAAAGGCAACAGGGTGTATCATCTTGTTCTCGTCAAGTTGTGAAAGGACTGCCCCTAGAGATTCACTACTTGCATCTGTATATATAATGAATTCTTTGTTAAAATCTGGCAAGGTGAGACATGGTTTTGAGATAAGCGCTTGCTTAAGATCCTCAAATTCCTTTTGGGCTGCCTCATTCCAGACAAAAGGCCCAGTTTCTTTAGTTAAATCTATTAAATTAATTGCTCTTTTAGTAAAATCTGGGATAAAACGCCTGTAAAAAGATAGTGTGCCGATAAAAGATCTGACACCTTTACGAGTAGTAGGAGGTTGCAATTTTTCAATAATTTCAATATTTTTATTAATGGGAGACACTTTGCCACTATGAATTTCAAAACCAAGATATTGAATTTTATCTGTTAAAAATTTACATTTGCTAGGTTTAAGTTTCAGTTTGTGTTGGCGAAGCCTTTCAAATACAAGATTGAGTTTCTTGATGTGAGACTCAATGTCTTTCGACGAGACCACTATATCATCAATGTAGACCAAAATACCCAAGTTTCCTAGGTCCCCAAAAATGGCATTCATAAGTCTTTGGAACGAATTACCAGAATTCGCCAAACCGAAGCAGTTGCGGGACCACTCAAATAATCCTTTATGTGTTATAATGGCTGTCTTATGCTTGTCCTCAGGTCTAATAACTTGTTGAAAAAACCCACTCGTGAGATCAAGAGTTGAAAAATATTTAGCACCTGACAAAGAATCTACAGAGTCTGTGATATTAGGAATAGGGTACGCATCTTTTACCAAATTCTTGTTAAGCTTTCGAAAATCGACAGCTAGGCGATAACTACCATCTGTTTTTTCCACTAAGATGACAGGAGAGGCAAATTCTGACATTGAAGGTGACAAAATATTAGCTTCTAACAAAATATTCAATTGATCCTCCATTTCCTGGCGCAGTTTGTAGGGAACTCTATAAGCTTTGCAGCGAACCGGTTTGTCAGAAGTTAAGTTTATAGTATGAGGAATTGTGTCCCATCCGGGTAAATCGAGTACAGAGGCTGCAAACACATCTTTATTTTTATCAAGGAATTCTTGCATTTGAGTTTTTAAAGGAGGTGTTAAGTGATCCAAATTAATTTCTGAACTCCACTTTAAATCAGCGTGATCAAAATCTGCTATTGGGGTGTCAAAATTTACATTACAGGTTAAATTACATTTATTTGGAGTTGAATTACATTTACTTGAAGTTAAATTACATTCATCATGAGTTAAATTTAAGTTATCTGTACATTTAAGAATTTTAGCTACAAACGTTCCTTTATTTAAGTGAATCATATTGTCTGAAAAATTAGCAAAAGATAAAAATAAACCATGCTCTTGTGTGCAAATGGTTCTGGAAATAAGGAGGCCTTGATGCAAACTCCTAGCAAGGGGTTCTAACATAATAGGATCATTTACGCTTACATTTAATTCTTTACTACACTTAACATTTGTCAAAATTTTAGTTTGGGGAGGGATTGTTATTTTATCACATAATGCGGCTATACCTATGATGGTTTTGTCATTACCCTCATTTTCATTAACTTTATTTTCACTTTCACTATTCTCATTGTCACCACTTAAATCCTCCTCAATATCAGCAATTTGCACCGCATCAGGTTTCTTTTTATCTACTCCTTGCTGTATCCTACCTGTGTCTTGCGAAATAAGGTTTACTTGGTGAACATGAGTAGTTTGTGGTATATTGTGGTTATCTATGGTACTCTCAACTTCCTCGGTGATTTTCTCCCTTTGCAAGTCACTATTACTTTCATTTAGTAACTTCTTTTGCCCTCTATTACCTAATTCTTCCTTCTCATTACTTATGGTACCCTGAACTGCCTCTATACCATTACTACAGGCTACTTTTTGTTCACTATTAGCTTTGTTTAGACTTTTGCACTGGTAGTTCTCACAAGTACATTTCCCACAATTTGTACACATTTTTGCTATATTACATTTACATTTACAATTACATTTACTTGAATTATTTACAGCATTATTTACAAAGTTTTGACACAATTTGGTACTATTCTGACACTTTTCTACATCCTCGGTTACTGTGCTAATACTATGGCAACCTGAATTTCCCTCAACTTTGGAATGATCCTGGTCTTCAGTTGTTTGTTTACCTTGTGTTTGTTCAGAGCTTTTAAGACTGACAGTATTATTTGAACAATCAATGGTAACTCTGTATTTTTTTAAAAAAGGCATTCCTAAAATGGCAGAAAATTCATCCGCCAGTTTCCCTGGGACAACAAAAAATTTAGCACTGCACAGAATATCATTAATTTTAAACGTTGCTACCACACATTGATTTAGATTCATTTTCTCGCCAGTTACAGTCACAATGGGTGTGCAACATTCCTCTACGTTACTCTCCAAAAAAAATTTAGCATAGCACTACTCAAAAGATTTATCGCAGATCCAGAATCGCATAATGCAGTGATAGTTTTATTATTTACAATCATACTCGTCACTGGGAGACTGTACACTTGTGGGGAAAAAACACTATATACTGGGGTGGAGTCGTTCGGCTTCTGGGGGATCAGTCCGACCATTTCAGATCCAGCCTTATTTAGTTTAAAGGTACTTTAGGAGCACCCTGTGTATTGCTGTCACTGCTAGGTTGATTTACATTTACATTATTCGCTTGATCCCTATTACTATTCCCTTGATTATCAGTATCCCTATTGCTATAATCATTCCTATCCCTATCACTATAATCATTTCTGCCCCTATTGTTATTACCATTTCTACCCCTAGTTCCCCTATAGTTAAAGTCCTGTCTATCTCTACCATTATAATTATAATCATTTCTGTCTCTATTTTCCCTAAAATAAGTATTATCAGGCTGGCCAGGATACCCTCAATAATTGTTGCCATAGCCCCCACGGCCCCTATAGTTACTAAACCTGCCCCTACCATAATTGTTTTGATACCTAGCTTGCGGGCAATCTCGTGCAAAGTGGCCTATCTCAGAACAGATGTAACACGAAAAATTACGCATATTTGTTCTTTCCTGGCTCTGCACCTCGCTCCGTTTATCATTACTTTGCACCAAACTTTCGATTTTCGCTGTGAGTAATTCTACTTGTTCCCTTAGTTTATTTATTTCCTGCTGTGACTGTTTCGATTCGCTTTTTGGGTGCACAGCGGCACACGCTACACTTTGTTGTACACACTGAGGTGTAAAAGGGGTACTAACGTCAATTTGCAGATTGTAGAAAGGGTTTACACTAACACTCCTACATGCTTTTTCTTCTAAAACCGCAACTCTGAGGATTTCTTCGGGTGTCTGTGGATTTTTTGTGATAACCCCCCTCCTAATTTCAGGGGAAAGGTTACCAAGGAGCATCGAGTGCAAAATAGCATTCCTATTTTTTTTTACTACATCACCCTGCAGCCCATCAATATCCAACGCTTTAAGCGACATATCATATGCCCTATCATAGAAATCCTGCACAGACATATGGGGTGTTTGCTTGAAACTGAAAAAATTCGAGAGTGCTACATCCGGAGTGATATGGTGGGTATATCTTTCCTTAAAAATTTTTACAATATCATCTACTGTTTTTCCCTTATTAAGCTTATATAATCTAGCTGCTCCCCCATTTACTCTACTAAACAAAGCAAACTTTTTTTCTTCCTCTTCCCACTTGAAAAAATTAGCCAAACTATCAAATTTTTCAAAATTCATTGAAGGGTACTGAATTTGCCTCACCGCTAAAAGGTGGAATGGAGGAAATATTTTCCATAAGTGCATTCTTCTTTTGGACCAGTGCAAAATCTTTGATGTGCTCGTCAGTAGCCATAATTAGTACAAGAAAATTTCAAGAGGGGTGTAACTATTCACAGAAAAGTAAATTCATAAAAATAAATACCAAGAAAACTCTTAAAATTACACCAGTATGGAAAAAAAATATCCACAGCAATCCTTAATCAGTAGTACAGAACCACACACTTACCTTTCACATATGTTTATATAAAAATGCAACAAAATTTCAAAAACAACAGACCAGGACTAAATGTCGCGGTACCATTCTTGTTGGGTCGTTTTCTCTTCTTCTAATTACACTCCACTTTTAATTTACTAATGATATTAGCCTGACCTTAAATTTTTAAACAAGGTGTGAACAGTTCACCAACACCTGGATGTTGTTACAATAAGAGGAAAAATAAAAATAAGCAATATGCTTAGAAAGATACTAATTTGATTTAAAAAAAACTCTTAGAATAATTACCAATAGAAAAAAAAACAAAACAAAGAGGAAATGCATAAACCAACTAAAAGTAAATCAAAAAATTACTATTAGAAATGTGAAATTAAACCTTAATTATTTAACAGTAACAACATCCTCAACCATTCACAACTTATGAAGAGAAAACTACCAATACTTCTGAATTTGAGAATACAATGCATTCACAACAAAATAAGAAAAGCTAAATTGATTACCACAGAACCTCACAACCGAAAGGCAAACTCTTGAGTCAGCATTAGATCAAATAATATGTTTTGATAATTTAAAAGGATTTAATATCAAGATTGTGACTGCACTTATACTCTCAAATCCAGGGGCCAACTAATCGTATAGTGTAATTAGCATTGAAAACCATAAAATCTGATGGATTTCACTTCTGACAAAATTCTTTCTTAAGCCACTCATTTATGTATCAAAATTTGTATTGATTATTCCAGTGGCTATCTAGATTTCAATATTCATAGTTTTTTTTTTTTTTTTTTTTGAAACAATGCTTACTCTTTTCAGAAGTTAATTACTTATATATAATACTTTATTTTTTTTTTTACTGAGGGAACATATGTGCGACTGAATTTCCGTCTAAAATGGATCCTGTTACCATATTACTTAACTCCTTAATTTAAAGACTTAAGAACCAGCATGAGTATAACCAGAAAAATAAGTTAATAAGAGGGGTAACACACATTAAAATTAATCCACATAACACTCATAAAATGAAAGGGAAATGCATAGTAAGTATAAAAGCCATTAATAAAAAAAAAGGTAACAAAACCCTCAATTCACTTCGCACAGTATTCCTCCTTTAATACTTAATCTTACTACTGATACAGAGTTAAGAGATCTTAAGATTCTTTAGTATTTATTTCATTTACTAATGAGATTAAAACCCTTTTCTTTTTTTTTTATTTTAGAGATTAATTTAGTTGAAAGAGAAGTGAGCAAAACAGAGCAATACATTTGACATCATTTTATTAAACTTCAGATCTTATTCAGAATTTAATATTATTTTTGCCAATATTTTGCAGTAAAATTTCAGTATAAAAAAAATCAATTAGATACATGACAGGGTTTAACTCAAAATAGTTTTTAATTTAAATGACTCGTTTAACTATTATCATATTGCAGAAAATTTTCAATACAACAAAAACGCAATCAGTTACCCAGCAAAGAATATCTCAAAATAGTTTTCACTTTAAAATAGCCATTTTAACACAACAAATTGCGAGGGTATTTCGATTCCTTCTAATACTTCTGACATGAATAAATATGTAAGAGATAATCAAAACAGCACAGAAAATTCTACTTACATTAAAAGCAATTCAAGAGAAGGTGTAGGCTATAACATCATTTTACTCTTCTTTATTTATTTTTTTTTAATCTGCTTGGCAGTCCTTCTAATAGGGTGGAGACAAGGTCGATCGGCGTATACTTTTCTTTATACGAATGGATGTTGGTATTCTCCCATTGAAGCTATTTTTGTCCATATTAACTCTTTCTTTAAACCCAGGGTAAACACGGATATCACAGACAGTTCAAAAAAAAAAGAAAAAAAACATTCAAAGGATCACCTATCCACTTTCAGTGAAGATGTACTGAATCTTCATTTCCTCGACGATTTCATTACACACACAAATCCAATTTCTATGCTGCGAATCTCCTCAGACGTACCTGAATTCTGAAATCAAGGCTATGACAAGCGCATGCTGACTGTGTTTCGCCAATTTCGGAGAATGTTCATAGGTTTTTTTTTTTTTTTCTCTTAGTTTCTTAAGACAACATGAGCCTCCAAATCTTCAATGCTAAAGAATCCTGTTCCAACGGTGCGAGTGGGATCAATCATGGCTGCCACTGCACCCACGCTTGGTAAAAAAAAAAAATTCTTTCAAAGATCGCAGGACCATCTGACACGTCCGTTTTCTTGAGAGACTCTCTTCTTCTCTCTTCGTTTTAACAAATTCGAAAACATCGTCTGACCACTGGTCAGGGGGAGGGCTAAACGAAAGCCTCCTTCCCCCCTACCCCCACTCACTAAGAGAAAAAAATCACATCCTTTTTGACCGAAAACTCCTGCCTTAACTAACTTATTCCCCGTATCGTGTAATAAAATTTCACACGTGCACTCTTACTTGCTGACGTCAGACGCTCCTATTCGCTAACCTGGTAGGGTTCAACCATTTAACTAAAAGGGTGTGTTGTCCACTTTCCACCCTACACATTTTTCTAATGGGCCACCCATCTTTAAATGCCAGGCAAACTATCTATTTCCCACGGCAGTTGCCCATAAAATCTCCCAAATTGTCTGTTTGACAATAACTTTTAAAAGGAGGGTTATAAAATTGCACCAAGCATTTTACTTAAAAGGCTCATAAAATTTTATATAAATGGCTGGCCACCCAAGCAGGCTTTTAGGCTGTGATAACGAACGTAGTAAAAGAGGTGTATGAAATTCACATGGAAAACACGTTTTTACTGCATCCTATGTGACATTACAAAGGCAGACTGAGGGTGTTTTGATTTTACGAGCTGGCGTTGCTATGGTAACACCGCTCTATAATGGGGGAAATACTTGACCGTTTTCAACAGCTGCCTAAATCCAAAGCTAAACGAGGAGTTTCGCATTTTTCTTGGAAAAAAAGGGACGGGACATCTTGCCTGTGTTTACGTTCTCAGATAAAAGATTACACGTATCCTAGTATTTCTTTCCACTGAAATAATACGTGTTTTTCTAGATCTGAAACTGAGAAAAAGGAATTCTCTGGCATTAAGTAATATTCTTAAACTATGCAAATTTTGTCTGACATTTTTCTTTGAAAAAAGGGGTGATATAATTGAAGAAAATTAATAATTTTAAGATGAAAGCATACAATGTTATATATATATATAAAGAGGGGGGATTTTAATAACACCAGAATTTGTCAAAATAAGGATATTGTTAAATATTCTACAACACTCCACAGCATTCCCAAAGAGTAAGAGGGTGCGGTTGGAGTTACAACCCTTCCCGTCGGAAAGGATCTCAGGGTAAAAAAAATTCGCTGATTTTTTTTTCTTAGATACCGAGAGATAGTGCAAATATTTTCTGCCATACAACAGGCTGTCTATTTTCTTTAGTCCCATATTAGTGCACAGTGGCACCACAGCCTACAATACTGAAAGAAAGTTGTGGCGTGTGTGAGAGGGGGTATAATATGGGGTTACATCTCCATTCACTCTCCAAAGTGGTCGCAGTGAAACGGAGAAAAGGACTGATTTTGTTTCTTTCTTTTTGAGATAAATTTGTTTTATTTTCTGCTTGAAACTTGTCTTTCTCTTTAGTCCCATATCCTCCCAATTCCTGCGACCAAAATTACTTGAGACCACAAAATCTGTCTTCGAATTACTGAAAAACAGCCCATACATGATTTAGTGGCAAAATGAATCCGGATAATATGCTCAAATGGCAAGATCTAGAAGCAATTTCGACAAATCTAGAAGTAGTTTAATTAATTTAAGGAGTTTTTAGTTTCTCCCATAGTCAACGCAATGACTGGGGATTTATTGTAGTACATAGTAACTAATCTCAACGCGATTTTGGCTAAATTGTAAAACAGGTGCGGATTAGTTGAATGTGAAAGGTACTTATTAACTTCAAGGTATTTCATGGATATCTCTATCCCACAAGCAAAAGCATACTGAAAGGTGGGAGGGAGGGGGCTGATGGGAATAAAGCCCCATTTCTCTTCCAAAATGATCTCAGTGAAATGGAAAAAGGATTGTTGATTTTATTTTTTAAATCAATTTTTATATATATCATCATCATCAACAAGAACAACCTTTTTCAATCCACTGCTGAATGTAAGTCTCCCACAGATTTTTACATTGTATCCTGTATAGTACTTTGGCCATCCAATTAATATCGGCCAGTTTTCTGATTTCGTCACTCTCACTTACTTGAGGTCGTCTTCTTGGTCGTTTTTAAGTCTCTGGGATACCACTATAGAGTGTTTGCACGCCATCAATTGTCTTGTCTTTTTGCAATGTGTCTAGCACATTTCCATTTCAGCCGTTAATTCTCTCGATGATGACAAAAACTTTCATCTGACTTCTTTATGTTTCTTCTAGTCATGCCTAGCATACATCTTTCCATACTTCAATGTGGTATTTATAACCTTTGTGATATCCGCTTTGTTAGCGTCCATGCTTCTGCGTCACGAGTTACTGCAGGCAAAACACACCTGTTAAACACCTTTCTCTTCAAACAAAAAGGTATATTACTCTTCAGATTAATAGTGTTTTTTATAATCATGCATGGCACCTGCTTTTCTTATTAGTTTCATATTAGTAAACAGTGACACCATTGCTAATCCATCAGCAATTTTGGCTAAACTGGAAGTCGGTCACTACATATGCTGACTGTGAATGATATTGTTTAACTTTAGTTTTTAACACTGAAAGACTACTTCGCATCTGTAAGATACACAGTGACATTTTCTGAGTGCAAAGGCATATTTGAAGTTCAGAAAATCTACCATGTAACGCACAGTGGTATGAGCATCAGTCTGGCGTAGTGTATAAAGTGTATTACATCATGAATCTCACATATATAACAACAGCAATATCGTATTTTTTTTAGAATATTGCAGTGTATCTCCGTGCATAGAAAATCAAAGTGTTTCAAAATATATGAGCTCTATATTAATTACTAATATACTTTTTAAAGCAAAGAGGTGATTTATTAAAGTAATGACGGCCAAATATTGCAGTATTTTTCATTTCAAGGGTTTGAAGTCATTATTATTGTTCGTACAAATAATATTACAAATGTTGCCTCCGTAGCCGAATGGTTAAGGCACTACGTCGCTAATAGCTTGAGAGCGTAGGAGGTCTGTGGGCTCGACTCCCACTGGCTCCGTTGCAGACTCTTTGTGGAGCTCCCGGCTGTAATATTCTGGTGATGTAAATTTCCTTCTGCTATATCATCTTTGTATATTGACGAAATTGTTATGTCAAAAATTGTGTAATTATTTCTGTGTATAAAATAATCATTCGAGGTGACAGCCATTGTAGGTATAGGCCACAAAGCAAACCTCACTTCGGTGGACTTCAAATACAGTCGAACTTTGATAATTCGAAGTACAAAGGACCAATGCAAAACTTCGAATTATCCCCAAAAAATATTTTTATGTCGTAAAATAAGCAATCGCAACAAAAATTGTGACAAAATAATATGTTTATTAATTTTAAATAAAAAAACTGCAACTTTTTAAAATATTGAGATACTTCAGATTGCTTTAAAGAGCTTACTTGATTTTTTTAAGAAAATCTTGAAGGATATCTACAGCTCGAAACATAGCTTCACTCACGTTAGATTGTCCTTCTACATAATGACGATATTCCGCTCTTGAAGTTGGAATCGGCCTCTGTTCTTCTACCTCATCTTCAATATCTTCATCGTCTTCTGTTGCAATTTTATTATTGTTTAGAACTTCGGATAGAATGTCTGTTTCAGATAGTTCTCCACAAATGCCTATGTTTTTATCAATGTCGACGTAATCATCAAATGGTATGCTCCCATGCAACTGGGAGAGCTAAATTTTCTTCATCTAAAAGCTCGCTAGGAACAGTGTTCCTGCTTTCCGGAAACAACTTGCTATTGTTTTTTGGATCACTTTGGACCATGCATTTAAACACATTCTTGATGCATCGAGGAGGGTAATGGGAAGCTTTTGGGAAGATTCAGTAAGGGGTGTTCAACGACTAGGCATCTGTAGAAATGCTTCAGATTTTTAATGGTGCCTTGATCCATTGGTTGCACCACAGAGGTCATGTTTGGCGGAAAAAATTCAACCGTGACATTTTCCATAGCGGGTATCGATTTATGAGCCGTGCAGTTATCAATAAACAAGATTATTTTTCTGTTTTTTCTTTGGTACGTGCGATTGAGATCTAGCAACCATTTTTCAAAAGATTTGCCGTTACCCATGCTTTCGTGTTAGAACGCTATTCTATAGGCTTTGTTTTGACATTATAAAAACACCTTGGATTTCTTGATTTTCCAATCGCCAGTAAAGGTAACTTCTCAATGCCGTCCATGTTTGCTCCCACAAATAGGGTTATTAGGTCTTTACTGCGTTTTCCCCCACTACATTTTTCACCTTTAAAATCCAAAGTCTTTGCAGGAGTACATTTGAAAAAAAGTCCAGTTTCGTCGACATTAAAAATGTCTTTGTCCTGCGTATGCTCAATGATTGGGAAAAAAATTTCTTTCCACTCATTTGTTGCATCTTGGTCCACACTTGATCTTTCTCCACACACAGACTTAAAGGAAATTTCATTTCTTTCGTTAAATCCGTCTAATCATACGGAGCTTGCGTTGAAATTGTTGTTTCCTAATCTGACAGCACATTCTTCCGCTTTTGCACGAACAAGAGTTCCACTGAGAGGGTTGTTTTTGTCCCGCGCTTGCTTAAACCACTTCAAGACACACTCGTCCACATCAGGATTATCGGGGTCTCTAATTCGTTTGCGATTTCGATTAGATTTTAAAATTTTGTCTTTATTTTTCAAAAAGGTCGATAGAGTTTTAGGTGCTATTCCATACTCTTTTGCGATGATGCATTTCTTCTTTACATCATTTTCTACCTCACGAATCGCAGCAATTTTTTCGTCGAAAGATTAGGTTTTATACGGGACACGGGGCTTACTCAACGACATACTTGCACTGAACTCTCACCACAAAAACTAAAAGCATAATGGAGAAAACTCAAGTGACTACAGTCCTGGTTTCGAAGGTATTGCAACGCATGTAATCTATGATTTATCGCATTGGCGTCATTGGCGAGAGTACGCTATGTCCCTTACAAGGGAAAGGGCGGGGGCCACCCGTATTGAAGAAGAGATACGGGTGGTCTACGTTCTTCCTCTTTTTATCCCTGCTCTTTTCCCTAGAACAGATAAGAATAGTCTCCCACTCCCTTCTCCTCCCTAAACAATTTTCCACAATAGAAGCAAATAACTGGGCCACTTTTCAAATAACTGCATTTAAACTAGATTTTGTCATTTTTGAAAGGGTGAAAACTTCGAATTAAAGACGTTGGAATTCGAAATTTCCACAATAGCTGAAAGTAGCCCGGCCATTTTTCAAATAAACTGCATTGAAACTAGGTTTTGTCATTTTTGAAAGGGTAAAAACTTCGAATTAAAGAAGTTGGACTTCGAAATAACCAAGATTTTTTAGCATTAACTACAAATAATAAACAAAGTCGTTATTTTACATGTGTGTATAAAAAAATGATGCGCATACGTCACAATTAAAAACCAATATGTAGAAAACAGCCAGAAATATTTTAGCTTACTGATTCATAATGAAAGCTTTATATTTCAATGCTTTATAAAAAAAGCCTCTTACAGTTTCTCAATTTCCATTTTACACTGGATAACCGGGCTCCTTTCATAGTGTTGCGTATATCTTTTAATTTGCTAACACTGGTCGCAAAATAAATTATTTCCTCTCTGCAAACTAAATACGTAAAGTGTACACATCTAATATTCCTAATTCTAAATATGTTATCCAAATTCCTCCAACATGTATCATTTTTTCGAGAAGCAGTTTTAATAATAACAAATAATGAAGGGCTATTATATTAATTTGCAATGCTAGATAAAATTGAAATCATGAAAAAAATACTTTCACAGTCTTAACTATCAAATTGATCAAAATGTAGCATGAAAATTCAGTATGTTGATACTTGTATCATGCATTTTTCTTTTTATGACCCCCCCCCCTTTCGTTTTTGAATTTACTATGTGATTACCACTAATATATCTTCATTCCTTATGCCTCTGTAACTCGAGTAATCTTATTTATATATTTATTTACATGTAATATACATATTAGTGTCTACATTTTACGGTTTACAAAATTTGCAATTACGTTTTAGCAAGATTTAAAATGCCTTAATTTTAAAAGAAAACCCTCCTACCAAAAGAATGGTGCGCGATACAGTAATTTCGTTACCATATCCTTATTTAGCACAGTGAAATCTATAAGAATCAAATATTATCTTTACAGAGAGGATTTTGGTGTCGACCAGTGTTACTTATAGTTTCCTTTACGCTACTAGTTGCACAGCACATATTCATCGTAGCAAAAACATTTATTTTATTAGGTTGAGCAAAAAGTTCTGGGAAATTTTTAATCTAATAGTTACCAGAATTTGTATCTTATATAGAAGTACTAGTGGTATATCTATAGGAGTTCAGTTTATCGGCTCCAAAATGCCTATTGAACAATATGATTTGCGTGTGTTGATCAGGTATTATTGGAAAAAAGGTCAAACGATTCTGAAAGTCGTGGATCAGATTAATGAGAGTGAAGGTGCTGGTACAGTAGCAAACTTCCAGCAAATCCGGAATCTGGCAGAAAGTCGTGGACTATGATGGTCTCTCTTTGAAGAATAGTCTTTGTTGCTTTTGTTGTTAATTTGCGCATAACAACGCAACTTTCACAAATTTCCCAGAACTTTTTGCTCAACCTAGTAAAAGTATTTTTGGTGTTCTAGCAGGAAACTTTAACATTCCCTCCCCAACCACAAATCTTCGCTAAAAAAATGGTGCCAATCAAGAATCTGTTTTTTAAAAAAGTAACCCATCTGGCAACACTGAACTTAATGCCGAACAAGAATGATTACTGCTCGCTAAGCGATATTGTCAGTTATGACACCTAACGCCATCTATGAATAAATTTCGGCAATATTACTACTAGTCTATCTGTCAACTAGTTAATTTCATTTAATATTTCGGAAGTTCTTAACATACGAAATTACCCAAGTAATTTGAAGACATTCTGTATAATGCGTGAGTGAGTTTTGTTGAAGGGAAATGGAGAGAACACAATTTTTTAGGGAAAAAAGTGATGTCTAAGATCAGGAAATCTTCTAAAGCAGCAACATCTCCTCTTTTTTTGGTAAATATTTTTTTCAGCGTTCTAAATAATTTTGGATATAGAAAAATTCTGGGTGTATAATACTGGTATGCGTAAAATACTGGGTGGAATGCATTCATATGCCCGCCTTATATTTCGGATAGACCAGCGTCTTGACCCTTTAAAAAAAATCTCTTTTTTTCACAAGGGATCTAATTTAGGAATTTACCACGCATTTTATATTTTAGCACTATTTATCTTGCGCTGTGTAGTGTCACCCAACACATATTATCAAATTAATCATTTTAAAACATTACTGCCAAATCAGCAAATAAAGGTACCTGCTGAATTTTTTTTTTTTTAAATGGCAATGTCGAGAAGATTTATCATTCGTTATTGATTTTCGGTTTTAATAGGGCCTTTCAAAGTTACTCAGAAATAATAATAGGACATTATCTCCTTGTTTTCCATGTTTAGGTTACATCTGCACTCTCACATTAGGTGCGTTCCTCATAGGAGCCCCGAAAACCAAAGAAATTTAAAGACATAATTAAATGAAAAGAAAAGTACCCGGTTAGGCTGATGGCATTGAGCTAACAGGCTATTCACACTAATTTTATATTATACTCTTATTTAAAAGAACAATGCCCCTCGAGAAATAAATTAAGGGGGGATTAGTTTCCACCCTATGTTTTCCATCTTTATATTTAATCAATAAACCTACAAATCTCATCAGGGAAGCGCATTATCAGAATAAACCGATATATCAAATTTGAAACAAATCGGACAGAAAAGCCCATTTATCTAAATTAAGAGGGGTATTAGCCCACCGTACCCCCCTCTTCTTTATACTTAACCAATGAACCTCCAAATCTAATCAGGGAAGCGCCTTATCAGAATAAACCGGTATACTAAATTTGAAGCAAATGGGATAGAAGAACTCATTTATCTAAATTAAGGGGGGGTATAAGTCCTCCCGTTTCCCCTTTATACTTAACCAATGAGCCTCCAAATCTAATAGGGTAGGTGCCTTATCAGAATAAACCGGTATACCAAATTTGAAGCAAATCTGATAACTCCGCATGAAAAACCCATTTATCTAAGTGAAGGGGGAGGGGTTAGGCCCCCGTTTCCGTTTTATACTTAACCAATGAACTCCCAAAACTAATCAGGGAAGCGCCTTATCAGAATGAACATAGAAAAAAATATTGAAGCAAATCGGATATTTCTATCAAGAGTTATCGCGTTACGTACATTCATACATACATATGTACATACTACATACGTACGTACATACAGAATCTGCGGGCACATTAGCTCTCACGTTTTTGATAACCTGTGAGCTAAAAATATGTAAATTGTTGGAAGGTGCCCCAAAATGAAGTGTAAAATCTTGGTTTACATTTTCGCGATTTCCCAGAATTTGATTTTCTGGATAAGACGTGTTTTGAAACTCGTGTCCTCAATTCATTTTTGTTTGCTGTTTATTTGTTTCTGTTTTAAAGCATATGTTTCTGAGAAGGCTATGGGTCGTCAAAAAATGTTGTAGCTATTTTTGGATAATTCTTTTTTTTTTTTCAAAATATTAGGCATTATTCAAAATTTTGGAGTATTTTTTATGTGATTTTAAAATAAAAATGTCCGGTAAAATTGTTACACATAATTCGGAAAATAATTCAATAACTTTAGCTATACAAAAATTAAATCTAATCAACAGTTTCCAATTAATTCTTAATTTGTCCCTTCCTTCGAAAATTCGATGTTTTTTTTTTAAATCTATATTTCTTGAACGTTAGGGGAAAGTAGGGTAATGAAGCTCAGAATGGCAATCCCGCTCACCCAATATCTCTGAACAAAATAGAAATGAAAACGTGCGATCGGTACCCGCACCTAACAAACTTTATGATAAATTCCCAGTAAGGATATAGTGACCGTCGGAGGGAAAGTATTTTTGTGTACTTACGTACTTTGCAGTTGTTTTACTACAAAATTCTACAACATCTAACTTGAAGGTAAATGTACACTCTTATTTTCAAATATTAATTTACTCATTATGTCTACAAAATATAGACATTTAGCTGTACTTTCATGCTTGTATTTATTTTTGTAGTGCGTTGTTACGCCAATTATAATGCACTAGCAGGAATGACAGAGCTATGCTCGGTCAAAATTAGCTTTGTGTTTAGCTCGAAATATTTTTCCAACTAAATCATTCTTGCTGTTTTAGATACAATTAGCTTGACCCTGAGACATAGTGACCCAAAATGACCCACTAATCGATTTTTCTTGAACATGCGACCCTGCCCAATGGTCTTATCATGCTCGGAAACGGTATTATACAAGAAAATTTTCAAAATGTTTTGAAGAGTTTTTTAAATATAATTAAATTGACCCTGACCCATTGTGAGCCAAAATGACCCACTAATCGAATTTTCTTGAACATGCGACCTAGCCCAATGGTCTTCAACAGCCCGAAAACGATAGAATACAAAATTTAGTCAAAATCGTTAAAGCCGTTTTTTAGATAAAATTAGCTGGACCCTGACCCATTGTGACCCAAAATGGCCCACTAATAAAATTTTCTCGAACATGTGACTCAGGCCAATTCTCTTCTCATGCCCAGAAACGGTATAGTATAAAATTTGATCAAAATGTTTTGAGCATGTTTTTAGATTCAATTAGCTTGACCCTGGCCCATTGTGACCCAACATGACCCACTAATGGAATTTTCTCGAACATGTGACTTAGCCCAAACGTCATCTCATGACCAGAAATGGCCGTATATTAAAAAAAATGTGAAAATGCCTGAAAAAAAAATTTTAGATGTAAATAGCTTGACCCTGACTCATAACGACCCACTAATCGAATTTTCTCAAACACGTGACCCATCCCAATGGTATTTTTGTGCCCGAAAACGATAGCTTACAGAATTTCGTCAAAATAGTAGAGACGTTATCTAGATAAACTTAGCTGGACCCCCGGTGACCAAAAAATAACCCACTAATCGAATTTTTTTGAACACGTTACCCATCCCAATGGTCTTTTCGTGCCCGACAATTGTTAGATACAAAATTTAGTCAAAATCGATTGAGCCGTTCTCTACATATAATTAGTCCTGACTCATTATGACCCAAAGTGACCCACTAATCAAATTTTTTCGAACACGAGACCCAATGGTCCCAAACCCAATGGTCTTTTCGTGCCCGAAAACAGCAGGGTGCAAAATTTCGTCAAAATCGTTAGAGCCGTTATCTAGATAACTTAGATTGATCCACGGTGACCCCAAAATGACCCACTAATCGAATTTTCTCGAACATGTGACTTAGCCCAATGGTCTTCTCATAATCAAAAAGTGTAGAATATAGAGTTTAGTGAAAATCGTCAGAGCCGTTTTTTAGATAAAAATAGCTTGACCCACAGAGACCCTAAAATGACACACTAATCGAATTTTCTCGAACACGTGACTCATTCCAATGGTCTTTTCATGCCCGAAATTGGTTAGATACAAAATTTAGTGAAAATCGATTGAGCCGTTCTTTAGATATAATTAGCTTGACCCTGACCCATTATGAGCCAAAATGACCAACAAATCAAATTTTCTCGAACACGAGAGACATCCCAATGGTTTTTTCGTGTCTGAAAATGGTTAAATACAAAATTCAGTCAAAATCGATTGAGCCGTTCTCTAGATATAATTAGCTTGACCCCGACCCATTATGACCCAAAAGGACCCCCTAATCGAATTTTCTCGAACATGAGACCCATCCCAATGGTCTTTTCGTGCCCGAAAATGGTTAGATACAAAATTCAGTCAAAATTGATTGAGCCGTTCTCTAGATATAATTAGCTTGTCCCTGACACATTACGACCCAAAATGACCCACTAATCGAATTTTCTGGAACACGTGACCCATCCGAATGGTCTTTTCTTGCCCGAAAACAGTAGGGTGCAAAATTTCGTCAAAATCGTTAGAACCGTTATCTAGATCAACTTAGCTTAGCCCACGCTGACCCAAAAATGAGCCACTAATCGAATTTTCTCGAACATGTGACTTAGCCCAATGGTCTTCTCGTAATCCGAAACTGTAGAATATAGAGTTTAGTGAAAATCGTTAGAGCCGTTTTTTAGATAAAAATAGCTTGACCCACAGCGACCCAAAAATGACCCACTAATCTAATTTTCTCGAACACGTGACCTAGCACAATAGTCTTCTCGTACCCGAAAATGTTTGGATGCAAAATTTGGTCAAAATCGATTGAGCCATTCTTTAGATATAATTAGCTTGACCCTGACCCATTATGACCCAAAATCACCCACTAATCGAATTTTCACGAACACGAGACCCATCCCAATGGTTTTTTTGTGCCCGAAAACGGTAGGGTGCAAAATTTAATCAAAATCGTTAGAGCCGTTCTCAAGATAAAGTTTACATAAACACACATACACACACAATTTTTGCTCGCATTGTAGTATAAGATTAAAACCCAACATGCCGATAACGGGTAATGGCGCTCGCGTGGAATTCCAGAAGACGTGTTACCAGTGGGCAACTTTTTTTAAATTCAAATTTATTGATTAACACCGCTTTTTTGAAATGGTAAAATTTCCCTGTTTTCGCCTTAATTAATATGTCATTACACAAGGCAAATTTTACGATTTCAAAAAAGTGGTGAAAATAAAAAAAAAACCTAAATTTTAAAAAAGTAGCCCACTATATGTGTAGCACAATATGTGTGCACAATATGTGTAAAGTGGTCGCAAAAAGTCTGCAGTGGTGTGAACAGCCCACACAACTAGATATGTGTTTTGTGTCTTACTTAAATGTTGTATTCAAACTCAGAGTGAAAATAAAAAAACCTAAATTTAAAAAAAAGTAGCCCACTATATGCGTAACACAATATGTGTAAAGTGGTTGCAAAAAGTCTGCAGCGGTGTGAACAGCCCACAGAACTACATATGTGTCTTTTGTCTTACTTAAATGTTGTATTCAAACTCTGAGCGCAATTACCCTACCATGTCGGGCATTACCGCTCAAGCGATTGTTATTTAAATAAAACGATTAAAAAAATTCCTTAAACTTTTATGCAAATTAGTTGATTACAAACTGTTACTTAAACTTTGGAGTTATACTTCGTTAATAAAATATTGATTTTTTGTCTAAATATGACTAGCTATTCATGTTTTCCCTTAAGTGAGCGCCATTCCCCTACTTTCCCCTCACTGTAAATTAAAATGTCTGAAATTCAGACACTTAAGTGTCTGAAATGGAGTGTTCAATTTTCAGACATTTTAAAATGTCTGAATTTTTTCAGACACTTTTTGCGTCTGAATTTCAGACACCAAACGTCTGAATCGCATCCATTTTTTTGTAAGCATCATACGTAGCCATGTTTGACCACGTTGAATCCTGGAAAAATATTTGGCTGTGGTCCTGCCCCTCCCCCCTCCCCAATACAGCGTGATTTTTTTGGTGTTCTCAGTTTTGGTAATACAATTTTCGTTACGCTGATAATTTAAATCTTTTACGACATTGTACTGATTATAATCAATAACTTGAACTTCAGGAGTAGAACAAGATTAAAAAACAAAAAATATTTATCTAAATATTAGATTTTTTTAAATTTATTTTGTTTTTAACCTTATTTTACGTTAAAAGTTCAAAATATTGATTATAATCAGTACAATTTCGAAACAGATTTAAAATATAAGCTGTACAAATATTGCACATCAAATTTGGGGGCACTACAGTCGTAGGGGCACGGGGCACTTCCCAGTTTGCCCATCCTTTAATCAAGAAGTACTTTTGCAAAAAACGCAACCCTGCATTATAGTTGTCTAAATTGAGATGTCCGGCATTCGGGAATATCCGTTGTGGAGGTTAATGGACATTCTCGAATAGCGAACACCTCTATTTAACGAATACTTTTTTAATCAGCAGACATACATATTTGTATATTTTTACCTCATAAAAGTAGACATCTCCAATTATCGGACAAATTCCGCGGTCCCGAAGTTTTCGCTATTAAGGGCTTTTAAGGTACATAGATAAATATATATACTATATATTTTATAATCTTGTCCTACTCTAAAAGTTCAAAATATTTATTATACTCGGTTGAATGTGGAAAAAGATTTAAAATATCAGATGTACGAAAATTGCAAAAATCCCCCCCTCCCCCCCAAAAAAATGAAAACTCATAATTTAAAAATTTGATTTTTTAAAAAATATATTGCCACATAGGCAATTTTACATATACATCACTTGATAATCACAACAGCCATTTAACTATGAATAATGAAAATAAATAAATAAATATTCTACTTTAATAACATTGGGGAAAAAATGACTTTGGTATTTTGTTAAATATATTTGCGTTTTTAAACTTGTCCTACTCTAAAAGTTCAAAACTTTCATTATAATCAGTGCAAGATTTAAGATATCAGCTTTACGAAAATTTCATGCAAAATCCCCCCATCCCAAAAAAATGAAAATACTTATTTAAAAATTATGTTTTTAAAAAATTTATATTTCCACATGGGCAAGTTTTTATGTAGATCAGAGGGTAATCACAAAAGCTATTCAACTATCAATAAAAACAAATAAGTACATATTCTATATTAAAAACATGAGGAAAAAATAACTTATGGTTTTCAAACTTCTTTCGTCTTAAATATATACAGTAACATCTGTCATTTTTGTATTTTTCGTATAAGTGCATATAAATAAAGTTAGCACAATTTTAAATACGAAATCTAGTTATAGGTTTTTACTTTTTCCCATTATAAATTTCAAATTACTTTTTATTAAAAATAATAAAAAAATCAGTATTAGAGTTGATTGCAAATAAAATACATATGTATATTTTTACAGGCAGCTTCATATAATAGACGAGTCTCATTTACTTTGTTTATCTTTTTACGGTTTCGTTAATCTGACGAAACCCTATTCGTCTCGCTTCTCTGTCTGTCTGTCTGTCCGTCTGTCCGTCACAGAGCCCGTTCTCACAAACTATATCTCTTGGAGACTTGAAATTTTGCATACTTATAGCTGAACACCTCACATCAAACGACAAATCCTAAAATTTTGAAAAAGTGTTATATTTAACCCTCTGGGCTCCAACTTGTGTATTTTAATCTTTTTGTTCTAACTAAGCCCCTCATTAAGTTGAAGACTTAAAATTTTGCATACTTATAGCTGAATACGTCACATCAAACGACAAATCATAAAATTTTGAAAAAGTCTTATATTTAACCCTCTGGGATCTAACTTGTGTATTTTAAACTTTTTGTTCTAACTGAGCCCCTAATTGAGTTTAAGACTTGAAATTTTGCATACTTATAGTTGAACACCGCACATCAAACGACAAATCCTAAAATTTTGAAAAAGTCTTATATTTAACCCTCTGAGCACCCACTTGTGTATTTTAATCTTTTTGTTCTAACTGAGCCCCTAATTAAGTTGAAGATTTAAAATTTTGCATACTTATAGCTGAATACGTCACATCAAACGACAAATCATAAAATTTTGAAAAAGTCTTATATTTAACCCTCTGGACTCTAACTTGTGTATTTTAAACTTTTTGTTCTAACTGAGCCCCTAATTAAGTTTAAGACTTGAAATTTTGCATACTTATAGCTGAAAACCTCACATCAAACGACAAATCCTAAAATTTTGAAAAAGTCTTATATTTAACCCTCTTAGCACCCACTTGTGTATTTTAATCTTTTTGTTCTAACTGAGCCCCTAATTAAGTTGAAGATTTAAAATTTTGTATACTTATAGCTGAACACATCATATCAAATGACAAATCATAAAATTTTGAAAAAGTCAAATATTTAACCCTCCGGGTTCTAACTTGTGTATTTTAATCTTTTTGTTCTAACTGACCCCCTAATTAAGTTTAAGACTTGAAATTTTACATACTTATAGCTGAACATATCACATCAAACGAAAAATCCTAAAATTTTGAAAAAGTCTTATATTTAATCCTCTGGGCTCCAACTTGTGTATTTTAATCTTTTTGCCCTAACTGAGCCCCTAATTAAGTTGAAAGCTTAAAATTTTGCATACTTATAGCTGAACACATCACATGAAACGACAAATCCTAAAATTTTGAAAAAGTCTTATATTTAACCCTCTGGGCTCCAACTTGTGTATTTTAATCTTTATGTTCTAACTAAGCCCCTAATTAAGTTGAAAGCTTAAAATTTTGCATACTTATAGCTGAACATCTCACATCAAACGACGAATCCTAAAATTTTGAAAAAGTCTTATATTTAACCCTCTGGGCTCCAACTTGTGTATTTTAATCTTTTTGTTCTAACTAAGCCCCTCATTAAGTTGAAGACTTAAAATTTTGCATACTTATAGCTGAATACGTCACATCAAACGACAAATCATAAAATTTTGAAAAAGTCTTATATTTAACCCTCTGGGCTCTAACTTGTGTATTTTAAACTTTTTGTTCTAACTGAGCCCCTAATTAAGTTTAAGACTTGAAATTTTGCATACTTATAGTTGAACACCTCACATCAAACGACAAATCCTAAAATTTTGAAAAAGTCTTATATTTAATCCTCTGAGCAAATCTTTTTGTTCTAACTCAGCCCCTAATTAAGTTGAAGATTTAAAATTTTGCATACTTATAGCTGAACACATCATATCAAATGACAAATCATAAAATTTTGAAAAAGTCTTATATTTAACCCTCTGGGTTCTAACTTGTGTATTTTAATCTTTTTGTTCTAACTAAGTCCCGAATTAAGTTTAAGACTTGAAATTTTATATACTTATAGCTGAACATATCACATCAAACAAAAAATCCTAAAATTTTGAAAAAGTCTTATATTTAACCCTCTGGGCTCCAACTTGTGTATTTTAATCTTTTTGTTCTAACTAAGCCCCTAACTAAGTTGAACGCTTAAAATTTTGCATACTTATAGCTGAACACATCACATGAAACGACAAATCCTAAAATTTTGAAAAAGTCTTACATTTAACCCTCTGGGCTCTAACTTGTACATTTTAATCTTTTTGTTCTAACTGAGTTCCTAATTAAGTTTAAGACTTGCAATTTTGCATACTTATAGCCGAACATCTTGCATCAAACGACAAATCCTAAAATTTCGAAAAAGTCTTATATTTAACCCTCTGGGCTCCAACTTGTGTATGTTAATCTTTTTGCCCTAACTGAGCCCCTAATTAAGTTGAAGACTTAAAATTTTGCATACTTATATCTGAACACGTCATATCAAACGACAAATCATAAAATTTTGAAAAAGTCTTATATTTAACCCTCTGGGCTCTAACTTGTGTATTTTAATCTTTTTGTTCTAACTGAGCCCTTAATTAAGTTTAAGACTTGAAATTTTGCATAGTTATAGCTGAACACCTCACATCAAACAATAAATCATAAAAATTTGAAAAAGTCTTATATTTAACCCTCTGGGCTCTAACTTGTGTATTTTAATCTTTTTGTTCTAACTGAGCCCCTAATTAAGTTTAAGACTTGAAATTTTGCATACTTATAGCTGAACATGTCACATCAAACGACAAATCATAAAATTTTGAAAAAGTCTTATATTTAACCCTCTGGTCTCTAACTTGTGTATTTTAATCTTTTTGTTCTAACTGAGCCCCTAATTAAGTTTAAGACTTGAAATTTTGCATAGTTATAGCTGAACACCTCACATCAAACGATAAATCATAAAAAATTGAAAAAGTCGTATATTTAACCCTCTGGGCTCTAACTTGTGTATTTTAATCTTTTTGTTCTAACTGAACCCCTAATTAAGTTTAAGACTTGAAATTTTGCATAGTTATATTTGAACACCTCACATCAAACGACAAATCATAAAATTTTGAAAAAAACTTATATTTAACCCTCTGCGCTATAACTTATGTATTTTAAGCTTTCTTTTCTCTAATTGATCCCTATTAAGTTGAAGACTTGTAATTTTGCATACGTATAGCAGAACACTTGCGATAGCACGAAAAATCATAAAATTTTCAAAAAGTCTTATATTATTTACCCACCGTGCTCTATCTAACTTGTGTATTTTAAGCAGTTTTTCCAACCTCCCCCCATTGCAACCGGTGGGTACTTTTCTAACCTTTGCCGACACCACTTTGACCACTCTTTCATATTATGCACATAGCATTACATATTTCAGTTCTACTTTTTACCACCAGGGGGCGCCTACCTATATCGGGTGCTATAGACCCGATCCCCTCGACTAATATATCTACGGATAGGTTGTAAAATGGAGGTTTGTGTAGAATAGACTGGGCCCCCTGGTTGCGAAATGTGGAAGTAACAGATTTCGCAAAACGATAAAGTGTTTTGAAAGAAATATTAAACGAAACCCTCTGTGCGATCTGTGATCCCACTTACCCACTTGTTTTAATCTGCGGTTTTATGCCAGGAAGTAAGAAAGCATTAGGTCATCTTTCAAAGTTTTTTTTTCTTTACTTCCTTGTGGCCGTCGTTTACTGTGATATAAGAATTATCCATTAAAACTAAGAACTGACATTGAATATATAATTCGTAATAAAAAACAACGTCATATGTTTAAAAATATATACTTCTAGAATTAGTGGGGTTTTTTGCGAACAGATTCAAAACTAATTAAATTTCATGCAGGATTTTGTTTAGTACAATAAATAAAATCATAAAATACACTAATTTTAGTACAGGCTGTACAGTGATAGTCTTTCAGGCTTACAGTCAATCTTCGCGCACAGAACTAAGAACCCTTTAGTCCTTGACATAAAAATTAAGTTACTCTCTCTCATACACAAAGTCGCCCTGGGTCACGTGTCGGCCCACATTGGCATTGAGGGCAATGAGCGGGCTGACAGGTTGGCTAAAGAAGCAACGGCTAGAACATCAATAGATTTTATCCTTCCCCTTCCCCCCTCACACATTCGCAGAAGGTTGAATCAAAAAATCATCTCAGAGTGGCAAATTTATTGGGATGCGTCTACCAAAGGTAGATACACATACGATCTCATACGTATAGTGTCAAGAGAAATGTACTTTCTCTCACCAGCAACTACAGCATTCCTCTCTGGCCATGGACCATTCAAAGAATACTTGAAACGTTTCTATCGGGCAGCCACCCCCTTCTGCGAGTGTGGCGAGGTCGGCTCTCCAGAACATAGCTACTATCACTGCACACTTACCCAAGCCTGGCATATTAAACGCCCCCGCATCCTTCCCAAAAATTGGCTTTCCAATATTCTAACAAGACCCCTTCTTATAGGGAAATTAAATAGAATTTATAAATTTCAAATGGAACTAACAAACCTCACCTCATAGACCTGCATGGTGCTGCAACTTACCCACAGCCTTGTGGCTACTCCTCCACAATTAACTGGACTTTTTGTGTGATCCAGCACACTCCACGCTCACCCATTCTGCTCACCCGCCCCTTGTCGCGAGGGAGCAGCCTGTGCTCCGGCGGGAGGAGCTTGTATTGTACATATTATTATTTTTTTTTTCTGTTAACGAATCCCCGCGTGTCGGGGAGCACTCCGGGTGGGGCAAATAGAGTCTACATCGGACCCTTGAGGTCTGGTGATTCTGTCCCACTTAGGCAATAAATAAATAAATATAAAGAAACTTACTTCAGTTGCTGCAAGAGGTAAGAAAAATTCCTCGATTTGAAATTTCAAAAACTACCCCAGTGAAGGAGAAGGGCTTGCATCATTTTAGTACGAAATTCCATAATATATCCGACTAGCCATATTTAAAGAATGAAATGTTTCATCCTCAAAATAGGATCCGCCAGACAAAAGTTTCTTTTTTTTGCTAGCTTCGACAGGACGAAGATGAATAACACAATATTATTGATATAAATTAATACGAATTAACACTAAGTCCATTGCACACGCTTTGTAGAATTTCCGGGTGTAATCTTCAAGCGTCGTCTACTTCTGTTCTGTGTCTATCCCGCCCTTATATGGACGGCAGCTTCTAAGAGACATTTGATGTCAAGCACACACGTCAGATGTATGTATTCAATAAATAAATAATCCAAGTGAATACGAATTTAAATCACAGAACTTCACATTCCGCGAAAAACGAATTAAAATACACGCGTACATAAAAACAAACTTCGTTTGAATTACAACGTATACCAACTTTGAACGAAGACATCTAAAACGCATGCGCGACTGGCAGTGCCCCAGTGCCCCCTGGTGGTTATTGCGTCGGAAGAATCAAAACGTCTTAAATTAAGACACGTTTAAAGCAATGAAGTGTCTTAAAATAAGACGTTTGCGGATATTTTAGACATTATTCTCAGTTCGTTTACAGAATGGTCATAGTAAGACGCTTATGTATCTTAAATTAAGACATCTATAGTGTCTTAATTTTCAGATTAAGACACTTAAGTATCTAAAATTCTTTTTTCAGTGACATATGTGTCTAAATTTAAGACGCTTCTATTTGCAGTGCTAATAGCCATATGTTTAACTTTTAACTAATGTCACAGAAATTGTCACATAACTAGTGTGAAGCGGTCTGTGAAACCGTTCCATCGAAAGATGAATAAAAGTCGCGAATAACTCATAGGATGTCGTTTTTGTACTAACCTTTTTGTATAGGAGTGTTATAATTAAAATTCACCTATTCAAAAGTCGCTGGTGTTAGTACTAAAGTAACAAATGAAACAAAATTTCAGTATTCTTTGTAGCTAAACTGAAATTTGCAAGTTAAACTATGAAAATTGAAAAAAGCACCGGTCTGTGAGACCGGTAACATCAGTTAAAGATTAATCGCAATCCCATGAGCATGCAATAAGAGAGGAGGGGGAATTCAAAAAGGTATGCTTTCTACCACTATGAATTTAAATTAACCTTTAACTGATGTCACAGAAATTGTCACATAACTAGTGTGAAGCGGTCTGTGAGACGCTCCATCGAAAGATGAATAAAATCGGCGATGAACTCATAGGATGTTGTTTTTGTACTAAACTTTTTGTACAGGAGTGTTGTAATTAAAATTCACCTATTCAAAAGTCTCTTGTGTTAGTACTAAAGTTCTAAACAAAACAAAATTTCAGTAGTGTTTGTAGATAAACAGAAATTTGCAAGTTAAACTATGAAAATTGAAAAAAGCACCGGTTTGTGAGACCGGTAACATCTGTTTTAGGTTAATTATCTTTTGCTATTACAAAAGAAATTCAACAAAGTAAGTTCGTTTATGCTGAAAAGAGGCGGACCATCGAAATTTTGGGCACAAAAAATAGTTTGCACCCTAATCGTAGATTATCGCACTTATTGCCCTTGAGGGGCACCGGTATATATTATATACCACCTACGATTAATGAAGTTTTACACCAGAAAAATTTTATTAAATTTTACTTTTCGAGCTTTGGTGAAAAAAAGCCGCAAAATTGCTTTTACTTATTTTGAAATAGAATTTTTCTAAATTTCCGGTGGGAATTCAGCATTATACAAACGCAACTGCTTGCCCCTCAAGGGGTTAAAAAATACCGTGAAGGAGAAATGTATGAGTACAATACGTATTACTAAATGAACAGACGTAAATGGAAGGGTGAGAATCATTGCATTTAGTTAGATTCTCATTATTTTTGGAATTTCTTCACAAAAAAAAAAAAAATAACTTGGCAGTTTCAAATATCATGTTATACAAACACGATAAATATTTCTGCACGAACTTGAAAAACATACGCATCCCAAAGAAAATACGATTTTATAGATAGCATAGTCGTAAAATTAAAATATCCATCTGAAAGTTTAAAACACATGTAATATAAAGGAAATACTTTAGGCGCAGATGATAAATGGGCAAAATTATTATAAATACAGCTCATATTCAAAATATTAGAATAATTACTTTTTTTTACAAACTGAAAATATCATTTGGCAAATTTAATGTATTTTTATGCAAATATGCAAACGATATTTTTATTAAGAACTTATTGTTGATTAAGCTTATTTATTATCTTAAAATTAATATCATTTTTGAAAAGATTAATTGAAAAAAAAATTATTTTGAAAAGTCAAAATATTAGAATATTTATTCAAGTGGTTCAAAATATTAGAATATTTCACATTAATTCTCTTTTAATTATTACCAATTCATAACTGGTGGCATCATGGATTAAATTAAGACGATTTTATTTAAAGTCAATATTCTCTTTGCAGTTTGTTTGTTTTTTCGTCTTAAAATGGGTCGTGTGAGTGATGTTCCTGAATCTATTAAACTTAGGATGGCTGATTTGTGTTGGCACGGTAAAAATCAATGTTATATAGCATTTTTTTTACACTGTTCGCAATCAAGCGTTAATAAAATACTAACGCAATATTTAAAAAATGGAAAATTTCAAAATAATCGCCGAAATGGCGGCCGAAAACTAAAAACATCTGCTAGAGGTGACAGGTAACTGAAGAGTATAGTTAAGAAAAACTGTTTTAAAAGTGTGCGATTCTTGCACCGAAAATAGAAAGGAGAAGAGGTTAAAGTTTCTACATCGAGAACATTAAGATGTCGCCACAAATTTAAGTTTGAATCTCGAGTACCGAAAACAAAACCTCTCATGACTGCAAAACAAAAGCTTATAAGATTGAATTGGTGGAAATCAAGACGCTTATGGAGCAAAGAAGATTGGAAAAACATATTAGTTAGTGATGAAATTATGCTGTATAGATACAAAACATACTTGATTATTTTGGGGGGTTCATTGGTTATGTATAAAGGGGGGATGGGGAATAACCTCCCCCCCCCTTAATTCAGATAAATGGGTGTTTTATGCAGAATTATCAGGTTTGCTAAAAATTTGGTATACTGGTTTATTCTGACAAGGCGCTTCTTTTATTCGATTTGGAAGTTTATTGGTCAAGTATAAAGGGGGGGGGCGGTGGAGGGCTAATCCCCCCTCAATTTAGATAAATGGGTTTTTCTATCCAATTTGCTTCAAATTTGGTATACTGGTTTATACTGATAAGGCACTTTTCTGATTAGATTTGGAGGTTAAATGATTAAATATAAAGGGGGGAAATGGGGGGTCTAATCCTTCCTTAAATTAGCTAAATGGATGTTTCATGCAGAAATGTCCTGTTTGCTTCAAATTTGGTATACAGATTTATTCTGCTAAGGCGTTTCCCTGATTATATTTTGAGGTTCATTGTTTATGTATAAAGGAGGGAAACGGAGAGCTAATACCCCCCTCCCCAAATTTATTTATTTTTCGAGGGGCAATGTTTTTTCAAATAAGATTATAATGTACAATTATTGTGAATAGCTTGTGAGCTCAACGCCATCAGTTTAACTTTGCACTTTCCTTTTAATTTTTTTCTTTGCTGAGGACGTTATGCAGAAATCTATTGAAACCGGTATGCTATACTTAGTAAATCTTTTGGACCGCGCAAAGCATTTCTTTACTTATAATATACAGCACCAAGTCTGATGTTAGTTATCGAGCTATCACAATCTTGAATTTTTATTTCATAATGTGGCAAAATTCAATGTAAAAAAAGTTTCATTTGTAAAATAGTGTACAAAAACACAAACATTTTCTGTTATTTTTTAAATGAAATAGCAATAAATTAAAAAAAAATTAACTAATAACTAAAGAACAAAACAATTTATATAATTTTTAAAAAGAAAATAAAAATAAACATTTATTGATAAATAAACAACAATAGCCGGGTTACCATGTCAAGCAAAATAACGCCATTTTTTCGCCAATTAGGTACTCCGGTGCGTATATGTCACCTGTGCTTAATTTTTCTTTTCGTTCGTTAAAAAAAAAAAAAAAGACTGAAGAGAAAGACATTACTTTTAAATGTTTCAGTTTTAAATGAAGGTTTTGTATTTTAAATAAAATGAATAAAAGGGTTATAATTTAAATAAAATTAATGAAAAATACAAAAAAAAAAGCGACGAGGAAAATGTTCAGCGATTTTTCCCGCTAACATAACAATACCGAGTTCTTGATTTCTCTGTCAGAATTTTCCGATTAGGCGACAGATTGTTCAAGTAAACTGAGTTATGAATCAAAGTAACATGATGCATTTCTTAGCATACATTTAATGAAAACCAAATTAGTTTAAAATAATAACCTTTTCTAAAAAGAAATATATATATATATGTTATGATTAAAATTTGAGTTGCCATCATTAGAGAAAAGTGTTTAAAATTAGAAAAAAAATAATGTCTAAAGAACTAATTCAAATTTTTAAATTCTAATACCAGTTTTGAAATTTGCAAATCAATGCGGATTTTTGTTGTTAAATTCACAGCCTAATATTCCATATTTTAGGAGAAATCGCGATGAAACATTATCAGTCATTTAATCAGTCGTTTCATAAAATCGTCTCATAACGTCGCTTCATAAAGTCGTTTCATAAATTCGTTTAATTAGGATTTTATAAATATAGGGTAGATATCACTTTTTTATGGACACGATAACTCCCATAATTCTGAACAAATCTTTTCCAAACTGATATATAAAATCAAGGGGTAGTAAATTCCGGTCAAATTCCCTAATGGACAAAATCGGACCAATGGGGTGGAAATAGGGAGGGGTTTTGTGAAAACAGAAAACCCCAAATAACTTTTTAATTACAATACATATCAAATCAGTTTAAAATTATTATTGCTTCTACTAAAAGGGCCGAAAATTTACGTATCACAGATTTTTGATAAAATTAAAAATGTGCTCAAGGGGCGCATAAAATATGGTTTTAGGGAGAAAAAAATTCATAACTTCCTCAATTCTTAAAATATTAAATTCACTTAAACTTATTATAAATCTTATTATCTACAACTTTTATATTGACGAGTTTTTGGTAGGACAAACTCTTACCGCAAAAAAAAGTTAAAAACGAAAAAAATGGGGGAATTGATGAAGAAACAAACTTTGTCAATTCACAAGATATCCAATCCGTTTAGATTTATTGTACATATTCTAAATATTATCTACTATTTTCATATTGACAAGTTTTTGATCGGGACAACTCTTACATCAGAAGAAATTAAACAAAAATAGGAGTTGACGGAAAAATTATCGTATTAAGTGTGTACTCAAATCCAAGCGGCTAATTTTCTGATTCATTTTTAAATTCATTTTTGCTCTCAAACGCATCCAATTAGCAGGTTCTCTTATTCAGAAACTATATAACGTGCTATATTGATCAATATTTTGATAAAGGCAAAATATATTTCAATGATATAAAAAACTGGTGGAACCAGAAAGAAAAGTAAAACTAAATCTAAAAATGTTACATTAAAAAATTGGCAAATAGTTTCCGTCTAAAAAAATAAGTAGTGTGTAGAAAAGTAATGGAACCAGATTATCTGTAAAGCTCATGAAATTACCCAATGAACATGAGAGATCGTTCAGTGCGAAGTATGGGCCAAATTACATTCTAGGGATTACTGATAAACCTGGAAGATCAAAGCCCTAAGTAAGTCCTAAACCCTAAGCATGTACTATTGAACCATATGCTAACTACTTTTTAGGCTTAAGTCCATTGACATAAGGTTCCATTTTCACAGTAATTACATGAAATAAAAATTATTACGTTAAATGTGTTATGTCAGAAGTGTTAAAAACAACAATTCCGCAACAACCTGACTATATTAATGTTGTACTTAAAATATTACTTCATGGTTTACATTCTTATACCTTTGTGGAGTTTAGCTTGACTTGCTGCAATCATGTCTACAATTCTGGGCCTGACAGACATTATTTAGCACAAAAGTACACATTCTGTTTACTATACGCAGTACTCATTTTGAGTGGATAATATGATTCTGAATATAACGCACCAGTAAATCTCAGGCACATTTTCAGCTATCAACAAAAATTTGGATTACAGATAATCTGATAGCATTACTTTTCTACGCACTACTTACTTTTTTAAACTGAAACTTACTTGCCAATTTTTTATTGTAATATTTTCAGATCGAGCTTTACTTTCTCTCTTGTTTCACCAGTTTTTTATATCATTTCACACTTTATTCATATCCTTTCAGGAACTTAATCAACCAACTTCGACTAGCCAAACAACCGACACAACTAAACAACCAGTGACCTCAATCAACCTTCCCAACCAATTGCCCCAATCAAAAGGACACAGAAACATTGGTTCACCAGTATATTTCAAGAGCTCTCATGACCCCATAGTTATTGCCAACCACCATATGGGGATATTGACTTATACTTTACTCAGGTCTGGCCGCCAGACTATGCTTTAAACTAAATTTTATACATGGTGGGATTTCTTTTTTACTGCTACGTACCTACGCCCCTCTGGTTTAAGGTGCTATGCAGTATCCTAGGTCAACCCCTCAAACACACAAAAAGCTAGGGTAACAAACAGTCATAAGAAATGAATTAAAACTGCAAAAAAAAAATGTAAAAAAGGAAAATCTCTGTTTTGGGGACTTAATGGGAATTTAAAATTAAAAAAAGTCTGAAAAAGACTGAATGGAGAAAAATGATAAAAAGGGATTGAAAATATTATACATTACAACTGTAAATAATATAAAAAATATTGCTAATATTGGATATTTATAAAATGTTTTGTAGGTCAAACTAAAATACCGCGATAATGACTAACATATTTACATCTAACTGTAACCATTGATCAAAAAATCAGGAAAATTGGGAAGTAGGTGTCATTTGTAAAGTATGCATTAATTAAGGAGATAAATTACGTAAACGAGTCAATTGACAATTGGTGTATTTGGTACTGATAAATTATATAATTGAGCCTACAGACAATTGTTACCTGGCGTCGTTTAGGGCATAATTAATTTAACCGTAAGCACACGTACCTATCTATATTATAAAGGACAAACATATCTGTGCGTAACGCATACGTCATTCTGCGAATGGCAACACTTTGAAATTTGAAATAAAATTTTGATTTTAAAATTTTCTTTACTGCAAAATTTTAAACTTCTAAACATAGCACATTTTAAATTTTTACACCGTTGTACGAGGAAAAATATGCTCTTTTAAATGCAATTTGTTTGAAAGCTGTATCTTAGTTTAATTTTGAGATATTAATTTTTTTGTAGTTTTTAATACATTTTTTGTAATTGTGGCAACTGAAGTACTCCTTTTGTTGAAAGTCATTGAGGGTTAAAAGTAGAGGGAAAATAATCACGGAGGAAAGAAAATGATATATTACTGTACCTTTTGTTGCTATTTTCTCATAAAAACTGAAAAAAAAAAATTGAAATTATAATGTGTGCTATGTCAACGATTTTTTAAGTTTTCAAATATCGCACATTTTCAGTTTTTACACCGTCAAATAGAGAAATAAAATCTACTTTCAAATGCAATTTGTTTGAAAATTGTATCTTAATTGGCTGAGTTATTATGGTTTTTAAATAACTAGCCGCCCGTGGCGACCAGTTTGGTCTCCCTTAAATGTATGCTAGGCATTGTATCATGTTACTTTTATTCATAATTTTATTTACTTGCTCAATCCTTCGCCAAATTGGAAGATTCTGATAGAGAAATCAAGAACTCGGTATTTTTATGTTAGTCGGGCACAGGTGATAAATCGCCAAACATTGTACCCGTTGCATTTACCCGTTGTTCATTAATTTAGATTAAAATATAATCCTTTCACTCATTTTAAAATGGATAACTTTATTTTTAAACTGAAACATTTCAAATTCATGAATTTCACTTTAAAAAAATTTAAAAAGAAAAGAAAAGAATAAATACCATAAACCATTTAATTTCAACATCAAAGCATTGTTTTAATTTACCACTCGAAAAATAAAAAATGCTATTGGCGAGAATTGCGCCCAGCTAACATAAAAGTACAAACTTTTTGCGATCATAGCAACTTTTATGTAGCTTTATTCGAAAAAAATATTTTGATGAAATAGGTTGCGAGAAAATACGTTGCCAAATTTTTTTTCATGCCAAGGACCTTTTTTCTATTTCGCCAAGTACCTATACTGGAAAAATACCTTTATTTATTTATTTATTTATTGTATTTTAAATGAGATGAATAAAAGACGGCACAAATGTCATATACGCACCACGTTGGCGTGATGTTTTTCTGATGCCAATGTCATATACGCACCGAGGTACTTAACTGGCGCCAAAGTGCCGTTATTTTACTTGATATGGTAACCGGATGTTGTTTATTTACTTTTATTTTGTTTGTTTTTTTAATTATATAATTTTTTTTTGTTATATATGTATTAAACTTTTTTTTATTTATTGTTATTCCCTTTTTTAAAATATTGCACAATAACCAATGAGATGCCTTTCATTCAGCTGTTGCCATTAAACAATTAAAAAATAATCGCGATTTCTGTGCCACGTACGATAGCATAATATATATAGATTTTCAAGCATGAATTATTTTTAAATTTATCTATCACGTGTAGCTCGATTACGAAAGATTAATTCGTTTGCTCTTAAAACAATGTAAAAAGTTCAGCATTTGTTTCCGTCTACTGATCCATAACAAAATTTAAACTTCCTCTATAAAAAAAATAAATAAAATAATGTAAATAAGAAACAAATTAACAGACATGTGATTGAACCACGCGCTTAAAGCATTGAAATGATCGGAAAGACTGCCGTAAGTCGCAAAATCTTGGGCTAATAACTCCTGGCATGCGGTGGCATGTGAAAGTATCGCTTTTAATAAATTTTAAAACTATTTGATTGCATAATTGATATTTCAGATAAAAACTCTTTTTCATGTTAGTGGACAATCTAAAATATATATTACATATAAAAAAAGTAAATACAATTAAAAAGCAAAGAATGGTTTTCACCTATACTCTGTAACCCGAGGAGCTCGGGTTCGATCCCCTAGTTTTTGTAACGTTACCACACGTGTGGGGTAAATCTCACCTCATTTTGTCTCCCATGTTTTTTTTTTTGGCTAAATGCGTTTGTCTACTACTCTATATTGTAAAATGCATCAGTACTACTTCTTTTTAATCCCTTGGGGACGAGCGACCGGTATTCGTGCCGCGTAAGTTGCTCAGAATCGGTGATTATTCTCACCAGTAAAATTGTATATTAAATTTTACCTTATTTAATCCGAGAATTTTCCCGATTCAATTAGGCAAATATTTCTGTTTTAAAAATCCGGTGAGTAAACATTAAAAATTCTGTAAAAGACGCTCGTCCCGAAGGGGTTAAGGAAAAATCAAGCGCTTGATATTTATTTTCCAATTTTGTATTCCAAGCTTTTATTTAACCCTTTCTGTAAAATTATTTTAGTGTGTGTTATCCCGTAAAGAATGGCAACGTTTGTACACGCGCGGGATTATTTAATCATATTTTAGGCATATTTCTCCCTTCTAGCCAACAAAGAAAAGACATTCCTTCATACAACCTTTCTCAACCTTGACCTTGAAAGGTACAAGGAAGGTGAGAAGTGTCCTCGAGAAATTTATCATTTCTTTTTCGGAGAAAAAATGGGAATGTGGTGAGATTTACACCAGCGCGTGTGCTGACGCGTTAAAAAAAGGGATAAATTCATTCTTTGTTTTTCAAGCGAACCTATTCCACATTCTAATTTACAGAGAATTGGCGTAATTTGGGACCAAGTTTTTTGGACACCTTTCGCTACTTTTAACGTTATACCAACTCTATACTAAAATGTATGGTATTGCGCCATTTCTTTCAAACCTGAACTTGCAAAGATTTTTGGTACTTTTCCAGTATAGGGACCTTAGCGAAATACAGAAAATGGCCTTGGCTGAGAAGGAAATTTTGCAACATATTTTCTGGCAACCTATTCACTGTTTCATTTCATATACACAAGCATTTTTTTTCAAGGTTTATAGAATTTATTTAACATAAAGATCCATTTATCTAATTTTATATAGAAAGATAAGTAATTTGTATATAAAAACATTAATAATAGACATATTTAAAATACATATATAACTAAACAAAAAAATCCATCAATTTTGTTTTTATAACTGTTTATATCATTTGGCAATTAACAGAAAGTTCTGACGCCCGAATTGTGCGAAGCTTTTAAAAAAAATGCAAGGCCCCTATAGTTGAAAAGTACCATATTTTTTTGTATAATATTTATTTGTGCTTTTATTTTTAGTATATTTGTATTGATTTCATAAAATAGTTATCGTAACCCTGCAATTTTGAAAATTTATATTCTTGTAATGATTATTTTCGTGCCAACAATATTAATTTTTTTTTTTAACTCGCGAAATTGAATTTCATTTGGCATTATAATGACGTAATTATAGTAAGGTGTTTCAGCTTTCAAAATTAAAATGCATGTTTCATTTGGGGAATAGGAGTGTACGATTTCCTTGATAATACGCAGGAAAATGCAATAAATACAACTAAATGAAGTAGCATTTACTGAAAATTTATTTCGTATGTCATAAAAATAGATCTTTCACTTTATGGATGATAATAATAAGGATTATTTTCAGACTATCAGGAGTCTCTCTTCAGAATAAAACACCATTATAAAGTTATGTCAGTTAAACAGAAATTGACGTCATACCTAGCAAACGATTTTTTTTATTATTATCATTTCCTAAATTGTTTTCTTGAAATTAAAACTCGCGTATTAAAATAGATTTTTTAACTTTAAAAACATTCAAATGCAGATACTACGTCATTTTAACACGTGTTTAGTTAAAATTTTTACACATATATAGGTAAAATTTTCATTTTCTCATTAGAATGACGTCGATTTCAAAAATGCAAAAATGTAGCGAAAAATTTGAATTTTTATTGGCTTGTAAAAACAAAATACGCGTGTTATCACTTTTTTAAAATTATTGTGCCGCTTTTTAGGGTGTGGCAACAGGAAAGAAACGATTGAACTAGAAAATTAAAAAAGGAGATATTTCTCTATTGTTAAATTATGGAAGGTATAGGGCTATCGAAAGTTTAAATGGGTGCCATTCCTTTATTATTGGATATTTTTTGTCCCGACCTTCGAAAGGCACATTCGTAAATTAAAAGCTTTCGAACAAGCTATTACTCATCACTGAATGTTTACTGGTTTGGATTGTAATTGAATTGTTGTCTTTTCATCATGTTTCAAAACGTTAAAGATGAGGCTGAGCACTACTAAACAGCACTATCGTGATGTTTGATAAATTCTGTTAAAGTGGGCATTTTTAAATGAATTTCCCGAAGCTGTTGTGCTGGAAACGAAAACAAATGGTCGTATTAAGAAAAGAATTGTTTGTATATCAAGTTCTAATTAATTGAACGAAAAATAAAAACACAGGTCGCTTATAAATCTGTTCAAAAACTCGTGTCAGTAAGTTTCATGTTTTTACTTACTTTTAAAAATGAGTCTAAAAATGTGTTTGAAAATTTCAAGTTGTTGAGCATAAAAAAATATTTTTTTGAATTCTGCGCCTTAATATGATTCTGACAAAACCAGCTCTTACAGAAAAATGAAATTATAAATTCGTCAAAAGCGACCAGATAAAAATGTTACTGAGTTTATCTCTAATCTTGATTTAGTTTTTGTTGGTGAAATTAGTACTTAACTTCGAAATCTACCTCCGACTGTAGGCCGAGCCGGTAGGGATTTTTTAAGTTTGGAGCTTTGTGTATAAAATTGTTTCAATAAAAGTAACTCGACGTAATTTTTTCCCGAAATTGAGACTAATGTTTTATATAAATATGTAGCAAAAAATTAATCTGCAAACGTTTCTACGGTTGTTATTATTTTTTAAACTATGTCTCTGGATTTTAGATTACCTACCGTCCCTCAAACTAAAATTATATAGACAAGTTAGAAATTGCACGCCAAATGTGGCAAATGTGGTGCGTTCGTACTATAATTAGTTTTATAAATATTTTTTGCACCGCATATTGTACTGAATGTATATTTTAGTGCACTTCATAAGTGGATATCAATTTCATTCTGTTCGAAAGGCTGAAACATCATTAAAATGCACTTGAAGTAATTTTTTCCTCTTCGCCGTAATGTAACGGAAAGTATTTGACTGTCCCTGTAATTTAACTATACATCCGATTTTCATAAAATTTGAAATGGCTGGACAAAATTTTGCTACAATTACATATTTAAAATTTTAGACCATTCGGTTGGGTAGTTTTTGCTCTGTTACATGCGGACGGACGGACAGACAGACAGACCGAACACGCGACTATAGATAGTACGCGTTTATAAAATTACGAAAGCACCTAAAAATCACTCCAGATGCAGCCGTCGAATTTTTTCTACTTTTTTCTCATGCAGAATAACTAAACTAGAGAAAAAATGGTGTAATTCTTTGAATGGAAATTTACTGCAGTATTTAAATCAGCATTTTAACTATCAATTTCAAGCGTTGTGGCTTTATTGGTAGTCTTACCGTCACCAAGGTTTATTCCTGCACTTTCGAGGTAATTTTTTTTTAATCCCATGTAAATAACTGTTTCTAAAAAATCAATGAACATTGTGTCTCTCACTTAGGATTAACATGGTAATTTTTCTTATCATCCCATCCTTACAGTCCCTGCCTTCCTTACCCTCGCTTTCTTACCATCCCTATTCTATTTCACTATTAAATTCATGGCAAAGAACTCACTTGGATAGTGAAGTAATAAAACGGTGATGCTGAATAAGAAAATTTTCTACTTATAGCTACGAGAACATGAAAGTTTAAAAATGCTATTTTTTTTAAGTTGAATTTAAACTGTTTCTTATTCACAAAAGTTAAAATTATCGGAGAATGGCTCACATGTATTTTGTTATAAATCATCATTTTTAAAACTTTTAAGTATTGAGACACTCTAAGCTTTCATTTAAAAAAAAGTAAATAGCTTTTTTTATTATACTGTTTTAATGAAATCTTAGTAACGAATTCTTTTAAAACAATGAACTTATATATTTTTTATTTCTTACCTGTGTGAAAAGTATTTTCTTCAATAATAGCATCAAAAACTAAATTAGTTGAAAATATTTTGCTTTTGTGTATTTTAAATGTAAATCCACATGTAGGAAATATTTCAAGCTAAAAATAAATGCAGCCGTGTTTAGTACATGTTCACGTTTACTTATCAGATTACATTGGCATCAATACCAATTATGTAATATTTGATTGTTATTATTTAATAATAGATATTTTTAGTACATAAACATTTTATTTTTTCGATTAACTGTAACCTCTCGTTTTCTGTTCGTGATCATCAGTTGGAGAAACAATGTTCTAAATATTTATTGTAATTACTTGCTACAGGCCTTATCGTCCCTGTGATATTCTTACCGTCTCTACGCTTATATTTCTGTTTGCAACCATGAAATTCTTAGTAACAGATTTTAAATAAAAAAAAAATTATACCTGGTAGGTATATGTAATAAATTAGCATGCCTGGAACATGTGTGTTACAAGTAAATAATAATAAAATAATTCAGCATAAAATAATATAAACTGTCAAATTTCAGACTTTAAGACAATGTTATACCAAAAATTTGTTCTAAAAATACTACATTGTTATTATTCTTATTTAAATGTTCTATGGGTACTATGCGAATTCATTATAAGTAAAAATTTAGAAGAAAATAAAAAGTTAGAGAAATAAAATGTCAAAGGGACATTAAGGATAATTAAACTCGCAAGTTTAACTTTGTTCTTCAGTTAAATAAAATATTATTAGAAAGTATCACTGCTGATTCTTTTTTCTTTATTTTGAATCATTAAGGCATTGTTCTATAAGTTTCAAATTTTATTTTATTAAGTTTAATTTCAGCAGATTTTCATTCCAGAAAGTTACAATTATGTGAGAATGCCTCATATACGATTTCACTTACCGAGAAAGTTTACTCGTCTATGACTTTTCAAAATATTATTACATTTTATACAAGCAATTGTAAAAATTGTTTTCCAATATCTTTATTTTATTTAAAGTTATAAACGATAGTTATGTTCCTTTTTACAATCTGTATTTTTCAGTTAAAAAATGCTTTCCTATATAAAAATTGTCTGCTTTGGAGTGCATTACCACCTGTTAAAATGTGTCCAGTATTTTTTAATCCCACTGTATAGTGTATTTGCAGATATCTGGAAATACTATATTCATTAGAATGAAAAAGTATGAGTTTCTGATTACGAGCATTTAAATAAATAATTTGTACAAATTTCACAAATGAACATAAATAACCACCAAGCAATTACTGCATAAAACACAAAGGCTTTAAATTTCATATCCTTCTACAAAACACTCATCTTAAGTTCAAGGATTTTCCTGCGTCGAGACGATAAAGATGAATGACGTTTTTCATATCTGGCTATTTACAAACATTACTTTATCAAAACCAAAAACTAGGATAGATGTCAAATAAAACTATTTCCAGACGATTTTTTGACTCTTGAATTTTCCTAGAATAATATGAAGCGCTATATTCAAAGTAGATCAAGCACTGATGAACGAAATTCTTAAGATCAGAAGGCTATTGATATGAAAATGCGTTGTTGATATGAAAAATCTACAAACATAATGCAAAAAAGGTCTTTATAAAATTCAAACAAAATTATTCTAAATTTACAAAACAAAATAATTAAAATATTTTTTAATGATTAAAGTAATAATTTTGGTTTTTGGAATTTAAACTCTTTAGAATTGTTAAGGCTTGTTCTAATGAACCTAAGGTAACATAAAGAGAATTTCAAGCTCTAGTAACAGACAAAATAATAAGCTCCAACTAAATTGCAAATGTTAACTCATATTTTATTATCGCCCTGTATAATGGACGATTTCAGTTTTAATAATTTTCTTTATTTATTTATTTATTATAGTTTAAATCTTGATAAGCGTCATTTGTAATCTGTTTTTAGTTCAGTTTTAATAATTTTATTTATTTATGCACTTAATATAGATTTTAAGATTGATAAGTGTCATTTGCAATCATTTTAAGTTCAGTTTGAATAATTTTATTTATGTACATATATCATAGATTTTAAGTTTGATAAGTTTCATTTGTAATTGTTTTAAGTTCGATTTTAATAAATTTATTTATTTACTTATTCATTTGATTTGATTTGATAAACTAAAAGGGACAATGCTCAGACGAGAAAACCAAGTGTGTAGAGCATAGTATTCCTCCGGGTTCCCTTTATTAAGGTAAACAACAACAAAAAAAAACGGTATACAATGTTCAACCGGAGCTAGTTTAAAAAAAAATAGACTAGTGTAGTTAGACCGAGATATATTTAAAGTAATCTCGGTAAAGGTAATGTTAATGAAAATTGCATTCAAGGGTCGGCTTGTGAAGGACATTCGCCCCCGGAACATCGAAATGCCCCTCTGGATAACGTGGGATTTTATTCTAATTAATGGTGTAGAAATACAATTCCCGACACAAGTGATTACGCGGTCGGGAAGCTCGTTTTTTTTTTTTTTTTTTTTTTTTTTTTAATTCGGCGTGTGGAGTTTCTTCGAGAAAATAGACTAGCGTAGTTAGACCGAGACATATTAAATCTCGGTAAACGGTAAGGTTAGTCAAAGTGGGAATCAGGAATTGGCCTGTAGGGGAGGGCATTCCCCCCCGAACATCGAAATGTCCACCGAATGACGTGGAATTTTACTCTTATTAATGGTGTAGAAATGCAATTCCACCTCCCCGCTCGTATTGACATAGTATTCCACCCAGATCTGCAGAAATCCCTCAAGGAAATGTCTGAGTACAATGTCTGAGTTCAACACTGATTTTAGGTATATTTAAGGTTGTTATCTCGAGAACGGACAATCGCTGCTCTTCTCTTATAACGATTCTCTAACGGAAGCAAGGAAGAAAGAAAAAAAAAGTCACACCGACGACACTGGGCAAACTTAACAGCATAATTACACAAATTAAATACGCCGAAGCGAAAAGCGAGATCTGCGGAAATCCCTCATTGAAAAATGTCTAAGTTCAACACAGATTTTAGGTATATTTAAGGTTGATATCACGAGCACGGATAATCCGCTGCTCTTCTCTTATAACGATTGTCTAGCGCAGTGGTTCCCAAAGTGGGGCGTACGCCCCACAGTGGGGCAATATGACTTTTCAAGTGGGCAATTTCAGATTTCTTACTAAGAAATTTTCTATCTTTTTTTCTAAGGAAAGTAGTGTCTTAGTCTAAAAATAGAAATAATAGATGAAAAAAATTTTTAAATAACTGAATAAAAATTAATTTTCAAAGCCTTCCCGTTTAAAAGTTAAAAATACACGGACACCGGAATAATTATGTAAATTTTATATTAGATATTTTGACAAATTTTTTTATATTCAAAGTTTTTTTTTCATTTTTTCTGGTTTTAATATTATTTTAGAAAAACGCATAGTGTAATATGCTCCATGAAGGAAAATTTACATATAGAATTTCGTAGGGTATGTCTAAAGTTGACTATTTGGACATGTTTAATCTAAAAAATGTTCTGAATTATCTAAATAAGGCACTACTTTTTTTAAATTGATATAAAACCCCCTGCGCATCCCGGTAGGAAATGAGTATCCATGGATAAAGTAAACTTTTCTGGCTGTTCTGCAAACCAGATACACAATATATAAAAATACTTCATAATATATCCATTTTTAAATTTAATATCGGAGAAAACATGTTGGCCAAATAATAATAATGCGAAAAAGATGCCCGCTATCAAAAAAGTTATGGTAAGGGGAAAGAAAAATAGTTACTTAAAATGGATAAAAACGCGAATCCGGAAATTTTACGTGTACTAAACGAAGTACTAAAATCCATTATAAAAAATATCAATAATATCAGATGTAATGTAAAATGTGAGAGAGATTTCAGGAAATTTTACGAAGATAAAAATGTAGACTATTTATCACTTTAAAATTTGAGGTAAGATGCCAAAAAATAATAAAATATGCCTAAAAATAAAACAATAACAATGCGAACATCCATGGCATCGTTGTATTCATAGATTAAAGTCATAGTAAGTTAAAAACATACTTGTAATAAAAAAAAATTCGCCTTCAAGATATTTTTTATTCAAGATATTTGACTAGATTTTTTTTTATAAGTTGCTCCATAGAGTTGGCTATTAAATTATGTAAAATGATCCTTGTTATCGTTCGCGCATGCGCAGATAAAGATTATTTCATACAACTGCTCATATTTCCTAAACTCTTTAATATATTTATATTCCAATTACATTATATTGTTTCTACTATATTTTGCCAATTTTTCTGAAATCGGCGTTAAATTTGGTTAAACATGATTTCGTCATACATGGGTTCTTATAGCAGGGTTTACAGTAATGTATTTTTTTAACCATTTGGAAAAAATGGTTATTGTTCTCGTCAGGATGAGAAATCAAAAGCATATCTGCAGGTTTTCATTGGTTTAATCTGCAATTTATTCGTTTTCTGATTGGTCTATACAGTAATCTGTATTTCTCTTTAATTTCAACAACGATGGATACTTTCTGTTGTCACTATGACAAAAAAGTAATAAAAACTACAAAAAAAAAATTAATAACTCAGAAGCAAATTCAGATACAGCTTTCAAACAAATTGCATTTAAAAGTAGATTTTTTTATCTATCCGACGGTGTAAAAAGTAATATTGTCGTATGTTTAGAAGTTTAAGAATGAAATTTTTAACCATTTGGAAAAAATGGTTATTGTTCTCGTCAGGATGGGAAATCAAAAGCATATCTGAAGGTTTTCATTGATTTAATCTGCAATTTATTCGTTTTCTGATTGGTCTACACAGTAATCTGTATTTCTCTTTAATTTCAACAACGATGGATACTTTCTGTTGCCACTATGACAAAAAAGTAATAAAAACTACAAAACAAATTAATAACTCAGAAACAAATTGAGATACAACTTTCAAACAAAATGCATTTAAAAGTAGATTTTTTTCTCTATCCGACGGTGTAAAAAGTAATATTGTCGAATGTTTAGAAGTTTAAGAATGAAATTTCATTTAAAATTGGCCGTCAGATTTCTTGGAAATCTGACGATGGAAAAGCCTTTTCCCAAACAGCCAATGAAATGCTTGGATATTTACGTAAGTTTCAGGTGGATAATACTTAAGTTTCATGAAATCTGACGGGTCGCAAGGCGATATTTTTGGCTTGCAATTTTTACGTGTAATAACACTATTAATGTTTAATTCATGGCGTACGTAATGTATGATCAATTCCGTGCGATTTTTTATGTCTTAAATTTTAGTCTTCAAAAAAATCGTTTTCCAAATGGTCGTTGTAATTTGATAAATTGCTTTTTTTTTTTTTTTTTTTTTTTTTTTTTTGCCTAGAAATGTATGTACAGTCGTTGAAAAAAAAAGTAAACACCCCATACTTACTCTGTAACAAGTCATTGTAGAAGAAAGTTACTGGTACCAAGCGATTGAAAATAAAGTCTACTTTTAAATGATGTACATAAAATTTTATTAGGGGGCCATCTACATATCAAAACGAATCCAAGCTTTGTTTTTTCAATAACAATATCCAAGGCTGTCACCATAAATAAATTATACGTCCTCCAATTAGCCTAAATCCAATTTTTCATGAAATTAATATAATTAGTTTCCGAGAAAATAATTATTTTAAAATGAGCACATTTTAGGGGCTGTACCCAGGGTTCTCGCTTCGTTTTGACCAACGTTAGCGATTTGGCGAATAAGAAATAAAAAACAGTAGCCAAATGAAAACAAATGTTAGCAAAATAGATTCGGCATGAAACACTAAAAAAATCTGTCTTTAACCCCTTATTGTATCCGTTTTTTTCAATATGTTCTAAAATAATATAATTTTTTGTCATTGCTTAAAAAAATAGAAATTTTACTATACGCTACAGAGACTATTGGAAATAAGTAATGTCTCCAAAATGTGTAAATATTTCGGCCATTCTTTTAGCTCTCTAAATAAAAATTCAAAAACAGCTGTCTTTGATTTACCGTTGTGAAAATATACACTAAAAATTGCTATGAGATTTCGACTCTAACCGACAGAAAAAATTGATGATTAGCCAATAGTCCAGGCAATAGGGAATTTTACCTAGCAAAATTAATGGTAGTACTGGAAATCGGCTTTCTAGATGTTTTTGGGTCACTGAATCCGAATTTGTAACTTCCCACCAAAATTTCCCCTGGCAACCCACCCCCCCAAATTTTGGTAAAAAGACCCCCAAAAAAGGTTTTTATTAAAAAAATCAATTTTTTTTGTTGTTTTAGAGAAAAAGTATCTAGAAATTCAGAAAGTAGACAAAATTTCCAATAAATTAGATATATGACATTATGACTTAGGATGAAGGGGAAGGGGGGATCTGCCTCGGAACATGCGCGCGGTGCTGCGTAAACTAAGTTGCGAAATTCCACTTAACCACTCACACGTTTACATTCGCCCTCCCATCTCCCCCCTGAACTTCCCCTATAACGTTTACTTTAAAATTTTCGGGTCGCTGAATCCAAATTTTTAACTTTCCCCCCAATTAGTTGTTTTTAACTTAAATTTCTTATTGTTTTAGGGGAAAAGCATTACGAAATTCAGAAACAAGACAAAATTTGCAACAAATAGGATATATGGCATTATGAATTAGGATGAACGGGGAGGGTGAGGGCTGCCTCTGAACATGCACTGCGGCGCTACGTGCACTAAATTATGAAGTCCAGGAAATAGGGGATTTTATGTGGCAAAATTAATACTAGTTCTGGATTTCGACTCTCTTTATGTTTTTCGGATCGCTGAATCCGGATTTGTAACTTCCCACCAAAATTTCACCCAGCAACCCCTCACCAAAAATTGATTTTTTGAAAAAATTTGGTTTTTGAGAAAAGCGCGCGGGGAATGTTCCAAGGCAGCCCCCTCTCTCCCCGTTTATCCTACGTCATAATATCATATATCCTATTTGTTGCAAATTTTGTCTAGTTTCTGAATTTCGTAATGTTTTTCCCCTAAAACAATAAGAAATTTAAGTTAAAAACAACTATTTGAGGGGGTTTTCTGGGGGGGAGAATTTTTGGGGGTAAGTTAAAAATTTGGATTCAGCGACCCAAAAAACTTAAAGTATACCTTATAGAGAAAATTCGGAGAGAAGATGGGAGGGCTAATGTAAACGTGTGAGTGGTTAAGTGGAATTGCGCAACTTAGTCAACGCAGCACTGCGGCGCATGTTCCGAGGCAGATCCCCCCTTCCCCTTCATCCTAAGCCATAATGTCATATATCTAATTTATTGGAAATTTTGTCTGCTTTCTGAATTTCTAGATACTTTTTCTCTAAAACAACAAAAAATTGATTTTTTTAGTAAAAACCTTTTTGGGGTGGCTTTTTACCAAAATTTGCGGGATGGGGGGTTGCCAGGGGAAATGTTGGTGGGAAGTTACAAATTCGGATTCAGCGACCCAAAAACATCTAGAAAGCCGATTTGCAGTACTACCATTAATTTTGCTAGGTAGAGTCCTATACGGTCTCTATTGCCTGGACTACAATGATACTTTGCATACATCTAATAAAAGGTACGGTAAATGGCAAATTCAATGCTACATTCCGACAAAACTTTTCTCAATTTGGCGATTAATATGAGTGATTTTGTTTGTGATTTCACCGGCGCATAGATACTGATTAACTGACAACTGAGCAATACCTATCGCATAATTCTTTTTATGTCTTTGACTGTTGCTAAATTGAATTGGTGTTGAGTCAGTATCTCTATAATTAGAGTAATGCAAATGACACTGTGCTACTGAAGATGACAAGCGACATCAATCATACAGTAACGTGAATAAGAATCTCGACTGCATTCTCACACTAAAAAGGAGCAAAAATTGAGTACTCGCGATTTGGCGAGTTTGAATGTTCGTTTACTCGCCAAATGAAGCATTTTGTCGCGATTTGGCGTAATGGCGAGCGGTAGCGAGAACGCTGGCTGTACCCAAATTGAAGTTCGGTACTCGATTGTGGAAATGCTACAGAATGATTATGTCACCTCTATTAATATCTTATTTCTTGCCAATATAAACATCTCACTAGCTTAATGTGTTTCGAATATTGCCAGCCTCAAATGTTTCATTAAAATGAGTGAAATATGTTTTTGTTTTTTTAAATTATGCTTTTCTGGACATGATAGACGGCTCCTTAAATCGTCATTTTGACGTTTTTTACTCGTAATTAGAAAACTACTTGAAAGAAAAATTTTAAATTGAGAATTTGCATAAAGCAGGACATAATAATTATAAATTTATCAAAAAAAATGAAGGTTGCAGCTCATATTTCTTACGAATATAACTTCATGATTCATAATTCATATTACAAAATTTTTTTAATTACAAATTCAATGTATTTATGTTTGGGTTTTTTAGTCAAACAAAAGAATTATCACTTTAGTATTAAAATTTCAGGAGATATTATTAAAAATATGAAAATGTAATTTAACATTAGAAACTCTAAATTTTGAAAGTTTATAATTCAAAAACTTATCATCCAAATGACTAGAAATTCCATTTCTAGGCGTTGTTTGAACCGAAGATTTAAAATATATTGTCACAATTGGGTGTTGCCTTTGAAAAAAAACAAAGTTTGATCTTGTTTTGATTTGTAGATACCCCTAAGGAAAATTTGTATACATCATTTAAAAGTAGATTTTATTTCCAATCGTTTGGTACCTGTAATTTTTTCTATTATAACTAGTTGCAGAGTTAGTAGGGGTGTTTACTTTCTTTTTCCGCAACTGTAATATTTTGTAAAGAGCCCTTTAATTGTACAATAAGGGCAATTTTAAAATATATGCTTCTTCGGCAAAAAAATGTTGACCCAAGCTTCCTTTAACGGATTTTTGGAAGGGTCAGGCGGGGGTGGGACAATGATTTTCATACAAGCGGGATTATGATCAGAAATGAAAATTTCGGACGATGCAGACTTCTAGGAAGAATAAAGTCCAGTACTGGTTCAGCCCGAAAATAAGTAATTTTTCCACAGACTCGACGCGGCCCACGCCGAAGTAAAAAGTAAGTGACCAAAAATTAATGCCCGGACACCGCACAGAAACAGTGAAAACCAGACTCGGCCTACCCTGAGCCCGCGTAGGCCTGGGCCTTTGAAAGAAGGAAAACGTGTTCTTAATGGCTGGAAAATTTTAAAATAAATTATGAAAAAAAAATGAATGAGTTTGAGTTGTAACTTTGACTCAAACTCACGGATTAACTCACGCTCGTTTATGAAAAAGTGAGTCAACTTCAATTCGTCGCTCATAGAAATTGAGTTAAATTCGTGAGTTTTCGTTCAATGCGTTCGCTCAGTTACAACCAGTGTTGCCAGATGGGCTACTTTTTTTAATTCAGATTCTTGATTGGCACCACTTTTTTGAAATGGTAAAATGCGTCTTATTTAATGACATATTAATGACAGGCGAAAGCAAAGGTAATTTTACCGTTTCAAAAAAAGTGGTGGCAGTCAAGAAATCGCAATTAAAAAAAAGTAGCCCACTGGTTACAACACTGGTAATAGCCATCATCCGTATCCAAATAACGTTGAACTATATTCTAGATATTTCTGAATGTAATTGACAGTACATACGATTTCGCGTACTAAAATACTCTACACTTTCTCACTTTTCATAATGCCATTTCCCATAAAGCATTCTGTTCAAAACTTGGTTAAATATCTTTACTCTCGTTAAAGTTACGAACAATAGTTATGTTCGGATTAAGGTAGAAGTTTTTGAGTGAGTAAATACCGTGTTTCCCAAAAATGACTGATGGTTTTTAAAATTCCATAACTTGCAAACGGTGACAGATATTTAAAAAATTCTTGCAGGAGGGTTATGTAAGATGTCAGGTGTTTTTATGCTGCTATTCTCAGTGTTAGTTACAAATAGCATCGATAGATGGCGCTGCAAGCAATAACCGCTAAATCCAGACTCGAATTTTCGGCTTCTCTCTTCTTCCATGCGAAAAAGGGAGTTTAAAATGTATTGAATGGATCCCGAAGTACCAAAAATTGGGTCAGGACTGAGCACCTAACTCTCTCAGCGCCATCTATTGTTTGAAATTCGAACTAAAATCAAGAATCACAGTAAAAAAACTCCTGACATCATACATAACCCTCCTCCAAGAATTTTTTAAATATCTGTCACCATTTGCAAGTTATTGAATTTTTAAATCCATCAGTTATTTTTGGGACACCCGGTAGATACGATCATTATTTCCCACGCAAAAATTGTTTGTTGTAGTATAATCTAGCAGTTCTTAAAATTAGTACGTGAAATTTTGAATTGCCCTGCAATGAAAGCCACTAAAAGTAATACTTATAAATGAAAATAATGAAAAAAAAATTATGAAAAAAATGGATTGCTATCCTTCTTTTCTACAGAAAAAATGTTTGTTGCTATATACTCTACCAGTCCTTAAAAATATTACGTGGAATTTTGAATTATCATGTAAAGAAATTTTGGTACTTGTTAGTTATCCCGTCGACCAAATTACTGTCGCCAAATTATAAGATTAAATGCCAATAATGGTTGATTGTAAATGTCAACTTTAAGCAAGTTGCACGTGTTTACGTCATCAAGTGATTTTTATTTCGGCGTTTTAGTTGTATTTTTATTAATGTTATTCTAATTTACTTGTTCTTTCGTTATTTAAAATAAAAATTATGTCAATTTGAATAATTTGGCGAGTGGTTTGGCGATTTATATAATTTGGCGAAATTGGTCGACGGGATAACTAACAAGTACCGACATTTTTTATTAAAATGTTTCTTTCTTTCACAAAAATGATAATGTACTAATTATGAATAAAAATGTATGAAAGTGTATAGGAGAGATGAAAAAATCAGGGCTGCGGAGTCAGAGTCGGGCCCATTTTTGAGCGAAAAAGTCGTAGTCGGAGTCGTCCATTTTACAAGCAGGTCTGCCTTGTTTGAGTCGGAATCTGCCTATTTTTGAGCGAAAGAGTCGGAGTCGGTGTCGGGGTAGGAGTCGTCCATTTTCCCACCGACTCCGCAGCCCTGGATAGAATGTATTGCGATCTTTTTCTACCATAAAAATATTGCTTGTTGCGGTATACTCTTACAGTCCTTAAAATTTGTACATGTGATTTTGAATTACCATCCAGAGAATGTTTCTAAAAGTACTAATGATGAATAACAAGGATGGAAAAGTGTATTGCGAAGCCTCATTCTATACAAATATTGTTTGTTTCAGTATGTTTCTACCAGCCCTTAAATTTAGCACGTGAAATTTTGAATTACCCTCAATAAAAATCTCTAAGAGTACGAATGATGAATAAGCAAGTGGGTAAGTGTGATCACAGATCGCACAGAGGGTTTCGTTTAATATCCCTTTCAAAACACTTTATTCTTTAATTAATAAAGCGAAATTGATATAATTTATAATTATTAAATCCTTAAAAACCGCACATAAAAACGCTAAGGTTAAAAAAAAATTGTGCCTCCCCCCCGCCCCCAATTTCTCGCGCCGTTCTTTTGAAAACTTTTTATTATGTGTTATAAACTATCTTAAAGTTTCAAACAGATCCCGTGTTAGATTTCCTAATTTAAATAAAATCGCGTTCTTTTAATTCCACATTCCACCACCAGGGAGCACATTTTATTCTTAACAAAACTGTATTGGAACGAAACTCCTTTCTGCAACTTATCCGTAGATACATTAGTCGGGGGGGATGGGCGGTCTTAAACACCAATTTAAGATATTTGCTGAAATTACTATTCTAAAATAATGGTATCGATAAGTATGAATTTTTTATTTTGAACAAGTAGCTTTTATCTCAGGATTCCTTCAAAAAACCACACATAAAACGGTAAAAAAGGGTAAAAAAAATTTAACGCCACTCCCCTCCCTCTTCCCGAAATTTCTCGCGCCGTTCTTTTGAAAACTTTTTATTATGTGTTATAAACTATCTTAAAGTTTCAAACAGATCCCGTGTTAGATTTCCTAATTTAAATAAAATTGCGTTCTTTTAATTCCACATTCCACCACCAGGGAGCACATTTTATTCTTAACAAAACTGTATTGGAACGAAACTCCTTTCTGCAACTTATCCGTAGATACATTAGTCGGGGGGAATGGGCGGTCTTAAACACCAATTTAAGATATTTGCTGAAATTACTATTCTAAAATAATGGTATTGATACGTATGAATTTTTTATATTGAACAAGTAGATTTTATCTCAGGACTCCTTCAAGAAACCACACATAAAACGGTAAAAAAGGGTTAAAAGAAGTTAACGCCACTCCCCTCCCTCTTCCCGAAATTTCTCGCGCCATTATTTTTAAATTTATTATTATGTGTTATAAACTATCTTAAAGTTTCAAACAGATCGCGTTGTTTGATTTCATAATTTAAATAAAACTGCGGTCTGATAGTTTCACATTTCATCACCAGGGAGCGCTCTCCATTCTTACCAAAAGTGTATCTGAACGAAACTCCTTTCTACAACTTATCCGTAGACACATTAGTCGAGGGGTTGGCGATCTTAAACACCAATTTAAGATATTTGCTAAATTACTATTCTAAAATAGTGATATCAACACTTATGAAATTTTTTATATTGAATAAGTAATATTTATCTCATCACGCGGGGGCAAAGCGGGGGATGGATACCTCAGATGCATAATATCATTAAGTGGTCACAGACCTTTACAACGATATATCACTTGACGGGTATCGCCAAAATTTAGAAAATTGCCCCCTATTGAGGGAGCAAAGGGGGGGGGTGAAAACCGGAGATGCATAACATGATTAAGCGGTCACAGACTTTTCCTACGATATATCAAACGACGGGTAACTGTAAAATATAGAAAAATGGCCCCCTTGGGGGAGGGGGTAAAATGGCGGATGGACATTTATCGAAAAATGCAGATTGCCATTCGATCGACAGGTAAAAGTTGGCTTCGCTGGAGCCTTCGCAGTTATATTTCTCCCCGCTGGGGCTCAATTAGGGGCAAAGTTATGGCCCAAAGAAAAAACAGCCCCAAACGTTCGACCGCTGCAGGGTGGGGATGCCTCCTAGCATTAATTTTTTGAAATATGTTAACAGGAAATTTATTTACCTTTAAAATAAGGTGTATGTTGTGCGGGTGCAAACCAGTATTTCATACTTATAAAAAAATATTTTAAAAGAGCCCTACCCGGGCCCCTAATAGAGTTAGAGGAAATCGGAAGACGGCAAAATAATAGTTGGGAAAAGTTTGCTTGGTCGCTGGATAGCTATTTTTGGCGCGAGATCTAAGCTCTACGACCAATAGGAACCGAGATATTTAAGGAAATGTGAAAAAAAAGATAGGATTTCTTTGCAGAAGAGAAAAATAATTTTAAGTTTTAAAGCCTGCCCCAAAAGGTTATAATGAAAACAGCCATGATAGCACAAGATCCCTTAAGAAGGCCCAAGATCTTTGGAATTACTTTCAAATTTTCATATTTAAAAGATCTGGTTCCATTATAAGTCTACTAATCAAAATTTCCCATAGTGCAACAGCAATCTCCAGAAGCATTTTATAGAAATAAAACATGCTAGTTAAATAATAATTAATATCTCAGCTTGTAATTAAGATAGAAGATTGAAATTGACAATGATGAAATCAGCGATAAATTTTACGTCCGGATGTAAAAAAAAGAAAAAAAAATAATCAAAAAATTTAATAATTTAAAAGTTTAAAATTCGTTTAAAAAATTCTAGTACGAAAAACCAAGTGATTAGCTTAAATTATTCAGGTGCCAATACGTCTGCTGATAATGATCACACCTGTTTTTAATCTGTGGAAGAGATCGTTTTTACAATTTGATAGAAAATCCATGCTTTTGTTGAAGTATGATTGCCTTTCCCATTAATTACGACTTTTTCAAAATTTTATGATTTGTCGTTTGATGTGAAGTGTTCAGCTATAAGTATGCAAATTTTCAAGTCTCCAACATATATAGTTTCTGATAACGGGCTCTGTGGCAGACGGACAGACTGACAGAGGAGTCAGAAGAATAGGGTTTCATCAGATGAACGAAACCCTAAAAAGATGACAAAAATATATCGCTTACCCATTATTACTTGGGATTAAAAGTATTTAAAACACATATCTAAAGAATAATAATAATAACAATGATAACAATAATAATAATAATAATAATAATAATAAATTATCTTACCTTAGGTGGAAAAATCGGTGCCATGATGGCATAACTGCATCCAATAAAGAAATTTCCTAGCACAACAGCTATTAAAGTTTTAATTTTCCTTGGATTGAGGATTTTTTTGGATTTTTTTTCTTCTTTCTTTTCATTTTCGATGGTGGCCGTTCCATTTTCTATTTTTTCTTGGCTGGTTTCGCCATTCCTAGAATTTAAAGAAATTATGAATTACAAAAAATGACCCACCCCAATGAGAAAATATTACGAAAATTTTCTTGTACAAAATTAAATATTTAAAGTGATAGATACTCCTTCTGTGTGAGACGATACAAGTGCAAATTTTCTGCACTCAATCAAATTCTAAATAAGATGATACACAGTAAAAAAAAACAGATGTTTCTTAATTTACGAAAATGCACTATAATGACGAACGAAAATTTACAATAACCTTTTCCGAGTCACCCAAGATTCCGATAAGCGTTCCTTTATCTCTAGAAAACTTACAAAAGAATTTACTTTTGAAATTTAAAGAAGAGTTTATAAAAATAAATTTTTATTAGCTGCCCGTAGGTTTCGGAAACGTTTCCGAGTAGCTTTTACAGGTCATTCATCATTTCTCTATACCCGGATAATCGTTTGTCGAATGTTATTAGGTCTCTAGCAAATAGTCTTATTTTTCAGCAAACATGTTTAACTGACAAACATACAGAATTAACAGCATTAACATTGACATTAAAATTAGCATTATTATGTTACAATTGCATGCACAATTTCAGTTATGCAGCTGAAAATGTTTAGTTGAGAACTGATAGCATTCGAAAAACCGATTTTCCGGGGGGAAAGAACTGATTAATGGATTGTAAAAGCTACTCGAAAACGTTTCCGAAAATTACGGGCAGCTAATAAAAATTTATTTTTATAAATTCTTCTTTAAATTTCGAAAATAAATTGTTTTATGAGTTTTCTGAAGATAAAGGAAAGTATTTCGGAAAATTGAGTGACTCGTAAGAGGTTATCAAATATTTTCGTTCGTGATTATAGTAAATACAAACATGCAACAGTAACATTGACATTAAAATTAACATTATTATGTTACAATTGCATGCGCAATTCCAGTTATGGAACTGAAAATGTTTAGTTGAGAACTGTCCGGGTGGAGAGAACTGATTAATGCAATGTAAAAGCTACTCGAAAACGTTTCCGAAAATTACGGGCAGCTAATAAAAATTTATTTTTATAAATTCTTCTTTAAATTTCGAAAATAAATTGTTTTGGGAGTTTTCTGAAGATAAAGGAACGTATTTCGGAAAATTGGGTGACTCGTAAGAGGTTATCAAATATTTTCGTTAGTGATTATAGTAAATACAAACATGCAGCATTAACATTGATATTAAAATTAACATTATTATGTTACAATTTCATGCGCAATTCCAGTTATGGAACTGAAAATGTTTAGTTGAGAACTGCCCGGGTAGAGAACTGATTAATGCAATGTAAAAGCTACTCGAAAACGTTTCCTAAAAGTACGGACAGCTAATAAAAATTTATTTTTATAAATTCTTCTTTAAAGTTCGAAAATAAATTGTTTTGGGAGGTTTCTGAAGATAAAAAGAACGTATTTCGGAATATTGGGTAAGTCGTAAGAGGTTATCGAATATTTTCTTTCACGATTAAAGTAAATTTTCGTAGTTTAAGGAACAGTTGTCTTTTTTTAAAGTGTAGTAATATGATCTTTTTGCACAAAAACAAACATTTAATATATCAAAAAAAAAAATTAAGAGCGAAAATTGTGTCATTCCTTTTTGCACTAAGTCTGATTTTTAGAATAAAACAAATACTCTGTTAAATAAGGATATATTAGTATGATTTTCTTGCATTAGAGAAAATATTTAAAAAGTCAAACCATTATCTAAATAAGAAGATATTAAAGTTGTACTTTTGCACTACAATAAAGTATTTAGAATGATAAAAATGTTTTATTTGAAAAGATTTCAAGATGATTTCCGCGCACTATAGCAAATATTTAGACTGCCAAAAATTTTCTTTAAATGAGAAGATATTAAAAATACATTTTTGCACTAAAAATAAATAATTAAAATTACAAAATCATTCTACATGATAGGAAATTAAGATGACATTGCTTAACTAAATCAAACATTTAGGTTCAGAAAAATTATTTTTTATTTCTTTTGAAATGAGAAAATTCAGTTTGCATTAAATAATGTATTTCGAATGCATAAAAACACTCGATAGATGAGAAGATAGTAAGAAATTTTTCACAAATTTATACTTTTCCTATAAATGAAAAAAAATTATGCGAAGAAAACAATCTAAAATGGCTAATTACTTACACAGAAGAAAAGTATTTCTATGTCGAAAGAAATCCAGAAAATGTATTTTACATTAAATAATATATTTCGAATGCATAAAAACACGCGATAGATGAGAAGATATTAACTTTTCACAAAGTTATACTTTTCTTAAAAATAAGAAGTCATTATGTAAAGAAAAAAAAATCTAAAATGACGAATTACTTACACAGAAGAAGAGTACTTTTATGTCGAAAGAAATACAGAAAATCTAAAATTTCTAATGACAATATATTTTACATGAGAGGAAATAAAAAGAGGTTTGTTTACACGTATTTATCCATGATTGTCTGCAGCCGACAAAACACGAGAAGCTGTTGTTACTTCTGTTTCAGTGGCAAATAAAATTAACTAAAGAAGAACGCAGTTTTGACTTTTTTCGTAAGGCGAGAATAAGTATAGATGGCGCAACAATCAAACTGTTCATAATAAAAATAATGTAATTAAAGAAATGTCTATTATATATGTGATTATTTAATTGTGTTGTATGAAACTAATACACATATGGAATTCGTCCTATTTATTTATAGTTGTGACATTCCATGATGATATGCAAATGTTTACTTTATGTTTTTTAAAAAATCTAACGACCTTTAAAGAAATCCGTGGTATAAAATTTTATTATTTAAAGATTTGAATTGTTTGAAATGACTTTTTTGTTTATACGCTAATGTTAAAGTCATTTAACATCTATATATTTTTTTAATCTGAAATTTTATTTTTAAATTTAAATGAGCACTGATTCTATAAGTCACTTAATATGTAAGATTTTGTATAATAAAAAAATAATATTAATATTCCGACGATGTAAACGGGGTAATCCCATCTAGTTATAAATATGATTAAATTTTATCACATGAAACTCATATACATATAAAACATATTTATGGTTATTTGTGACACACCATGAGGAATTGCAAAATGTTTATTTGAACTTTTCAAAATATTCTATACAACTTTAGAGCGATTAGGGATACATATATATTTCAAATTCTTGTATGGATTTTTTAATATTTTATTTTGTTAAAATATACGCTAATGCAAAAGTCATTTAACATAAGAAAAATAAATATTTTGTATAATTTGCATTCCGTTTTTCCAAAAAGATACGTAAAAAGATTGTTACTAAAATTTTACATATTATTTTTGAAAATTATTATTTTTAAACTTTAACTCTGTTTTTATATTTACAGTCTTATGTGGAAGTATGAGGCATGAAAAATTTTATTATCTTTATTTTTTTAAAATTTGAAATGACTTTTTTATTAAAATGTATAGTGACATCAGTAAATAGTGAATAAAAGTCACCTACCATATAAACAGATTTTGTATAATTTTAAATTTTTTAAAATATATATATTTGTTTTCTAAAATGCTTTTTAATTTTAAACTATTGATGAAAATGTTATTATTTTAACATTTCATGTCAAAATTTTAACATTTCATGCTTGAAAAAATTTTGTTTCTTTTCTATTTTTTCCCTTTTTTTATTCTTCTTCTTTCTTTCTTTTTCTGTGAAATGGTGCATTGATTCAAAGCTCACATAGCATAGAAAAAATTCTATGATTTTGGACTTTGTTTAAAAAAAATTCTTATTTTTAAAATTAAAATTTATTTAAAAAATAATAGCCTTTAAAATATATCCATGATGATTTTATTATTTATTATTTCTGTAAATTTTAATATATATATATATATATATATATATATATATAAGGTCATTATATCTAAATGAGACGCGATTCCCCTAGTTTTGTGGCATTTAGGGAATATTTGACATTTTATTAAATAAATATATATTTTACTACGCAGAAAAGTATGGAATACTGTGCCTTTCGTTCAAAACTTAACTTTTTTGTAGAAACGGATACAATATAATCCCACAATATAGGATTGTCGCATTTAGGTGATTTTTTGTTAAAAGCTTAATGAGACGTCCAAAGCCCTAAATGTGACAATGCAAACGCAAATACATACCAATTCATTTGAAAATATTCACTTAACCCTTAACTGATGTGACAGAAATTGTCGCATAGCTACTGTGAACGGTGGCCGAGGCCACTTGATCAAAGATAAATAAGAAGCTTCATTAGGATACTCAAGGCTTAATTTCTAACAAAAAAAGTACCGGAGCCCTGATATTCTGCGGTACAGCCGGTATTTACAAGTGTACCGTTCCCTCTACCCCCTCCCCTGTCACTCCAATCTGCATATTTATATTTCATACATTATTTGCAAATTTTAAAGCATTTTTTTCTTTAGCAAAAAAAAAAAAAAAAAATTATCTATCAGCATACCCTTAGCTGTCAAGTATTCCGTTTTTTAGTTATTACTGTTTCCGAACAGTAATCTTTGCCTAATTTTAATGTTAATTAATTTCGGAATTCTGCTATAAAAGGTAAGGATTATGATTCGGAAATAGAGTTAACACAAAACAGTACAGTTCGCAGAGCTATGCATTTTTTATGCAAAAATGAAGGTAATTTACAGAAATTAATATTTATATCAGTAAATAAATAAATAGAAATGCTTAATTCATCTTTAAAAGTTAAACTTAAATTTACACTATGTGCAAAATTACTTAAAAGATCACACAGTATTTAAAAAATGTTAAATTATTTTAATACCTTAGTACTTTCACGCACCATCTACGTGGATTTTGAAAATTAGACGTTAATAACCGTTGTATTTCTTATATTCTTCTGACGAAGACTATGTTTTTTTTTTTATAGTTGAAAGTACTAAGGCATTAAAATAATTTAATATTTTTAAAATACTGTGTCATACTTTAAGTAATTTTCCACATAGTGTAAATTTAAGTTTAATATTTATATGCTGAAGAACAATATTTTTCAATTTCCTATAAAAGATGCATATCTTAAACTATAATTGATTAATTCCGCATAACAATCTTTTGTGGTGAGTCCCTGAAAATCAGATTAAATTAAAAATTTGACACCGTTATCGGAAATATCCGAGCGTTTTATAGAAAAAGAGTACACACTGCTCGATTGCTTTCTATCAGAATAACAATGCATGGTAATTATATCGACTTACAAATGAAAGTGACTTCGTAATTGCGCAGAGAATAGCCTTAGCTTGGGTAGCTTTCATGATACAAAATAAATAGAAAAATCATGATTTTTATACTCGTACTTAATAGAAGACAAAAAACCACAAACAAACAAAATCTCAAACTGATGCTCGTTGGCTAAAAAACGAAAATATTCTTTTCAGGTTAGACATCTAAATAAAATATAAAATAAACCAGACAATTAAAAATTATCCTACTGTCATAAAACAAACTCGAACTGAAAGCAAATTCATTGTTCAGTCTCTTGAGTGGTGCCGTTTTGAACACGTCGCGTCGCCGCCATCAATGCCATAAATTTGCAAATATCACTAGAATAGAAAAACACGATTTCTGTTTTCCCTTCATTCTGATCAAAATAGCATTAGAATGATTTGAAATAGAATATAATAAGTAATTTTGAGGGAGGAAAAGTTTTTTCTTCATGTATATACATGAATAAGTAAAATTTTGAATGTAAGACAAAATGAGCTTGAGATAGTTCAAGATCAAAAATTGATATGAAAATTAAGGCCGTTTCGTCTCGACACATTACGTCAACTATAGGTTTTTTGATAAAAAAGAACGGAAAAGTTTGGAAGTGGAAAGGAAAGAAAAGGGTAATTTAGGCTTCGGTTTTTTGGAAGCGCATTTTCACTGGTCTCCAGAGCCCTATATTTATGAGCTCCGGTGAATTACGACCAATATTTAAATATTTACTAAAAACAGAGAAATACTGGAGCTGGGCTCCGGTGAGCTCCACCGCAAATTAAGCCCTGAACTGTTTCTATACTAAACTTATGTACAAGACTTATTATAATTCAAAATTATTTCTTCAGAAGTCTCTAGCATTAGAACTCGTGGAGCAGAAGGCAGGAATGGATACATTCGCAGTGCAATCAAGTAACGAAAGGAACTTCCAAAGTTTGACACCAAAGTTAAATTTTTTGGCCCTCATGTGAAATCCAAACTGATTAAAATAAAATGTCTGCCGGTTTCTTTCTCATTTTTAGAACTGTTTTTAAGTTAGAAAATAAAGCTATTGTAAACATTAAAATTAAATAAAAGAAATTGATATTTTTAATTTTTGAGTTAACATTCCTTTCTTTGGCCACCAGTGTGGAACCTGAAGACGCTGGAATTTTTTTACATTGTCTTTTTAGCCAAACAGCACCATTTGTTGAGTCAGGAAATGTTAAAATTAAAAAAAAAAAATTTGTGCCTTTTTCACCCCACTCTAATCCCCATATTTAAATTTTCTTTTAACAGTTTTCTTTATAAAAAAAAAAAAAAAAAAAAAACATGAATAGGGGGTTGGGTTGGGTTGATTTTTGACGGCCGATTATCTACTCCAGGGATATAGGCCCAGGGCCGGAGCCCTCCGTGGGGGTCTTTCGAAGGAAACCTAATCCGTATTTACGCAAGGTTTCCCAAGATTCGAAGAAAACCACGAAAAATCCAAACGGTTCGGCCGACGGACGCGATTGGGTTCGAATCCAGCACCTCCCGTCTACCAGCTTCGAGAACAGAACCTCTCAGCCGCTTGTGGGGCATTGAATAAAGGAAGCTTCGTAAATAAACAATCTTAAACCATTTTCTTAATTTCTTTTCATGATTGACAATAAGAGGACTTATGTGTTCTGTATGTGTTTAGTATATGGTATATATTTCATTGTCCGGAGTCATTCGTCTTGATCGGGGACAAATTTTTACGATTATGGTTTTTAACTCGATTAAAACCGAAATATGTCAAGTGGGGTATTTTTTTATGCATTAAGTAATATCTTTTTTTAGTAAAAGAAAGTTTTTATGAATTTATAAGTTTTGGATGGAGTGGTAAAAACCAGATCTGTCCAAAATCCTTCTATTTTGTTAAGTATTGTTAAATTACGAGAAAACTTTGTATAGTTGAAGCTTAATTTTCTTTATCTAGCCAGATGCACTGTAAATTAAAATGTCTGAAAATCAAACACTTAAGTGTCTGAAACGGAGTGTTCAATTTTCAGACATTTTAAAATGTCTGAATTTTTTCAGACACTTTTTGCGTCTGAATTTCAGACACTTCAAACGTCTTAATAGCATCCATTTTTTTGTAAGCATCATACGTAGCCATGTTTGACCACGTTGAACCCTGGAAAAATATTTGGCTGGGGCCTTGCCCCCTCCACACACCCTCCCCCCCCCCCTCCCCGCCCCTTGTTTTTTTTGGTGCTCCTGATTTTGGTATGCAATTTTCGTTAAGCTGTTTATTTAAATCTTTTACGACATTTTACTGATTATAATCAATATTTTGAACTTCAGGAATAGAACAAGATTAAAGCAAAAAATATTTATCTAAATATTTGTTTTGATGATAAATATGATTTTGAATATGATTTTTTTTTAAATCTTATTTTACTTTAAAAGTTCAAAACATCGATTATATTCAGTACAATTTCGAAACGGTTTTAAAATATAAGCATTACAAATATTGCACATTAAATTTGGTGGCACTTAAATCGTAGGGGGACGGGACACTGCTTTAATACCCATGCTTTAATCAAGAAGTTCTTTTGCAAAAAGTGCAACCCTACACTATGGTTATCTAAATAGAGATGTCCGGTACTCGGGAGTATACATTGTGGAGGTTAATGGACATTCACGAATAGCGGACACCTCTATTTAGCGAATACTTTTTTAATCCGCAAAGCACACGCATACATATTTGTATATTTTTACCTCACAAAAGCAGACATCTCCGATCATCAGACAAATCCCGAAGTTTCCGCTATTAAGGGCTTTTAAGATACATGGATAAATATATATTTTTTTATAATCTTGTCCTATTCTAAAAGTTTAAAATATTTATTATACTCGGTTGAATGTCGAAAGAGATTTAAAATGTCAGATGTACGAAAATTGCAAATAAAATCCCCCCATCTCCCCAAAAAAGGAAAATTCATATAATTTAAAAATTAGATTTAAAAAAAAATTATATTGACACATAGGCAATTTTACATATCTATCAGATGATAATCACAACAGCTATTTAACTATGAGTAAAAAAATTAAAAAATAAATATTCCACTTTAATAAAATTAAGAAAAAAATTACTTCGGTATTTTGTTAAATATATTTTGTGTTTTTAATCTTGCCCTACTCTAAAAGTTCAAAACTTTCATTATAATCAGTGCAATATCGAAAAGGATTTATGATATCAGCTTTGCGAAAATTGAATACAAAATCCCCCTCCCCCCACCTCCCTTCCCGAAAAAAATTTTAAATTCTTATCATTTAAAAATTAAATTAAAAAAAAAATTATATTGCCACATGCCACTTCAGCAAGTTTTTATGTAGATCACAGGGTAACCACAAAAGCTATTCAACTATCAATAAAAATAAATAAATAAATATCCTACATTAATAGCAAGAAGAAAAAATAACTTAGTTTCCAAGCTTCATTTGTCTTAAATATATATCTTAACATCTAATTGTCATTCGTGTAATTTTCGTATAAGTGTATATAAATACAGTTACAAAAATCACAATATTAAGTACAAAATCTAGTTATAGCTTTTTACTTTTTCCCATTATAAATTTCAAATTACTTTTCTACTAAAAATAATCAAAAAATCAATATTATACTTGATTTCAAATCAAATACATATGTTTATTTTTACTGGCAGTTTTAAAATTAAGGAGCACATAATAGATGAATCATGACAACGTCATACGTTTTCAGGTACTTTATTTATCTTATTTTTTAATCTGCGGTTTTACGTTAGGAAGAAAGATCTTTCCAAAGCTTTTTTTTTTCTTTCATTGTGGTCGTTACGTGAGATAAGAATTAACCATTGAAACGAAACTGCGATTGAAAGCAAGAGAATGAATATTCAACTTAAAATGTCTCTCTTTTAGTAATATTATTACTTTAAATTTGGGAAAAAAGGATGAAAATTCAGAATATATAATTTGTAATAAAAGACAACGTCATAAGTTTAAAAATATATACTTCTAGAATTAATGGGTTTTTTCGCAAACAGATTCAAAACTAATTGAATTTCATGCAAGATTTTGTTTATACTATAAATAAAATCATAAAAGACACTAATTTCAGTACTATAAAGAAATTATGACACTTACTTCAATCGATGTTGCAAGAGGTCAAAAAAATTCCTCGATTTGAAATTTCAAAAACTACCCCAGTGAAGGAGAAGGGCTTGCATCATTTTAGTACGATATTTCATAATATATCCGACTAGCCATATTTAAAGAATGAAATGTTTCATCCTCAAAATAGGACCCGCCAGACAAAAGTTTCTTTTTTTTTTGCTAGCTTCGACAGGACGAAGATGAATAACACAATATTATTGATATAAATTAATACGAATTAACACTAAGTCCATTGCACACGCTTTGTAGAATTTCCGGGTGTAATCTTCAAGCGTCGTCTACTTCTGTTCTGTGTCTATCCCGCCCTTATATGGGCGACAGCTTCTAAGAGACATTTGATGTCAAGCACACACGTCAGATGCATGTATTCAATAAATAAATAATCCAAGTGAATACGAATTTAAATCACAGAACTTCACATTCCGCGAAAAACGAATTAAAATACACGCGTACATAAAAACAAACTTCGTTTGAATTACAACGTATACCAACTTTGAACGAAGACATCTAAAACGCATGCGCGACTGGCAGTGCCCCAGTGTCCCTGGTGGTTATTGCATCGGAAGAATCAAAACGTCTTAAATTAAGACACGTTTGAAGCAACGAAGTGTCTTAAAATAAGACGTTTGCGGATATTTTAGACACTATTCTCAGTTCATTTACACCATGATCATACTAAGACACTTATGTATCTTAAATTAAGACATCTATAATGTCTTAATTTTCAGATTAAGACACTTAAGTGTCTAAAATTCTTTTTCAGTCACATATGTGTCTAAATTTAAGACGCCTCTATTTGCAGTGTGGGAGCACTAAAAGATAGCTGGGAGCAGGGTTCTCGCTGCCGCTCGCAATTACGCCAAATTGCTACAAAATTATTCATTTGGCGAGTAAACGAGCAATAAGATTCGCCAAATTGTGAGTGCTCAATTTCTGCTCTTTTGAAGCGTGTGCCAGTACAGTCCAGATTCTCCGCGTTTCTGAACGATTGATCTCCCTTTTCCTGTTCAATCGCACCTGCCATTTACATTATTTATAGAGATACTGAGTCAACACCAATTCAGTCTAGCAACAGCAAAAGGTACAGAAAGGATTATGCGATAGGTATTGATCCCTATTGTCGGTTGATCACTATCTATGCGCCGGCATCGCACCGGAAAAAACACAAAGAAAATTACTCGCATCAAACGCCAAATAGAGAAAAGTTTTGCTGGAATGCGGCTTTAAATTCAGCCATTTACTATTTATTAGTTGTGTGCAAAGTATCAGTGGCGGGTCAATCTTTTCTATCTTTTAGAGTAGAAATCTCACAGCAATTTTTAGTGTATGTTTTCATAACGGTAAATCAAAGATCGTCGTTGTTTTGAATTTTTATTTAGAGTGCTAAAAGAATGCCTGAAACATTTACACATTTAGACGACATTCAGAATGTACAGTCGTGGGGGAAAAAAAGTAAACACCCCCTACTAACTCCTCAACAAATTATCGTAGAAGAAAGTTACTGGTACCGAACTATTGGAAATAAAGCCTACTTTTAAATGATGTATATAAAATTTGCTTAGTGGGCCATCTGCTTATTAAAACGAACCATAACTTTGTTTTTTTTCAATAGCAGTACACAATTTTAACAGCATAAATGTACTCTGCACTCTTCAATTAGCCTAAAAACAGATTTTTATGCAATTCGTACCATAAGTTTCCGAGAAATTAATTATTTTAAAACGAGCGTATTTTAAGGACTGTATCCAAATTGAAGCTCCGTACTCGATTGTTAACCGAGAGAGTCCCCTTCTTGATTAAGGCAGCTTAAGCACTACACAAGCAGTCAACGTTGCCTGCTAGATTACACGACAACAGAAGAAATTTCAAAATATCTAGTTACTTCTATCACAGACGGCCCCTTAAAATATCCTTTTGCCTTTTTTAAAGCATAATTTGAAAACTACTTGGAAGAAAATTGTGAAATTTTGGATTTCCGTAAAGCAGGACTTAATAAAACTAAATCCATCAAAAAAACTGTAGCTTACAATTCATAATTTTTTTATATTAATTTCGTAATTCATAATTCATATAATAAAATTATAAAAATTGCAAATTCACCGTATTTATGTTTGGGTATATTAGTATTATTGCTACACAAAAAATTAGCACATTAGGAATATAATTTCAGGAGATATAAATAAAAATATGAAAATGTAATTTAACATTTGAAGCACTAAATTTTGAATGTTTATAATTCAAAAACTTATCATTCAAATGACATGAAATTTTGTGTCTAGGCATAGTTTTAGTCGAAGATATGAAATACAGTACAGCCCCGATTATTGGGTGGCAAGGGCACCACAGATAACAAAAATCGCGGATAATGCGAAATAGACTGAAAACCTAAAAACTATGTTTTAGTATACAAAAAAAAATAATAAAACGTTTAAAATATACACATATACAGAGTACAGCAGAAACTATTTTACGTTTAAATCACTAAAATAAAGAAAAATATACAAGAAATAATATGCCATACATACTGTACAAAAGTGTTGAGTTACATCTTTTTAAAACTAGTATGTTGTGGCCACTACAAAACTCTTTTTCGATTTAAATCACATAAACAGCACTAATTGATATCAATGTATACCTGAATTGGAAGTTTCATGAAAATTCGTGCATTATTTCTGGAGATTGAGCTATTGTGGAAATCGCGAAAAATACTGCATAGCAGCGCCACCTGCTAAGCGATTTATACCAAAAACTAATCAGCACCAATTTATGTCAAAGAAAAACTGAATATAATTTTTTATTAAATTTCGTGCATTAGTTCTTGAGATAGAGCGCGCGCCCACAAATTTGTGTCACATATAGACAGGCAGACTCACAGACAGACATTATATAAAAACATGTTTCTCGGAATTTCTGACCCCTAAAAAGTGTAAATCCGTCGAAAACCGAAAGTCGAAAATTTTCACGAATCCAATACTTTCGTCTTGTAAAGATAGAAGAAATTAAAAGTCAGTCACTTGATTTTTCTTCTTGCTTTGGAAACAATTTTTCTATCTCAAAAATGAAGCTATTCTTGATATGCTCCCCTGGAATTTATCCTAATAGTCTTATTTAATTGTTAAATATTTTAATTGCTGTGTTTGCGTTTTGTTAATAAAATCAAGAAAAGACATCAAGATTTTATATCTGATATTTTAAACATGGCAACCGAATCTAGAAATATTCTTCTATTACTTTCGAATACATGAATAAAATAAAAGAAATCGCTTCGCGGATAAACCGCACCGCGGATAAACCGCACCGCGGATAATCGGGGCTTTACTGTATCTGGTTAAAATTGGGTATTGCCATTGAAAAAAAAGAAGTTTGGATTCGTTTTAATATGTAGATGGCCCCCTAAGCAAATTTTATATACATCATTTAAAAGTAGACTTTATTTTAAATCGTTCGGTACCAGTAACTTTTATCTACGATAATTTGTTGAGGAGTTAGTAGGGGGTGTTTACTTTTTTTTTTCCACGACTGTACTTATTTTTAATAGTTTCTGTAGCGGATAGTCGAATTTCTATTTTATAAGCAATTACAAAAAATTAGGTTGTTTTAGAACATATTGAAAAAAAGAGATATAATAAGGGGTTAAAGATAGATTTTTTAGTGTTTCACACCGACTCTTTTTTTTTTTTTTTTTTTTTTTTGCTAAATTTTTTTTTTTTCATTTGGTTACTATTTTTTATTTCTTATTCGCCAAATCGCGAATGTTGGTCAAAACCCATCGAGAGCACTGAATGGGAGTGATTTATTAATTATTTTAAGAAAAAAAGAATTCGGGTCAATGCAAATTAAATTGAGAGTCGGGATCGGGTTAAGGGAAGTCACATTTTATGTTCGAGTTCAATATTAATGAACTTCAAATGAGAGTCAAAAATTGAACTTTGCAGCCAGATATCTATAATCCAAATCCATAACACAGCAATAGTTCTAAAAATGTATATAGCGATTTTGTACAATAACAAAAAATATTAATAATAACTTTTTTGTTAATAATAAATGAAAGTTAAAATTCTAGTGTTCAATTCACCTTGAGTTAAATAATTAAAATCCATATAAAATTAAATAATTTTTAGATAAAGAAAATTAACCCTTAATCGGAAACGTGAAAATCTCGAGCACAAGCAGAAACGTGCCGTCTGTGAGACTGCTAAATTAAAAAAATTCCTGTAAAATTTAAATAGAAAATAATTCTTAATGATTTACCAAATAGGAAAATTAAACACTTATTATACATGTAATAGCGCTAAGTGTATAACGCTTCCGGAGTGAACTCATCCGGATCTCGATAACCACTTCGCTTTTGCATATTCCATTCCGTCATTTTCCTTCAAAATTATTTTTTTCGAATAAAACTTCATAAATGTTACATTTTTAGAAAGATTATTAAAAATAAATTAACATTTGAGAGATGACCTACATTCCATTATGTATATATTCAGAGATAACTTCACTTGAAATTAGATTGGTAGCTCAATCTCTCCCTGCATGGAAGTAAACAAACAATTCATTAATTCGTCTTGAACATTTAAAATATTTAAACATGAAGGTAATTGTTCGCAAAGCGAATCCGCGAATGAATAAATCGCATTTGTTGTGAACATGGAGCTATGAAGATTATTCATATGATTTCTATTCATCACTCTAGGGTTGTGCATGTTTATGCTTTATTGGCGCTATCTACCGGTAGTTAAAATAAAAAAAGAACATTTCTTTTGAACAAGTTCTTTGAATTCTGAAGACATTGTGAAAAAATGAATTACAGGAATACATAATGCCGTGTACTACACATATATATGTGTGTATATATCAATGCAAATAAAATTTTGTATTTTGTATGGAAAACAAATTTGTAATTTTATAAAAGAATTTGAGAAAAAAAATCTGTTAATGCAATTAATAGTTGCAATTTACTTATGTGATAAAAGATGATTTTTAATGATCAAAATTTATTACAGGTTTCTTTATGCATGTTTTAAAAAAATGAGGATTCAATCTGAGATAAACTTTTTAAAATTTAAGTTATATAATTATTATTTTGGCGCCAGATATCGGCAATTAATAAAAACAAATAAACTTTCTGTTGAAATTGTGTATTATTCTACATGTTAGCAACTTTGTTTGCATTATATATAATAGGACTAAGTGTGATCATTGAGAAATAGTTTATTCTTTGGAATGGTATCACGAGTGAATGTTTATTTACTGTTTAGATTTGATTTTTCAATCTTATAACATGTGTTCTTTTTACTTTCAGCTAACAAATTTATTTGGAATTGCAGTCTTACATTTTTCTTTTTTTTTTCCTTTTTTAAGAAATTGAAGGTTATTGATTTTTTTAAATGCAATGAACGAAGACGAAAGTTAATTGACACTAACTTTTAACATAGCATTATTAATACTAATTTGCATGTTTTTATGAAATAATTTTTCAAATTTTGTAAGAGAAGTTCATTTGTATATTCTATATCATTATTTTACCAATTCAATTAATAATTTTCTTGCAAATTAAGTTTCAATGAAAACTGGGCTATTTTTATAACTATTTTACCCCACCTGACCCTATTAGTGAGATAAGATAAAATTTATTCCGTCATATCCTTTTTAGAATGCAATGCTATATCATTCTTTTGAAAATGCAAACACGTCATTCAGACGAGCTATCTTCTAGTTCTTCAATAGTAATGCATTAACAGGATTTTTTTTTAATATATCAGCATAAAAATAAGTTTTGAATGTCGGAGACAGAAAATATTTTTAAATTACACATTATTGTTCAAAATATTACATTTGCGACATGATAATTAAAAAAATATTGTAATTTAATAGATTACAACGACCATTTGGAATTTATTTCGTCCACCAAATTCCGTCGCATCCTCTTCAACAACAGATCGCAAAGATCAAACCTCAGATGACCAAAACCTTCATCGATAAACTCTCCAAGCCCCGTTTCGAGAAGAAAAACAGTTTACAAATCGAAAGCAGTTCCACTGAATCATCCACAGATTGCGACAAATTACCTACGTTGAGCTCAATTTTTCCCTGTTAGAATCGACCGATTGTATAACTCTGTGGCTAGTGGATTGGAGCCCTTCGAGACATAGCCTTTTACTATCAATCGATTAAACATTAGATTGTTTCCTTTTTCGCGTTCGTCTTTTATTCTGTAATCGATTTTCATGGGCTTCATAATCAGTTGAAGACCTCGATTTTCATGGGCTACATAATCAGTCGAAGAACTCGATTTTCATGGGCTACATAATCAGTTGAAGACCTCGATTTTCATGGCCTACATAATGAGTTGAACGACCTTTATTTTTTGCTTTGCAAGACGATTTTCATTTCGGCGTCGCTCTTTGGCTTTGGATTTTTCATATCTGATAATTTGCGCCTACCCATTTTGTAACTTTTTCAATTTTTAACGACTTTATGCCTTTCGATTACCTATTCTAACAATTTTTAACGATTTTATACCTTTCTATTACCTATTCAAATAAAAATTCTTCTAAAAGTAAAGAACATCGTTGAATTTCGTTAAAAAAAATAAAATGCGAGCATCATTTGGCCTCATCCTAGACCAAAACAAGAACCATTTCCAAATGGTTAATAAATGCTAATATTTTTATATATTTCGGTACACTATGAATTAGAAAAGAATATTCAGCAGTAAAATTAACAAAACATTTAGTAGTATAAATATTGCAGCATGTTCTAAATATCGGCACTTTTATGCATTTTCTGACAATATTGAATCATTTTCATGTTAATAATTTATATATTCATCATCTGAAATGATTTCAACATCGCTTATGTCACTTCCTACTTCATCAAACCATCACAAAACAGTTTCTTCAAAAGCCTTTATTCACCATAGCGTACCCGCTTTGACGGCCCCTCCATTTCAATATCCCAAAAATTACATAAATTGAAACACGCTGTCTAACAGACTGTGTTGGAAATAAAATAATTTTTAATTCAATAACTAAAAATGCGCAGGTGTTGCAAATGGGTGGCGGAAGCAGAGGAGCAATAGCGTAAGGATTAGATTGCGTGATAAGAGTAGAGACGCGTTCATTTTTGAATGGATTCATGCAAATCTTGCCAAAAAATCTCCCCAGAACACCCTGCTGTTTCTTGACAGTTCCTATGAACGAATCGCGATAACACGTATAAAGCGAAAAAAGAAGGTTAAAAACGCAAAACAAAAATGCAAATACTGATCTTCACAAATGCGACATTTCGATCCTTTTTCAGAAAACTATTCTCCCATTCAAACATCTTTAACCTTCTCACCGCCGCGAACTGATATATCCGTTCATTAAGCTTTAGGTTTCACCGCAATGGAAGCACTATTTAAATTAATATAATTATACAAATATAATGCAATTTTAAAAAATAAAGTTATGATTATGACTGTCAAGGCTTATATACCTATACTTAATTAAAAAAATTATATCATGTTGGAAAAACATCTTTTATTTTATCATTAAAAACAAAATTTCAGAGAAAACAACATTATATTTTTACCCTTTTGCTCGGCGGTCAGGGGTTAAAGACGATCCAGGTGGTCACTAATTAGAAACTCTCAGCGAGGTTCCAGGGGATTGTTATTCTCAAGATGACACATATGAAGCCATTAAGTGATTTAAGAAAAATCGTTTCCTGTTGATTGACTTTCTTAACAGTTCAACTTGAAAAATTCCATGAAATTTTATTTTTTCAGAGAGAAAGAAAGTGTTCTTATTATGTTACAAATATGCTTATTTTATATAAGTACTAAATTATTTAATTTTAATGCTTGTATTTTATATGCTTCGTCTGAAATACAAGTGAGAAATTGGTATAGTTTTCACAGAATTAAAAATGAATTTGTTACAATCATCTTTGTTTAAAATAATTAAGATATGTCTTTATCGCGCATATTTAATGCATGGATGATGACGATAATAATAATAATAATAATTAATAACTCCATAATTTCATTATCTTAATTGCATGTTACTGATAACGTATATGAATAAAGTTTAATGTCTCAATAATTATAAAAGTTGAAATTAAACTTGAGTTAAAAATATTATTTGTTTTAAGAGTTAGGTTAGCCAATATAATATTGTTTAATTATTATAATTATTTTTCTTAATTTTTTATAAATTCAGTCAATCACTGTCTTTTAATCATTTTCATTTGTTGAATTCGTCGAGTTATTAGTGTTTCGACTCTCATTAATAGTAATATATTATTATTATTATATAATAATTATTATTATACCAGGTGTCCTAAAAAGGACTGACTGATTTTAAAATTCAATAACTTGCAAACAGTGACAGATATTTAAAAAATTCTTGCAGGAGGGTTATGCATAAGGTCAAAAGTTTTTTTTACAGTGATTTTCGATTTTAGTTCGAATTAAAAACAATAGATGGCGCTGTAAGCAATAGGCGCTAAATACAGGCTCGATTTTTTGGCCGATCTCTTCTTCCATGCGGAAAAAAGAGATTAAAATTTATTGAGTGTGTCCCGAAGGACCAAAAATCGAGCCTGAATTTAGCGTCTATTGATCGCAGCGCCATCTATTGTTTGTAATTCGAACTAAAATCAAAAATCACTGTAAAAAAACTTTTGACCTCATGCATAACCCTCCTGCAAGAATTTTTTAAATATCTGTCACCGTTTGCAAGTTATTAAATTTTAAAATCAGTCAGTCTTTTTTAGGACACCCGGTATAATTATTATATAATAATAATTATTATTATTACTATTACATTATTATTATTTTATTATTAGTAGTAGTAGTAGCAGTAGCAATAGTAGTATTTTCTACAAATTAAACAAATATTCAAATCAATTCTACTTAGTTTTGTGTTACTAGAAAAAAAATAAAAGGAAAAAAAAGACCTTTCTGTGAGATTTCGCTCTATTCTAAAAAAATATACACCACCGTCGCCGGTGTAAATGAATTTTTTGTGACAGGAGGTCTTTCTTCGCTAATGTTAAGAAAACTACTGCACAAAAATATGAAAATTGGTAGTATTATAGGGAAATCTTTGATAAACACGCTAAAGTAGACAATTTTTAAACGGAAGAACTATTTAAAGTGATTTTTAATGTTGAAGTTGCTCAAAATAGGTCCTTAAAAAGTTTTTTTGGAACAAAACTATGCATAGGAATTTGATATTTTTTTCTAGCGATATACTTCTCAAGCTAGCGGTGTGCAAACTACGCTTATTTTTTTTTAATTTTACCAATTTTATGAAGAGTTTTTTTTTCAATTTTTTATTCGAATTTTCATTAATTCAAGAGATATTTTTTTCATATTTAGAAAAGGAATTTTTTTATGTTGAAGCCAATTTGTAAAACAGCACAATTATATTTCTTCTGAAATAAAAATGTAAGTGACTATTAAAACACGTGACTATTTAACACGTGACTATTAAAACAGAAATGAAGCTTTAAAATAATAATAAAATGATCAATTGTTAAAAGCAGAAAACATGGAAAGTTATGTCATACAAATAATATTTACACGTGAATATTAAAAAAGTAAGAAAATCTTAAAATAATTAAATTATTACGCGTGAACCACATTTAATGGGGACAAGTATACGTCATATGTAAAATACATGTTGTCATATGAAAGATGTCTGAAATCATTAAATTATTATGCGTGAAAAACTGTTTATTGGGAAAATTAGGTCATATTTAAAATGTTCAAATACTGATGTTCCCAAACACTTTTAAATGGAATAATATATTTACACGTGAATATTAAAAGAGTAGGGAAATAAAAACTGTAATTATTTTTTTGCACACGAAACGCATTTAACCCTTTCAGGGGCGGTGGTATTTATGAAACCACTTAATTTTAATTCTCAAATGCGACAATGGCAACAGAACTTTTGTATTATACTTTTTTCATTTATTATACATGTGAAAAATCGCTTTTTCTTATTTGCAAATAAATTTGTTCGTAAAGTATGGTGCCCATCATTCATTTGAACATTTTAGCAATGGAAGTGCTTTGCCCCTGAAAGGGTTATTGGTTAAAATTGCATCATACATTTAAAATGATTTTCTTATGGACAAAATTAATGGGATGTCACATTTCGAATCACATGGTGTACAAGTAGCGCGGCTAGCAAATGTGTTTATCGATTTCATCACTTGATGCAGCATAAATAGAGGTAAATGCATGCGCAAAATACTTTCGATTTTTTTATACCAATTACTGTTCGATAAATACTACATATTAGAATGTTCTTATCTACTTATTAATTAAAATAAATGATTTACATTTTAGAAATAACATGGAAATATGCATGATGGTGCAATAAAATAGAGAAAACAATTCATGCATAAGTTGTACCTGTCCCTGAAAATATTCAAAAATCGGTCAAAGCATGAAATATAAGCGTAAAATTTCAAAACGCAGCATTTTTCTACCCCGTGGTTCTGAATGCTAATTATTTCCAAGCAGACGGAAAGAAAAGAAAAATAATTTTTTGACACTGTTCACTATTTCATCAGGTGATGGTGGTAGGGAGAGGGTAGTGTTTGACGAATGATAACGTATGATATCAAAAGGGAGGGGAGTTCATAATTAGCAAAATGTTGATAAAGTTATGTACAGCACCCCCATTCCCCCCTTTGAAAGTGGCTACCTTCTGGGCACGATTGCTCAATTGATTTACAATCTTTAACAGAAAATATCTTTAGGTATTGACATTCGCAAACTGTGAAATCGAGCAGTGGTTTCCAGTCTTTGATAAAAGTAAAGGCAATTTCATAAAAACTGTTAAATTAGGCGATTAGAAGCAAATTTCTGGACAATATACTGACCAAGAGAGGTAAGTGTGCATGACCGCTTATAACTTAAATAATCACTTATAACTTAAGATGTAATACATGTATAGAAATATGAAATATTCCATTCGAATTTTAATCCCTTTTAGTCGTGTTTTCATATTTACTACTTTTTGTAATCACAGAGTCGTTTTTTACTCAAATATAAGAAATTTAGATACATTACTGTTCGATTAATTATAAGTCGATAGATAATTCTGAAATCGCAACTTTTTAAAACAATGTGCGCAATATCGAAAAAAAAAGGGAGGGGGGGACTTTAAAATATTGTTTGGTGCAGAACTAAATGAAACTCCGAAATTTTAATCCATAATTTTTATTTCTAATAAAAATTATAGTAATAATAAAAAGATTCTTACTTAAATGAATTTTCTTCACTATCAACATTAACAAACACACGACTTAAGATAAAATTATTTTCGATTTTTAATCCGTTCAGGACAGGCATCTTTTACACGAATTTTTTTTCGTTTGGTACCACTTTTTGTTAATTATTTGACTTAAGTTTAAAAATCACGAAAATGTCGTAATTAAATAAAATCAATTTTACTTTTCTATTTTACTGGTATAAAACTCAAGCGTTTTAAGCACTTTTTGAGGGTGCATATATGCACCCATGGTCCTGAACGGGTTAAGGATGACGTTTTTAAGCTTACCTATAAATTTTATCATATTACGTAGTTTAAATAGCCGTCTATGGACGTGAATGGCTTAAAAGTGCATTTCAAACTGTGTTATTTATTTTCCAAATGAAATAGATTATGTTTAGGGCGCCAGGGGTGGTATTTTCTAGAAAAAAGTAGACTGTCAACAAAAGCATGCTTGAAATAACAGGTATATATTTACGTGCAGGCACGGTTGCATCACAAATTCCAGGCTCATTTTGGACACTTTGCGCTAGGCTCGAAATCGTCCTCGCAGTCCACATCAGTGAGCGAACTTGGAACCTCCTGGTCCTTCCAATGTGAACAGCCAGGCTTAGAGGATGCAGGACGAACACACGACGCTGATTCATTATATGCTTATTCCACCACCTCTTCCCACCTCCCCCTTTTATCTATCAGAGATGTATAATGCAGGCATTTTGAAATAGTGTAACATCAGTGATTTTGTGAATGCGAGATCAGTTGTTTCGTATGTTAGAACATCAGTGGGTGTAGTGTCTGCAAGATCAGTAGTAGAATATGTTAAAACAACAGTTGGTTTTGTACGCGAGATCCAGAATATTTAATAATTGCATATCAGAATTTTCAGCAGGCTGAGTATTGGTTCTGAAGATTATGCAGGCATAATAAAACAAGTTATAAAAAGTCAGAACCATTATTGAATTAAATTTAATAATAAGTTTAAATTGTAATTAAAATTCACAATCTTCTTTAAGGGGGTCCGGGACACATTTTCAAAAATTTTTTATTTATTGAGTTAAAATTTTTGAATTTTTTGTGATGGTTAACCATATCATTTGTAAACAAAATCGAATGATAAAACTTCTCATAGTTTAAAAAAAAATTAAATTTTAAATTTTGTTAAAAAAGTGGGGTAGTTTAAAATCGTTATAACTCGAAATATTATTTATAGAATTTCAATTTTTTTTCATTTAAATAAACAGAAATATATAAATTTTAATTTAGAGCCAGCATTTTAAAAAATATTAATTTTTAAAGAAATTAATTATATTTAACGAAAAAGTTTCAAAAAAAGTGGTGCAACTTATCATAATTTCAAAAAATCATATTTTCAAAAGTAAATATTTTTTTCAAATATGCTGACTCAAAAGTAAAGTAAAATAATTGAAAAGATATGTTCCAAGTTTCAACCCTATATCTTTAACGGTTCTCGAGTTATAAGAATTTAAATATGAGAAATGGTGAAAAAACCTATCATGAAGAAAAACGCAATTTCACAAGAACTCGTTTCCTTGACAACCATAGCTTGAAAGGCAGATTTTGAAAACAAACCAAAACGAAAAAATTAATATTTCCTGTTCTAATTAAGATAGAAACATGATTTAAACATCATTTTAAGCAGAAAACGGCAGAAAAATGTTTAATCCAATATATATATATATATATATATAAATGAAAAATTGAAGATTTTTGTGTCCCACACCCCCTCAAATTGACGGCGCGAATTTAAAAATTTGTCTTTTTCAACCTAAAGACATTCTACTAAAGTAGTCAGACAACTCGTCATCATTTGTCACAGGTATGGATCCTTACTCCACGAAGACTCGGTCTTCTTTCATCATTCGAGCATAAAAATCGCTCGAGTAGCAGGCATTGTCAAAAACTGTTTCGGGATACCATGCTGTGCAGTCAGAAGTGGCATGTAATTCCTTAAATATTAAAAGTCCAGTTATAAAACAGGTTCCATTTTCAGTGTAATCATACGAATAAATCATGTACGAATGCTTTGAAGGGATAAATATAGGCTCCGAGGGATTAGCCTGAGAAGAGAAAACCCAGCGAGAAGACACATCATGTATACTCAAAAATTAGAAAAGTCGAATTATTTTGGATGCTTTTCGTGCTCCTTTGTATACAGGGCGTTATCAAAACACGCAGTCTAACATTACGCAGGCGCTCAGCAGTTTTTTATGCAAGCGAAACAAACATACTATCACTAGAGGTTTGATTACGCCCGACTAAGCTGAACTTGATTCCAGAAACACTCGAAACGCGCACCATTTACTACTCGCAAGTGCGAGATGTAGTTTCAGACGAAGCAGGGCTGATGAGACAAATGAGGCAGATTGGGCCAGATGAGGCAGCTGCCTCAGGGCGCACCGTAGAGGGCAGCATTTGTTTCACATTAGTACAAGTAAAATAGGTCAAAAATTGAGTAAAATACAGCATGGCCATTCACGAAAATTTGAGAAAAAATTTTGTTTCGGCACTAGAAATGAAGATTCGATGAATTCTTAAAAAAAAAAAGTAAATTTACTGAGTTTTGTGGGGGAAAAGGAGGCGATTATAACTCGGGAGTGTGGGGGTGGGGGGGATTCAACTTTGGTCAAGTGAGGTATCGTTTGTTATGTGTTTTAATAATTTTGAATCGAATGACATCATCTGCAAGCCTATGTCATTCGATTCAGAATTAAAAATACATAAGAAACGACACCCCACGTGAAAGTTTTTGAATATCTAAATTTTGAAAAAGGATCGAAAGGGGGAATTCACCCCCTTTTGCTCCCCTCCCCCGCCCAAAAAAACATGGTAAAACAAATTTATTTTGGGGAGGACTCATCGGATCTTCATTTCTAGTGCCAAAACGAAGTTCTTCTCAAATTTTCGTGAATGATCGTCAGTTGTTTATAAAAAAAACCCTATTTTATCTGTAATATACATTGAACATACAACCCATTACTATATGTCTGTCGAAACTTAAGAAAAAATAAAGAGAAAGAAAAAAATATTCTGTTAGAATAAAAATATGGAGTACATTACACATTATAATTACAGACATAGAAGTTACATATAATTACAGTGGTAGAAATTGTATGTAAACAGAGCGAAACAATTCTCGTTACCCACCATCGAAAGTTTTTTTCTCTGCGATATTTGAATTCTTAGCTTTTTTTGCGTACCGTGGCTTTTTTTTTTTTTTTTTTTTTTTTTTTTTGGCATTCGTAAAAGGAATTCGGTTCTAAACTTTTAGACTAATATAGTAAACTTTATTGTCCACATTTTTTTATATTTTTACCGATTTTTAATAAGATTTTCAATGCTATTCTTAGCGAGGATTTTTACCGATCTGCTATGCTCTTTTACATTCGAAAAAAGGAAAAAAAAATTCAGTTTCAAACTTTTAGCCTAATATAGCAAATTTTCTACTATCAATGCGATTTTCAATGCAATTTATATCTTTCTTTTGCGTTCCGCTGCAATTTTCGGCATTCATAAAAGAAATTTGGTTTCAACCATCATTTATACTAAACCCACGATTTTCAATGTGATTTTTAGCTTTTTTGCGATTATTTGAACGAATTTTTGTTAATATATTTTAGCCCACACTTCTAAATTTTGTCAAACTTTGTTCAAATTTTCAGCGTAATACAGTAAATTTTGTTCTCCGCAATTTTTTAAAATTTTCATGATTTCCAATGCGATTTTCAACACAGTTTTTTGATATTCGTAAAAGCAATTTTGTTTCGAACTTCAACTGCGACATCATTTGGAAAAAAAATTTCCCTTTGAAATTTTTAACCCACAGTGTTAGTAAATTTTGTCCTTCTGAGAATTTTAGTGGGGTTTTTTTCCGCGTCAATTCTTCCACATTAGTAAAAGAAATCCGGTTTTAATCTTTTAACCTAATATAGTAATTTTTTTCCTTTTTTCAATAAAATTTATTTGGAATTATTAATTTGCAAATTCTTGCGATTTTTTTTGCGATTTTTATTTTAGCTTGTGCTTTGCGGCGATATTTCGACTTTCATAAGAGAATTCATATTTTCATCTTAAATAAATTTTTCCTCTGCAATTTTTGAAATTTTAGCAATTCTTTACATACAACTTTTAGATCTTTTTTTTTCTTCTTTCACGATTTGCTGCGATTTTTCGGCATTCGTAAAATGAATCCGGTTTCAATCTTCTTGACTAATGTAGTAAATGTTGTTCTCTTTGCAATAAAGTTTATTCAGAATTTATGGAATGATTTTTAACGCTTTCGCTATGTTTATTGTGATTTCGTGTTATATGCTATCTTTTGATGAGGCCGGGTAGCATTGCGCCGCACAGGTCGGATCAACTGTAGCTAAATTAAATTATTTTAGCAAATGAAAATGTAATTATTTTATATATTGATTAGGGCAATATAAAATGTGACTCTGAAAAAGAAAATTCAAGGTGAATTTATTATCGAGTTAACTATTTCATTGTTCATAGTTGTAATTTTTGACAATAGTATTACTATAATAAAACAAATATACTACAATACGCACAAACACACATATACACATAAATAACGCCTGCATTCAACAGTTAAAGGTATATATAAATATTATACAGACATACATATTATAAATACAATAAACCCAACTGGAATGAAAAATTAGCCAGAGCCAGGAGCGGTCCCGGCTAATGATACACTGGTGGAAATTGATTTAAGAAAACACGGTTTTTTAACAAAAATTTCTATAATATTCATTAAAAATGAATGAAATTTCATACATTATACATGCTATGTACAACAAATAATTTAGAAAAATAAAATTTCATATATATTAATAAACTAAAACATAAGATCAAAAATTAGATTTTAGTAACATAAAAACATGGAATTTGATTTATGAAATATCACATTTAATTGTAATTAAAATTAGTAAAGCCGCCTTTAGTCATCAGAGTTTCTTTTATTCTAAATGGCATTGATAAAAAAAAAAGATTTTTCACGTATTTCTGGTCAATTACTTCCAAGTTTTGACAGATTGAAGCTTTCAATTCTACAAGTGATTTGTACCGCATCCCATTTGCATAAAACATTCGAACAAGCTTTCCCCCAAACGTTTTCGAAGGGTTCAGATCAGGACTAATAGGTGGATGACCTAAAAGAACAATATTCTTTTCGTCAAACCAATCTTTCATTGCATTTGGAATGCAAATGCTTGTATTGTCTTGCATGAAGATTTAATCTAAACCATAATATTGCCATGCAAATGGAAGAAGTGAATTTTCTAAAACTAAACAGTAATCAAAAGAAGTCTAGCGAACGCTTAAAAATACAATTTTACTTTTGCCATCATTAGCGATTGCTGCCCAAATCATCAAACTTCCGCCACCAAAATTTCTGATGAATGTAGATTTTGGTTCTCTTCGGAGATCCCTCCAATAACATACTGGTGTCCAAAATTAAGGACCAATCACAAAATGCTAATTTTCAAGTACGCGAATACTCAAAAGGAAATAACATAATTCGAATAATTACTATCTCTATAGCACAGCTAGTCCATATAACATCTCATTCATGTCACACATGGTCACAAGTGTCACAGTCACTACGGTGAAGCAAAAAATAGGAAATTCCATACGTCTCATTATGAGTCTCAAATGATCACTATATGTGACTCCATTGAGACGTCACCGTGACTGCTGCTTTGTGACGGGTCATCATGTGACTTTACAAGGTAGTTACATTGGGATTCTCATGTGACTGTCATCTGCAGACTCAATTTCAAAGTCATCGTGAACGCTGCATTGCGATAAGTTACCAAGTAACGCCACATTAAAGTCACATGATAACTTTCAGGTGACAGGGAGACTACTGTCAAGTCACCTTTGCGCTCTTTTGTGAACAGTCACCATGTGACTATAATGTGATAATATTTGGTGATTTATTATAATGCAACGTTCATGATGACTTTGAAATTAAGTCTAAAAATGACAGTCACATGAGATTCACAATGTAACTACATTGTAAAGTCACCTGGTGACGCGTCACAAAGAAGCGGTCACATTGACGTCTCAGTGGAGTCACATATAGTGATCATTTTAGACTCATAATGAGACGTGTGGAATTTCCTTTTTTTGTTTCACCGTAGTGACTATGATACTTGTGACCATGCGTGACATGAATGAGATGCTATACGGACTAGCTGTGCTGTAGGGATAGTAATTATTTGAATTGCATTATTTCCTTTTGAGTATTCGCTTACTTAAAAATTAGCATTTCGTGACTGGTCCTTAATTTTGGACACTAGTGTACTTCAAACCATCCGGGCCATCCAAATTTAATTCTTTTTCGTCGGAGAAAATGACTTCCTTCCAATTGTCACTAATTTCCATGTATTTCTCGCAACACTGCAAGCGCATATGCTTGTGACGCAGAAGTAACTTTGGACCAGACTTAATTTTCAACCATCTCAAGCTCCGTGAATAATATAAAATTTGCCAAACTCTTCTAGAAGTAACAGGAAGAGATAGATCTGCACAAATCTACTTTGAACTGTGACCGGCTATCGATGCAAGTTGAAGAATCTCTTTTTCTCTCTCTTACTTAAACGTGGATTGCCTTTTTTGTTAAAACTTTTGCCATAATTTTCTGGATCTTTACTATATTTATATATCACACAAACTGATCTTTCAATTAATTTACTAATTACCGGAACAGACCTTCCACATTCTAGATATGCCTCGATTTTAGCTGTTTCTTCCTCAGACAACATCTTTCGTTTACCTTTCGTGAAAAGTATGGCTGAAACGTAGCATCCAATATATAGCGCTTTTTATGTCTACAGTGCATGTCACGTTACCTTGTTTTATGCAAATTTTTGTCACATTACTTCGGAATAGCCAATGAAATGCGATATTTCATAAATCAATTTCCATGTTTGTATATTACGAAAATCTAATTTTTGACTTTTTATTTGTGTTTAATATTATGTATGAAATTTGATTTTTCTAGATTATAGAAGTTTTTGTTAAAAAACCGTGATTTCATAAATCAATTTCCACCAGTGTATGTGTATATAATATGATGATAAGTGTAATGATAATGTCCAGCCGCGGCGAGCGGGCTCTTTCCGTCCGCAGCCCTTTATTCTACTTTTATTCCAACTCTTTTGCGAAAGCCAGTTTGAAAAAAAAAAATTGAAAATTGAAACTGGACAAATTAAAAAAAGGAAATTGCACAAATTAAAGCTACCGAACGACTCCTGCTGCGTCGAGCTTATTATTAGGTCCCGGGTTAGATTCCGGGCTCTGGCTAATTTTTCACTCCAGCTGGGTATTGTATTTATTTTATTTATGTCTGTATAATATTTATATATATCTTTAATAGTATTACTATTATAAAATTAAATCTTCATATATATAATTTGAAATATTAACATAATTTTCTCTGCATATCATAATCTTTCTGTTAAATTTCAGTAATATATTGCGTAGATTGCTCTAATATGTTTATTTATTTATTTATTTATTTATTTATTTTTGGCTTGATAATGTGATTGCTTTATAATATATTGATTTCGATATTATAATAAATGACTTCAACAAAGCAAAATCAAGGGAAATTGGATCTTGAACTTTCTTCTTATAGCTATTTTCTTTTAAATATTACCAATATGGGATTTTGTTTTGTGTACTATACGATTTGAAAAAGATATATAACTGGTTACTGATACTATTTTGCTATTCGGAATTCATATGCAAACTTTATACGCATTGATTAATTTTAAATGCTTGATACAGTTTGGCTCAATAATATTTATTTTAAATTTAGCTTCTCCACTTGTTGTAACAGGAATTTTTTCTAATATTCATAACAACGATTTATTATAGTTATCATTTATTATAATAAATGATTTTCTGAATGAAAAAACAAGACGAAAGAGATTTTGAAGTGTAAATTTTATTCTTTATATGAAGCTTTCTTGTAAATATTAGCTGAACATGAAAATATTTTTACTCATTTAATTCCAAGTTAGCTGTTATTATTTTTTAAAAGACGCAAAAATTTTTTAGGCTTCATATCTCTTTGAACTTTTATGCCATTCACACTTTTCTAGTATATATAGCTATATATATATCTATTATATATACCGAACCTTATGTTGTATAGTTTTTTTTCAAAGTCTTATTATTCTTTTAGCAACTATTTTTTTAATAATACAGTTAATAACTCATATCTTTATTGTACCGAACCCTCTGAGCGTGAGCAGTACTCGCACTTGGCCATTTATCTAGAAGTTTCCTTTTTTTTTTTATCCAAATTTTAGTTCTCCAAAAATAATAAATTATTTGTAAAATGCCTTAAATTAAGATTCAAGGTGTAAAAAGCCACTCAAAAAACCTCTTTAATTTAGTTATAAAGCAGCTCTAAAATACATACTTGCTGCTTTCTAATACAATCAAAAAAATTATGCTTATTTGTATAATTCACGAAATTTATAGAAATTCTTATTTGGATATCAAGAAATCCAATACATTTTTTATCCTATAAAGGCAAATTAACTTTCATAAAATAGTCTCAAAGTCGATTTTCCATCTATTATAACTCAATATGTAATAAATTTATCAATAACTGAAAGTCACAGTTTGATTTCAAATCATTTGCATAGTTACTGCTGCAAATTTTATGCTTTTACTAAAATAAATAAATAAACAGTCTGTCAACGACATTGGAAGATTTTAAATTTTTGAGCGTTATTTTTAAAAATCAGCATCCGTGGTTTAGCATTAAAAGATGTATTGGATATATATTGAAAGATGTATATATGTGATAAATATGTATGTATATGATAAAAATGTTTAAAAATCTGAACTGTATTTCATTTGAAAAACAATAATAAAAACAAATTTTGCTTTTTTTGTTTCGTTATATAAATCGTTAAACAAAAAAATGCTTACGAAAATGTTTTAACAGGAAAAAGGTAACTGAGAAGTTACGCGGAAGAAAGATGAATTGGTGTTTTGGCGATTTGAAACATTGTTCTTATTGAGTAAAGTTACTTTCTAATAACATCCACTAATGGATTTCTGGTTTTGTGGGAGATTTGAAATAGTTAAGTTTGAAGGAGAATCAAAATGGCTTGCTTGATATTTTTTTATCCTAAAGAAAATCGAAGGCAATTTCAGGCCCTTTCCTAACGGAAGTACTTGATTTATTACTTGATAGATCCGATTTCGGCGAATCCGGAAAGTACGTTTTGTGTAAAGGTTAGATATGTAGACGTAACCATCTCTCAGACAATACGTGAATTTTTGAAACTTGTTGGAAAACGTCTCAGCGTAAGTGGTTTTATGTCCAACACCGCCTCGCCTGTGAAATGACAATTTACCTGTGACATGTGCAACGCGCCTTCATTTTCAGTTGTGAAATGTGTTCCAAGATGGCGACACTTCCCTGAGCGAAGTTCTCGTAAGATCACGGACTAATGAACAATTGTGTCAAAGACTTATGTTTCGAAAAGGCGACAATAGATAGCAGCACCAGAGAACTTTTCTGAAGATATAGACTCCTTTAATTAGAACTTTTTTGCTTGTTAAGCAGTTTTATTGTTTCCAGACTTTTTTACTCTGTTTTAACTCGTGTGGGCCCCCCTTTTACTTCTCACTTGAAGGGCCGATTTTGCGAGGTCAAGACGCACGGTTTTTTGTGTGTCAACTCTTTGTCCTATGGAAGACTTACGTCTCCTACTCGATTTTCGATGTCATTACTCTTATCTTATTAATATTTAATCTTTTACTTTATATTTTTTAGTGTGTGAGTGTGGATCCTTGTAACCAAGATTATTTTCAAGCATTAAATAGATTTTTCTCTACATCTGGATTCTTCGAAGATAATATTTCTCACAATTTGCCACATCTATTTATTAAATAAAAATTACAGGTTGCCTACGTAAGAAGGAAACCAGCGTATGTCTGTTTTGCCAGAAAGGTAAGAAAATAGATTTCTATCTTTCATTATTGATATAAAAATTTTATGACAATTATTTTATATTTATACTGGGTCCTTAGCTTGACGCTAATCGCGAACTCACTCTTCCTAGATATTTTTAAAAAAACTACTTTAGAAAATTTTCATAATCATTTAATAAATTTTACAAGGATTTTAGAGGGGATTTAGAAAGAATAATTAAATTTGAATTTATAGGGATTTTGTGCAATATTTATAACCCCACTCAAATATTTTATTTTAAATGTTTTTCTTAGTATTTTCTAGAATAAGGAAATGTACAAAAATAATGTTCTTACAATAGAAATATAGAAATATTTCCGAATTGAAAAATTCCCCCCTCCCCAATGCCAAAGAAGCTAAAAAGATGCAAAGGCAAAAGTAATCATCCTTTTAAAAAATATTTTTGCTTTTAGTCCAGGCAATAGAGACCGTATAGGGACTCTACCTAGCAAAATTCATGGTAGTTCTGGAAAAAGGCTTACTATATGTTTTTTGGGTCGCTGAATTCGAATTTTTAACTTCCCACCAAAATTTCCCCCGGCAACCCCCCCCCCCCCCCACAAAAAAAATTTTGGTAAAATGGCCCCCCAAAAAAGATTTTTATTAAAAAAATCAATTTTTTTATTGTTTTAGGGGAAACGTATCTAGAAATTCAGAAAGTAGACAAAATTTGCAACAAATTATATGTATGAAATTATTACTTAGGATGAAGGGGAAGGGGGGATCTGCCTCGGAGCATGCTCGCGGTGCTGCGTGAACTAAGTTGCGCAATTCCACTTAACCACTTACACGTTTACATTCGCCCTCCCATCTCCCCTCCGAACTTTCTCTATAAGGTTTACTTTAAGATTTTTGGATCGCTGAATCCGAATTTTTAACTTCCCCCAAAAATCTCCCCCCGAACCCCCCCCCCCCCCCCCCCCACCACCACCACCACCAAATAGTTGTTTTTAACTTAAATTTCTTATTGTTTTAGGGGAAAAGCATTACGAAATTCAGAAACTAGACAAAATTTGCAACAAATAGGATGCATGACATTATGACGTAGGATGAACGGGGAGGGGAGGGCTGCCTCTGAACATGCACTGCGGCGCTACATGCACTAAGTTATGAAGTCCAGGCAATAGGGGATTTTACCTGGAAAAATTAATACTAGTTCTGGATTTCGACTCACTTTATGTTTTTTGGGTCGCTGAATCTGAATTTGCAACTTCCCACCGAAATTTCACCCGGCAACCCCCCCAAATAATTGATTTTTTTGAAAAAAATTGGTTCTTGAGAAAAGCGAGCGCGAAATGTTCCGAGGCAGCCCCCTCTCTCCCCGTTTATCCTACGTCATAATGTCATATATCCTATTTGTTGCAAATTTTGTCTAGTTTCTGAATTTTGTAATGCTTTTCCCCTGAAACAATAAGAAATGTAAGTTAATAACAACTATTTTGGGGGGTTTCGGGGGGGGGGAATTATGGGGGAAGTTAAAAATTCGGATTCAGCGACACAAAAAACTCAAAGTAAACCTTATAAGGAAAGTTCGGAGGGGAGATGGGATGGCGAATGTAAACGTGTGAGTGGTTAAGTGGAATTGCGCAACTTAGTCCACGCAGCACCGCGCGCATGTTCCGAGCAGATCCCCCTTTCCCCTTCATCCTAAGTCATAATGTCCTATATCTAATTTGTCGCAAATTTTGTCTATTTTCTGAATTTCTAGATGCGTTTCCCCTAAAACAATAAAGAAATTGATTTTTTTAATAAAAACCTTTTTTTTTGGGGGGGGGGGCTTTTTACCAAAATTTGGGGGATTGCCGGGGGAAAATTTGGTGGGAAGTTACAAATTCGGATTCAGCGACCCAAAAAACATAAAGTAAGCCGATTTCCAGAACTAGCATTAATTTTGCTAGGTAAAATTCCCTATTGCCTGGACTATTTGTGTAACCCATAATTCTCTTTGAACAAGATAAAGTAATGCATCTATAATTCATTCTAAATTGTATTACTACTAATCGATGTATTAAATGAATTTTATAACAAGTTATTTTAATGGCACTTACAAGTACTGTGAGTAGATAAAGGGTTAACCAGAATTGCCTACAAGAAGCACTTAGACAAGCAATTTTAATCTTAAGGATCGACCGAAAATGAAATCTGAAAGTATAAGACGTATTTCTGGGAAATAAAGTTACAATGGGTAAAACTGGTTTTAGAATGAGATTTAAAGTTAGAAGAATGAGACTTCGATTTTAATTTAAATTTTTGAAATTTAATTTTAATTTTGAATTTTAAAAGGGTTTCTATCTTTTCATATATATATATATGTATATATATATATATAATACAGGGTCATCGAAAAATAATGTCTAGATTTTAAAAAATCATAACATCGAAATGTTTATGTTAAATGAGTAATTCTTTCACTGCACGATAACTGGTGAACGCAAGTTTGGTTTCAGTTCACCAGAATTCATCTGCGTGCCTGTGTTATACGCGGATTAGTTTTGCAGTCGTCAAGGTCAGCCGACGCGCTAGACTGCAGCTGCTCAGTTCGATGTTGACCGTGCAAGAAAAAGCACAGTGCGCGATTTGGTATGTGGAGTCAAAGTCAATAGTCAGTGTACAGCGGCTTTTTCGCAGAACTTATCCAGGTCAAACTGCTCCTGGTGCTCACATTGAAACATACAAAGGTGTGAAAAAAAATTATTTATTTGCCGCACATTACAAGACTAAAACTAATAAATTTCCTTTCATAGTTTTTTGTGACAATTATTTAAAATCTAGGCATTATTTTTCGATGATACTGTATAATGTTTGAATGACACTGTTAAAAAATTTATGGAGGATTGAACAAACTTTTGGTGCTGCAGTAGCTGAAACGATGAGTCAGTGAAATCTCGTTCCAAAATATAGATCTATGGCTTCACCGAAGCTCCAAATGTTTATACGAGATTTCATCAATTATGGTTGCAGTTACTGCAGCACTAAAAGATCTTTCAACTCACCACAAAAGTGTTAACAATGTATGTTCCTTCACAAATGTACAGTTTTTGGCCGATTTGCACTAAACTTTAAGTATATTCGTGAAGGAAAAGAAATAGACACCCCTACTAACTGAGCAACAAAAATTCGTAGAAGCTAGTTATCGGCACCAAATAATTGGAAATAAAGCCTAGTTTTAAATGTCGTACTTAAAATTTGTTTAAGGAGCACCTACATATCAAAGCAAATACAAACTTTGTTTTTTCAATGGCAATATTGTGCCACTATATTCTAAAAATCTGTTTTATATAAAATCGAAACATCTTTTTCTATTTTCGACGCCGCATGGAATGGACTCGTAAACGAGTGTAGGCGTAGGAGGCAAAAGAGGGCCGCGCCTCCATAATTTTACCACTTTTGATTAAATTTAATGAATTTTCACCATTTTCCGTCCACATCTAACGACAGTGTACGGCATTGAACTGGACGAACTCGTAATGAATACGACTGCGCCTAAGTTAGTCAGGTTCTCCTTTACTAAGCATCACTCAGTGATTTGCTGATGCTTTTGCAGTTCACATAGGAATAACATTGAAATGCCAATACTCGTTTTAGATTGGCAATATTTCCGGGTTCGAGTAGGGGACAACCAGAACCAATTAGAGTTATTTTAACTCTTAATTGTGGGAGCAGGACCCGCAAATGTTACATTTTTGTTGACACGATAGCGTCCAAAATATTTGTCGCATCGACACAAAAAATGAAATGGAAGTCGGTAGTGCCAAAATCTCGGCGCGTATTCAAAATTAAAAAAAAAAATCGTCAACCCTAACGGCCTGAAATGTCGGCTCAAAATTTTCCCATAGAGATAACATTGCGAGTTTAAATCTGTATATTTAAAATACAACGCTGTTTTTTTTTTTTTTTTAAATCATCTGCCCTGAGCTTTCTCAACCAATTTTAATATTTTTTTTTTTTTTTTTTTTTTGTAATGAATGGTATTTCTTTGTAGATTTACCCGCACTAGCTATTTTTCAAAAATATTTCCATTTTTATATTTAAATTTAAATTTTAAAAAGTTTTTATGACTTTTTTTCAAAATGGTAGCAGTTGGATTTACTTCCATTGTTGCAAAAAAAAAAAAAAAAAAAAAAAAAAAAAAAAAGAGAAAAATAATAAGGTTTGTTTATCTTTACTGATGCATTTCTCATGAAAATTCAAAATAAACTTTAAAAAAATTAACAGAAAATGACGTCACACTTTAAAAAACACGCATTTTTTTCTTCATGAAGCTGTTACAATTCAATACTTTTTCATTCCGCTGATACTGAGTTTGAGACGCTAGGTTAAATGCTTTAGTGACGCAAAATGACATCATATTTAAATGAAAACGATCTTTTTTTTTTTTTTTTTTTTTTTTTTTTTTTTTTTTTTTTTTTTTTTTTTTATATATAAAACTAAATATTTTACTATGAATGACTCTAAAAGATATACTAAATTTCTGGAATTTTACTCGCCAGCACAGAGATTAGACCCTCAAGTCAAGAGTAGGAATGTTCAAATGCAAAGTCGTAGCTGACAAATTTTATTTCAAGTTTGGGTTGGGTTGGTTTGATTTTTGACGGCCAATTACCAACTCGAGGATATGGGCCCAGGGGGGAGAGGGGCCCTTCGTGTGGGTCTTTCTAAGGAAACCTATCCCGTATTTTCGCATGGAAATCCATGGTTCGAAGAAAACCACGAAAACTCCGAACGATTAGGCCGACGGGCACGATTGTGTTCGAACCCAGCACCCCCCGTCTACCAGCTTTGAGAGCAGATCCTCTCGGCCACTGGTGGGGCAGATCAAGTCTGGAAATATATGTATTAATAACCTATTGCGTATTGCAATATTTTTGAAATGGTGAATGTGAATATGAGAGGTGCGTATGTAAATTTTGAGACGGCGATAAAAACGTTAGGTTTAGATTTCACACAAAAAATAATTCTGTGATTGACTCAAAATGAAATAATTTTTACTGATTTTCAATCGTTAATTTCAAACATACGAGCCTCAAATGGTAACTTTATCATAATTACTTATCTTGATTAGGTATACTAAATACAGTTTATTTTTTCAATACACTTTGAACAGTCGAAGTTTAAGGAATTAGTATTTTAGTAACTTTAAGTTAAAAATAATATTTGTTTTAAGAGTTTTAAAATAATATTAGTTTTTAGGGTTTCATCTCGTTATTAATTAAAACATTAGCTCCATTGTTGTAAATTATGCCTTTTAACCCCTCGTCCAGATCGTTATGACGTCATCAACATTTGTGACCCGAGACATAGATTGACTTTCAGAAGTTTTACTTCCTACATATGTAACAACCACTTTTTTTTTTAACGCGAACCTTTTATTCTCCATAACCTTGCAAATCGATGCAATTTAGTTTGAATTTTAAATTATGAGAAATGAAAAGATAATATAATGTTATAGATGTATTCCCTATATGTATATAATAATATGTATGTATGTAATCATATGCATGTATTCTTATGTATGTATGTTTGTATTGGGAAATTTCCGTAATCGTGTTCGTAGACAATTGCCATAGTTTAGTGAGCGTTGTTTGACACGAAAATTTAACCATTTGGTAGCAGTCCCAATTACAGAAGACTACTCAATTTTGTTTTAATTCACTATCAGTGAATATGTTGCAACTGAAATGCAAGTGAACATTCTGAAGTGAATGGGATAATCAATTTTTGTCAAGATCTACATTTGAAAACGGAAATTTGTAGAATAAAAAAAAAAAAAATCCTGCACCGGGTGAAAAAGTTAACTTCCCTATTTCTTAGTTTTAAGATTTTATTTAATTTTACTTAAAAACACGAAGCTGAAATGCGAAGAACCCGATTAGTGAAAAATAATTAATACTGAATTCCAATGACAATTTTGCCAAATTAGTCAGCTATAGCGAATTTTTCAAAAATATATATTCTAAAAACACACGCAAAATATATATTAAACATTTAATTGCTGAAAAGGTCGTCAAATGTTAATAAAATACATTAAAAGATCTTAATAATTTGACATGTTTCGATTGAATTTACTCAATCATCATCAGAAAAACAATGATTGAGAATGATTGAAATTCTGATGATGATTGAGTAAATTCAATCGAAACATGTCAAATTATTAAGATCTTTTAATGTATTTTATTAACATTTGACGTCCTTTTTAGCAATTAAATGTTTAATATATATTTTGAGTGTGTTTTTAGAATATATATTTTTGAAATATTTTTAATGGACGTATAAGAGAACTTCTGTTTATAATTTAATAGCTATAGCGAAGTTGGCCTCATTTATGGCGACTCATTTTCGGTCGCCAAATTTGGCGATATTTTTTCAAATGTCATCAAGTTTCGCAAAAAATTTGACGTTAATGTATATGACTGTATTATTTTATGCTTAAGATCGGGAATATAGTTACAACAATGAAAGATAATTTGCGAGAAATCACTTTTACTAAAACTCATAAATTAATCTCTACTTTTTTATCTCTTGTCTCGATTTAGTGTACATTTTAAAAATGTGCTTATTTTTATATGTGTAACGTTATATACAGAAGTTGCGAAAATGCCGGTAAAATGTAAGCAATTGAGAAGAAAAGAGTTATTCAGCGTAATTCTTATGTGGAAAAGTTGGATAACAATAAGGCAGTGATGCCTTCCAAGATTTTGCGGAGTAACGATATAACAACAACTCACAAAAAAGGTCTCCTTACTGGGCATATTCAGAATAGGTTGAAAAAAATGTCAGTGAAACTACTTATGTATGTAATAAAGGATCAGTTAAATTTAGCGGCGGAATTCCAGTAGAAAGTCTGTAAAAAAATATAATACTTTCAAATATTTGGCGCGAAAATACGAAAGCGACACGCGATTTGGCGAGCAGGATTTTTCCTTGCCAAAAGCAAACGATTTTAATGCACCTGAAAATTGATTAATTGGTTTTTTAGAATGCGCGATATTTAATGGATTTGAACTTAATAAAAGAGTTTATTATATATATATATATTATTATTATTATTACACATATATGTTGGAGGTTGCTTTAGTTATTTAATTTTATCACTGAAAAAGTATTTTCTATGTTTTGCAAAATGCAAATATCTGTTTTTAATTTATAGCCAGCTTTTTAAGTTTAAATGGCTGCTCAAAAATAAAGTCCACATGAAAAATTCTGCCTTTATAAATTTCCATATCGAAGAAAACGCTGTTTCCATAGCAACAAATTAAAATCGACAGAGCTCAATGAGACTTATTTCTGAGCTTGAAACAATTTAAATCAATTTAAATTTTGTTATAAACAGTAAAATATAGTATTTAAATTTCATTACATATAAATATATATGTCAAAACTGTAGTTAAAACAAACTGAAAATGACAAAACTAAAGTTGTTTAAATTAAACTTATTTAAACAAATTCAACATAAAAAGTTTTTTGCTTAAAAAGTATACGACATAAAAGCGTATTTTTTTAAATTTCCTTTCATCGCTAACCGGTGATAAATCGCCAAATAAACAAAATTTACATTATTTTTTTACATATGCTCTATCGAGGTTCGCCAAAATTTTTTTTATAAACAAATATATCCACATGAGAAGAACATTCTGCAATTTTTTCAGATGTTTCTGAGTGTGCCCGTATGGAGACCTTCCTTGTCAGATGAATAAAGCTATAAAGTTTAATAGAGGAGTATAGCATCTATGTGTGTGGTGCTACGTACGTGTTACAAACCTTTCTCCTGATACCATATTAAATAATTTTTGGCTCTGCCAGACATGCAAGTCTTTGAAAGGTCTTCGAAGTTTTCTGACTCTAACTCGATGGATCCAGATCCAGTTTTTAATTGTCTCAAAGATCGGAGTTACATTGAACAAATCGTAATCGCTCAAATACTCTCAGTGGTTATTCTTCACCTAGACCCTCTTACCCAGTGGTTTCTCTTTACCTTTAAAGTTTATGAATTATCCTAAGGTAAAACAAATAACACTGCATGGAAATTATGATAATTCTGACATTAGATTCACAGACTAGCAACAGAAGATACTTCAGTTATGCTCAGAACAGCTTTCGTCTTTGCAAACAAAAGTTACAAATTTTCCTAGGTCAACTTTTATTATTGGAAAAGAAAGCGCTGGAAAATGTACGATAATCAAAGAAATTAGTAAAACAGTTATTGAGCAGCCAGATAGAGAAACTATCATGATTTTGGCACTAACAGGTACTGCTGCATTTAACGTCCAAGGAAAGGCAATTCACTCTGCGCTGAAAGTACCAACGTGTTTTAATTGATTTGCTGATTTAAAAAGTCAGGCAGCAAGAAATGTACAGCTCAGTATGGATCCAGTGTTATTTATCATTATTAACAAATTTTCAATGATCAGATGTCATCTTATGGCTGATCACCGCCCCCTGAATACTAAGCCTGAGCGCTCACACAAAAATGACACAAAAATGGCGGCCGCCGAAGGCGGATTTTTTTTAGCGTAGGTACGGTCCCTTAAATGTAGACACCAGTATTTTATAAAAGATTTCTCTACCTTGTTTATTCTCAGAAAAATGAAGCGGAAAAAACTTCAAAAAATTATTGGTAGGAATATTTAAGGGACCGTACACACGCTGAAAAAAATCCGCCTTCGGCAGCCGCCATTTTTGGTCCAGCGCTCAGGCCTAGTATTCAGGGGGCTATGGGCTGATTTTGAATAAATATGTCGCGAAGGTAAGGCAGATAGCATTCAGTCTTTTAGAGGCTTATTTGTTTAAACCCTTCGAGATATTAAACAGTTACATCCCATAAATGACATCCCTCTATATAAGAGACAAAAATCGTCGATCAACAAAGACAGTTTCGAAAGACTCTTAATTCGCTTTGAATGGGTCAAGTTTCAGATTACCTCTCAGTCCTTATGCAACGACGTAAAGCTATACTGCTTCCGACTGAACTTGAATAATTTCAAGATACTATATGTCTTTTTTCAAAAAATAAGCAAGCTAAAGAACATAATCAAAAAGTATTTCTTAAATCAAAGTGGCCAATGACTAAAATATTAGCAGACCACAATAATTAAATAGCAAGATGGAGTGAAGATGATCACGTGTCTGAACTTCAGGCTGGATTTTTCTCAGCAGTTGGATGCAGAGTTTTGTTACGTACCAATATCTGGAGGGAGTGAAGATTGGTAAACGGTGCACTGAGTACAGTAAAAGATATCGTCTATAACCCAAGATTTCAACACCCAGGCTTGCCATATTCCATAATGGTTCATTTTGATGATTATCATGGTCCATTTCTAACTGAAAAAATTTTCCTTGCCAAACCTATTTGTAAATATTGGAAGAAGGAAAGGTTTCATGCTTAGGAACCCCGCCCCCTTTAACAATTGCATACCCTGTCACCATACACAAATCTCGGAGTTTAACTTTGTCAAAAACTGTTGTGGACATTGGTCTAAAGCAGTTGTCACATAAAGTGTCTTATGTCACTTATAGTATAATTTGTCGTTTAGAGGAAGTTCTCATTAAAGCGCTTTTCCGCTATTGATAGGCTTGACCAAATTAGAAGGATAGAAGCACTTGATAATAAATTAGTATTTCAGCATTACCTGAGGCAAATGATGACTAAACTAAATACATGAAAATGACGATTCAACGGTTGATAATTCAAATTTAATTTTATACTAATAAAGAATAATCATGAAAATAAAACTTTTTTATTTATTTTGAAATGCTATGTTTTAAGTTTATGTGACCCCCTGCTCCGACATTTCGGCTTGACGGATGCTAGTTTCTTAAATTTACAGAAAAAAGTATTTTACTTCCAATATTATAAAATAGATGGCAGCACCATAAGTATTTTGACTACGAAAATACACTGAAGACAAGACCGGTGCAATAGCGCGCAGGACGCTGGGCTGGTTGTAACCCTCGGTATTCTAAGTATCCGGGGGGTATGTACGATGGGACAGTTTGTGGAGCCGAACATGTGTGACTGTAACATTGAAGATCTCGACTTATAAGATTTATTTATACAGAACTGATTTAAAAGAACTTTCGTTGACATTTATGGTGATATTTAAAAAAAAAAAAAAACAGTTTTTATACATTCGGTTTTTTTTTTCTGAAATGTATGAAAAATACCATGTAACTTCTTTCCCATTTCATATGCATATTTCTGCTTATTTTACTCAGGGGCCCCTATTTAATAAAATCGATAAGTGTTTAAATTAACACAGATTTAGAGTTTGAACAGTATCGATTTATCAAATTAGTTACATAACCAAGTGTCGAATAACCAAGAATCCACTGTTGTCTTATTTCTGCACATTTAAATTTGAAATTTTAACCCTTTCCGGTCCGGTGATACTCACACAAATTTTATTCGGTTGTCACCACGTTTTTAAAAGACGTTAGATTCAATTACACAATTTCGAAAATGCTCTAATTAAATAAGGCAACTTTTATTTTCCTTTATTACTGATGCGAAAAGGAAATTTTGCAAAGAAAAATGATTCCGAGTAAGATTCGTGATTGGACAGCAAATTGTTAAAAATTTATAACATTTATCTAAATTCAGAAAGCAAGTTATTTTAGAAAAATGGGGAAGTTGCAATGATTAAAAAATTAGTTTTGTTTCTTTTGTATAACATATGAATGAATTTAAATTAGAGATAATAAAACTTATATTGAATATTTCAGAAAGTGGATTATCAAAATTTTAGGAGTTTATCTTAAATATTAAAATATCGAAAATTTATTAAATTATATACATTTTGTTTCATTTAAAATATGAAATGCTGGTAATCTGTACCGTCCCGACAACAATAAACTCTAGTTTATAATAAATTTTCCCTGAACTAAAACAACAGCAACAAAAAAAGGGTAATTAAATCGGATTTTAAATGTTCAAAATTAGAGAAAAAATATTATAAGTACTAGCAGAACTACCCGGCTCCGCCCGTGTCAATTATAAGGATCCTTGGAGTTAAAATAAATTAAAACAAAATAGTATGCAATTGCAATAGCTGAAATTTGTGCATTCCTATCCACAAATCGTTAAAAAGACCATCAGAAAACATGACGTTATTGTCTCGCAACCATTGTAAAATCACTGAGCTTTATTAAAAGAATGCGCGTTTTCTTTGGCGAGAAAACTATGTGATTTTCCTGACAATACGAAAAAAAACCTACCAAATCGCGCAGCATTTAATGAAATTCTCGTTTATATGGTATATATCTACATTATAAAGTAAATCACTCTGTCAGTGCACATAAATTGTGCCATAAATTGTAAACCATAAATTGTGCCATAAATTGTAAACCATAAATTGTGCCTTTACTGCAATTTTTCTAACTTCTAAACATCACACAATTTCATTTTTTACAATGTCGAATAGATAAAAGTTCTATCAAACGAAATTTGTTTGAAAATTGTATTTCAATTTTGTGATTTTAATGGATTTTAAAGTAATTTTCAATCATGGATATTTTTAAATATGCGTGCAATCCGATTACGAAAGATGTACCCTTTTACTCTTAATGAAATAGTATAAAGACATGTCTATGAGTAACGCTGGTATCATATTTTCGGTGGCAACAACCTAACGCTACAATAAATTTCCCTTTTACTTCAATTTAATCTCTAAACATCGCATATTCGATTGTTCCAACATCTTATAGAAAACAAAAGTACTTTCAGTAATATTTGTTTGCAATGTTTAGCTCAATTTATATATTTTTTATGAATTTTAAAGAAATTTTCAAGCATGTATATTTTTTAAATATGCTTGCAACCCAATTACAAAATATTAACTCAATTGTTCAAAAACATCGTAAAAAATTCAGAAATTGTTTGTTTTCGTGAAATATTCAAAAAACTAAATTGGCAGACGAAATTAAAACGCCAAAAATAAAATAAAATAAAACTCGAATTCAACAGATATCAAACCAAGCAGTCAAGAATCTTTTTGAAAAGGGAAATAACTTCTCTCTTTTTACTGTAAATCACAGGAAATGTTACCACTGAATCTAAATCAATGCAACACTTAGCTATAACGCATAGCTATAAGATATGGCTGTAGTGTACAATCGAAGTAGTAAACAAAATATAGGAGCCATTTATTTACAGTGAGTTTGACTACACGTTGAAAAGAATTGATAGAATGCGACGTCATATCAGGCCTTTTTTTTTCTTTTTCCTAAATTATTTTCATGATATTTGATTGTATTAAAGTAGATGTTTTAATTAAAAAAACATTCAAATTAAGGTGCTACGTCATTTTACCGGTTTAAAAGCTAAAGTTTTTATTATATATATATATATATAATGTGCATTTTCTATTTAGAATGACTTCAATTTCAAAAATGCAAAAATATAGCAAGAAAGTGACGTCATATCTAGCCCTTTTCTCCTTTTTCCTAAATTGTTTTCATGAAATTTGACTGTTTATATTAAAGTAGATTTTTTAATTAAAAAAAACATTCAAATTACGATGCTACATCATTTTATCGCTCTTACAGTTATTTTCTGTTTAGAATGACGTCAATTTCAAAGAATGCAAAAATATAGCAAGAAAATCTGAAAGCAAAATACATGCGTTATCGATATTTTTTTTACATTATTGTGTTTTTCTTAGGGTGTGATAACAGGAAAGAAACGATTCAATTTGAAAATTTAAAAAGAGATATTTCTATAATGTTAAATTATGCAAGGCGGTAGAAAAAAGGGATAATTAGTGGTCTCATGATTTTTTAAAGTAGACAGCGATCTTTCCCACGTTCTAAAACGTATATACATCAAGTTTTCGTGCAAATCGATCAAAAATTGAAGATTTGTATAAAGGACATACACTCAGAGAACGGCTTTTATATATATACAGGGTGTCCGGTCTCAACGGTGTCCAATGGCTAATTCCTAAACCGTTAGTCATAGACATATAGTTCCAATTACAAAAATGTTTTATATCAGGTAAAGAAATATTTTAAAAGCGATTTGGGTCAATAAAAACATTTCTTAAAAAATTACGAAATTTAAAATTTTATACGGTCCCCCGGTCCTATAAGTTATATTTAGTGAAATTTTCCTTTTACACTGACAAGTAAACAAAAAAGTCCCGTTATTCTACGATTAAAATTGACCGAGTAATAGCTGTTTAAAGTTGGAGCATATTTTTTGCTGCAAATTGGGGGTCATTCACAAATTTAGTCGTTTAGTATTAAATTATAATTTCGTCAGATATAAAAAATGTTTGGGAGTAAAATTAACATTGTAATATAAATTTGAAATCTTTAATCATTCTCGCATATTAATGGAAAATATACAATTTGTAATAAACATTTAAGAAGAAAGAAAAAACAGAATTTTTGTTAAATAAAATGATTCTAAATTAACAGCCTCAATTCTTTACAAAATGATATGTATTTTAAAATATTATTAGATTGCTGAATCCTGCAAAAGTTGTGTTATGTCATGTTTTTAGCTTTTGATAATTGATTCTTATATATTCTGTACAGCTGAATCCGAAATTGACCTTCATTTTTAACTATCATATCAGGATTTTTCGCCAACTGCAAATCTCAAAGTTAAGAAGTTCAATGTTAAAACTGAATTTCCTCACCATCTCATCGGACCACTCAGCTGTTTAGCTGTAAGAATCCCAGGATAAGCAAAAATATCGAATAAACTTTTTAATAAAATAAAATAAAATAAAAAATGTTTTACATATGTTTTATAGTATGAGATTTTCGCTATATTTTAACTTACTCATTTGCGATTTGCAAAAAAAATTCTAACGTAATGGTTAAAAATGAAGGTCATTTTCAGATTCAGTGCTAAAAAGTGCGTAAAAATCAATTATCAAAAGTTAAAAAACACAACCATCTCCTCTACTTTATAGTATTCGATTTTTGTTATTCTTTAAATTTAAAAATTTACGATTTGCGAAATATCCTGACATGATGGTTAAAAATTAAGGTAATTTTCGGATTCAGGGCTAAAAAATACTTAAAAGTTAAAAAACCCATTAATCGCAGTCTTGTATTATCTAATCTAAAACTTTTTCTTAAACTCCTTGGCAGAAATCTATCCGAATTTTTTTGTGTTATCCTGTAAAATAAGTATAAACGGTAGCCACCGAAAATCTTAATAATATTAGATTGTTATCGGATTTGCGCCAGTATGTAAAATGCAATCTCGATCGGATATTTAAAAGTGGGTTAAAGTTCGAGTACAAATTTTGAACTGGAAAAACATACATACGATTGTTGAAGTAACATAAAAACTTATAAAAAAACATAATTTTTGTTAAAAGAAATCATAAGAGAAACAGCCTCAAATCCTGACAAAATAAAACATATGTTATTTTAGTAAATTTGACTTAATCATAATACTCGTAGGATTTTTTTTCAAAGCGCAGATACACATGAAGTAAGATCTTCGTATACTTTAAACACTTGGTATATGATCCCTCAAAGCCAAGCCGAACTCATTTGTTTTCAGAGTAGAAAAGTGGCATAAGTCATGCATTTTTAAAGTTTCATACCTCGCTCAATTTTAGCGTTATATGAATGGGACTTTTTTTGTCTTACTTGTCAGTGTAATAGGAAAAAATTACTAAATATAACTTATAGGACCGGGGGACCGTATAAAAATTTAAATTTCGTAATTTTTTAAGAAATGTTTTTACTGACCCAAATCGCTTTTAAAATGTTTCTTTACCTGATTTTAAACATTTTTGTAATTGGAACTATATGTCTATGACTAACGGTTTAGGAATTAGCCATTGGACACCGTTGAGACCGGACACCCTGTATATTCTTGTACAGCTGAATCCGAAATTGACCTTCATTTTTAACTATCATATCAGGATTTTTCGCCAACTGCAAATCTCAAAGTTAAGAAGTTCAATGTTAAAACTGAATTCCCTCCCCCATCTCACCGAACCACTCAGCTGTTTAGCTGTAAGAATCCCAGGATAAGCAAAAATATAGAATAAAATTTTTAATAAAATAAAATAAAATAAAAAATGTTTTACATATGTTTTGTAGTATGAGAGTTTTGCTTACACATTTGCAATTTGCAAAAAAATTCTAACGTAATGGTTAAAAATGAAGGTCATTTTCAGATTCACTGCTAAAAAGTGCGTAAAAATCAATTATCAAAAGTTAAAAAACACAACCATCTCTTCTACTTTATAGTATTCGATTTTTGTTATTCTTTAAATTTGAAAATTTATGATTTGCGAAATATCCTGACATGATGGTTAAAAATTAAGATAATTTTCGGATTCAGTGCTAAAAAATACTTAAAAGTTAAAAAACCCAACAATCGCAGTCTTGTATTATCTAAAACTTTTTCTTAAACTCCTTGGCAGAAATCTATCCGAAATTTTTTGTGTTATCCTGTAAAATAAGTATAAATGGTAACCACCGAAAATCTTAATAATATTAGATTGTTATCGGATTTGCGCCAGTATGTAAAATGCAATTTCGATCGGATATTTAAAAGTGGGTTAAAGTTCGAGTACAAAATTTGAACTGGAAAAACATACATACGATTGTTGAAGTAACATAAAAACTTATAAAAAAAAAACATAATTTTTGTTAAAAAAATCATAAGAGAAACAGTCTCAAATCCTGACAAAATAAAACATATGTTATTTTATCCAATTTGAGACTTAATCATAATACTTGTAGGATTTTTTTTCAAATCGCAGATACACATGAAGTAAGATCTTCGAATACTTTAAACACTTGGTATATGATCCTTCAAAGCCAAGCCGAACTTATTTGTTTTCAGAGTAGAAAAGTGGTATAAGTCATGCATTTTTAAAGTTTCATAACTCGCTCAATTTTAGCGTTATATGAATGGGACTTTTTTTGTCTTACTTGTCAGTAATAGGAAAAAATTACTAAATATAACTTATAGGACCGGGGGACCGTATAAAAATTTAAATTTCGCAATTTTTTAAGAAATGTTTTTATTGACCGAAATTGCTTTTAAAATGTTTCTTTACCTGATTTTAAACATTTTTGTAATTGGAACTATATGTCTATGACTAACGATTTAGGAATTAGCCATTGGACACCGTTGAGACCGGACACCCTGTATATATAGATAGATTTTGCAAAGAGGAAAATGATTTCCAATAGTTCAGACAGACGTGGGACCCCGGACAACCATAACAGGCGCGGGGCCTGGGCAGTCGCCCCGTTTACGCGATGGTTGCGCCGGCCCTGACTGAAGATCCCTGATATTAATAAAAGATTAAACTTTTATGCTCGTCCTTGACCACTTTCGTAGTCTTATTGATTTCTGTTCGTTTTCGGAAGTTTCTTCTATATATAGATGGATATTTATTAAGCTATTTTAGTTGCATTCGCATTTATATAAAGACGTTGCAGCACCTATAGTCATCACCTGGTCCGTTCGTTCTTCCGCATATAACAGCGCAAAAACTACCCAACCGAACGGCTTGAAATTTAACATATAGAATCATTTTAAAGGAAATATGTGTGTGTTTCATTAAATTTCTTTTTTTAACAGCAAAACCTGTGAAAATGGACCCTGAAAAAATTCCATTTAAAACAGGTTTTAACAGACATAATTGTATAGGTCAATATCTGAAAACAGGACAATTTCATTCCAAACTTTTTATTTTTTTCAAATTAATATACCAACATCCAAGTATAATTATATAGTATGATGCATGTTTTGTTATTTAAATTCTGTAGTGATTTGATATCAAGGATGTATATTTTATGCGTACGATAAACTTTTATGGAAGAAAGTGTTAACATCATAATCAGTGTCTGATAATAGGGACAGAGATGATGGGGTTTGGGGTGATGTTTTTGTCTGAACAGCTGCACAGCCATTTTGTTGAATTATTTTGCACACATGTAAATGATTAAATATGCCATGTGACATTTGTATATTACATAAATAAAGTTGCAATAAGCTTTTTTTTTAATAAATAAAAAGTTAAATATGAGGACAAAGATGATGCTTTAAATAAATATCCATCCAATTCCGAAGAAAAACTAAATACAGTCGAACTCGCTTATAGCGAGCGTGAAGGGACCGTGATAATTGCTCATTATAACCGGGTGCTCGCAAAAAACGGGTTCGTCAAAAATTATAAAAATTCATGCATATTTACTTTATCATACATTTTTTTATTATTATTATTTCTGTACAGTACAAAAGAAGTTGGTTAATTTACTTTGAAATGTCTTATTGTCTCTTTCCTGTGCTATTGTTCTTCGAAGGAGACTTAGTCCAAAAATATCGTCATTTGTACCCCTGGCTTCGAAAAATCCTTAAAGTTTTTCTGTGCACTCAAAAGCCGTTGAGTATGTTGGGGTCGGTTCAGTTTGAAATTTTTCACATTTATCGTTACAATCGTCGCTCTCAAGATTTATGACTCATCCCTAACTTTCGGTTGACTTTGGAATGTTAAAGGAATATTTCCAAGAAACAATTAGCTGAGCTGGAGAGGTGGGAGTCGATAGGAATTTTAAGAATAACAAAAATATTACTCGCTATAACCAGGGCTCGCTCGTTAAATGCGAGTTATGATCCCATAGATTTAATATTGTACCAACCAATTATTTCAGATTTCCCCGTTAAATCCAGGTTCTCGTTAAACCAGGGCTCTCTATAGGCGAGTTCGAGTGTATTTCTAAATATGAAACGAAGAGAAGAACAATTTACCTTCATCCATGGTGGCGAGTTGAACGTTAATTGCTGTTGCAATGGAAATAATTCTGCCAGCGCCACCTAGTATCTGTTAACCTAAATATGTGTTTAGAGGGACTGAGATGATGGTCAACCTCAGGGACAAATATATTTACTACAGTGTTTTACTATACAATCTATGTTAATAAAGGAGAATTATACACTGGTGTCCAAAATTAAGGACCAGTCACAAAAGGCTAATTTTTAAGTAAGCGAATACTCAAAAGGAAATAATATATTTCAAATAATTACTATCCCTACAACACAGTTAGTTCATATAGCATCCCATTCATGTAACACATGGTCACAAGTGTCACAGTGACTACGGTGAAACAAAAAATAGGAAATTCCACACGTCTCATTATGAGTCTCAAATGATCGCTATATGTGACTCCACGGAGACGTCAATGTGACTGCTGCTTTGGGACAAGTTACCAGGTGATTTTACAATGTAGTTACATCGTGACTCTCATGTGACTGCCATTTTTAGCCTCAATTTCAAAGTCATCATGAACGTTGCATTATGATAAGTCACCAAATAATATCACATTATAGTCACATGGTAACTTTTCACAAAAGAGCACAACGGTGACTTCACAGTAGTCTCTCTGTGACCTGAAAGTCATCATGTGACATTAATGTGACATTATTTGGTAACTTATCACAATGCAGCTTTCACGATGACTTTGAAATTGACTCTACAGATGGCAGTCACATGAGAGTCATAGTGTAACTACATTGTAAAGTCACATGGTGACTCGTCACAACGTAGCAGTCACAGTGACGTCTCAGTGGAATCACATATAGTGATCATTTGAGACTCAAATTGAGATGTATGGAATTTCCTATATTTTGCTTCACCGTAGTGACTGTGATACTTGTGACCATGTGGCATGAATGAGATATTATATGGACTAGCTGTGCTGTACAGATAGTAATTATTGAATTATATTATTTCCTTTTGAGTATTCGCGTACTTGAAAATTAGCATTTTGTGATTGGTCCTTAATTTTGGACACCAATGTATTTTCCCATACTGTATTTATATAGATATAAATATATAATAGCAAAAGTTAATAATATTTATGGAAATTTTTACAGCATACATTTAATATTGGATATTTGTACCTGGGGACATGGACTGAAATGATGATTTCGTTTGTTTAAAGAATAAAATGAATTAGTTATACATAATTACATGTCCATTTATCATTCTTAATTGTTATAACAAATGTTGCAATATATTATATTTTTCAGTTATTGGGTTTAGTATAATTAATGAAATATTACTGGTAGAGGACACAAATTGCCCAATTTTCAGATATTGACCAGTATGGTATTTCTTCCATACTGATTATAAATACACATCTTTACAGACAGGATTCTATTACAGATATGTACCATTTTCGCAGGTTTTTCTCCAATAGCTTGTTTAACACCATTCATTTGGGCTTTTAGGTGCGTTCGTAATTATATAAATACATAGTACCTATAGTCGTTATCTGGTCCGTCCGTCTGTCTTTCTGTCTTCCCGCATATAACTGCGCAAAAAATACCCAACCGAATGGTTTGAAATTTAATATATATAATGGTTGCAGAATGTTGTCGAGTTATTTCAAATTTTACAAAAATCGAATCAAAACTTAAAAAGACCTTAATAAAAGGTTTTTTCATTCTATTAAATCCTATCATACGTCATTAATTCACTGATGTACATTGATAGGTAATGATTCAAAGTTGCCATGGTGATTACGTCCTACTTAAGATGGAGTCATATTATTTCCATATTACTAAATTAAATATATAGAATCGTAATAAATTTTGTATTCATGCATTTTTGCATAATAGGCAACAGTTATTGCACCAATATCTGAATATTTGTAAAACTAGTTATAGTACAAACGCACATCATTTTCCAAGGTTTGACGTACAATGTCCGACTTGTTTTATTTTATTTCGTTATTAACTTCAGTCAATTTTCTGTCTCACTATGGTAATAAATTTTCATCCTCATTTGCATAATATTTTCAGATACCTTAACCTCCTGAAGAACATTGGAATATTTTTTATACGGCTTAATTTTATAAAATTATATAAGAAACATATTTATTACCACTAAACTGAAGTTATAACATGCTAAAAGAACATATAAATATGCCTTTAAATGTACTTTTCTTCACTTTCAGCATGTTATAATTTTACTTTCACTTAATTTTAATCAAGATCAATAAGACGAGAATTTTTGATCAAATTTTAAATTTATTAGCTTTGTTTTTTAAAAAAAATCTATAAAAGTGTATGTCTTTATTTTCAAATAACAATTTTCGCGAATTCCGTTGCAAATTCAACAATTACATAATCACGTTTACTTGCACCTGAATGCCTTAAATTCTGATCTCAAAGAAATTCTTTTTTTATTATTATTTCATACTGCTGTAATGCATCTTTGTTTAGCAATTTTTGATAGAGGATTATTTCATATCTTCAAATACTCTATTGCATTCTTGCTCCAAAAATATTATTTAAAATCCCATAGATGCTGAGATATAGTTATCATGGAAATCATGAAAAAGGCAGTACCGAAGAACTTCATGTTAGGATTGCATTCATGTGTTGTGATTGCAAATCACAACATAGAAGTGTAATCTGTTAGGTGATATACACCGAAACTTTACTATGATCTAAAAGAATATGCAATTGTATGACGTTCCGTGCATTAGATTTTGAGCCATAGCTTCAACGGAAAAATTGTGTTACTCTTTAGACTAACAGACATACATGTATTTTCCAAAAATAGTAAAATCATGTTCAGGATTTCCCAAAATTTGTAAATCTATGAAAAAAATGGAAGTCGAAAATTTTCGCAATTCCAATACTTTCTTCTTGTGTTTTGTTTATAGTTACAACATTTTAATACGTATGAATAATAACTTGTATTTATAGACAATCCAATATATTTTTTAATCAGATTTGAAAAAAATTCGCATTAGTATTATTTTCCTTGATTTTAAAAAGTTTTGTTTTCTAAAATTGCAGGAAATTTTTCTTACGAAATATCTGCATACTTGTTTAATAGATAGAGTTATTGTATTTTGATTACATTAAGATTTTAAAAGTTTCCTAATTAGTCACTGTTATGCTCGATTAATTTTAACACAATTATTGCAATTGGGTAACAAATCCCACAACTTGTAATTTTCCAACTGGGAGAAAAAAGTGTCCAAGCCAGTATTCGAACCATGGAACTTTTGGGTAAAGCTACCATTGTTATACCGATGGTAATACCAATCCTGGAAAAATCTGGATGATAGACAATTCACACAGAAACCTTGTTGATTATGATATTTGGCGTGATATTTGAATCAGCTGAATAGAATAAATCGCAAGCAATGGAAATCTAAGAAACGTTGGATACGTAATTATACTTGATTTAATTTTAGTAGAATTATTCTAAACTAACTTAATATTTTCTAAAAGTGATAAAAAATACTTTTACAAAGCAAATAAATATCTTTATTTTTTCAGATTTACATGTTCCATCGCTCTGACCACGACATTCTCAAGATTTATACTAATACAAATATTTTTGCAAAAATTTTTAAATTGAAAAGCAGGTAAACAAAAATCATGTGATCTCATGTATAATGAAATTAACTGCAATATTAAAAATGAATATTTGTGAACGTGAATTATTTTATACTATTGTTTCATTATTCTGCAGAGCATCTCTTTCCAAATTTTAAGAAGCTCCATGGAGGCTAAATCATTGCATATATATTGTCACTGCGGGAAAAGATCTCTATCGATTCTCGGATAATGGATGGTAAAAAAAATCTTGGTGGATAAATTATTCTACTACTTTTAAAACTGATCTGTAATGGTTCTTTGTTATATAGTATTACCAAAGCTTCAATTTTCTTGCTGTATTTTGACCAGACTATATAACAAAGAACCATTACAGATTAATTTTAAAAGTAGCAAAACAATTTATCTAACAAGATTTTATTTGCCATCCATTATCCAAAAATCAATAGAGATCTTTTTACGCAGTGAGGATATATGCAATGATTCAACCTCCATGGAGCTTCCTAAACTTTGGGAAGAAATGTTCTGCAGAATAATGAAGCAACAGCATAAAGTAATTCACGCTCATAAATACCCATTTTTAATATTGCAGTTAATTTCATTATGCATAAGATCGCGTGATTCTGTTTACCAGTTTTTTAAATCAAAATTTTTTGCGAAAATATTTGTATCAGTATAAATCCTAAGAATGTAACTGTCAGAGCGATGAAAAATGTCGCTTTGAATAAATAAAGGTATCTATTTGCCTTGTAAATGTATTTTTGTCACTTTTAGCGAATATTAAGTTAGTTTTGATGTTTCAAGTGATTTTCATATATAGTTTTACTATTATTATAATTAGTAAATAAATTCCACGAGTTGTACTTTTCCACATGAGTGAAAAATTGTCTAGGCCAGAATACGAAACATGGAGCTATGCCATGTACGCTAATGGCGCTTGGTGCATGTAAAATACATCATGGGTGCAAAGTCCTCCAAGTTACCTGTGAATTATGGGAACGTCCACTATTACTCTTGTGACCATCAGAGCAAATTTCCATATAGGGGAGAGTAACCATATTTGGACCGCCGCTTTAATTGGACCGTTGCCATTCTGCCGTTAATTACAGGTAGAGACTCAATCTACCGCTGAAATCCTACTCATCAGAATGACGTCACTCTTGATTAGAAGAAGCAGCCGCCTACCACGTGGTGTTTTCAGACAATTAAAAAAAAACCCTAAAGTTAGCTGTTTTGATCTAGTTTTATCCTACTAAACGTAAGTGAATACTCTCAAATTAAGGTACGTTGTTATGTTTTCATATGCATATATGAATTCATCTGTTTATTGCGCATATTCTTCACGCGGATTTGATTGATTTCGGTTTTGTTCTTAGTCTTGAGATTATTTGTTTTAAAAAAAGACGCAGTTGCCGTAATTGGGCCAATATAAGTTGCTTAAATTGGACCAGATATGCGATCATAAATTTAAAAAGTAAGTAATGAATTTTGAGGGCAGTACGCTTAGTACACTATTTTTTTTATATATATATTTTATAATGAATTACTATCTCCATGCAATTTTTTTAATTCAGCTTAGGCCTATATAAACATAAATATTTTTAAATGTTTATGCAATAAATTTTGTTTTCAATTTCTTTTAACTTGTATGTATTTGTATTTATTTTCTTTGAATAATTCCTACGGTGAATTTGGTTTACAGAGTTGGATTGAAATATTTTCCTCCTGGAGGATATTTGCGATGTCTGACTTTACATAAATCTAAAAAAAAGAATCTAAAAAGAAAAATCTAGATAGTGATGTTTGGTTTTGCTTAATTTGTAAGAAAAATAAAATAGCAATGATTCAGTATTCAGAGATTGCCAAATACGGTTGTTGTGTGCGCTGAAAAAAAAATCAATAAACGAGATTCATGTGTAAGCTTTGCTTCACTCCTTACATGATATTTAAGTAGCTGACAATTAGTCCCATAATTTCTATTATTGATTTTTGATAACTTTGATTTATATTTTGAATACATTTTGATTTAAAACAATTACTCTTATTTTCAGATATTTGCTTTCATTATATTTCATTGCTGTTATTTTGTTTGATTGTTTCATTAATCGCAAACTTTGCTTTTAATAAAATTAGTTATATTGCCTATTCATTAAAACAACCTGATATTATTTGGTCCAATTTAGGAGACTAGGGGGTCCAACTAAGGCGACCAGTTGCTGAATTTGGACCACTTTTGACAAATTTTTCAAATTAAAATAAAATTTAAGATTTTCAAAATGAAATTGATCGAAGTATTTATTTAGTTAGTAGATGAATAGATTGACCCGTGTAGTGATGTTTTGCAGATATTCCAAAAATTAGGCGAGTTACACCTGAAAATAAGTGAAGTGGTCCAAATTCGGCTACTCTCCCCTATATTTCCAACTCTTTTATTAAAAAGTACATTTAGGATAAATTTGATGCAACTACTTAAAAAATGCATGTACTTTACTTTCATAAACCATATAGAATTTGCAACAAAAAGCATTTTACTTGCCTAGATAATAAATGAAAATTTTGTTACTCTTGCGTCCACAAAAAAATGCAATTTTTAAAAATTGTGTTTGACGCAAAAATTCTGTGAATTATATGAGACTATAGAAATAAAATTTGCAGAATACAGCAGTGTTGACAATCTTTTTAAAAAGCATTAATCATTGAACTCATCTGATAACGCATGAATAAGTTGCATTTGATTTTGCAAAATGCTAAGTGTTACTCTTGTGACATTTTGTCCATAATGTAATTTTAGCAGAAATTCAGTTTAAATACTAAACAAAATTATTAAAAAAGTTATTTTCCATACAGAACAACTTTTAATGATTGTATAATTTTAAAATACCATAAAAGAATGTAAAAAAATCTGAAATAAATTAACACTATAACCACAAGTTTCTGCTACTTAACAGAATAAATCATTGTCTTCGTTATCAATAATATCACTTGCAACTTCTCCTGTATCATGATTTACTTAATTAAACACAAATTCTTAGTACGAATCATGTTATTGCATGGTTTGAGTAGATAGTGTCATTTTTCATGGTTTTAACAAATTGTATTTGTTGAATGCCCTTCGCTGTTGGTATTTTCTCTAAAAGTAATGGAACGTTATTGTTTTATTTCTTTTGACAAAACCCAGCAAAGAGGAAATTGCTGGCTAGCAGCAATATAGGTGCTGGTAATGATGGAGAAGTGCTGGCTGATGGTCTACCATTGCATGACCACTGCTGGACAACTTCAATCAACTTTGCTGTTGGAAATCATCAGATAAAATTCTGGTGGGCATCCATTTTATCTCATGCGCTGGCGCACCACTACATGGAAGTACACGAACTTGCAGTATTATTGCTGGGAACCCTTACGCTTGGTTGCGCTGCGAATATCGAAGACATTGAGTGTTTGAACACAAATCTGAACTAATTTTTTTTTTTTCAAAATGTAAAAAATATAGCACAATTGCCACCAACAAAATAAATAAGTAAATGAATAAATAAATAAATTCTTTATTTCAACGCACCTTTTTTTTCTCCTTAAATCTGGTTTTACTAGGTCACAAAGGATTACGGTTTTCATAATTTACGCAGTTCAGAATCAATAATAAAAAAAAGCGTATAAAATACATAGGATTTCTATACAATAGAATAATTTCTATACCAGTTTAATGATTGGGAACATAAATCACAAAAGAAACAAACTTGAAATAGTGTAATGAGAGCTTGAGAACTACGAGCAGTCGTAGCGTACGCTGAAAGCACTTGTTCATGTCCTATCACGAAAACCAAGCAGCATCGAGTGCGGTCAATACTTGGGAGGGTGACCACACGCAGCTCAAATATTTCTATAGACATTTCTGCTATAGACACTTCTACAGATATTTCTATAGATCTTGGTGAAACTAGCTTACAGAAAAAAGAGCCATAATTATATAATACTTTGTTCTTTTTATAGAATTTTATAAGAAATTATTGTAAGGGAAAGTGCTGGGCCAGCAAAGGAATAGCAGTGGGATAGGTGATAGCACTGCAGGAAAAGTGCCGGAAGGAAGTAATGTGATGGCATACCAAAGCTGGCCTGCTATTGGCCATCACTGATGGGCCAGCTGCATTCGGCTCGGACACTTTTCGACAGGTTTAAGTAATGGCACCCTTGCACTTTACCGCTAATGGCACTGCTGGCTGCCATCTTTTTCCAGCTGATGGCCCACTGTTTTTTTCTTTGCTGGGAATAAGCAGTATGTCTTAGAATTGCTTTTTTAGTACGCACTTCATTCCACATATATCATTATACAACAACACAAAATAAATCTACAGCATCTATACCAGGAGTATTAAGGAAAAAACATAAACTCAATTAAGTTAATTGAGAAAGGAGTTTGATTCATTGCAAGCACATTTGCATAGTTATATTTTTGTTTAAATTGGAAAGCACAACCATCATAAAAAAGTAAAACAGGTACATTTCAGGGAAATACAAATTCCCTTAAAGATGCTACGCTAAAGTTTTACATACGATAGCCTTTACAAAAAATTGATTATGAGTTACATTGTCTAAAATAATAGCATAAGATTTTACTTTATCTGGATCATACTAAGTAATGGCTGAAAATACAGTCCCTTATGGATTTGACCATTAATGCAGTATTTCGTACCAAAATTTCGTCTTGGCATGAAAATGTCCAGTTTTCAAAAAATCCATTTGCATAACTATTCTTTGAGAAATGGTTATTTTTTGGCATTATGAAAGTAATCCTGTGTACAAGTTTGAATGAATGTGTGCCACGAAAATGCATTTAGTTGCTTTCGAAAATTTTGTAAAGAATCAGAAATGGTTTCTTCAACTGTTACTTTTTCAAAAACTTTATCAAAGTTTTGAAAAAGTATCAGTGTTGACAATATGTTGATAAACGTTTTGTCAATAGCAAAACGTTTATCAATGTTTTGCTATTTACAATAATTTATAAGAAGTTCTGTATTATGGAGTTCCGTTTCAAATAATTCTTCGATGTTATCTTTGTAAATTAGACATTCTGAATTCCTACATTCTAATTATGATGTATCTCGGCAGATAAAGTCAGTAAATCCTTCACACTACATTTTTTTACTACACACTTACTACGTTATGAATTGCTTGAATGTTTTCGTGACAACGACAAATGGAGATATTCTGATGGGTAATTTTCTATTTATGAAACTAGGCTTTAAAGCTGCAAAGGAATCTCCAATTTTTCAATTTAGGAAAGCTTCTTTAAACAAAAAACGTATTCTCTTAGTATGTCCCCTAGAATTCATGAAATTATGTGACTTTTTTCACGCCTAACTAATATAAAATTAGCTGAAGAATGACCTCTTCTTAATCTTCCTCGACATAAATTTCCCCAAAGCTGTAGAGGTAGATTTTTTTGCGTTACAGTATCTGAGGTTAGCTAGTTCTCTACTTTTTCCTTTTCTTAATATTTCCATTCTCTTGAAGAACTTTTGCTGGCTCTAAGACTTTTCTTCACTTTATCGTAATATATTTTGTTTCTTTCTTTCTCACATCAACATACTCAATTTCATTCTTATTTTTTCTCTACAATTTTTGGCGCTTAGCAGTATTTTTCTCACTCTTTAAAACAATGTCGTGTATAAGAATCAATATTAAAATCTTTCCTAAAAAATATACTAACAGAATCATTTCCATAAGAGTTATTATAAGAACCTCTGTAGTTTATACAGCAGAATTTAGTAAACGAAGCTTTACAAAGCCTATAAAATATCTAATCAAAGATCATGTTCTTAAAACGAAAAGAAAGCCACACAAATGACACGAGTTGAATTGTTTTATAATATCTTTAATTACTTGTCATGATTATTTTATATCTTAAGTAATAACAAAAATAAATAAAAATAAATCCGTCCATTAAAAAAACACTAATAAAGATCATTTATCTTCCTTAAAATTTACAAAATAACCTTAGTTATGGCAAAATCTATTTCAAGAACTGCTCTAACAGAGAAAAAACAACAAAACTCTAAACATTCTGTTTGTTTTGGTTGCAACGCAGTTTTATGTCAAACTATGGGCAAAAGTGTTATGTGTTACTCTTGTGACACAGACGTTTGTTACTATTGTGACAACTCCCCAGAGCCTATTCCATGCATAGTATAAACAAAATATTTAATGTACAATTTGTCTTATTCCTCGAAATCAGAGAATTAGAAATTTTGGGTAAAAATTTTAAGTAGTTTTTATGAAATGAAAACTTTAATATGTTTTCTGTTACTCTTGTGACATTTAATTATCAACTAATAAAATAAAGCTATAATTGCATTTAATACCTTAAATAAAACCTTTTAACTAAGTATATCTGACGGACGTAATAATAACTTGTTATATTCAATGCATAATAATTTCATTTAAAGAACAGAAGTAAAAAAAAAAAAAACATACAACTCTATAAGTGGATTTTTATGCTCAACTTTAAATGAATTTTAATTCTACTAGTTTCCAACTCGGTCTCAATGTAGACTTATTCTCAGAAAATTAAAACTTACAAAATCCTATACAGCACATATTTAGCTTTAAATTGATATATCAGACTTATATTTCCGTTTAAAAAAATTTTCAGCAAAAATTTTCTTCTTCTGTGGACGTTCTCTTGCCAAGTGAAGGTCCCGTCATCTAATTAAGGCTCTAAATTACCAGATCAACTTGAGTTTCAATGCGCAGGTGTCAACAACAATATATAAACGTTTAGTTACCGGCATAAAAAGTACATAACTAAGCAGTAGGCGCTGCCGAAAAAAAACGAACTAGGCGCCCGTCAGACTTATTGCCTCTACGCGCCGATAAGGCGGTCATCCGCCCCGATACCAGGTACCAACCGCGTTCAGCTGGGGCAACCCGGCAGGTAGAGGCTTGGTATCGGTTAGATAGAAAGAAAATTATGGAGCTATTGGCTGAAGTTGAAAATGCTCAGCCTGGACATTTTTTTCATCCAGGTGAAAAATTACAACTCGTGCAGAAACTGTTAAGTTCGTTGTTTATATAGAAAATTATAGGGCTCTCCGATGTTGGAAAATGCTTTAACTTGGATGGATATTTATTAAGGAGGCATAGGACCTTTAAACCTTCAAAAAAATCAGTTTTCGGTTTTTGTTTATTCTGAATGTTTTAAAATTTTTGAACGATAGGGGAAAAAAAATAAATAAATAAAAAAAAATTCAAAAATCTAAATTATTTCTTGAGTTATAATCATTTATAGAGGGTGAGTATAACTGAGAGTCCGTTGGTATTGAAACTTTAAAAGGCGTTTTCTCAGAGTAATAAATTTGGAGTTTGTGCGCGTTGTTACTTTCAAACTATGTAAGGTACAGCTTTATAAAATTAACCAAATAAGCGTATCGTTATACATTATATGGCCTGTCATTTCGCAAGATGACCTGTCACTTGCGATTTTAGATGTTTTGTTAAATATCTAGAAAAATATTAGAGGAATTCACCTGAAACTGCAGGTGTGTAAACAGTATAGTATAGGTCATATACTTCCGTGAAGATTTTTTCCCGAATTCCTATAGGGGGCCGTCAACAAATTAAAAAAGAACGAATATCTTTTGGATAACCCTGTAAAAATTAATGTAGTAAAAGCGTTCAAAGTCGAGATTATTAATAACTGGCTTATTGTAATATACTGTGTTCATTTTTATGAGGATAGCATGTATACTCGTAGAGAAATTAAGATTTTTATAAGAACAGTCCCAAATTTCGCCAAGTTTTTTCCTTATAATTAGCAGAGTTGCGAATATATAAAAAAATTCCTTTCAGAAAATATGATAAGCAACATTGTACATAATACTTTGCAATCAGAATTAAAAAATAATAAAAAATGGATGAAAAATGAGCAGGTTTACTAAAAATGTTTCACTGCGCATGCGTGAATGCAATCAAAATATAATGTGCATAATATATTAGCTAAGTATATAGAGCAACTTTTGTGAAAGAAAATTCTGCAAATTATCGTCGATAGAATAAGCTCGAAATCTTTTGTTCCCAAAAGGAAGCAAGAAGATGAGGGGTTGTATCCAAATATAGTAGTACGTGAAATATTCTGTACGCTATCGTGGTACTAATCAACAGATATTTGATGCAACCCCTCATCTTTTTGCTTCTGTTTGGGAACAACGTATTTCGAGCTTATTCTTTCGCCGATAATATTCAGAATTTTCAAGCTATGATTTTGAGACTTTCACAAAAGTTGCTCTATATACTTAGCTAATACATTATGTACATTATATTTTGATTGCATTCCCGCATGCGCAGTGAAGCTTTTTTTAGTAAGCCTGCTCATTTTCATCCAATTTTTATTATTTTTTAATTCTGATTGCAGAGTATTGACTACAATGTTATTTTTCATATTTTTTTTAAAATAACTTTTTTTTATTTTAAGAACTCTGCAAATTATAAGCATAAAACTTGGCGAAATTTGGGACTGTTTTTATAAAAACCTTAATTTCTCTAAGAGTATACATGCTATCCTCATAAAAATGAACACAGTATATTACAATAAGCCACTTATTAATAATCTCGAGTTTGAACGCTTTTGCTACATTAGTTTTTACAAGGTTTTCCAAAAGATATTCGTTCTTTTTCAATTTGTGGACGCTCCCCTACGGGTTTTCGGGGAAAAAAATCTTTGCGGAGATGTATGACCTATACTATATTGTTTACACACCTTTAGTTTCAGGTTAATTCTTCAGATATTTTTCTAGATATTTAACAAATTGTCTAAAATCGCAAGTGACCGGTCACCTTTATATAGTGTAGTTTAGATGCTAAAACCAAAAAAAATTCACACATTTTAGTTATTTATTCTTTTTGCAGTTAAAACACTTGAAAAAACTTGGAAATTTTTGAAATTTTTTTTGTGTTAAAATTAAATTTTAAACAAAACTTTTTGTATATATATTGGTTTTAATTTAGAAGAAGGTGTGTTATGGTTCTCTTTTGTTCAAAAAGTGTTTTCTATATGCATAATTTAGAGTTTTATCATGCGCGCAGCATTTAATGATTTTAATTCACGCGTTAGTGAGATGAATTTTTAAATTTAAAATTTAAATATTAATTTTATATATACAACATTTATTTTTCTTGATAATATAGTTAAGAATATATACTTTAGGCAAAACCGGGAAAAATATCTTAATTGCATGTTATTTGTGTTTTGGTAGTTTGAAAAAGGCAATGTGCTTGGTCGTTTCGACAAACTCAAAGGTCCCCCCGTGCCCCTTTAGTGTTATTTGAATCGGATTATGAAAGATTTGTAAGTAGTAAAACACAGTCACATGCCGGTAAATAAATTTTATTTCAAATTAAATATAAACGAATAATTTATATCACTACATCATTTTGACACATATAAATAACATCGTGTATATACAAATGAATCAATTTATACATTTATTATATATAAAAAGAATATGCTGAGGAAATGCAATGTGGATTTACATAATAAGCACAGATTCACGTGAAACAAACAAAAAAAAAAAAACATTCTTTTATTTATTTATTTACAGCTACGGTTATGTGTTATGACTGGGAGAAAACTCTGAAACGCAGTTCCGGTTACAGTTAGGTCAGAGGCGTAGGAAAGGGAGGGGCAAAATGTAAAATTCAATCTTCTCAAGGGATTTCAGAATAAATAAACGCCAAGCCAAAGAGAAACTATGATTTTTTTTTAATTTCATGTGACTTATTTTCTATGAAATAAAATTATTATATGAGAGGTGTTGTGCCCTCGTCATTTCCCCGTTTTTTCATTATACATAGAATGACACTAAGTGTATAACGCTTCAGGGGTTGAACTCATCCGTTTCCTGATAATCCAAACGCGGCCGCGTTAGGCTTAAGCATTCCGATGCCGTATTTGACGACTGCCTTATTTAATCTGTTTATCTATTCGTTGTGTAACATATTCTTTTTCAATTTTTCTCAAATCTTCAAAAAGTATACAGTTATAACGCTTTAAGGTCTAATTTAAAAATAAACAGATACCAACAACAGGGTTCCGATGTATACAAGCGATTACTGTTGCCATTCATAAGCACAAATTACAAATCCAAAAACAAATGAATGACTCTTTCAGCTATTCATTAAATGCTCTTAAAATATTTTGCAAAAGCATATTAATATTTTGAAATACGTTTTTCACTTTTGTTTACATTTATTTACAGTTTTAATTCAGTATACACGGTTAAAAAGATCGCGAAAAATTACCTCTGTTTTTCAAGGCTATCTATTTTCTGACCAATGAGAACGCTTCATGGTGTTCAGTGAATATAGCTATAGTCTGTGATTCATTCCCGTGAATTATTTTGTACCGGATTAACGTTTCCTTTCTAAAAAAAAACGTATTTCAAATTATTTAAAGGCTTTATTATGGTTTTACAAATATTTTAAGAACAAAATCGGATGTCGACCGTATTTTTTAATGATTCGTTCAAAGAGTCATTCAATTGCTTCTGGATTTGGAATTTGTGTTGTACATGTGGCATCACGAGTGAATGTTGATTTGATTTTCAATCTTAAAACGTTGAGTAAAACGTGCTTTCTTTTCCACTATTCGCAAAAGTTACATTTTTAGACAGATTATTCAAAATAAATTAACATTTAAGAGATTATATTCAATTATCTAATATTCTGCTGCGATAACTTCAGTTAAAATTAGATTGGTAGCTTTATCTCTCCCTATATGAAAGTAAGCAAACAATTGATTCATTCGTCTTGAACTTTTAAAATATTAAAACAAACGTTTATATGCTCTGTTGCGCCATCTGTCGGTAGTTAAAAAAAAAGAAATTTTCTTTTTAAAAAGTCTTTTGAATTCTGAAGAGATTGGGGGAAAAATGAATATTTCTTATAAAATGAAATTAGAATATCAGAAATATGTAATGCCGTGTATTACATATAAATATGTGTATATATATCAATGCAAAATTTATTACAGGTTTCTTTTATGCATGTTTAAAAAAAATTGGGATTTTCTCTGTTCAACTTTTTAAAATTTAAGTTATATAATTACTATTTTGGCAATTAATAAAAACAAATAAACTTTCTGTTGGAATTGTCTTTTATTTTACCCCATACCATCAGATAAAATAGTTAATTGACAATATGTTTTAAAATAGCATTATTATTACTAATTTGAATGTTTTTGTGAAATATTTCTTCAAATTTTGTGAGTGAAGTTCATTTGCATACTTTATATCAGTATTTTACCAATTCAATTAATAATTTTCTTGCCAATTAAATTTCTATGAAAAATGGGCTGTTTTTACTTTACCCCACCTGACTCTATAAGTCAGACAAGACAAAATTTATTACTTCACAATTCTTTTTATAATGCAATGCTATATAATTTTTTTGAAAATGCAAACACGTCATTCTGACGGGCTATATTCTAGTTAACTTAATAATCCTAATTCTCTTAAGTTCAGTACCTTAAATCTTATTTCTAAAAATACACTGGCAGGGGAAACAAAGGAAAGGCTTGCTATGGGTCAACATATAGGATTGCAACTAGTTCTAATTTAGTTCTATTTTTCAAATTATCATAATCCTATACAATATCTTAAATTATGTTTCTGAAAATACACTGGAGGAGTGGGGGGGGGGGGATAAGGAATAGTAGTCATTCATAGGATTGCGACAAGTTCTATTTTATTTCTATTTTTTCAATTCCTACTATTAGTTTACACGCTCCCTATATATATCTTGTTCAAATTTTCAATCGTTAATAAAATACTTATTATTCATCCACTCAATTTCGAATACATTTTTTTAAATTGTAGTGGATGACACTTGATGTTAACACAGTTTTTCAAATATTAATTCATTATTTACATTTAAATAATTAATTTTAGTTTTATATGGGAGAAAAAATGGCGGCCATTGGTTATTGAACAGCATTTAATGCATCTCCATACCTATAAGGAGGGTTACCATAGGGAGGGACCCTGTTCTGTCGGCAAATACCGCCAAGTTTATCGCCAAATTTGGCGACCAAAATGAGCCGTCAAAAATGACTCCAACTTGGCGATATCTCTAATATTTCGCCAAATTCCCATAGTAATTCCCATAGCCAAATTCCCACTTCCATTGTAAACCAATAGGGTTTACTTGTTTATAGAAAATCAACAAACTGAGATATTTTAATACAACAAAAACTAATATTAGCTTAAGGGATTACATTAAATTTTTCTTTGATGACCCAAGTAGGAAATAACTTAATTTTTTTTTTTTTGTATTACTTGTTTAATAATCATAACTCTCTATAGTTCAGTATCTTGTATCTAGGGATATATCAAGATATATCAAGCACAGCAAAGTAAAAATCGTATTCAAGTTCCATTCTTTCAGCTGCAAAATCATTCAAGTTCTATCAGTTTTTGCTTAACTTAATACTCACAACTCTTAACTTTTAATCAAACTAAGCTAAAAATTGGTATAAAAATACCTTTTATTTAAATCAACATACGCGTTATCGCACAAATGGTCGACATTTTCAAGAACATTCTTAATAGAAATATTTTTGCCAAATTAAAAAAAAAAAAAAAAAAAAAAATTAGAATGCAGAATTAGAATTTTATTGTTATTGTTATTTAATTCAATTGTTAGAATTTTTGAGTTTTTGAAAAATGCTTTAGAAGGCGAAATTTTCACGAATTCATAATTTGGGATATAAAAGGTTAATAACTGAAACTCTCATTTCACAGTTTCATTTCTTTCATATCAGTATTAATAAGTAGCTCCAAAAGGTTTAACTCGTGAAAACAGTGTTGCCAGATCGCTATTTTTCTAAAAATTTAGATTTCTTGATTGTCAACTCTTTTTTGAAATGGAATAATTCGCCTTATTCAATCTATCGTTAAATAAGAAGAATATTACTTTTTTCAAAAAAGCGATGATAATCAAGCAATTTGGGTAAAAGAAAAAAAAAAGCTTACCGGCAATAGTGCTTACGAACTGTCACACAATTTCATGCACCGACATACTAGAATATATAATATACTGTTAAATTATAAAATTGCTTATTTTCTGTGAAATTTTTTCATTATATCAGGGGCGCTCTGCCTCCCACAATTCCCCGTTGTCTCAAACATTTGACAACACTTCATTTCATAACTCTCCAGAGTTCAAATCTTAATACTGGGTTTGTTTAAATAATGATATTAATTGTTAAATTGAACGATTAATTAATCTCATAGACATTCTATTAATAATTAATTATCCTAATTGTTCTGTTCGTATGAAAATGGCTCTATTTCAGCCCCTCCCACGAGTTTTGAATCGCTACGCCACTGAATTAGATATAGACTAGAAGCACTCATCTTGGTTTTACGTTTTAAGACAAATAATAATAATAGTAAAATGGAAAATACATAATCTTTTGCATAACATATCATGAAATTCCATAACTACACATTAAAAGAGAAAAAAAGTAAAAAAAAAAAAAAAAACATTTAAGTGAAAGGAACAAAAAGTAAAATCTTGAATTTCTATAATATGAAATTATTCATCTAGGTCTAGAATATTTAGAATTTGTTCAATAATCCTTCTGTTAACAGCCAAATAAAAACATCTTAAATTCTACAATGTTCTTGAAAAAAAAAATATATGTATATTATATTTTGGCAAACCTTCCTATACATTAATGGTTGCGTTTCATGCATAGAATTATCAGAATGACTTTTTGATATCAAGCTCACAATTTTGAAAATGTACTTTTTGTTTAAATATCCCGTTAATGAAAGAAAAAAGATACTATTCGAAATTAATGTCACTTCAAAATAACATGATATGTGCAAAACTATACACAAGGTGTCCATAAATATTAAATTCGGGATTTTCTTACCTCATAACTTTTGATTTAAAAACGTGATAAAAATATTATTATGTATTCATAAAGTAATAGTAAAAAAATATATATATAATAATAATAGAAAGTTACTTTTGAGTAAAGATGCAACTCAAAATGTTATCAAATAAATAGCTTTGATAATCAACTAATAATTAATATTAAAATATTGCCAAATTTATCGAAAAGCTATTAATAAAGTACAGAAATAGATACTAATAACTTTTTGATAAATTTGATATTATAATAATCATTATTTTATTATAATCGCTATTTGATTAATAACTTTTTGATTTGAAACTTTACGTAACTTTGTCTGTTTGTGTAACTTTGTCTTATTAAAAAAAAACTTTTTGAGTTGTACTTTAAGAATATGTGAAAACATTTCTCATCATGATCTTGAATCAAAAGTTATCAGGTAAGGAAACCACGACAATAACATATGGACACCCCTGTATAGTCTTTTTTTTTTAAGACTCCGCTTCACTGATTCTCTACAATTTCTAAATACCATGTTAATCTACACTGTAAAAAATTGCTGAGGTAATTTTAGTGAAGCCGAGATTCGAGACAAAGCCACATAAAAACGGGCTTTGATCCTAGATAAACAGGATTTGCTTTAGATAAAAGAATTTTGCCTGTAAAAAACGAAATTTACAGGATTTGTCCGTATAGTTGAAAAAACTGGCTGTTTCCGTAAATTTACTGCAACAATTCACGGCAAAATACCCGTAAATTTACAATGTTTTTGCAGTGCACGACAAACTACACTGTTAAAAATTTTGCAGCATTCTAGCAGGTCATTCGACCGTTTTTTGAAAAAACGGTTTCATAACCATAATTTAACTATATTTTGACCATAAAATAGCCAATAATATGGTCAGAATAGTGTTAAATTAGGGTTGTGTAACCGTTTTCGGAAAAAACGGTCAAATGACCTGCCAGAATGCTGCAAATTTTTAACAGTGCAAGTCAGGCAATTGCTTATTACTTCTACACTGTAAAAAAATCTTCTGTTGTTTCTTAAGTTACGAAAATATTATGAAGGGTTATGCATAATTCCCTCCGGAGTTTCGAAGCGCTGTAGTAAAAAAAAAAAAAAAAAAAAAAAAAAACTAAGACAAATACAGCAAAAAAAAAAAAAAAAAAAAAAAAAAAACATTTGAAACAATACAGAAACATATCAAGTGTTATTGTCAGCAGTTGCCAGTAGACAGTTAGTAAATAAAAATGGCGCTTACAGGCGAACAGAAAGCATTTTTGTGTCTTAGACTTTGTAAAATCTGAATCAGTGGTATATTATGGCATGGAATCTTTTTTACTAGCCTGGCCTTTGAGCCTTTTAAGCAATTAATTTGAAATACTGAATATGTGGTGTTGGGTCAGCGGGCATTTCGTACGAAATATCAAACTCAAAGACCTACTGACAAGCTAATTTATGTGTGGTACAATAAGTTCAAAGAACGTTGATTGCAGGGGTGTAGTGAAGCCGTATACCTTCTAGATTTTTAAAATGAGCTTCGTATACCCTCTGTTTCTCAAATAAAGCTATAGAGTATACCCTAGGCATGGCATTCATGACTATAGCGTACACCAGGGTTGGCGAACCTTTTTATAGCCACGTGCCAATTTTTTCCACAAAAATTTTACATGACCTTGACGTGCCAACTAATAAACAAATTTAGTGGATTGAAAAATCGTGCATAAAATTCACTTATTAATTTTTTTTTAAATGGGTAACATACACGTATTATACTGTAATAATCATAAAAACAACTATGTTTTGCAAACAATTTAAATCAATTATGTAATTAGTTGTGCTGTTGCACCTTAGAAGAAAAATAATTAATATCATGTTCATACTTAGTTAATTTATACATAGTTAATTTCAAGAAAATGCAAATTGAACTGGATTTATCTGACAAATGCTTTTTATTTAAATTATTGTGTTATTCATTTGCGAAAACAATGACCTTGCACATAGATGGAAAATTTATTAAAAGGGCAAACGTCAGTTTCCTTTAATAGTTTTGAAATTAATTTCGAAGTTGCCATAATTTTACTATTGATACTTTTACCAATGCGGAAATTTACGGTATTTTAATTAGCCGCAATTAAAATTCTTCATTTTCCAATTAATCCAATTTAGACAAGATCAGATCATCTAAATTTGTGTATTTTGCGCAATATCACTGTATATATTGATTTAGAGCCACAAGCAACACCGTGCCAAAAATATTCTTTCACGTGCCACTTTTGGCACGCGTGGCATAGGCTCGTCGTCCATGACGTACACCCTCTGGTTTTTTGACGACTACAACACTGGTTGATAGTACCATGTTGAGTAGAATGTGGCAGGAACTGGACTATCGGATAGATGTATGCCGTGTGACTAAGGGTTCACACATAGAACACCTGTAAGTTATGTAAGTAAAACTTGATTTGTTTCTGTATTCTTTCAAATATTCTTTTTTGCTGCATTCGTCTCAGTTCATTTACCACAGCGATTTGAACCGCATAGGGAGTTATGAATAACCCTGTATAATCACGAACGAAAATACATAAAAACGTCTTTCGAATTACCCATGATTCCAGAAAGCATTCTCAGAAACCAATATATTTTCAAGATGTACAGGAGCGTTTATAAATGTAACATTTCTTCTATTCCCACTGATTTTTGAAAACATTTCCGATAAGTTTTTATAGTTCATTAATCAGTTTTCTCAAACCGGCATATCGGATTTTACGACGTTATCGATTCTCAGTTACACATTTTCAACTGTGTAATTGAATTATCACATTCAACTATAACAAAATAATATTAATTCTAATGTTACATGAATGCTGTGAATTTATCATATTTGACTGTAAAACATGTTTTTAACACTTTCCTGCAAAGTTGAAAAGTGTTTGTGAATTGGGTTTGCCTGTTAATTTGTCTGTCTGTGCGTGCTTTAACTCGCGTAAATATAATCCGGTTACTAGGAAATTGATCTATATTATTGTGGTTTACTATAGTATGTACGGTAGTGAAAATGAAGAGTGTAGCACTTACGGTTCATTTACAGGTAAACTCAAAATAATTCCATTATATGACGGTCTATCGAGAAAAACCATTTGCGGTGTATTTTAAAGGTATTACACTGCTTTAAACATATTGAAAATTATATATATCACTGAGGTGTAGTACAAGAGCTTACTGTAGAATCTTGTGCACACATATAATTCATGGTTCATTTGCAGGGACACAGAAAAGTATTTTTCTACTATACTGGCTGTTAAGAATAATTGCTGGTAGTGCTTTTCAGTTGTCGTACGCGTTTTAAAATGTAACCTTTTTTTGCAGATTAAGTACTTGATGTGCATGTATTTAATAGATCACGTACAGAGATACACAAAGGACATAGAGTACATATCCGTTTATTAACGGAAATTGCTGAATAGGAATTTTAAACCGTGCTATGCATTTAATTGAACTATGTTTTAGCATACGATATAGTGTAAATACCAATCTATAAATCATGTGCGGGAATGAACAAAAAAATTAGGATGTTTCTCCAACTATTTATATACAATATTCTGAATGTGTTGGAAAGTGTTTCATAATCTTTCCCGGATACACGATTTTTCGTCCTTGTTTGAACATCAAAATGTTTACTTGAGAATTGGTTAACTAACGGAAAATTACATCCCCGCTTTAGAAAAACAATTAATATGCGATAAAAACTACTCGAAACGTTTCCGAAAATTAGTGGCAGCAAAAGAAACTTTGTTTTTATAAATGGCTCCTTAAATATCGAAAATATATTGCTTTTTGGAGTTTTTAAATGTAAAGAGCGCTTTTCGAAATCCTGGGTTACTCGAAAGAAGTTATTGTATCTTTTCGTTCGTTTGTTATAACCTTATATACAATACTCGAAAGCTTGGCGAAATTTGGGCTTCAGAAAATAAAATTTCTTGCCAATTGATATAAACAGCGAAAACAAACACGATGAAGTTTTATGCTTGTTTATATGTGTATTTATACATACATAAACATTTTATGTATGTATAAATACACTCGTGAAGTACTCGTGTATAATTCGAAGAATGTTAGACAAAATTTGGGAGTTGAAAATGGGGGATCGACTTATACACGAGTAAGTAAAAAACAAATCGCAGATAGTCGAAGAATGGGCAAGTCTTTTAAGTTATCATTCATGGGTCTACGTTGGAGAAAGATAGAAAAGGACAATGGTCATTTCCCAGTGCTTAATAAAAGAAGCTTAACAACAATGTCCCAGTTATTGTTCTGCACATATTTTCTCTTGGGATGGAATTCCCTTCAACACAGGGACATTCCTTTCAACATTTTAATCGCTTTTTTAAAAACAGTTCAACTTGAGAATGCTTCTAGATATCTCTCCTAAAAGTCCTACAATGCAAAGAAGTACTACGATATTTTAGCAGTCTAAGAAGTTGTTTACCCTTGTAAATAAGACTTGAAAAGAGTTTTGAAAGAATTTTCCTTTTTAAGTATATCATTAAACTGATGTGAATAGATTTCAAAATAGTTTAAGTCTTCGGTTTTACATAATTATACAGTTTTAAAACGATGAATGTAAAAAAAAAAAAAAAGTCTACTTAGAAACGTGAAAAAGTTTACTAATTTAATGAAAATCAATTTTTCTTTATCCTCGATTACAAATCATTTTTCAACATACTACAAGAAATGTAGTTCGACTAATATACGAAAATTCAATTTTTTTCAAAATTTTGATGAAGAATTGGAGGGGGGGGGGTGTCGACTTATACACGAGTATATACGGTATATCTTCTTCGATTAAGCAATATTTTGATAATGACATCAGTTAATGAGTCATCACTCAGTTGCATTTTTACATAGTGTTAACATGGTATTTCACAATTGGGAAGGATCAGTGAAGAAGGATCACTCTTATCATCCATTTAATGTCACTTCAATTAAAGATTCGTTTATTAAATAAAAAAAAAAAAATTACATATATCTTGGAAAATCTAAATACCTTTAAAAAAATCCGACAAAATAAGCACAAAGTATAAAATTATCTTTTTAATGGCATGAAAACAGTAAGTGTGAACAAAAGGTAAAATACATAATCGATATTTATAAAAACATCGATAAAAAAGTAATAAAATGGAAGAACACGTACAATAAAAAGTTATTTTGATTATAGTTGCTCGTGCGTAGTGGTTTAAAAATAATAATAAAAGTAAAAATAGATTTCTACAAAAACATGCTTTTATTAAAGTACTTAAAAGGAGAAATACGCCGAATTTAAAATTCATGTTTTATAAAGGAAAATTCATGTTCTGCTTATGACGTCACATTCCCATGCAAAATCCATATCCCTTAAAGATTCACAACATTTGCGAAATCACAAGCAAAACAGCTCCCGTGCATGTATATTTTTCTCGGGAACTAATGAATCGATTTCAAAACATTTTGGGAGTGGCTAACCTATAAATTGATCATCGAGAAAGAAATAAAAAAATACATTAACTAAGGGGTTCCAAAAAAGAAAAAATTACACGGAAAGTAGCAGAGATTGGTGTAATTTTCCCTGGAGAACTACTGAAGCGATTATAAAGGACCAAATATACATACTATATATATTTGGTACTTTACCAATATAGGGACATTGGCATTTTCTAAAAAGCTTGGCGAAATTTGGGCTTCAGAAAATAAAATTTCTTGCCAATTGATATAAACAGCGAAAACAAACACGATGAATTTTTATGCTTGTTTATACATGTATTTATACATACATAAACATTGTATTTATATATATTATTATAGTTTTTTACATACAATTTACTCATCTTTGTATATAAGAATAGATAATCGGCTTTTTTATATTAAATAAATTATATTAATATAAAAAAATGCATGTGTGTGTATGAAACAGTGGTGATATTGCCAGAAAATATGGATGAAAAATTCCCTTTTCTGGCCAAGCCTATTTTCTCTATCTCGCCAAGGCCCCTATACTGGAAAAGTACCATATATTTCTTCATTAGTTTTGAAAGTAGTTAAACAATAAAATCAAGAAATACAAATTAAAAATATAAATAAGGAATTTAGAAAAGAAATCTAGGTCTGAAAACCTTAATGTAAGAATTGCATTTTTCATTTTTATTTTTTGCCGAAATATCTATTTGTAGTTCAACTGCTGCCAAATGTTTTTTTTTTTTTTCTTAAATATTCAAATCGTTTCAATAGTTTATATGTTCCTTAGTTTATAGTTAGGTACACCAAAATTATATGTTTTATATATGTGATTTCGCAAGTATTGCTGCTCCCTTAAAAAATGCAGCTAAACAGCAGAAAGTAACTTTTCGGAATCTTCTTCAGTGCATTATCCTTGGTTTTTCGAGGACACTGTCTTCGTTTTTTTCTTCGAAGTCTTTCGTAAGTCTTTCGTTTCAGTCTCTGCAGGTTCGACGTAATCACATTTTTTCTTCGTTTGAATTGCTTTGACTAGATACAAGCTCCATAGCAACCTGCTAAAAGATATTAAACGAAAGTTAATTTATTTTTTACCTTTCTGAAAAATAAATATTATTTAAGTATACAGGATGTATGTTTACTGGTCGTCAGAACTATCAGGGATGATAATACAAGTAAAGAAGTGGTTGTTCATAACTAAGTTTTGTAAAGATGTTGCTTCAAAAATTTTTTACTATTTTTTTATATCCTTAAGACATGTGAAAACGGAATCACAAGGGGCTAAGAGACAATTCCGTTTTAACTGGTGTAATTGCAGTGCAGTGTATGGTATTTATGGGGTTTCAGTCATCTAATAATTAACATCGATATAGGCATGGTGTCGTCCAGATAATCTGAAATGATAGAACATTGTATTGACCCATTTTTGGGATGCTTCGAGTTTTAATAAATTTGTATAAGTTTAATCTTTTTTATAACATAAAAATTGTATGAAATAATCATCTATAAATGTCTTTATCTGTTACCGAGAGATGACAGCATAAGATGAATATTTATTTCTTTAAATGAAGACTTTTTTCAAAGTTTATAGATTTTTCATTTTTGAAGATAGCGAAATGTAAAAAGTAAGTTTATTTGTGTTTTTTCTATCAAGGATGCAAATAAATAAGTCATAATCTTTGTTTGCAGCCTTCTTTGACATAAGTATTTTTTAAATTGTGAAACTATATGTTATATAGCCTATCTTTTATGCATTTTTGTAACGTACAAAATATAGAGCGATAGGCACGAATCAGTACATATCTTTATTAGCCATTTAGGGGACAGTTATTTACGTAAAGTCTTTTTCAAGATAATTATGAAATAAATTGTTTTTAAGCCTCAAGTACTATTATTCTTAGCTTATTATTAATAATATAATATTCTTAGTCTCTGTAAAGAAATAAATATAATGTTTTATTAGTTCATAAAAATATTAATTTTGGTACATAATATAAAACTTAAAAGCTTATTTTCTATAAATCTAGAAAAAAACATATAATTATCAGCGGTGTAGTCGTAAAAAAAGCAGAGGGCATACGTTGTAAACAGAGGGCATACGCTGTAAATAGAAGGCTCAAGGCAGAGGGTATACCCTACAGTATATATACTATCGCTTTTTTGAGAAACAGGGGGTATACGGTGTTCCTTAAAAAAATCCAGAAGGTATACGGCGTATACCACCGTATACCCTCCACTACATCCCTGATAATTATGCATATTATATTATTACAATTATTATGCATATTCCCATATTTAGTACTTTCACAGTTTGTCAAATAAATACAAAAAAAAAAATTTAGCGTCATTCTTTTATAGTATTTTTCCAGTTCATTTTGGAACATTTTAAAGTGATTTTACAAACAAATTTGAGAACACAAAAATTTAGGCACTGTATTCGAGTCCCACACTGTAAAAAATTTAGTGTAACGTTGCTGTATAATATTGGTGGCAGCATGGCTGCCTCCGATTCTTGGAGTAATTTACATAACTGGTGTTACGTTACACCATAATAATGTGAATTCTGACATTTCCACGTTACATTATTATAGTCTAATATCACACAAGTTATACCAGTTAATATATCCCATAAAATTGTTGGCTGCATACTGCCACCCAAATTTTTTATAGTGCAGCTTGGACAGATTTTCATCCAAATGGTAAAATTACTTTAAATTATTATTTTAATGTAAAACTACTTAAAAAAATAATCAATTCTTTATTGATAACGATTAAAACCCCCAATTTAAAAATTTAAATTAATAGGCTTTTTTTTTCTTTGCTTAGATCGTTTTGTATAACTTTTGAATTTTAACGTAATAGGATTTTTTAATTTTCTTTTTTTTCAACTGGATGTTTAAAGTTTTAATATTTTAGTTTTAAATCTCGTTATTTCAAACTGATGTATTGTTTCTTAGCTTAAACATAATTTGAAATGTTAAGTTAGTACATATTTCTTAAATTATTATTTTCTAGCTTTAGCGTGATTCGTAAATTTGAAGCACATACATTTTAAAACATATCCTTATTTTAGAAAAATTATAGTTATAAATTTCTAATTGTAAACTGGGCCAGTTAAAAAATGATTTTTTTTTTTTCAATTGTTTCTGAGGAAGTCGAGTTTTTACTGACTATACAAAATTAATTTTTTTTCTTTCTTTCCCTTTTTTTTTTCAGCTGAGAAGAAAAGATATCATTTAAAAGGTTGGTTATTTTTTTTTATTAAAATGTAATTTAGAAGCGCGTTGAGACTCTCGCGCTGGATGTATTTTTATTGGAAAAACGGTATGTTTTTATTTCGGACTTTGTTTTTTCCGTAATGTATGCTTAAGCCCCAGAACTTTTGGTTGCAAATAGATGAAAGTCGTGCAAGGGCTTTTGTCTATTTGCATTCGTAAGTGTCAAGGATCATGCATATATTACAACGAAAAAACGAAGTCCAAAACCAAAACATACCGTTATTTCCAATAAAAACACTAGATGGCGCCATCTCTCGAAACCCCCAGTTTTCGCCAATCCTTGGCGAAAAAAAAATCCAGGGCTTTTGTCTATTTGCATTCGTAAGTGTCAAGGATCATGCATATATTACAACGAAAAAGTCCTTCCGGCCAGTGCCGGGAGGAAGAGGTAGCTTTCAAATTCCTTATTTTAAAAAAGCCAACTTATATTATTCAAACACACGAAGCTGGAAACCGAATATAGGAGATTCAATACTAAATTTTATCAATACTAAATCATTATGAATGAGAATTTCGCGAAATTAGTCAGCTTTATCCAAGCTGCTTAGATTTAAAGTAACTTATATTTGGCTGAGATGTTGATGTATACTATCCACATGCCTTCTTACATGGAAATAGGCGAATACGTGTGTTATCGCGTGACAAATACCAGATCGTTTCAAAATGTTAGCCATACTAGAAATTCAAAGTGCTATAATTCGACCATTTTTTAAGATATAAACAAAAGAACAAATTTTCAGAAACAAAATCTGCTCCGGAATCTTTGTATCAAGGCCAAACACATAAAAAAATCTTTTTCATTTTCCAATTTTTTAATACCTCATTTTAAATTTTAAATTTAATTTTTTTAAATGGCAACCCTTTTGAAACAAGATGGCGAATGAAGTTGGCCAACGAACTCGGTCGAGACATTGGTATGTACTATGTACAGACCAAGTAACATCCAAATCGGTTCATAAATACGCTTGTTATCGCGTGACAAAAATCAGGTCGTTTTAAAATATAAGCCACAATAGAAATTCAAAATGCTATAACTCAGCCATTTCTTTAGATATAGACGAAACAAAAACTGTTCCGGAATCTTTGTATTAAGGTCAAACACATACAAAAAAAATCTTTTTCATTTTCCAATTTTTTGGTATCTCATTTTAAATTTAAAAATTTTTAAATTCTTTTAAATGGCCGCCATTTTGAAACAAGATGGCGGATGAAGCTGGCCAACGAACTCGGTCGAGATATTTGTATATACTATGTACACACCAAGGTACATCCAAATCGGTTCTCAAATACGCCTGTTATCACGTGACAAATATCAGGACGTTTCAAAATGTCAGCCATGCTAGAAATTCAAAGTGCTATAACTCAGCCATTTTTTAAGATATAGACGAAACAAACACTGCTCCCGAATCTTTTTATCAAGGTCAAACACATAAGAAGAAAATATTTTTTCAATTTTCAATTTTTTGGTACCACATTTCAAATTTAAATTTTTCTTAAAAATTTAAATGGCCGCCATTTTTAAACAAGATGGCGGATGAAGCTGGCCAACGAACTCGGTCGAGACATTGGTATGTACTATGCACAAACGAAGTTACATCCAGATCGGTTCATAAATACGCCTTGTATCGCGTGACAAATTTCAGGACGTTTCAAAATGTCAGCCACGCTAGAAATTCAAAATGCTATAACTCAGCCATTTTTTAAGATATAGACGAAACAAAAACTGCTCCGGAATCTTTGTATAAAGGTCAAATACATAAGAAAAAAATATTTTTTCATTTTCAATTTTTTGGTACCGCATTTCAAATTTTAAATTTTTTAAAATATTTTAAATGGCCGCCATTTTGAAACAAAATGGCGGATGAAGCTGGCCAACGAACTCGGTCGAGACATTAGTATGTACTATGTACATACCGAATTACATCCTAATCGGTTCATAAATTCGAGAGTTACAGTATGACAAAGGTCAGATATATATATATATATATGGATATATATATATATATATATATATATATATATATATATATCAACTTTTGAACGGAGGGTGGTTTGGGGGTCTGGGGGTCATGATCGATGAAAATATACCAAAATTTTTTGAAATCGCTTTCCTCCGAACGGCTGCAATAGGTAGCTTTTTGTAATGAAAGCTACCTAAAATCGAAGTCCAAAACCAAAACATACCGTTATTTCCAATAAAAACACTAGATGGCGCCCTCTCGAAACCCCCAGTTTTCGCCAATCCTTGGCGAAAAAAAAATCCGAGTTGGCGGGTATACACCGAACGAAAGTCCTCCCCATTTTAAAACATATCCTTATTTTAGAAAAATTATAGTTATAAATTTCTAATTGTAAACTGGGCCAGTTAAAAAATGATTTTTTTTTTTCAATTGTTTCTGAGGAAGTCGAGTTTTTACTGACTATACAAAATTAATTTTTTTTCTTTCTTTCCCTTTTTTTTTTCAGCTGAGAAGAAAAGATATCATTTAAAAGGTTGGTTATTTTTTTTTTATTAAAATGTAATTTACAAGCGCGTTGAGACTCTCGCGCTGGATGTATTTTTATTGGAAAAACGGTATGTTTTTATTTCGGACTTTGTTTTTTCCGTAATGTATGCTTAAGCCCCAGAACTTTTGGTTGCAAATAGATGAAAGTCGTGCAAGGGCTTTTGTCTATTTGCATTCGTAAGTGTCAAGGATCATGCATATATTACAACGAAAAAACGAAGTCCAAAACCAAAACATACCGTTATTTCCAATAAAAACACTAGATGGCGCCATCTCTCGAAACCCCCAGTTTTCGCCAATCCTTGGCGAAAAAAAATCCGAGTTGGCGGGTATACACCGAACGAAAGTCCTCCCAAATTACTACTCGTTTGAATTATTTACCAGTCAGATGGTTGTTGTTTTTAAAATAATTAAAATGATAGACAGCTTACGTTCACTGATACTCCATCTTCACTTATGTAGCTTTTTTTCTTGAACAACTTACGAAGTGGCGCCATCTCTCGGAATTTTCCCCAGTTGTCACTCACTTGATATCGGAAACTAAAAAAGAAACATTTTTAATGTTTTGTCTAACAACACACTTCAACGTTCAGTAGCTGCTTACGAAGTACATTTAATTTATGGTAGAAATATAAAGATTAATAAAAATGCTGTTTTAAAAAACTTTCATTGAAAAAAATAAGAAAAATAATGCTTTTTCAAAAAGAAAAAATTTATTTAAAAAAGTGCAATTATTAATAACAAAAAAGGCGTAATTTGTTATGAGGATAGCAAAGATATTTTTGAAAAACTTCACTATCTTTATTACTTTTCTCTTTATTGCAATTTAAAATTAGTGAAATTGGTAAATTTAAAAATTTCAACTTGAGTTTGACATTTTAAGTCACGTTTACAAAGTTGATTTTTTGACCTTAAGTCTAAATTATTCTTTCTGGTATTCTAGTCGTGATTATTATTTTTTTTTCTTTAGATAGTGTTATTGGAAAAAAAAAAAAAAAAAAAAAAAAACTCGCATCACGGAACAAGTGCTTTCTAGTACTATTTTATTTTTTTGCAATATTTAAAATTACAATATTTTGAAAAACTTGCCTATGTTTATTACTTTTCTCTTTATTACATTTTAAAGTTAGCGAAATAGGTCAATTTGAAAATTTCAATTTGAGTTCGATAATTTAAGTCACGTTTACAAAGTTGATTTTTTGACATTAAGTCTAAATTATTTCTTTCTGGTATTCTAGTCGTGATTATTATTTTTTTTTCTTTTGATAGTGTTATTAGAAAAAAAACTCGCATCACGGAACAAGTGCTTTCTTGTACTGTTTTATTTGTTTGCAATATTTAAAATTACAATCTTGAGAAATAACCACTATTTTAAAATTAAAAAATTTTCGAGGTGCACCTGAAATCCTCTGACAAATCTCTTGAATAATGGGTTCACTGTGTTGTGGCACAGAGGTTGAAATTACCTGCTTTATAGCTAGCTTTCTTCATTTTCGTTTAAAAATGTTAATAAATTAAAAAATAATTATCTGGCGAATTCAGAAAAGCAATGTGGGAAAGCAAATGTATGTAATAACCCCAGTTAAAAAATCTATAGAAGTTAAAAAAAAAAAATGCAGATTTACTTATTTATTTATATTAAAAATATCTGCATAATTTTGGGAAACATTTTATAAACATTTTCTATCAGATAAAATAAACCTAATTTGTATTGAGATTTTCTACAAAATATGCATAATTTGTAAATTGTATTTTTTTATTCTTTAAAAAACATCGGTGGACATTTTGCACACTGTTTAAAGTGAATAAGAAAAATAAAGTTTCCCTTCACATACACACTTTCTACAAAATAGTCAGACTTCGAAATTTTCAAATTTGTTAAAGACTTCTGTAATCTTTTCTCCTGCCTCTGCTGTTCATCTCTTTTTAAGCAATTAATTAATTACTGTACTCTAAGATTTACGGTGTTTTATCACCTAGCATGCCTTTATTAAAATTTATTACTGTTCCGTAATGTATTAAAGACATTTTTTATGAGAAAATAAAAGCAATTTTTGGTCGAAGTTAATAATTTGAATAACTCACAGTTTTAATATTTAAAATTTTTATTTTAATTTAGGAGGCTATATTCTGTTTTCGTTCGCAAGATATAAAAATTAAGAGTTGGTAAAATTTTGTTCATTTCTTAAACTTCTACACTATCAGAACATTAAAAAGCGACGTGGGCCAACTTACACCGCAATCGGGGCAGGTTGGCCCAAGCGACTTGCTGTCAATTTGAGCTTCTAAACTAATATTTATAGTTAATATTTTCAAGTTTTACTATTGCGACATCTTCCTGAAAGTACACTGATAGTGGTAATAAAAAAATAAATTTAAAATGTTGCATTGTAATTTTTAAAAAACTATTAGAAGAAAAAGTGGGCCAACTAGCCCCGGTCTACCCTACATCATTTTGCAATATCTCCTATTACTCAGGGGAATTCTTAGCATCTTCATGCAGTTTTTCTGTGAGTTTATTAATAATGCATTTTGGAAAACCGTTCTCAATTGCAATGTTTCTAATGGTATTTAATTCATTTTCAAGGTGATTAATAGAGCAAACACTAAATCTTCGTCTTATACTGGGTGTCCACTCTCAACGGTGTCCAATGGCTAATTCCTAAACCGTTAGTCATAGACATATAGTTCCAATTCCAAATTGTTTTAAATGAGATAAAGAAGTATTTTAAAAGCGATTTGGGTCAATAAAAACAATTCTTAAAAAAATATATATATATACGAAATTTAAATGTTTTATACGGTTTCTCGGTTCTATAAGTTATATTTAGTAAAATTTTCCTATTACACTGACAAGTAAGACAAAAAAGTCCCGTTGATATAACACAAATATTGACCGAGTTATGAAACTTTAAAAATGTATGACTGAATTTATGCATCTGAACACAGATGAGTTCCGCCATGCTTTGAGGGATCATATACCAAGTGCTTAAAGTATTCGAAGAACTTATTTCATGTGTATCTCCGCTTTGAAAAAGATCGTATAAGCATTACGATTGGGTTAACTTTTATTAAGTTTCAGATTGACTAAAATAATTGTATTTTAACATATGTTTTATTTTGTAAATTTTTGAGACTGTTTATTTTCATGTTTCCTTTTCACAAAAATTATGTTATTTTTATAAGTTTTTATTTAACTTCAACGATCGTATGTATGTTTTTCCAGTTCAAAATTTCTACTTGAACTTTAACTCCCTTTCAAAAATCCGATCGAGATTAAATTTTACGTACTGAAGTAAAGCTAATATTATGATTTTTGGTGGTTACCATTTATACTTATTTTACAGGATAACACAAAAAATTTCGGATAGATTACCGCCAAGAAGTTTAAGAAAAAGTTTTAGATTAGATAACACAAGACTGCAATGGTTGTGTTTTTTAACTTTTATGTATTTTTTAGCACTGAATCCGAAAGTTACCTTAATTTTTAACCATCATGTCAGTATTTTTCGCAAATCATAAATTGCCAAAGTTAAAAAATAACAAAAGTCGGATACTATAAAATAGAGGAGATGACTGTATTTTTTAACTTTTAATAATTGATTTTTTATGCACTTTTTAGCACTGAATCTGAAAATGACCTTCATTTTTAACCGTCACGTTAGAATTTTTTTTTTTTTTTTTTTTTTTTTTTTTTTGCAAATCGTAATTGTCAAAGTTAAAATATAGCGAAAATCTGATACTACAAAACAAATGTAAAACTTTTTTATTTAATTTCCTTTTATTTATTCAATAATTTATTCATTTTTTTGGCTTATGCTGAGATTCTTACAGCTAAACAGCTGAAGGGTCCGATGAAATGGGGGAGGAGGTTCAATTTTAGTTTTGAATTTTTTGACTTTGAAGTTTACAATTTGCGAAAAATCCTGACGTAAGAGTTAAAAATGAAGGCCATTTAAGGATTCAGGGGTAAAAATACATAAAAATCAATTATCAAAAGTTAAAAACACAACAATGACATCTATTTTATAGTATCAAATTTTCACTGTTTTTCTTTTTTTAACTTTAAAATTTACAATTTGCAAAAAATCTTTAAGTGATGATAAAAAATGAAGGTCAATTTCGGATTTAGCGGTAGAGAATGCACAAGAATCAATTATCAAAAGATAAAACTGTTAATTTTCATAATTTTATTTAACGAAAATTCTGTTTTTTTCCCTTGTTATATGTTAATTACAAATTGTATATTTTGCATTAATATGTCAGAATGATTAAAGATTTCAAATTTATATTGCAATGTTAATTTTACTCTCAACCATTTTTTAAATATATCCGACGAAATTATATATCGACTAAATTCGTGAATGACCTCTAATTTGCAGCAAAAAAATATACTCCAACTTTAAACAGTTTTTTCTCGGTCAATTTTAATCGTAGAATAACGGGAATTTTCTTGTCTTACTTGTCCGTGTAACAGGAAAATGTTACTAAATATAACGTTTAGGGCCGGGGGACCGTATCAAAATTTAAATTTCGTAATTTTTTAAGAAATGTTTTTATTGACCCAAATTTCTTTTAAAAATGGTCTTTACCTCATACAAAACTTTTTTGTAACTGGAACTATATGTCCTATGACTAACGGTTTAGAAATTAGCCATTGGACACCGTTGAGAGTGGACATCCTGTATAAAAGTTGAACGGAGCAAGTTTGTACTTGAAAGGTGATGTAATTTCATAAAACACGTAATATTTCACTTCCCTCTGTATCCATATTTTATTTTCCCAATGTAAAAATTGACTTTCACTTTCACTCCTTTCAACACCAACTAGGTGAACTTTGAGACAATAAAACTCTTGTATTTTTGTATTCTCTGACGAAGGTTGTGTATAGTTGAAAGTACTAAGGATGTTAAAGTAATTTAACACCTTTTTAAATATTTTTTCACCTTTTAAGTAATTTGCACATAGTGTAATTTTAAATTTAACTTTTTAAAGATGAATTTAGCATTCTATTTATTTATTTTCTAATGTTGTGCATACTTACCAACATAACCAGCAGATGCCGATGCTAATCCAATTTAGACAAAAGAAAACCAGAAAGAGAATCACAATGATGATGAGCAGGCGATCATGACTCGAGTCTAAATCTGGAATAGATATAAATGAACATTGTGAATTTTATGCATCACTCCTGACAATGCACTTTATATGTGTCAAATAGAAGCGGTTGGCAACAGTTAAATCAGTTTAGACAGAGATTTCTTTGTCGGTTTGTTAATTCTTTTTAAATGCAGTCAGTTAAGCTAATTAAAACGATTATTCAATTAATCAGTATCAATCAAATAATTCTAATCCAATTTAAGCAAAAGAATGAGAATCACATTCATGGCCGGATACAGGCATTATCTTAAGGTGGCAAGAATTAAGGGACAACAACTTAAGTTGTCAGAGTGTTTTTAATTTTTTAAATATTTAAATGTATAATAGGGGGATGGGTTGCAGTGTTGAATTCGGGGGGTGACATTCCCTTCCGAATGAGTTGTCACCCCGGAATATTTCAGATTTTGTGTTTTCATTGGTCAAAAAGTGAAATGAACATATTGTGAATTTTATGCGGTATTCCTGACAATGCACTTGTTATGTGTCAAATAGAAGCGTTTGGCATCAGTTAAATCAGTTTAGGCAGAGATATCTTTGTCGGTTTGCTAATTATTTTTTAATGCAGCCAGTTAAGCTAATTAAAACGATTATTCAATTAAGAGGGCACAGGATCTTTGAGTTTGTCGAAACAATCAAAAACATCGCCTTCTTCAAAGTACCAAACACACAAACAATATGCAATTAAGATCTTTTTTCCCCCTTTCTGCCTAAAGTATATATCCTAAACTGCATTACGCAGAAGAAAAAAATGTTGTATGTACAAAATTAATATTTAAATTTTAAATTTAAAAATTCATCTCCCTAATGCGCGATAAAGTCCTGCGCGCATGATAAAACTCTTAATTATGCATATACAAAACAATTTTTGAACAAAATAGAATGATAAGACACCTACTTCTAACTTAAGACCAAAATATACGCAAAACGTTTTGATTAAAATTTAATTTTAGCACAAAATAAAGAAAATGTTAAAAAATCTCAATATTTTTCATGTTTTTCAAATTTAAAAATATAAATAACCAAAATATGTAATTTTTTTTTGTTTTAGCCTGTAGAATATAAAAAAAATGCACATTTGGTTAACTTTTTTTTAAGCTGTAGCTCACATAGTTTAAAAGTAACAGCGCGCAAACTCCAAATTTACTGATCTGAGAAAACGCTTTTTGAAGTTTCAATATCTACGTATCTTCCATTATACTCAAAGTCTACAATTTATTATAACTCAAGAAATAATGCAGATTTTTTGATGCGGTTTTTTGAATATTGTTGAGAAATTTTAAAACATTCCGAATAAAGCAAAAACCGAAAAATGATTTTTTGAAAGTTGAAAGGTCCTGTGCCTCCTTAATCAGTATCAATCAAAATAATGCTAATGTAGTTTAGGCAAAAGAATGAGAATAACAATCAGGGTCGTATATAGGCATTAGACTAAGGTAGAAAAAATTAGGGGATAACAACTGAAGTTTTCAAAGTGTTTTTAATTTTGAAAATTTTTGAAGGCAGATTAGGGGAATGGGATGGTGGTTTTGTTTAGCTTCGAATAGTTTGGGCCACATTGCTTTAGAGAGGAGGGATTACCTTCAGAGAGGGCTTTTGAAGGGAATGAGACCCGAATTATAGTCTTGTACAACGAAACCCTGAAAACCTTGCACAATCACCTCGAGCGAGCCAAGCTGATTCCGAACATGCGAACATCAGCTACAGCTCCCTATTTTGGTAGAGTATGCTAACCACTAGGCTGAGTGGGCGTGCCCAAAAATGCAGCATATATAAGCTTTTACCCTAAAAAAAGATGAAAAACTAGACGATGAAATATTAGAGTATCGTTCCCTAGGAATTACTGATTATTATTAATCTTTAACGGACCAGATGCAATTGAAGGTAGTTGCCGCTAAGTTCAAAGCAGTTTTCATAAAAGGAGAGTTTATGGACTGAAATCTAACGGTCCAATGCCGCAATATACGCGGCAATCGGCTTAATAATTAAAAGTGGCATGCCGGGTATATTGCGACAATGGACCGTAAAAAGGTCATAAAATAACTTTTGCCACAATAGGCACGGCATTTGACCTAAATAAGCAAATGCGCCATGCACGTATATGCTTCATTATATTCGGGAATACAAATAATAAAATAACTTTGTCGCATTATACGCGGCAGTCGACTTAATAAATAAAAGTGTCACGCCACAATTATTGAGAAACCCCATTGTTAAAGGTTAAACAATTATCGGCATATAAACACACGGAAATGACATATATCGCTAACCCAAAAAATTAAACTTTGTGATATTGAATAGTAGATATTGCAGAATTTGACCTTTTCACACTTTCCAGCATAATTGAAAAGTATTTATTAATTTGGCTTGTCTGTCTATATGGCCGTGCTCTAATTGTCGTACAAATATTCGGATTGCCATGACATTTCTATATGTTATTGAGAATTACTATAGAATGTTCGTTATTGAAATTGAAATGTGTATCATTTATAATTCGTTTAGAGAAGAATTATTTTACTTTATGGTCTATGTGGGACAAAATTTTGCGGTGCTTTTTATTGAAATTACGATGTTTCAAACATAATGACATTGATATGCATCACTCAGATGGACTGCAACAAGCTTTCTGATAAGTACAAAACAAGTAGCATTTATAGTTCACTTAAAGAGACGTACAAAATAATTCTATTACATTATGGTCTACTGAGGAAAATCGTTCGTGGTGCATGTTAATGGCGTTGGTGACGCTTCAAATATAATGAATTCACTGCAATGCACTACACGTTACCAGTAGATTATGGAGTGCATAAGGATTTAACGTTCCTTTACAGACAGACATAGAACAATTTTGTTACAGTGCAGTGTATGAGCGATATTTGCTGCAATTGCATTTTCAAATTTGAGAAGTATTTTGCGTAGTACTTGCTGTGCATAAATTCTATAGAACATATGCAGGGTTGAACAAAAGAATTGGGGCACATTTCCATTTATTGACGGAGATTACTCAAGAAAATTTTTAAACTGTGTTATGTGTTTCCTAGTTGAACTAAGTTTTAGCATACTATGTAGTATATATACAAATGTGTATATAGAAATCCTTAGATCATATACAGGTCTTCAAAACAGAATTTGATTACTTTTACGGCTATAGATGGCAATCGCTGTAAATGGGTTTGTCAAATATTTATGTGTTTTCCAACTTGTTTAGTTAGATATCACTTTTCACCTTATTAAAGGGAAGTTTCGTAACAGTATTATGAATATGATTGAAAGTGTTTCAAAACCTATGCTTGGCGCATGATTTTCTTTTAATGCAAATTCTACAGATTACATTTTCAACAGGAAACGTACCAGAGTAAACTTCAATAACGTATATCAATTTTGTGGTAGTTCAAGTATATTTATGAAACTTAGAGTGCAGACAAAGAAATCGAAGTCATAAACATCTCACAACTATATTAGAAAGCGTTAAAAAATATTATTTATTTAATGCTGAAAATAGTAGCAGTATTTAAAAACAAGAAAGAAAAAATCATGCGTCAAGCATAGATTATGAAACACTTTCCAACACATTGAGAATAATTTAACAAAACTGCACCGTTTAATAAGTTAAAACGTTATGTCTATTTCAACCGTATGGAAACACATAACACATTTGAAAACCCAATGTTAGATGTTCCCATCTACAATCGGAAAATTATCCGAATTTTTTCAGCAGCCTGTATAGGATATATAGATATGTATCTATTAACTACATGCATGCCAAAATTTAGTTCACGTAAGACATACATATACCTCAGTTGAAAATTCCCCTTCAGCAACTTCCTCTAATAAGAAGAATGGAATACTTTTGTTCAGCCCTGTATATGAGTTTATAGAATTTATATGTAACGAGTAACATGCACAAAATTATTTAAATTGAAAAGCGCATACTGAATTTTAAAACGCTCACTCCAGCAATTATTACTCAAAGGCGGTACTGTAACCGATTTCTTTTGTGTGTCCCTGTAAATGAATAAAAAATGTTATGAATGTCCTGTTCTAACGTAATCTTAGAGAAATTCAGTGATTTACATCTGTTTCAATACATTTGAAATAGCATAATCTCATTAAATACCCTGCAAACGATTTTTTCCCATATACCATTATGTAATGGAATTATTTTGAGTGCCCCTGTAAATGAACTATTAATCCTACATGCTTCACATACAATACCAAACAAACTTGGTGACCCTTAATAACCTTTATCAAATGCATGAAAATCCGAGTATATTTACGGGAATTGGGCCGTGGACAGACGGACAGATGGATATACGGACTGACGGACAGACAAACCGAATGCATAAGCACTTTTCAACTTTGCTGGAAAGTGTTAAAAAGAACTGCAGAATTTCCGTTCGTTTATTAGTAAAATAATGTAGATATAAAATGTAGTTTAGAACATTGCACGGGTCAGGTGCACCTGAGTCGAACCAGACAAAAAAATTTTCAATGACCCAAAACCAGACAAAATAATTATAGTCGACCAGAAATCTACTCGAAACCAAAATACTTAACCCGGGAGAACTCGCTACATGAGATTTTCTCTCACCGTTGTTCTTTTTTTAAGACTTTTATTTAAACCCTTTTTCATTTTAATTGAAATTTTAAAATGTTATTGCAATTATTTTACCTATTTGTGAGTAAAAGTACTAAGCCAAGCAAAAAAATGATGTTAAGCGAATGTAAAGTAAAAGAAAAGCAATTGGGCACCGTGAGAGAAATTCTCACTAGCGAGTTCTCCCGGGTTAAACAAGAATACGATCCGAAATCCAAATTGAAAGTTTAAAAGCAAAAATTTTAATTCAAGTTTAAAAGTAATTATGTAAAATAAATGTACAATTAAATGTCTTACATCAGTTTTATTTTTCCTGTAGAAATATGATCAAATACGAGGCGTTGAAAACCAGAGTGGATAACACATTATTTAAAAAAAAATGATTTGAATTGCCAAAGCATTGTAAGCGATGCCATGTATTCCCTATATAATGAATTTTATAAATTTTGAAACTATTAAAGTGAAATAACAAGTTTAATACATGGTCCGACTTATCTTGGATATCAAGTTGTCAATGCAAACAGGATCAAGTGGCTTGGTCTTTCTGGCACTATCAACTTAATCATCATATGCTTATTGAAGAAGCTTTGTCTCCTTTGTTGACTTCCAGATTGGTCTAAAAGTGTTTGACAAAAATTTGTTCCAAATTTCAGAAAGAATTTTTCACGAAAACGCAGCTGGTAAGGTTCGTGCACTCTGGTTCTCAACTTCTCTTATATACTTATTTATATTAAGTTAAACAGTTTTACATCTGATCCAATATTCAGTTTTTCGTTTGAAAAGTCGGATCAACTGGAACACGACTGAAAATAATTAAATCCGAAGTCGGGTCGGTTTACCGTACTCAATGCAGTATACTTAAGTCTATAAAATCAAGGATTTTCCGAAAGTTTTACAATTTATGTTACACAAATAAGTCGAGATAGCATTTAAAATCCATGCATAATCTGGCAAGCTACTTTTATCTCGACAAAAATATAACAATTATTGTTACATGCACTCATATATATTAGAAAATTCTAAAAGAATTTTTCAAAGCAAGCTGGCAGCTACTGCATCATGCACTGCAGTATCTGCACGCAGTTAATAAACGGCCGCATGCAATATTGCCACAACATATATATTTTGCTTTTCAGTAACATACCACTTTCAGTGTAGTGTCATGGTATTGCACCCCGAGAATTGTAATCTATGAATAACAGAATAATAACAATAAAAAAGATGAACACTGACAAAATAAAAACTTACGAACATCAATAACAACATGAACAATAAAAATTTCAGCAACAATACAAACATTAACAACAATAAAATCTTTAACAATATCACAGACATTAATGAAAACAATGACATCACGAGCAGATTTGACAAAAATACAAACATTAACAGCAATAATCATGTTAACGTATCAAAATGCCATAGGAAATCTATCTGTACCGTTACTTTCTTTTCATGTGATATTCTTTACAACGATAACTTTGCCTTTTTAAATATGGCATGAAATATTATTTAATATTTGCAAAAAAGTATTTCACCATTTCATTGCCAATATACCCAATCTAAATCGAATTTTTTGCTATGTTTCACAAGTAATACTTTTTTTTAATTTCAATTTTTAACCCTAGAATACTAGACATAGTATAGCGTTAACGTTAAAATACCATAGTCGTGATAAATACGAGCGTGTAGTATTCTAGGGTTTAATATCAAGTGTTGTTTATGGCCGCTGTTCTTCATGATTTTGAATACATGGTAATCATTATTTCAACGATTGTTTGGAAAGTAAAAACACATACTTTCTGAAACAGCTATTTTACTGTAACCCTTAACCGGAAACGTACCGTCTGTGAGATGGTTGCGTCTACATATCTACCCTTAATATTTTCTCTCTCAGACATTCAAAACTTATTTTTATGCTGTTATATTAAAAAATTGGTTCTGTTAATACATTACTATTAAAGATTAAATGTTTAAGTTAAATATTTGGTAAATTATTAAGTGTTCTGTTTGTTCACGGGATTTTCATGTTTCATGTTTCTGGTTAAGGGTTAATGGCTTATTGTTTAATCATTTTCCCTTTTTTTTATTATACGGATATTCCTGTTCGTCTCTACACGCGTACCTATGTCATGCTAAATATTTCAAAAACTGATCGCAAAAATTCTTACACAGTATCTCGCTTCCTCTATTGACGGCTCTGTATGTTGATCATGCTTTATATAATACTAAAAAAGAAAAAAAAATACATCGACCATGATACTCACTTTTAACTTCTCCCACTGATACTCGGACATCTTTGTAATCACATCGTAAACCGACGTAACCATCTGCGCAACTGCAAGAAGAAAAAAAATTATTATGTGTTAATATGCGCAAAGAAAATATACATTAATTACATCCCATAAATTGGGAGCGTTTTGTACTCCCTATCCCCGTGTCACAAGTAGTGAAACTCTAATGATTCCGTATACTCTCCTATTGTATTAGTGTCACATTTTTCATCTATTAATTTAAAACTATTATGTAAAACCCGTCAAAAATGACGGAATGATGATCTGCGTTTCATTTTCATGAGTATTCGTACAAACAAACAGCATGAAGATTTTATTATTGAAAATTTTGTATTGTGAAAAAATACATTTTAAAATGACAAATGATTTCTATAAATACAAATCATGAGGATATTTCTTTTACTCAATATTAAATTCCTGAAATAATTCAACGATTAATAAAGGCTCCTATTCTAATCTTTAGAATTAAGAAATGAAAAAAAAGAGAAAATTACGTCATATTGACACAATCATATCAATTTTTAGGTGCATAATAATGTAAATCCGTAGTAGACCGGCGGCCAGCAGCAGCACGACAACCACCTCATCGAGTTGGAGGTTGAAATTCCAGAATTAGTTAAAACTCGATTCCCATATTAAAACGCAATCGGTCTGCCAAGTCATATCTTGGTGGAAAACATCTAAAAACCCGAATTTAGCGGTCGACACGTAGATTTATCATTGCGTTTTCCTGCCCCCAAAGGTATGAAAACATGGCGGACTGGTAGCAGGAAAACACAATTGTAAACCTACGAGTCAACCGGTAAAATTGGGTTTTTAGGTGTTTTCCACCAAGATATGACTTGGCAGACCGATTGCGTTTTAATATGGGAATCGAGTTTTAGCTAATTCTGGAACTTCAGCCTCCAACTCGATGAGGTGGTTGTCTCATGGTTCGTACGCCTCCTTAAATTTTGCAGACCACAAAATTTTTCGGCACCAGTATTATCTTATAGAAAATCTCTTCTTAAAAGAAGGCGAAACTTTGTGCGTTTAACCTAGATTTCTTTCTTTATAAAAAAGATGCTGGTAGTTTTCCTGGAGAAATAACGGTATTCGTAAGAACCATGTGTCTGTGATGCCGGCTCTCGGTCTATAATACCTATAGTTGTATCTAACATAACTGTCCGCATATAACAGCGTAAAAGCTACCCAACCGAATGGTTTGAAATTTAATATACATAATTTTTGCAGGATTGTGTCAAGTCATTTCAAATTATATGAAAATTGAATTAAAAAACTTAAAAAGATATTAATAAAAGTTCTCTTCATTCTATTAAATCCTATAATCTGTAACGAATTAAAGGATATCCTATGATAGGTAATTATTCTAGATTGCCGTGGTGATTACATCCTATTTAGGATGGAGTCATATTATTTCCGTATTATTGAATTTAATATATATGAGGACCCCAGAAGCCAAGGGGTATAAGTGACAATATTGAAAAAATTGAACTAAGTGCAAAGACGACCTGGAAATATGCTTTTTTTTCTTTTCAGGGAAAGAAATATAAGTGATTTTCTAATTATGTATTGTGTTTTAGAGATCAACCACTTTGCCGAATAATGATCAATATTGATTAATTATAAATTGAAAGAAAATTGCATTCTACTTTTTTCACATTTATTGAAATAAGAGTTCAAAGACTACTGTGAAACAAGCAGCAGTTTCCTATTTCAATTCAGTCAATTATTATTGATGTTCAACTTTAACATCAATTATCTTTGAACTCAATTTACTTCAAATCGAAATTTTGTCACTTGTACCCCTTGGCTTCTGATGTTCTCATATATAATCATAATAAATGTCTTACTCATCCACTTTTGCATAAGAGTGCAACAGCTGTTGCATCAAGATCCGAATATTTATAAAATTAGTTATAGTACTAACGCATCTCGTTTTCCATGTTTGACGTACAATTTCCGATTTTTTCTCCTTAGTTTTATTAACCCTTAAATGCATAGTGATGCAGATCTTCATCACATTTTATTTAACTTTTAATAAATAAATTAAGTTTTTATCAACTAGCATATTTATATGGAAATATTAATCCTGTAAAAATTACAAAAATATGCTAAATAAATAAAGTTAAAAATGTATCTTAAAATTTCTCGTGGCTAATCCTTATAATAAGAATAAAACACGCAATTCTAAAAGAATAATTTATGCATTTAAGGGTAAAAATACATTTCTAGCATTACATAGCGTCACAGATGCACACTCTTCAAAAACACTTTATATATGTACTTTTATGCTTGACCACGGTATATTCAAATAAAAAAAATTCTATTTAATTGCAATGAAAAAAAGTAATAAACTAATAGTGCATAAAGGCTAAACAAACCCAATAGAGAATATTCTCGTGATGACGCAATAAATATGAATTTTTATTCGCTTATAAAAATAAAGTACACGTTCATATTTTCTTTTCTTTTTTTTTTTTACTGAAAATAACTTGCAAATGAAAAAGATATGTCCAAAAAGCCACGTGTCTGAATATTCTTCATTATTTCTTTTTTACCTGAAACAATGGAAGTATTCCGATTGCCACCATTTTGAAGAAATTTCTTAAAAAAACATTAAAAACTGAAATAAAAATATAAAAAATGGAATATTATTAAAAATAGCTAGTACGGACACATCTACAAATGAATAGCTTTCATTAAAAAAAAATAATTAGCAAAATCGATTCATTAGAAAGCAAAGGGCAGATGACTAAATAGCTTGTGTTTTAAATATATAGGTTGATTTTATGTAGAAAAAAGTTACATACAACCTATTATCTTAGTTTAGATTCTTGTAATTCAAAGGAAAAGGTTACCCCATCAAAACCTAAGGTCGTATTTGTGTTTAAGTATTTTGGATTCGAGTTTGTTTTGGGTAGACGATAATTATTATTTGTCGGGTTTCGGGTCAACGAAAAAGTTTTTGTCGGGTTTAGGTCGGGTTATACCTGACTTGTTTAGGATTTTAGTCTACATTTTCACATGTATTCTTTTACTAAAAAACGAACAGAATTTTCCAGTTATTTTTTTTAAATGCTACAACTAGGTTTATAACAAAGAAAAAAAAATCTATTTTTAACGCGTTCTTGTGATATGTTGATGACTTCGCTTCTTTTGTCCGCTCTGTAATTTTCATAAATATACTTGAACTGCCACAAAACTGATATACGTTATTTAAGTTTACTATAGAACGTTCCGCATTGAAAATGTAATGTGTAACCATCTGTCTGCTATCAATGGGAACTGTTTGCACACGTAGGCCAATGCTTCATGTTTTGCCTGGTAACATTACCCGAATAAAAATACATATTTTTTATAACCCAAATAAAGCTTACCTAATTTTCATATTTATTTGTGATACCACAGCATATTAATCTGGCCCCTTCCTCTGTCACACTGCGTCACACTTTGTGGACACCCTTTCTCCTTCATAAATTATGAGGTAATTAATGTACGGATCCAGAGGGGTGTCCATTGGATTCAAAAGAAAGTAAATCACCTTTCAACGTTGGCTAATTGGGAATCTCTTGTCAATGCTGAATGTTAAAAAGTTGGCCTTCCTAAGCACAACTTAAGTGACTGTCCCTACATCACTCCTAATAAATTATATACTTTAATAAATTATAATAAAAAACTCAAGAAATAATTCTTTTTTCCTAAATGATAGAATCAAGCTGTTTACATGAAATCATTTGTTTGAGATGTTGTATATTTCTCACTTTTGCTGTGTTGAGGGACTGTAAATACGTACAGTAAAACGCGTGAAAACGAAATTGCTAGGGATCCGAAAAAAACTTTTGTATAGACAGGTTTCCAGCTTAAAATGTATAATTGCATGGTATTCTTTTCTTTGGAGGCAAGACATTTTTTCATTTGACACAAGATTCTGTTATAGACAGGTTCCGTAATCACAGGTTTTACTGTATTTTTTTTTATTATTATTTGAAGAGGGTGAGGAAGTTCTGAAAGCCTGCCCACTATCCTTCTAATTGAGCTCATCTCAGTTAGAAGGGTTGATTTGCATATATATTACTATTATCCATAGAGTTTCCACGTGAAACATGTCTTCATCGGTAATTGTAAGATCTGCAGTCATGATTATACCAACAAGTTAGTGAACAGTTTTTAATTTATAGTCTTTCGAACTCATTTATGATGCAGAAAGAAGATGAGTACATAACACTCGATTAATGATGTTTATAGGATGGTAATTAGGATCAAGTCTTCTTAATTGGATGTTTCTCTATGAGAAGGTGACAATTTACAACAACTAAGTGGCAAAGCATTGGTGTTCATAACGAAGGTCTCTGGTTTGAATCCTGGCATTTTCAATCTGTTAGAAAATTTATTCAACTGTGATTTCCACTTTATAAATCCGAGATAAATCAATTTTTCAAAAAAATCCTACATATTTCATGAGAGAAAAATATGGCGAATAATTCTGAAAAAAAAAATCAAACTAAATGTGTGAAAATTGGAGAAAATAGTGTAACCAATTTTGAAAATACTGTTTTGAAAAAAAATATGCACTTGGAGTTTTTGTTACCGCTTACTCGTTGTGGCGTGAGGATTCTACTTCTATAGCTCAAAAATTACCCATTCAATTTCGATATGAATTTCTGCACAATAAAGTATGATTTTGCATTGAAATCTATTGTTATCTGTGATTGGGCACGGGCAGGGTGTGGTATTAACTATAAAGCAAACAAGGCAAGAGTGGATTCAATGTGCCTGGTGCGAACGTTGGGCACACGAATTATGTGCCACTGGAGACAGGATATTTTATATTTGCATACATTGTGATGAATAGAAATATTTCAGTGAAGGCAGTAGTTTAGTTGAACAAAATATATTTCATTTACCGAATTACAATTACATTTGATTATTTGTTTTTTCATTTCCGTTAGTAATCCGAAAATCAAATAAACTTAGAGGGTCAACCTACCCCGTTCGACGTGGCAGGTTTTCCCAGTGACTTGATGTCCTTATGAGCTTGATATAGAAACTATTAATTAATTTCTTTTTCAAATTTTCTCATGCGTGATTAAGCTTTAAGGCGCGCTGATTGTACAAACTAAAAAAATAATAATAAAATAAAAAATGTAAAATTTTGAAGAAAAAATGAGACAAGTCCCGGTCTACCCTACATTAGTTAATAAAAAAAATCGAAATCTTTATTCGATTTCTTAGTTTCTGAGTAAGAACACTTGAAAATTTCGTGCTTTTATCAAGAAAGTTTACATCGTGAATGCATCAGAAAGTAGTTAATTTGGATTCGAGGATTACAACTCTTCTTCATATTTCTTTTTCGTTTCTTGGCAGCAGAAATATAAATTAAATAAAGTGAAACAGAAACTTCTGTAAAGAGTGTGTATGACTGATGTTTTGGCAGGTGAAATTATCACCCCGGAAGTTGTCAGAGAAAAGGTTTTATTTTTTCCTTTCTATCTTTATTTACCTCGCTTACTACGCGTCTATCCACAGTTAGCGAGTTACCTGAAACCGACAGAGTTCTATGTCATTTTTGTCAGTCTTACAAAATTCAGATAACGTGCAGTCGGGGAAAATCAAAAACGAAAACGCACCACTCCATGCTATTTTATCACCCAATTGTCGCAGATAGATGCGAGAGGTACCGTTCAACTCATAATAATATCTTCATTCCGAATTTGAATTAAATTTTTGAACTAGAACTCGTCTGTACATTAAAAAATCCCTGCCGGCTCGGGCCTACAGGCGGAGGTAGATTTCGAAGTTAAGTACTAAATTCACCAACAAAATTTAAATCAAGATTAGAGATAATAAAATTAAACTAATAAAATTAATAAAATTATGATTATAATTTTTTATGAATAAGATTAATAAAATAAACCCAGTTCCTTCACTAAGAATGAGCTCTAGGGAGCTGAACATTTTGTGAAAATTCTAATATACACGAATACACACACACATGTATATGGAATAGGTTTAAAATGGCTAAAACAAATTCAGAGAACTTCAAAGTGTTAAAATATGTTAATATTTCCATAGTCGGGTTTTTATCATGTTTTAATACGTTTCTTCAAACTCACATGACGTTACATATTCACGTGCTGAGGTCCATTATATTTCCAATATGACGCAATATATATATTTTTTAATTCGTCAAACTATTTATTTCATTTTGAGTTTTCATGCTGAAATCTTGCTCTAGAAAATTTATGGCGTAATATTCAAATTGTTTTCAATTCGTCAAACTATTTATTTAATTTATTTTTTCACGTGAAAATCTTGCAATAGAAAAGCAATTAATATGGTGAGAATTTTATTGTTTTTTTTTTATTGTTGGCAACTGCTATAACGAAAAATATTTATTTATTCCTGTCATTGTTGTCATTTGTCAATATTGCGAGTACCAGATGTAACTGCATGATGTACTGATATACCATAATATATTTTCCCATTCACCCGGTATCCAATATTGAGGTTCTTTGCCCACACTGTAAAAAAATTATGTAACATTAAACATTACTCCATATGTTTGGTGGCAACATGCTGCCTCCAATTTTAAGGAGTAATTTAACCCTTTATCTACTGACGGTACTTATAAGCACCATTAAAATAACTTGCAATAACATTAATTTAATACATCGACTAGTTCTAATACAGTTTAGAATGAGTTATAGATGCATTATTTTATCTTGTTCCAAAAACATTATTGGTTACACAACACAAAATATTTTTTAAAGGATGATTTCTTTTGCCCCTGCGTCTTTTCAGCTTTCTTGGCGTTGAGGTGAGGGGCGGGGGATTTTTCAATTTGGAAATATTTCTATATTTCTATTGTAAAACATTATATTTGTACATTTCTTAATTCTACAAAATATTTAAAATAAAAGATTTGACTGGGGTTATAAATATTGCACAAAATCCCTATAAATTCAAATTTAATGAATACTTCTAAATCCTTCAATCCTTCAAAAAATTATTAAATGATTGTGTAAATCTTCTAATGTAGTTTAAAAAATTCACGAAAAATGCTTTAGAAGATAAAATATTCAAGAATCCATAATTCAGTACATAAAGGGTTAATTTATATAATGGTGTAATTTAAACTGATATAACTGGTGTGATATTTGTAACTTAACACCATTTATGTGTGTTAAATTACTCAATAAAATATAGGCTGCAATGCTGCCTTTAATTTCACGAAGTAACGTTACATAAATTTTTTACAGTGCACTGAAGGCGTTTTTTTTTATTTATACGTCGTCGTAGCAAAGGTTTTCGATAAGCTATGGATCATTCAAACCTCAAGTACGCAGACTGAATCAAAGGATACTGGAGATTCTCTACATTTATTCAACTCTTTTACGTAATTGCAGTTGCTGAAAGTTTTCTGTTTCGTTTACTAATGATCCCAATATGTTTGTCTAACCAATTTGATGTACAGTCGTGGGAAAAAAAAGTAAACATCCCCTACTAACTCCTCAACAAATTATCGTAGACGAATGTTATTGGTACCGAACGATTGGAAATATAGTCTACTTTTAAATGATGTATATAAAATTTGCTAATGGAGCCATCTACATATTAAAACGAATCCAAACTTCTTTTTTTCAATGGCAATAACCAATTTTAACGAGCTATTTCAAATATTTGGTTCAAACTATGCCTAGGCACCAAATTTTAAGTCATTTCAATGGTAAGTTTTTGATTTATAAACATTCAAAATTTAGTGTTTCTAGTGTTACATTACATTTTCATATTTTTGTTTATATCTCCTGAAACACAATGTTATCACACAATCGCTCCTAGTGTGCTAATTTTTTATTTAGCAATAATACTAATATACCCAAACATAAATACGCTGAATTTGTAATTTTTATAATTTTATGATATGAATTATGAAATTAATATTCGAAAAAATTATGAATTGCAACCTACATTTTTTTTGATGGATTTAGATTCATTAAGTGCTGCTTTATGGAAATCTAAAATTTCACATTTTTCTTCCAAGTAGTTTTCAAATTATGCTTAAAAAATGGCAAAATGATGGTTTAAGGGGAAGTCTATGATGAAAGTGACTAGATATTTTGTAATTTCTTATGCTATCCTATAATCTAGCAGGCTTTATTGACTGGGTGAATGGCGCTGAAAGTGCCTTAATCAAGAAGAGGGCTCGCTCGGTTAACAATCGAGTACCGAACTTCAATTTGGATACAGCCCTTAAAATACACTCGTTTTAAAATAATTAATTTCTGGGAAAGTTATCGTACGAATTGCATAAAAATTTGTTTTTAGGCTAATTGAAGGGTGTAGAGTTCATTTATGCTATCAGAATTGTATACTGCTACTGAAAAAAAAAGTTATGGTTCGTTTCAATATGTAGATGCCCCCTAAGCAAATTATATATACATAATTTAAAAGTAGACTTTATTTCCAATTGTTCGGTACTAGTAACTTTCTTCTGCGATAATTTGTTGGGGAGTTAGTAGGGGGTGTTTACTTTCTTTTTTCCACGACTCTACATTTAGGCTGTCCAGAACATTTTCTAGTTGAATTTGTTCCTGCTACTTATAAATGTGTACGTTACGCTTGATTTTGGAATTCTTAATATTTTGTAATTTTCTCATGGCTATAACTTTTTAAAGACTAAATTTCAATTTTACCACGTATTTCGATTGAATATTCACGTTTTTTCTTCATCTTTTAAAACATTATTTATAAGCAATTAATATTTCCTTCATTAGAGAGTAATATTAATTAATCTTTAAATAAATTTAATATTAGAACACTAAAACCTTATTTAATATTAAGTAATCATGATAAAAATAATACACTTAACTAAATTTATCATGAAGAAATCAAAATTGCAAACTTCTATACGCAAATAATGATTCAATATGCGGTTGCTCTAATATACGTATGTGATGTTTCCAATCGATATAATGCTTTAAATGTACTAAATTAGAAATTCCGCTTTGTGAACATGTTGATAAACACAAAATTAAGTTTAAATAGTCACCGAATACAATATTTATACATACTGCATAATCAAAATCGGTTTATTGTGTTTGTCCAAATACGTTTGCACGCACTGAAAAAAATGAGTACTCAAAATTGAGTAAAAAGTACTCAATTTTAAATACATCACATACTCAAAATAGCTCCGATCCAAATGTACTCAAAATTGAGAAACACATGTACTCATTTTTGATTCCATGGTTGTGTTCAAATATGAATCGTTATGTACTGCCCCCAGAACCTTCAAATTAAAGTAAAAATGTACTGACATTTATTTCCCGTTCACAATTATTAAAGAGAAATGATTAATTGATTATTAATTAAGAAAAATAGCAAAATTATTAGTAAGATACCCAAATCGAATATTTTTATGACAAGAGCATTATTTGCAAGCACTTTTAAATTATTTTAGAATACTGTGCATAATTTAATATTCATATTAATAACTATCTTTTATGCCGCCATAAATGAAATAAACCATTACAGGGTACATAATTATTGTTTTTTTTTTTTTTTTTTTTTTTTTAGTTTGATAACATGTAATGGATCAAAATTGAGAAAAGAATAGGTTCATTTTTGATCCAAACATACTCAATTCGATATGAGTACATCGATTTACTCATTTTTGAGTACTTCATTTTTTTCAGTGCGCTAGTGTATAGTTTTCGTGTCGAGGTGTTTCCAAGACCGATAAATACTGTAAAAAACATGCAAGTATTTTTAATCTAAGAAAAGAAAGTATAACCAAAAGGAAAATATACAATAACCTCTACGAGGTACTCACGATTCCGAAAAGCTTTCTTTATTATAAGAAACATTAGAATCAATATATTTTTTAGAGTTACGAAATAAATTGTAAACAAAGTTTCTTTTGCTGCCATTGACTGTCGGAAAACTTTGCGAGTATTTTTTTAGAGTGTATTAATTAATCGATTTCCTTATATTGGTATATATATTTTTATAATACTATTTATTCTCAATAAAACATTTTCAGATGCGTTATTGAATTTGTGTATGAAATAGTATCCAAATTATATTGATTTTAACGTTAATGTAATTGCAGTTAATTTATCATGTTTGACCGTAAAACACGCTTGAACATGAAAATGCTTACTCGGGAAAGGATAGAATCTGCAAATCTATAATTCGGATTGAGAAAACTGATTAATACACAATAAAAAAATACTCGGAACCGTTTCCTAAAATCTGTGGCAACAAAAGAAACTGTTTTCATAAATGCTTCTTTAAATCTTCAAAATATATTGATTTCTGAGTTTTTTAACGATAAAGAACTCTTTTCGTAATCGTGGGTAACTCGGTAAATGTTTATAAAAACATTTTCTTTCGTGGTTATATTATGTTTTCCTAAATTAAGAAACAACTGTTTTTTTTAAATATAATTTACCCGTTTCCGTAGGTATTCTGATTATCTATCTATATTATAAAGGACAAACATATCTGTGCGTAACGCATACGTCATTCTGCGAATGGCAACACTTTTGAAATAAAATTTTGGTTTTGCAATTTTCTCTACTGCAAATTTTTAAATTTCTAAACATCGCACATTTAAAATTTTTCACCGTCGTATAAGGAAAAAAATTCTCTTTTAAATGCAATTTCTTTGAAAGCTGTATCTCAATTTAATTTTAAGAGATTAATTTTTTTGTAGTTTTTATTACTTTTTTTGTAATCGTGGCAACTGAAGTACTCCATTTCTGTTGATAGTAAAGGAAAAAAAAAAGAAAATAGTAAATTGCTGTATCTTTTAGTTGCCCTTTTCTCATAAAAACTGAAAAAAAAAATGAAATTAAAATACTTGGATGATTTTCTTAGATAAAACCAAACTTTTTAACACAAAATGCGTCAATAAATAAACCAATAAATAAATAAAACCATAAATTACGGCAATTTTTACTCCCCGGTACTGAAATTGGGATCTCAAGTTAAGAGTGCGACTGTTCACATGCAAAGATTTTGCTGACAATCATGACATCACGTTTTGAGTTAAAATGATCTTAAAATGATCAAATTAAAAGACCAATTTTTTAGGTTAATTTTTTAATTTATCTCTATTGCGTGGAGCTCGATTAAAAAAGATTAATTCGTTTGACCTTAAAACAACATAAAGAGTTCATCATTTTCTTACGACTAATATTCCGTAAACAAAAATATCTTCCTCTATGATTAAATAAATAAAATAATGTAAATAAAACACAAATTTAACAGACATATAATTGAACAACTCGCTTAAAGCTCTTAAATTATTGGGAAATAAAAGGATGCCGCAAGCAGCAAAATCTTGGGCTAATAACTCTTAGCATGCGGCTAATACGAAAACGTCGCTTTTGATAAATTTATTTGATTGTATAATTCATATTTTCATATGAAAAATGCTTTTTTGTTTTTAGTGGGCAACCTAAAAAATATATTGCATGTAAAAAGAAAATACTTTTCAATTAAAAAAAGTTTTTTTTTTTTTTTTTTTTTTTTTTTTTTTTTTTTTTTTTTTTTTTACCCGGGAACCCCGGGTACGATCCCCTAGTGATGTTAATAAATGCAGAGATTAGCTGAGGACATTTTTTAGTTTGTCTACTGCACTGTAAAAAAAATCTGTAGGTCTACAGATGTAAAGTTACATGCTTACTAAACTTCCAACTGTAACTGTACGAAAAAAGCTGCAAATCTACAAAACTAGTTTTTGTAAAGCTACAAAAATCTGTAACTTTACAAATGAATCTGCTAAAATTTCAGTAATCTTACTAAACTTTTAATTGTAACCCTGGCTGCAGTTACATGAAAAGTTCTCGGAATCCCAGTTTCCAAAAAAATTCTTAGTAACCTTACAGATTTTTTGATTTTCGGCGCAAAAGTGTGTCTGTTACATGAAATTTTGTTGTTGCCGTTACATGAAAAGTTCTAGGAATCCCAGTTTCCTAGAAAAACTTTAGTAACTTCACAGATTTTTTTTTACAGTGTGTTTGAGATTGAATAAACAAAAACATAGCAAAAACAAAAGGTGCAAAAGTCTCAAACGAAACGTGTTACTGTACACTGCAAAAAAAATATCTAAAGTTACTTAAAGTTTTCTAGGAAACTGGGATTCCTAGAACTTTTTATGTAACTGCAACAAAAAAAATTCATGTAATAGGTATACTTTTGCACTGTAAATAAATAAACAATCGGTAAGGTTACTAAGAATGTTTTTGGAAACTGGGATGCCTAGAATCTTTTATGTAACTGCAAACCGGGTTACAGATAAAATTTTAGTAAGTTTACTGTAATTTTAGTAAATTCTTTAATAAAGCTACAGATTTCTGTAGGTTTACAAAAACTAGTTCTGTAGATTTACAATTTTATTTTATTTTAATTTATTTTATTTTTTGTACAGTGTACAGATAAAATTTTAGTAAGCATACAGATTTTTGTAACTTTACATCTGTATAATTACAGATTTTTTTTTTTTTTTTTTTTTTTTTTTTTTTAGAGTGTTTACAGACCTATTGGTGTTATTGTCTCAAACTCTCAAATTTGTCGCGACTTTTAAGACAAGCAGTTGCCTGTATATATATATATATATATATATATATATATATTTCAGCTCTAAATAATACACGAGATAGAGCATGTAATTTCATTTTTAATACTATGGTTGCATATTTTCAAAGGATGTCTGCTCTGTAAAGAAAAACAAATTTTTCTTAATCTAAGGAAGTGTAATATTACGTTGAGCAAAAAATTCTGGGAATTTTTTAATCTAATAGTTAGCAGAATTTGTATCGTATATAGGAGTACTAGTGGTGCAGTCTAGACGTGGCTCCACTCGATTATGGCCTCTTTCGATCAATACAACACTTTTTTCAAGGGCCGTCGATTTGAATTCTTTAAAGAAGTTGAAGAAGCATGTCAAGAGTTTTCCGATTCCAAGGTGCCGCCATGGTACTTCCAGCAAATCCGGAAACTGCCAGAACGATGGCAGAAAGTCGTGGACTATGATGGTCTCTACTTTGAAGAATAATCCTTGTTGCTTTTGTTGTTAATTTGCGCATAACAACGCAACTTTCACAAATTTACCAGAACTCTTTGCTCAACCTAGTATAACCACGTATGAAATAACCTCTTCGAAGTTACTCACAATTCCTAAAAGCGTTCTTTATCTTTAGAAACTCCAGAATCCGGTATATTTATGAGATTTATGATATCATTTATAAAAACAACGTTTCCTTAGATTCTACTCATTTTCAGAAACGTTACCGAGTCGTTTTAATAGTGTATTAATCAGCTTTTCAAGCCTAAAACGTACATTTTTCGGATAATATTCATTATCAAAAAAAACATTTTCATGTTCAACAAATAAGTTATACAGACAGACATTGAAAATAAATAGCATTAACATTAAAATTAAAATTAATATTATTTTGCTACTCTTGCAAGTATAATTTCGTTTACGTAGCTGAAAGCGTTTAATTGAGAACGGTTAGCATTGCAGAACTGATATTCTGGTTTGTAAAAACTGATTTATACTCCATAAAATTTCTCCGACACGCTTCCGAAAATCAGTGGCAGCAAAAGAAACATTGATTTTATAAATGGTTCTTTTAATATCATAAAAATATAGGTTTCTGGAAATAAAGATCGCTTTTCGGAATAGTGAGCGACTCGGAAGAGAGTATTGTATATTTTTGTATGTGGTTATATAATATTTTCGCAGATTTAGAAATATTCGTATTTTTTTAAACTGTGGTAAACGTTCTGTTTCTCCCGTCTATGATGGTACTGCCAGTACACACGTTGCATTTTCATAGTTTTTGCAGCATAATGAAAAAGAATACTAAATCTCTTCTAAAGAGTGCATGAGTGATGTTTGCCAGACCAAATTAGCACCCAGGAAGTTTTTTTGCTTCTCTCTATCTTTACTTCGCATCCTACCTTTTTAAAAAGTATTTTTCTTTCGTTAGTGTTTCATCTTTCTCCCCTTGCATACAAACTACTGATAATGTGGAGGTCTGGAAAAAAAAGCACCACCCCATGCTATTTTATCATCAAATTGCTGCAGAAGGATGCCAGAGAACCATTCGACTGGGAATTATTAATAATTTCCGAATATAAATATAATTTTTGAAATAAAGGTTGTCTATATGGGGCATTCTCACAATCTTTTGACTTTTGGTAATAAAAATCTGGTGAAATTAAACTTGCTAAAATAACATTTTAATCTGATAGACAAATGCCTTAACGATTCAAAATAAAGAAAAAATGGTCAGCAACGAAAATGTTTTTTATTTAACTCAGGTTTAAGTTAAACTTGCGATTTTAATTTTCCTTACCATTTTACCACTAAAACTTTTTATTTTCTTCTAAATTTTTACTTATAATGAATTTGCATAGTACCCACAGGACATTCAAATAAGAAATAATAACAATGTAGAGTTTTTAGTACAAAATTTTGGTATAACATTGTCTTAAAGGGGTGTTAAAGAAGGGACGGTAAGGATGGAACGGTAAGAAAAATTACTACCTATTTGAGGCAAATCATGTTAAAACTAAGTGGTAGCCACAATGTTCATTGATTTTTAGAAACATTTATTTACATTAGATTAAATTTAAGAAAAAAAATTATTTTCCTCGAAAAGGGCAGGAATAAACCTTAGGAACGGTAAGACTTACCAATAAAACCACGATGCTTGAAATTTATATTGAAATGCTGATTTAAATTCTTCAGTAAATTTCCTGTCAAACAATTTTAGACATTCTTTCTCTAGAATACTTCTGCATGAGAAAAAAATTGAAAAAAATTCTGTGGCTACATCTGAAGTGATTTTCTGTATAATTTTAAAAGAGGGACGGTACGGAATCTAAAACCCAGGGACAGAGTTTAAAAAATAATAACAACCCTAAAAATGTGCGCAGGTTAATTTTTTGCTACATATTTATATAAAACAATAGTTCCAGTTTCGGAAAAAATTACATCGAATTATTTTTATTGAAACAATTTTATACAGATAGCTTCAAACTTAAAAATCAGCATCAGGGACACGGGACGGTATAAGAGTTTTCCTGGTATTTGGACCCCCAACATCGTCCAAAGCTTATTTATCTTGTCCATATTGTTATGCAATAATGCAATGGGGTGTTTCCCAGTATACACTGTTAAAAATTTCTGTAAAATCACAGAAAAGAAATCGAGACTCTCTGTAAATTTACACTAGTTCTTGGTTAAATGCATTCGATCGAGTTTCTCAGTCAAGACTCTCCGTAAATTTACACCAGTTCTCGGTCAAGACTCTCTGTAAATTTACACCAGTTCTCGGTTAAATGCATTCGATTGAGTTCCTCGGTCAAGACTCTCTGTAAATTTACACTAGTTCTTGGTTAAATGCATTTTATTGAGTTTCTCGGTCATCGATTTACAGACATTTCCCTTATCTTGTATCTAATTCCCTGTTGGGATTTCCATGTTTTTATTTAAGAATGTTTTCAGCTATGTTAAAACTTGTAATTCAAATACACACGTTTCAAATTCTTTTGCAATTTTATTGGAATTATTAAAGAAAAAAATTTAGTTTCAAAATTTTTTTTCATTCATTTAGTTAGTTAGAATCATAATACATTTAAATACATTGCTTTTATAAGAATTGTGATATAACCTTAAAAGTAATTTTGTTTAATTAATCTGATTATTTTTGTAAATATTTTACAAAAAATGTTATAATTACCAATATATTTAACCAGTTTTAATGAAAAAATACACCTAAATTTCACCTTATTATTATTTAAAAATTCCAGTATATCTTCAGATATTATTAAAGAGGATAATTATTGAGAAGAAGCAATTTCTTGATAAATAATTCCGTAAATAAAGGATTAAAAATTAAATTTGATTAAAAAAAATAGGTATTATGTTTCGGTCCAAACTAAATAAAAATAAACTGTTTAAGAAATTTTCTAACAAATGTATTTGAAGCGAAACCTTTGAAGCGAAAATTTCTTCCATGCAATCTCGTGTATATGACGTAATACATAAGCATGGATGCGCAACCAGGTTTTAAAAATTGTTTATTTCGATTTTATTTAATTTGTGTCTAAACTTTTGAGACAGCAGTTTATTTTTGTTACCATTTAATTTATTGCAATATGCACAATTCCACTTTTCTTTGTTATAAATATTGTTTATATGTACAGCACATTAATTTCAAGCAGTGATTTGAAAATTGAATAAATATTTTTCAAAGTATGTAAGAATTTCTTCATTGTCTAAACTTTTGCGTCATAGTGTACACCCCAGTCCTTTATACACCCAGCTCCTATGGCGCAGTTAGTAAGATGTTTTTCTCCTGCCCAGAGGTCTCGGGTTCAAACCCCAGGCCGGCCAGAAGCAAGTTGTGTAAAACAATTATATGGTACAGCAGTTTAAATTTGCTTGAATAACTCTGATACTCCGAAGTTCTAAAATTCACTGATTTCAAAAACTAAGTTAAACTATTTTAATTAAAAAAATAAATTGATTTACAGAGTCTTGCTTATTTTTAACGATGTTAATTTACAGAGTCTTGTGTATTTTTAACGATGTTAATTTACAGAGTCTTGTGTAAATTTACCAAATAACTTCTCTGTTATTTAACAGAATCTCTATTTTTCCAATCTCTGTAATTTTACATAAGACTTAAGATAACGGATTACCCGTAGATTCTCTGTAATTTCACAGGAAAATTTTTAACAGTGTATGAAATAAAAAAACACAAGAACATGTACTAAAATAAAAATTGTTACTCAAGGACATAAAAGTCAAAATATTGTGAGAATGCCCCATATATTAAAAATTGTATAAGCTTTGAATTTTCAAATGATTACACCTACTTTCGATACTATACTTGAGGTCCGTGGTTCAAAGCAGCCCGGATAAAGGGATAGTTTAAATACTTTAAATAAGCATTGGTAGAGTTAGTAGAATTCAACATTTGAGTATGATAATGTTAATCTATATATATGGTGTTCAGGTATAACCTGACCGACCTTTATATTCGCAACCGTTGGTCCTAGATACATACTTCCAATTACAAAAGTGTTTAAAATTAGGTGCAGAGTTAAGATAAGAAAAAGTTTGAAACGAAAAAAAAATTTAGTGAAGGATTACAGAATCTAAATTTTTATACAGCCCTCAGGTCCCTATACTTATATTTAGAGACGTTTTTTCTATTCAAACGTATTGCAAACAGAAAAAGTTTCGTATCTGTACGACCAATATTCACTGAGAAATTTGAGTTCAAAGTTATCATGCATAGCATGGGGACCGTATATAAATGGAGATGCGAATATATCTCCTATCAGAAAGACAAGGAGGTTTTAGAGTTACATATGATTAAGATAAAAGGATTGTTATTCAAGTCAAAAAGCAGTATAATATTTGTCTAATCACTGGTATTGAATATAAAAATGTATATTTTGTATAATACATAAAATCACAGTGCACAAACTCATACAAATTTAATAAAGTAATTTGAAATAATAACATAATAAGTAGCGTAGTAGTTAAATAAAAAAATGAAAACAACAGCCTCAATTCTTTACAAAATGATACATATTTTTAAATGCTATTAGATTACACTGTCTTTCAAATTTTGGGTTGTGCCATGTTTTTTATCTTTTGAAAATTGATTTTTATGTATTTTTTAGCGCTGAATCCGAAAATGATCTTGATTTTAAGCCATCACGTCAGGAATTTTCTCAAATCGCAAATTTCAAAGTTAAAAAGCTCAAAGTTAAAATTTATCCCCCCTCCAATCACAACCTCATCGGACCCCTGAGTTGTTTAGCTGTAAGTAACCCATTAAAAGCCAAAAAAAATGAATAAATTATTGGATTAAATAAAATTAAACTGAATAAAAAAGTGTTACATCTATTTTATAGTATCAGATTTTTCACTATTTTTTAACCCTGAAATTTACGATTTGCGAAAAATCCTGACATGATGGCTAAAAGTGAAGGTAGTTTTTTTATTCAGAGTTAAAAAATACATAAAATAAAATTATAAAAGTAAAAAAAAAACAACCATCACAGGTTTATGTTATCTAATCTAAAACTCTTTCTTAAACTTGTTGACGGTGACCAGTCCAAAAATTTTGTGTTGTCCACTAATATAAGTATGTATGTATAAGATAGTAAGTGTCGAAAATTGTAATAATATTACATTGTCATCGGATTTAAGACAGTATGTAAAATTTAACTTCGATCGGACATTTGAAAGTGAGTTAAAGTTCAAGTACAAATTTTAAACTGGAAAGACGATCGGTGCAAGTTAAATAAAACCTTATGAAAATAACATAATTTTTGTTAAAAGAAATCATAGCCTCAATTCCCTATAAAATAAAACATATGTTAAATACAGTTATTTTAACTAATCTGAAAGTTAATAAAAGTTAACTCATTCGTAATACTTTTACAATTTCTTTCAAAGCGCAGATACCTTGAAATAAGTTTAAGTATATACGGCCCCTGAAAACATGGCCGAAATCATCTGTTTTGAGATGCAAAAAAGGGGTATATATCATGCATTTCAAAGTTTCATAACTCGGTCAATTTTAATGTTAGTTGAATGGGACTTTTTTTGTTTTACTTGTTAGTGTCACTGTAAATTTTTACTAAATATCACTTATATGACCAGGTGACAGTATAAAAATTTAAATTTCGTAAGTTTTTAATAAATGTTTTTCTTGACCCAAATCGCTTTAAAAATAATTCTTTACCTTATTTAAACCATTTTTGTAATTGGAAGTATGCATCTAGAACCAATGGTTACGAAAATAATGGTCTGTCAGGTTATACGTGGACACAACTGTATACAGGGTGTCCGGTCTCAACGGTGTCCAATGGCTAATTCCTAAACCGTTAGTCATAGACATATAGTTCCAATTACAAAAACGTTTTAAATCAGGTAAAGAAACATTTTAAAAGCGATTTGGGTCAATAAAAATATTTCTTAAAAAAATACGAAATTTAAATTTTTATACGGTCCCCCGGTCCTATAAGTTATATTTAGTAATTTATTCCTATTACACTGACAAGTAAGACAAAAAAGTCCCATTCATATAACTCTAAAACTGAGCGAGTTATGAAACTTTAAAAATGCATGACTTATGCCACTTTTCTACTCTGAAAACAAATGAGTTCGGCTTGGCTTTAAGGGATCATATACCAAGTGTTTAAAGTATTCGAAAATCTTACTTCATGTGTATCTGCGCTTTGAAAAAAAATCCTACAAGTATTATGATTACGTCTCAAATTGGCTAAAATAACATACGTTTTATTTTGTCAGGATTTGAGACTGTTTCTCTTATGATTTCTTTTAACAAAAATTATGTTTTTTTATAAGTTTTTATGTTACTTCAACAATTGTATGTATGTTTTTCCAGTTCAAAATTTGTACTCGAACTTTAACCCACTTTTAAACATCCGACCGAGATTGCATTTTACATATTGGCGCAAATCAGATAACAATCTAATATTGTTAAGATTTTCAGTGGTTACCATTTATACTTATTTTACAGGATAACACAAAAAATTTCGGATAGATTTCTGCCAAGGAGTTTAAGAAAAAGTTTTAGATTAGATAATACAAGACTGGGATTGTTGGGTTTTTTAACTTTTAAGTATTTTTTAGCACTGAATCCGAAAATTACATTAATTTTTAACCATCATGTCAAGATATTTCGCATATCATAAATTTTCAAATTTAAAGAATAACAAAAATCGAATACTATAAAGTAGAGGAGATGGTTGTGTTTTTTAACTTTTGATAATTGATTTTTACGCACTTTGTAGCACTGAATCTGAAAATGACCTTCATTTTTAACCATTACGTTAGAATTTTTTTGCAAATCGCAAATGTGTAAGTTAAAATATAGCGAAAATCTCATACTATAAAACATATGTAAAACATTTTTTATTTTATTTTATGTTAGTTTATTTTATTAAAAAAATTATTCAATATTTTTGCTTATCCTGGGATTTTTACAGCTAAACAGCTGAGTGGTCCGATGAGATGGGGGAGGAAATTCAATTTTAACATGGAACTTCTTAACTTTGAAATTTGCAGTTTGCGAAAAATCCTGAAAAGATAGTTAAAAATGAAGGTCAATTTCGGATTCAGCTGTACAGAATATATAAGAATCAATTATCAAAAGCTAAAAAACATGACATAACCCAACTTTTGCAGGCTTGTGCAATCTAATAATATTTTAAAATACGTATCATTTTGTAAAGAATTGAGGCTGTTAATTTAGAATCATTTTATTTAACAAAAATTCTATTTTTTCTTTCTTCTTAAATGTTTATTACAAATTGTATATTTTCCATTAATATGCCAGAATGATTAAAGATTTCAAATTTATATCGCAATGTTAATTTTAGTCCCAAACATTTTTTATATCTGACGAAATTATATTTCGACTAAATTTGTGAATGACCCCCAATTTGCAGCAAAAAATATGCTCCAACTTTAAACGGCTATTACTCGGTCAATTTTAATCGTAGAATAACGGGACTTTTTTTTGTAATACTTGTCATTGTAAAAGGAAAATTTCACTAAATATAACTTATAGGACCGGGGGACCGTATAAAAATTTAAATTTCGTAATTTTTTAAGAAATGTTTTTATTGACCCAAATTGCTTTTAAAATATTTCTTTACCGGATTTAAAGCATTTTTGTAATTGGAACTATATGTCTATGACTAACGGTTTAGGAATTAGCCATTGGACACCGTTGAGACCGGACACCCTGTATATTACGCTATGGTACGTGGCACAGAAACGCGATTATTGTTAATTGTTTAATGGCAACGCCCGAATGAAACGCATCTCATTGGTTATTGAATAGCATTTAATGCATTTCCATACCTATAAGGAGGGGGGGGGGGAAGATTACCATAGGGGGACAACCCTGTTCTGTCGCCAACTTGGCGATATCTTTAAAATTTTGCCAAATTCCAATAGACATCCATTGAAAACCAATAGGGTTTACTTGCTTATTGAAAATCAACAAACAGAGATATTTTAATGCAACAAAAAATATTATTAGTTTAAGAGGTTATATTAATTATATTTAAGGGAGTCCAAGTAAATTAAATTATTAGTAAAAGTAACGGGATACAATGCTTAGCATGCTTTCCCAAACATAAATTTTAAGGGAGATCAAACTGGTTGCCAAGGGATGCTAGTAATCTTTATTAAAAAAAAATCCATTTTTTTTTCTTTAGCGAGATACAACGAATAGTTCCAAAGATAATCCAGGCATTTCTTTTTATTCAAATATTTTTATTATGAAAATTATTAATAAATGCATATTAAAAAAATATGAAGTATGGCATAGGGTGAAACCCCCAGTAATTGACACCTAACCAGTAAATGACACTTTCGCAAAAATCTAACTCAAATAAGCATTTACTTGTAAAATTCTGAAAAGTAATGTTCTCTATTGATAATTAAGAACACGGCCAAACTCGATTCACCCTATAAGGGGAATTGACTTTCGCCGTGCTACAATACTTATTTTTATTTTGGAGCAATTTATTCGCGACTAGAGTGTCAAGAATATATTCAATGAGGAATAAACTTTTCACAACACAAAAAGTGTCATTTTGAAGCAACTATCTTATTTCTGAAATTAAGATAGCGTTTTTTAATTACATCTGTAATTCAACCATCCCAATTTTTTTCAAGTTATACTTGTAAAAATTAGTTAAAAGATGCATATGATACATTAGGCCCGTGATTTACAGTTTATAGTTATTTAATTTAGCTTAATGAGAGGGTGTTGGTTATTGGTTCCGGGAATTTCATTTTACCACTCTCTGGCAGAGGTTCAGTTATTGTATATATTAAAGAAATTTGAAATCTAATATTTAAACTGTTTAAAAATGCATAATAATAATTTAAATTTATTTTGAAGTACTTTTTTTTTAATTTTAAGTTGTTCTACCAGTGTCTGAGACCATATGTCAATTACTGGTTCATAAATATTGTGCAAGTAGAATGAATGTGTGTACATTACATGCAAGTAAGCAATTTAGAGTTCCTCGAGATACAATACAGCAATAACAAATCTCGGAAGTGTAAACCATTCATGAAAAAGATTTAAAAGAGACTAAAACGTCTAACAAAATTAGAATTAAAAATAAAAAATACAATTACATTACAATATGATTAAATATTTCTTGTCTTTTTCCAATAGAAATGACAGCATTCTGTTATTTTGCAAAATTTCAACATTTTACAGCACTAAAAACACCTTACGTTTTTAGAGCCCAAAAATGCCGAAAATTCATAATATTCAAAGTATCGTAACACAGTAAGTTTTCGTAGTAAGGTTGTAGAAGAAGGGAATTTTTACTCTTGCAGTATCTAGTAACTTTTTTCTATACCACTTATAGGACCATGGGACCCTAAAAAATTTAAATTTAGCTTCATAAAAAATATATAACTATTTTCGCGTAAATGGCCCTTAATATGATGAAGAATAATAATTGAAACATTTTTGCACACGGAACCATACTTCTAAAACTAATGGTTTAGGAATTTCCTATTGGCTAACCGATACTCTGTATAACTGTAATAGTTTTAAAGAGGGATTTTTTTTATTTTTTATGTGCAATTGATGTTCAAGTAACAAACTTTATTTGCGAATTCATATTCAGTATTTCGTATTTTATTTTCTGTATCTTTTTGACTATATTGAAACATGTCTGAAAATTAAATATACACTCAAGTGCCAGAAAAACTGGCTCACCAGTCTAATGCCGTGTAGGGCCCACACGGATACACAAATGTGCCGCAATAGGACGTTGCGTGAACTCGACTAATGGCTGGAGGTATCCTGGATGCAACTCGCCACGAATCCTGAAGGGCAGTCCAGAAATCCATAAGAGTGTGAGGTGGTGGAGAACTTTTCTGAACAGCACGTTGCAAGGCATCCCAGATATGCTCAATAATGTTCATCTCTTGAGACTTAGGTGGCCTATGGACGTGTCTAAATTAGGAAGAGTTTTCCAGGAGCCACTCGGTAGCAACTCTCGACGTGTGGGGTCTCGCATTGTTCTGCTGGAATTTTTGAATTCCATCGGATCACAGGATTCTTACGCACCCGTCTCTTACCAGAGTCGTCTCTAGTCGTATCAGGGGTCCCATATCACACAAACTTCACACACCCCATATCATCACAGAGGATCCAACGGCTTGAACACTACCTTGTTGGCATGTCGTGTCCATGGATTCATGAAGTTGTCTCCATACCTGCGTACGTTCATTTGTTCACCCGACCGATACAACTGGAAACGAGATTCGTCAAACTAGTCAACGCGTTTATAGCCACCAACAATCCGTTGGAGGTATTGTTTGGCAAAGTCGAGACGTACAGCTTTGTGCCATGCAGAATACAAGTAAGCCTGCGGCTCAGAAAGCTCATATCAATTACAGTCCGTTGAACAGTTTGCCCGCTGACACATGTTGATACCCCAGCATTGAAATCCTCAGCAATTTGAGGACGTGTCGCACGTCTGTCTTGTTTAAGGATTCTCGCCAGTAGTTGATGGCCCCGTTGTTTCAGGGTCATTTTCCGGCCGCACTGCTTTCGGGAATTAGATATTTTACCGGATACAAGATATTCACTGTATACTCGTGAAGTGGCCGTGCGCGAAAATTCAAATTGCATCGCCACCATCGAGATGCTATGCCCTATGCCTTATGCACCGACTATAACGCCACGTTCAAAGTCACTTAATAGGGATAATCTGACATCCTAGCAGGACGAACAGATGTAACTGCTTCGCCTGACACCTGTTGTCTTATATTGCCACTGCCGATCACATCGCGATACGCTGATTAGCTGCATACTTCCCTTATTAGAATATGCACGCTTACACCAGTTTTTCTGACTCTTCAGTGTATATACACATATACTGTAAAAAAAAGACAGCTGTTTCTTAATCTAAAAAATTACATTGTAACCACGAGCGAAAATATGCAATGACCTCTTCAAATTTACCCACGATTCTGAAAAGCCTTTTTTAATTTTAGAAACTTCAGAAACTGAAATATTTTCAAGATTTAAAAAAAGCCTTTATAGAAACGATGTTTCTTTTCCTGCCACCGATTTTCAGATATGTTTCGTAGTAGCTTTTAGAGTATATTAATCAGTTTTTCTTGACCCAGAAAGTAGGGTTTCCGATACCATTTACTCTCAAGCAAACATTTTTCAAGTTCAACAAACACGTTTTACAGACAGACATAATAATTAAAAAGCATTAGCATTAGCATTAAAAGTAAAATTATTTTGTTACTCTTGCATGTATATATTCAGTTACGCAGCTGGAAAGGTTTCATTGAGAATTGATAGCATAATTAAAAGATATTTCGGGGCGAGAAAGCGATTAATATAGTATAAAAATACTTAGAAACGCTTCCGAAAGTCAGTAGCAGCAAAAGACACTTTGTTTTCGTAAGTGCTTTTTTAAATATAAAAAAGATATTTGTTTCTGAGGTTTTTGGAGATAAAGGAATGCTTTCCGGAATTTTGGGACTTTGGGGCAGTGTTTCCTAGCAATATTGATACATCTGTAGCCAATGCAAACAATGTTGTCCCAATATTGTTTTGCTGGCAAGGAATTTTGACATTTAAAAAATAAAAAGAAAGAAAAGAATAAAAGAAAAAAACTTACTGACAGACGTATTCCTGCACGTCCCTGTAAAATACGCACGTTCCGCCATTGTTACAAAAGTTCGTTTCGCGACACGGCTCTGTCGTCCAGGGGCTGGATTCTGGCAAAAAATAAATAAAAATATGTCATCAGGGTGTGACAGCGTATATAGGCAGACGAATAAGACACACAAACTGGTTATTTTATTAATTATAATATCGTTAAAAAGGATAAATAATATATAAGCAAACTAAAATAATGCAAAACAATAATTTAATATACCTTTACTAAATAGATAAAATCAGACGCTGCGGCCTTTAGCGACAAAAGATATTTACGATTGTAGTTTACTGTTATGCGGAATGTTATTTGTCTTTTGTTGAAATATGTGAGTAATAATGATAATTTTCCTAAGTTTTTATGCTCTTTAATTTAACTCCACTTGTTTGTTGTATGTAAAGATGAAATTTTGAAATCTAATTTTCACTCACTTCCTGTTATGCTAGAATTGTAAAAAATACGTACAGTCGTGGAAAAAAAAAAGTAAACACCCCCTACTAACTCCTCAACAAATTATCGTAGACGAAAGTTACTGGTACCGCACGATTGAAAATAAAGTCTACTTTTAAATGATGTATATAAAATTTTTTTAGGGGGCCATCTACATATTAAAACGAATCCAAACTTCATTTTTTTTTTCAATGGCAATACCCAATTTTAACGAGATATTTCAAATCTTCGGTTCAAACTATGCCTAGATACCAAATTTCAAGTCATTTGAATCATAAGTTTTTGAATTATAAACATTCAAAATTTATTGCTTCTAATGTTAAATTACATTTTCATATTTTCATTTATATCTCCTGAAATTGTGCTCCTAATGTGCTAATTTTTTGTGATAATTTAATGTGCCCAAACATAAATACGCTGAATTTGCAATTTTTAGAATTTTATGATATGGATTATGAAATTAATATTCGAAAAAATATGAATTGCAACTTACAATTTTTTTGATAGATTTAGATTTATTAAGTCCTGCTTTATGAAAATCCAAAATTTCACATTTTTCTTCCAAGTAGTTTTCAAATTATGCTTAAAAAACGGTTTAAGGGGCCGTCTATGATAGATGTAAGTAGATATTTTGAAATTTCTTCTGCTATCTTGTTATCTAACAGGCTTCATTGACTGCTTGAGTGATTCTTAAGGAGCCTTGATCAAGAAGAGGGCTCTCTCGGTTAACAATCGAGTACGGAACTTCAATTTCGATACAACCCTTAAAATACGCTCGTTTTAAAATAATTAATTTCTCGGAAACTTATGGTATGAATTGCATAAAAATTTGTTTTTAGGCTAATTGAAGGGTGTAGAGTTCATTTATGCTGTCAGAATTGGGTATTGCTATTGAAAAAAAATGAAGTTATGGTTCATTTTAATATGTAGATGGCCCCCTAAGCAAATTTTATATACATCATTTAAAAGTAGACTTTATTTCCAATTGTTCGGTACCAGTAACTTTCTTCTACGATAAGTTGTTAAGGAGGTAGTAGGGGGTGTTTACTTTTTTTTTCCACGACTGTACATATGTGTGTTTCCTATGACAATACAACTGTTCAATATTTTTACAACTTAATTATAATTAAATTAACTTTAAGGCATGTTTTCGCTAGTAGGCCGCAAGTGATAAATCGTCAAATAATCATTGGGGTTACAACTGCTTACGCGTTACAACAACAAAGTTAATTATGGGTCAAACTATCTGTATTATAAAGGACAAACATATCTGTGCGTAACGCATACGTCATTTTGCGAATGGCAACGCTTCGAAATTTGAATAAAATTTCGGTTTTGCAATTATATCTACGCCAAATTTTTAAACTTCTAAACATCGCACCTTTTAAATTTTAACACCGTCATATAAGGAGAAAAATGCTCTTTTAAATGCAATTTGTTTGAAAGCTGTATTTCAATTTATTTTTGAGATATTAATTTTTTTGTAGTTTTTAATACAAATTTTGTAATTGTGGCAACTGAAGTACTCCATTTATATTGAAAGTAAAGGGAAAATAGTCATGGTTTATTATTTTTATTGATGCCATTTTCACAATACAAATAAAAGTAACTTTTTTATAATTTTTGAACAGAAAATGATGTCAGACATTAAAAAAAAAAAAACACACACACACATTCTTCTTCATAAATCAGTTACATTTCAATATTTTTACATTACGCTGATTCTGAGTTTGAGACGCTAGGCAAAATGATTCAGTGAGTAAAAACTATGTCATATTTAAAACAAAACCATCATTTATTTTGATAAAACTAAATATTTGACCAATACTATGACAACTAAAGGCAAATTTCTGATTTTTTTTTTTTTTTTTTTTTTTTTTTTTTTTTTTTTTTTTTTTTCGCGGGTATAGAGATTAGAACTTAAAGTTTGTGCGAATGTTCACATGAAAAGTTGTATCGGACAAACGTGACTTTAAGTTTAGAAATACATTCATTAATAATCTACTTCGCATTAAAATACTTTCAAATTGTGAATTTGAGTGGTGCGTATGTAAATTATGGGAATGTGAAAGTAACGTACAATTTTGATTTTATGGGGGGAAAATTTTATGATGTGACAAAGCGAAATCTTTTTTACTGATATTTCATCCCATAAAAACAAACACAAAAGTCTCGATCGATAAATTTATCATAATTACTCATCTTGATTACGTATTCTAATAGAGTTTAATTTTTCAATAATTTAAGCAGTTGAAGTTTGTGGAAATAACATTTTGGTAATTTTAGGTTAAAAATATTATTTGTTTTAAGAGTGAGACAACCAATGTTAGATGAATTTTTTATTGAAATTATTTTTCTACGTTTATTATAAATTCGATCAGACATTTCTTTTCTAACATTTTACTTCGTCGAATTTCGACGGGTTCCAACTCGTTCTCGATAAAATATGGCCCGATTATGTCAAACTATTGTATTGTAATGGATTTTTTTCTTTTTTTTTGTGGATTTAAATAAATTGCAGTCACAAAATTAGGCGTGATTTTTAAGGAAAACATAGAATGCTTTTAACACTTTCAGGAGGCAGTAGTTGTGTTTCTGTAATGTTGAATTCACACCGGAATTTTTAAAAAGATTTACTTGAAAATATGGAAATGCAATTTAACAACGTTTTTTTCGCCGAATTTATAAACGTAAAATTTAATTAAAAAATTCTTGTACAAATCTTGATTAACTTAAGTGTGGGCATAACGTATCTCACCTCCTCTCACAGAGATAAAAGATGGGGTTCTTTGTAATATTTTTTTTTTTTTACTTTTATTCGTAAAGATGTTTGCTGGACAGATATTGACACACTCTTTATAACTGGTAAATTTTTATAAATGTCCTCCAACATTGCCAAACACCACTAAAAAGTCACGTTGGTACATTTTAATTTACATTAAATAACAAATTATTGTGATCGTACAGCATAAATAAATTCTAGTCATAGGACAACGCGAGTTAAGAAAATAATTAAAATAACGCTCACGCTAAACAGATTAATTAACTACAATTAATTAAAATAAGAATTTGCGTTCTGAATATTTACGATGGTCCTATCACTTATGAATTTTTCGTAAAGATTACTTACAAAGTAATTTTGACTTAAAATACCCATTAGAAAATTTAATAATAATATTAACAAGTTTATCTTTGTAAATCAAATGCACCTAAAAAGTAAAACGAATACACTAAAATTGAATTAATCTTAGAAGGAATGACACACATTAAGTTATGTTACTAAAATAACCACACAGAGGTTATATCTCGACTAATTATATTTATTTACAAACTGCTAATAAACACAATATTTACAAAATTAATCAAGTTAAAGAAACAAGCAGATTTAGAACTGCTATTTATACTTCCCCAACATTGGAAGATTGTTTTTGACATTATGATATATTTTGCAAACTTTGTTTGAAAAATGAGAAATATAACATATTTTGAGTTTAATCATTATTTTAGATTTCTATCATGTTGAGATACAAAATCATTTTATTTGATTTTATTCTTAGCTTCTGTTATTGAGAACATGAGGTTCGAAAAATTCTTAGATTTTAAAATAGTATATCTTTACTCATTTTTAATTACTAGAATAGCTAACTTATTTGGATCCCAGTCGTCGATTATACCCTTCATTACAAATACTTTTTTTATTAGAAAAACAGTTTAGTTAAATTGTGGTAAAGGGTACCTTAGAAATCCTTTGAGATCCCTCCTTTGTTTTGACCAGTAGAACTTGAGGCATTCTGGTATGGTCATTTGGGATATTCGGGAAATTCCTTTAGGAAAACCGTCAGCAGGATGATTTCGGGGCGGCATGAAATTATCTTAGGCTCCGGCTCCATCTTCGTTTCGACAGCTGCGGGATCACGTCCATTTTTACGTCAGAGCATTTCGGAAACTTCTGCGATTCTCATATATAAAAATATATTTCCTCTCTGAAGCCCCTTTGATTTTTGGAAGGCCGAGCCAAAATCAGTTTCAGCTTTATTGGCCGTTTCTTTCTCCAAGGCCGTGTCGCTGTTCTAAAAATTCGGTCAACATAATTCCCATGTGCAACTAATTAACCAAATTACGTGTCTTTATCAGGTTAAAGGTTAAGAGTCATAAAAACGAAGTAGGACCACTTTTATTACTTTAAATTGCCGTGTTGTAAATTTTGTTATCACAGCATTGTATATGCTGCCACGACTGGTCGCCAGTGACACTGGAGAGGACAACATCGCTGCTGTTGTCTGGGATCCAAAATGAAGGGTGCATAAATTTCATATAATAACACAAACAATAATTTAATTTAAATATATATGTTATGATTACATCTAAGGGATTATTTTTATGAATATCTTATTGTTGTGTAACATATTAATTGAATTTACACATTCGTATGACATGTAGAAAATTTTATATAAAAAAAAAATATATATATATAAAATAACAATTTAAAAATCACGCAAAATGTTATCTGCGTCTTGAAAAGATGCTGAAGGCGAATGCTGCACAGCAATGTCGTTATATTTATTTTTGAAATTTGAAATGGAAATTCTGTTTTTTTTTTAACTTATTTAGAATAAATATAATATACGGTTATGAAAAGGTACTCACGTGTGGAAGTAGAGGTGATGGTGGCTGTGGTTGGGTGAGTGGTTAACTTCCTCTTGCGGGTGACGAGAAGAGATGCCGTGGCAGAGACGGGCTCCTCCCCGACCACGTTTCCCGCCCTGCACTGGTACACGCCACGGTCAGAGACGCGCGAACGACGGATCACCAGTCTCGAGGTCCTCCTGTATAGATAAAAGTTAGTAACTATATATAAGCATCCTTCACTAACTAAACAAATGATCTCTTAAATGAAATAAAACTAAAATCAGACTGAGTAAAACGAATAATTCATTCAAGATGGAGTGAGACTTTAGATAAATATAACGGTTGCAAATTTTACGCCAGGGAGTTCAGGCTTTCCACTTTTATCGGTGATTTGGTGATTTGTATAAAAATTAATAATAAAATTTGTTTTCCCAAGAAACTCTACTCAGAAAAAAAAATTGTTGAAATGACCGCACGAAATATTTGTTTTGCTTGTTTATCCACTTTAAGCAACATAAACAAACTATTTTTACTTTGTCTACACATAAATTCTAAGGAAAGTATTGTAATGTTGTTAAAACCCCGATTATAGAAATATTGGTACATCTTTACATGTTGCGGTTCCCTGAATCCGTTTTGAATATTTTCACAATGATTTCATATGTATGTGTAAGTGTAAGCGTGTTTAATAAGATTCCTTCACACTTTCAAGTCCCTAGAGCTCGTTTTTGTGCGTTTTCAATGATGACAGCATGTATGTGAGTGATTACTACAACGACCAAAGTATGCTTTTGATTGAGCTCCCATTTGGGGAATTATGTAACAGGCTATTGTCGCCAGAACCGTATCCATTTTTAAAGAACTCGACATGCGGATTTGGTATATAAACCCTTATTTTCGAGTTGTCACTTGTTGTTTCTAGATATTGTAGATTCTATGTTTTGATTTGTTTGGCTTTAGAACGAAATTGTTTATTTTTGTGTTTCCTTTTGTAATTGACAAAAGAGAGGAAAAAAAAAGAAAAGAAACCAGTGGACTCTCAGGAAAGAAAAGTCACATTTCTATGCATATAAATCTAGGAAATTTTTGTAGAAAATTTCACACACCTTGAATTTAAATACTATTTCAGTTTTAATTGCTTAAAAGGCGTATAGCCAACAGAGGATACAAGTGCCCAAGCCAGGAATCGAACCAGAGTCATTGACTATACGCGTCAATGCTTTGTGCCACAAAGCTACCTGGGCGACCCAAGCTTAGCACTTCTCACTCTTATGTGTTGGCAAGGATGCAACAGCAGCACAAGATGGGATAAATTCCGTGAGCCACCAACTCTGAGGCAAAAACGAAACGAAAGGAAATCCAGCATTGATAAAGTGAATAAACCTACTGCGCCTTGTGCTGCGGTTGCAGCTTTGCCAACACATAAGAGTGAAACGTTCTAAGTTGTCATCCAGGTAGCTTAATGGCATCAAGCATTGGCGCGTATAGCCAATGACCTTGACCACTGCCATCGAAGTTCTCAAGGCCAGGTGACACGATTTCTGACGTATCACTAATCGACCGACTTCTCACTGGTCTTGGAATTCACACGGGAAAATTTTGAATAGCAATTTTCTTTTATTTTATTTGGGAAATATCCATCATCTTATAAAACAATAGTAACTATTTAAACTAACTGGTGAGAATTTGAAATCACCTAATGAAAAATCAGCCAGATTCGGCAACACTGTGGAATTCCGCATCTTGGCTGAATTTTTATTTAGAGATTCCAAATTCTCACCAGCAAGTTGAAATAGTTATTATTGTTTTATAAGATAATAGATATTCCACAAATAAAATAAAAAAAAATTGCTATTCAAAATGTTCCGGTGTAAATTCCAACACTAGTGAGAAGTCGGTCGATCAGTGATGACGTCACAACTCGTGTCCTCTGGCCTTGAGTATTTCGATAGTAGCGCCCTGGCTCTATTCCAGGACAGGACATTTTTTCACTCTGTTGGCTATACGCCTTTTAAGCAATTAAAATTGAAATATTAAAATCACATTCACTGAATTTCAATACATTACTGCTCTGTGAAATAAATACTTAACAGCTATGTCTAGAAGAGATAATTCCTATTTCAATAAACATATTTTTTTTTTTTTTTTTACATTTTTCTTTGATTTATAAATTATTTGATTATTGGCTTTTTAACATTTGCATATAATTAGTATTTCCTGTTACAATAATAAATAGAATACAGATGTCGCAGAAGTAGCGGAATTTAATTTTTGGTCTGAAAATGGCAATTTTTTTTTTTTTTTTTTTTTTTTTTTTTTTTTTTTTTTTTTTTTTTGTCTGGCATGGTAACCCGGCGATTTTTGCTTCATATGGCAAACTTGTATTTTAAAGTAAAACATGTATGTTTTATACTAAAGGTAAATGTGTGTAAATAAATAAAATAAAGTAATAGTACATGGTAGACCTAGCCACGCAACATCCATACAATCTTTTAGTAAAGACAAAATGCTGTTATTTATTTCTACATAATTCATATTGAAATAGTGAAAAAACTAAATTTTATTATTCATTTCTACACGAAAATATACTTTATAGTTTAAATTTAAATATATAAATTTATAATTAAAAGTTAAAATAATAAATGTTGTCAATTCATTTTTTCCATTTATTATACCTACTCTATATAATTTCTCCATGTTATCGATGTAACAGATATGATATTTTGTTATATATTTCGGCAGTTGTAAAATATTAAATTGGTTTATTGTCGCGAAATTCAGAACTTTTTTTTATACAACATCATGGGTATGACCACCCGTGACAAAATCGTAGCGACACGGTGACAGTGTCGCAGAATGAGAAGGATTTCTAGCAGAAAAAAATTCATTTGGGGAAAAATATACTTTTTGGGAGTGAGAGAAGATCCGTGTAACAGCAAAAGGATGTTCTGTATATGTTTGAATTCCGCATAACAATATTGGTGTAAGAGGTGACGGTCATCTGCATTCCGGCAAACTTTCGTCCTCCCACCTCAAAAAATTTTCGTTTGCCTCTCTTTGCCCCTCCACCCCTTAAGGTTAAAGTTCAAAATCTTTAAAGTAATCAATCTCTACATTTTGCCAAGTTTTTTAGTATTGTTTTGCTGTAGTCGTTTTATATCTTACTTTGAAATACTAATACAATAACGATTCGTATACATTTCCTTTTCCACTAAAATGTTCTATCATAACCTTCTCCTCCCCTCACATTGTTTAAAAATTTAAAAACTCTAAATCAACTGCACTATTTGTTACTTTGAAGTAACAATAATTGATCTATCATCTACCTCTGCCAGAAAATTTTAGTTTTCCACTCCCTCCCTCTAGGCCCAGCATTAACAATTAATTGCTGTGACAGAAACTGTTGCATAGATACTGTTAGCGATCTCTGAGAGTGATTGATTGAAAGATGAATAAAAACCTCGATTAACTCAAATGATACTATTTATGTACTAAACTTTATGTACAGGATTATTATAATTAATATTCACCTATTCAAAAGACTTTAGCGATAGCATTAGGACTTCAAAATAAACAAAATTTTGCTAGTATGTATAGTAAAAGTGTGAAAATAGAAAAAAAAACAGTAGTCTGTGAGACCGACAACTGCAGTTAAGAGTTGTTAATCTAAAAAATTCTCAATTTTTATATTTGTTTAAATTGTGTCTCTTTTTTTAGTGTTGTTTTGTCTTAATTCTTTTATTTGTTACTTTGAAATAATAATACATGAATATTCATCTAGATCCCTCGCTCTCGAAAATTTCGATTACCTCCCCTTTGCTCTATCATCATACAGTTTAAAACCCTTGCATTAAAAGAAACAAAACCTGCCTTATATATTACTTTTAAATAACAATAAAAGAAGGATCATTTACTTCTCCCCCACCCACAAAATGTTTCTCTTCACTTCCTCCTAGCACACACATTTTAAAGCATTTAAAATTCTTGAATTTTATTTTAATTTTATTTTTAAGTTTCTTGTTCTGTTTGTTTCTTTTCATAGACGATAATCTTTTTTTCAAAATTCTTCCATGCAGTGCTTTTTTCTCGTTCACCTTCTTCCCAGCATACAAAGTTAAAAATATTTAAATTCTTTTTTAGTTATTTGTTTGTTGTCTTACCTTAGTGCCTTGGTTATCTTACTCGTTACTTCGAAGAAACGGCAAATAAATAAAATTACCCAAGGTGAATTGCTAAATATGAGGATAGGAGAGGTCGGCCGACGTATTTAAAGTTTTTTATAGTTTGGCCTTTTATCACTCTTGTTTTGACTTCAGCGAATGCTCATGAATAAAGATTTTGCTGTTAATATTTTTTATCGCAGAAAGATAGTAACTTTCTGCTACGGGGGGGGGGGGGGGGGTGACGAGAATTTTCTGAAGGTAGAAATGATTACAGTTTCTCCGCTTAAACCTGAAAACGGAAACGTAGGGCATAGTATTATTATACTATATAATATAATACTATATAATAAAAACGTTTATATACGACACTTTAGTAACATAAGTAGGGCAGTTTAAGTAAGATATTTGTATAGAATCTATGATGACAATATTAAATTTTAAGTACAAATATAAACAAATAAAACGTTTTTTGTGAATGAAGAAGAAAATTGGAATTCAGCAATTTCCTAGTTCCCGTATACAACCTGTCCCTGTATCGTAAGCTGGGTAATTTTTATTCTTTATGCAATTTAACTGACCCATGTGTGGCCCACGGAACATTAAGAATTTAATAATATAGCCCACGAAAGTGAAAGGTTGAATGCCCTTACTTTATAATATACAGTAAACCTGCGTTATAACGACAATGACAATTGCGGAGAAGTCGTTATAACGGGTCTTTCGTTATAAGCTAATCCTAATACAGAGGGAATCCTAATTGACGATGCATTGCAAATTGTTCGGAATAGCTGGAGTCTCGTAAAAGCGTACTCATTATATGAGACCTTTAACCCACCGTCGGTCGCAATAGGCCTGACAGGCACAGCACAATTATTTCCGTTCTCCTTTCCGCCACTAGAGCGCGCAGGGTTACTTACTTTGAGTGTAATAAACGAGGTTTTTTCATTCAAATTTCAAATATTTTCTCTTTGTGCATCCTAATGAAGGTCACTGATCACTTCAAGAGCGTTATAATTGCGTCAATTAATTGCTATGACGATTTTCTAGCAGGCGCCTGTCGGGCTAATTACGCCCGAACTCTGTAGTCTCAGAGTTGCGAGAGACGGAGGGTTAAAATAGATTTTGAGTAGATTTCTTAGACCACAAAGCATTGAGGTTTGGTCATAATTAGCTATATTTCGATTTTTTATCTGTAACAAAGCCTCATTAATAGGGTAATTTCCTGAATTATCATTATTATAATTTATAATCTGAGAAAGAAATCGCATACAATGCTGGAAAAAAGTTTAAGACCACATGCTAATTTTGTTGTTATAATAAAATTCCGAAAAGAGTTATATATCTTGAATTTAGACACAAATGTCTCGTATAATATGTAAATTTAATTTAACTGTAAGGGTTAAGGGGACCGGGAAAAAAAATTCAACTAAAAAATCCGATTTTTACTTTTTTATATCATTAAATAGTTTAAACTTTTATCTTTCCAACGATGCGTCACACATGTTTATATATATAAAAAAAATAAGCGTTGAAATTAATCATTCTTTCTAAGAGTACTTCACAGCTTAATAGCGATTTAAATCTTTAACTGACTTTTTCTAAAAACTTGGATTTTTCATGCTTATGTTCCTTTTTTTTTATTATTATCTATTAAACTTAAGAACTGAGATTTTTATTTAATACTTATATAATAATACATTGTATACTTTAACACAGGGATTTAATGAGAATTATCTATTTTAGGCAATGAAATCTTACTAAAAATGCTAATTAAAAAATGACTTTCAATAAATAATTAATAATTAATTTTGAGTTTCACTTAGAAAGAAAATGGTCTGTTAAAATATGTAAATAATGTTATTTTAACTACTCTAAAAAATCTAGACCTCTATCTTTCACCATTTCTGAGAAAAAAGTACATAAAGTTGATGAATTTAACATGGCGGAGATAGGGCTTTCTCGGTTCCCTTAAAATGTATTTTTTTTTTTTTTTTTTTTTTTTTTTCTGTACAAGTGTTAAAATCTTGTAACATTAACAACTGGAAATAAGTTTAGGATCAGCATTTTCTTTTAAATCTAGTATAATGAGATGACGTCATGACTGTAGTATTTTATGCAGGCTCATCTGTGATGATGTATATAGGTCAGTAGTCGCTAAGTTTGAAGTTTTGGGATAGCAACTGCTGATTTGAGTGTGGTTCGCGCGAAATCATTGACTCAAGAAGAAAAGTGCAAAATAAGGGATTTTTCGGATTGCGGGCATGAAATTAAAGGCAAATTGCATTAAAAATAAATAAATTTGAAACTGTAGTGCAAAATTTTCTTTATGAACCAATGAATTATGTTAGAAATAAAAGAAGCGGATGGCTATAAAAACTCTCAGCATGGTGTAAACGAAACGTTATTAGGATGGCGGTTCAAGATTGTGCTTATACTTCTACTATAAAATCTGCTATAGAACTCTCAGTAACATCAAGAATTTTGTTAAATAGTGTTAGAAATGTGTTAAATAGTGTCGAAAGCTTGAATTATGCTAGCTTAAAAGCCAAGCGAAAACTACACAAGCATCATACTGATGCAAGACTAAAATCCGCATCTTCTGTCTTAAAACTCAATCGATGGTGCAAATTGGTTTTTACCAATGAAAAAATATTTATCCCCGAAGATACAGATGATTTCCGCGCCAGCGAAACGCAATAAACCATTCCCTTCTCTTCGCGTCGCTGCGCACAGCATGCATAGAGAGGTTCTCATCGCGCATCCATACTGACGTAGCAAGCAAACATCATGGGCTCAGAAGCGGTTGACATTTCATCTGCATCCAACACAATGAAAGCGCGGCGCGCATTCTGATATGCGTGAAACAATATGCTCAATCGTTCAATCGAAGCGTCAGTCGAACCAATATGCTATGTTGTATTTTCTATTTTGTTTGTGTATGGAGCTATATCTTATATTTATATCTCACATCTAGGTGTTTTAATACTTGATGTGTACTAGTAACATTTTCCACGATTTATATTTAAAAAGAAACGACGCATAGCAACCGTTTGTTTGGAGTCAGTTTCCAACCGAAACGTCATAACTGACGTCACACTGAAAGCGTCTATAGATACTTAAAATTAAATATAGTTTATAATAGCTCCATGTTTTAACAGAAATTATTTTTTTATATTTTTTCAAAATAGCACGTATTTTAATTACATTTTCTTTCGGTTGTTATGTGAAAATGGCAACAAAAAGATATAATTGCTATTTTTCAACTATTTTCCCTTCACTTTCTACTTAAATGGAGTACTTGAGTTGCCAAATTAAACAAATGGTGCTAAAAACTACAAAAAAAATAATATTTCAAAAATCAATGGAGACTGTTTTCAAACAAATTGCATTTAAAAGTACTTTTCTTTCTCAATACGACGGTATAAAAATTGAAAATGTGCGATGCTTAGAAATTTTAAAAAATACTATAGAGCATTTAATCATACAATGATGCATCTACTTTGTTTATTGCTAGCTTCTGTAAGGTAACGTTATTTTTTGGAGACAAAATAAGCTGGGAGAAAGAAATAGCCTACCGTACAGGGGGCTAATAAGAATTTAGTTACACGGTCATAACGCTCTGACCCCCAACATCCTTCTTCCTCTATCCTCAAATAGGACAATTTGTATTATTTTCTTCAGGCCATAAATTTTTTCCAATCTTATTCTGGATTCCTTTATATACAGGTTTTTTAAACATTAATTTTAATAATGCGGTTATACACCAACCATTAGGAATAAGAAGTAGAGTGCAACTCGTTGATTTTAACACTGAGCTGCAGTGATTTTAGAACAAATAAAGCATAGCTGAGCTGTGACCCCTGTTGGGTACTGAAAGACAAAATTTAACCAACATATATATTAATAACCCCAAATATGAAATTTGGTGCATTTCTTCTCAACAGACACAAAAATGTGGCTATAATGTTCGTCGCAAAAAATCGTAGCATTGCACGTGGGTCATGAACTCCCCCTTCCCCCCTAAAAAGGCTTCTTCGGTGGAAAAATACGTTGAAGAAACGAGGCTTTCTTATTCTTCATACTTTTCAACCTCTCTTTGTAAAACATAAGAAAACGTTCAAGACTGAGTCAAAAAGATGAATATTTGAAAATTAAAAAGAACAATATATTAGTTCTAATTACTTTAAATCATACGGTTCAATTTTAAGCTAAAATTTTTAGCATTTGTATTACTATTTATGATGAAATTAAAAATATATAGGGGAGACCGGGGGTTGACGCCACTCGAGGTTATGATGCCACCCCTCCTAGCTTAAAAATTAACGGCAGTTTGAGATAATGAATGCGCCTGCACTATAGCGGTCAATAATAGAAACGATGCCTAGAGTGAGAGTGATTTTGTTGTACGTCGTTCGTTTGTTCTAGTGAAAAATTTAGTTTTCATCTAGTTGCTTCTTATTTTGGAGCTTCAAATGAGTAGAGGTAAACACAGTTTTATGTACCATTAGATACTTAAGATAATATTACATACAATCTATATGCATTTGCCGATATTTTGATGCAATTTGTTGAACAAGTTCGGTTCTCCTTTCGTCTTTGCTGCGTGTATTTCAGCTATATTGTCCTCTCGGATTAATGTCGCCAACATGGCAAAGGGTGACTTTTGCAATTTGAGTTAAATTGTAAGTAGCACATCTAGCTTAAGGAACATTGGGAATTATTCATTATTCTGCTAAATTGCGTTGCTTTCTAAATAATTTTAGTATATTATGTGTTTCGTAATATCCATTTTATGTATTTATTAGGTCATTAAACAGTGGCGTCATTACCCCAATACAGTGGCGGAATTACTCCAGTATCCTGGTAATCCTGCCACTGTGCAGAGGTTGAAAGATTTTTTTTTTATGTGTGCTTACTTTACAGTTATGATTACGGTTAAATTTATACACATACTAAAGATCATGATTCAGCTTTAAAATTTTTACTATGAAAAAATAAACATTTTTTTGAGGTGAAAAAATTTAAATTCCGTTAAGTTGTCGCCATTCCCCCGGTCTTCCCTACATTAGTTTCTCGAGACATAAAGTTATACTTTCATTAGTTAGTTTTCTGTTGACGTTTAAAATAAAAAAAAGTTATAACGAAAGTATAACGTCAACACGATTTCGTCAAAAGCAACAAACGTCGCATGATGACAGGTTGCAGCAAGTTGTCACTGTCGAGACAATTATGCGTTTTGGAAAAGTTTCAAAACAAACTCGGAAGTGAAAAAGTGTTCTTATTTTCACTAGATTTCAAAAAATGAGTCTTACGAGAAAACATTAAAAGGGGAAATATGTATCTTTTTCGCTGGTGACTGCATAAAATTCGGTTAAAATATATTGCAGTAAAACCAGTTTTGAAGAGGAAAAGATAAATTGTGGTACATACTAATTTCAAATGCTAAAAAGTGTGTGTTAAAACTTTAAAAAAAGTAAAAAAACATTTATTTCGACTGTTTTCATGTTTCGACTCACGCTGAGTTTTTTTTCAAAACAAATAAATAAAACTATTCTAAAATTACACGGACCATGAAACGCCATCATTCAAATTTCCACGTGCCCTTCCATATTATGTACGTAATTTTTTATTTTATTTGGATATTTAATTTATTTTTGTTTTCATAATCATTGAGTAGCTCGAGCCAAATTTTTGGTAAATGAAATGATGCTGCATTGTTACATATTGAATTTTTACGCGTTACAATGTCTATGGTTTCTCTTATAATGAATGGATAGTATAGATGGGAGGGAAAAATTAATTTACTTTCATTGAAATTTATTTGGATGGTTCCTTCTTTATAAAATTTTGCTAGGGCTGTGGTTTATCTGTTATATTTAATATCAGCTACATGTTCCTTTTTTACACGACTGACAAGAAGGGTTATGTGTTTCACGCATATCTGGTTATGTGGATTTATTTATACCCTCGAAACATCCTAACGGCTGGATGGATTTTAATGAATGAGGTCTCTATGGATTCGCCTTAACCGTCCGATGATTATAGGCTAGGTTTTGTTTTTATAAATTCAAAATGGCGGTTGCAAAATACAAAATGGTGGTAGAGACGGAAAATGTTTTTTACGCACCCCATTGAGTGGCATATCATCGGATAGGTCTTTCAAAATGAAGACGATGTTTCATTGACTATTTTACAGTCAGAAGCTCCGTTTAAATATTACACAACCTGGAAGTTGTGTAGGTAGGATCTCTAGCTTTACTGCAACTCTAATCATCATAGACATCTATAGGCCTTATAAAAACAGTGTTTATAGATAGGAATTAACAACTGAACACAACTTAAAAGTCTTCAATACAAGTAAATGAAAAAAATAGGTAAGTAATGGGTCAATCCATTTCAAGTGGTCCAGCACTGGTTGCTCGACCATTTTTAAAAAATCTGAAATTTTTTGTACAGCAATCCTAACATGATGGAAGTTCAAAATGACTATTATTTTAATTTTATTAATTTTTGTTTGTGCATGGCGGCCATCTTTGTTTCATCGTTTGCAGCAATTTTCTCACAAGAAGGGTTTACAAAATTGTAAATAATTCATCGTTTCTTTATCCAATTCAACTGCGGATTAAAGCAATTTCTACAGAATACATTGGGCTAAAAATCTGGTAATGGAGTAGTTTCCGAAACTAACTGCTTATTGGTAAAATTTAAGCATAAAGTTTCAATTTTTTCCCAAAATTTGTCCGTTTACAAGAGGAAATTTTTCTAGCAAGGAAAACTGTCAACATGACATAATTTATTTTACAAATAGGCCGAAAGTACTTGTACTCACACGCCGAGTTCCAGATCTGGGACTTGCTTTCTCTTCGCTAAAAAAAATCCCAAATTTTTCAAAAATGACAGTAATCGCACTTTTCAGGCTTTGATATCTCTGGTGGGGCACGAGATAAGAATCTGAATTTTTTTTTCTATAAGAGTATTGTATGGTAGTGTTATGCACAAGAAATTTCAGGATGGAGATTTGACTACAAGCTGAGATATGACAAGGGCAACATGTCAAACAATACTGCCAATCTATTGTTTTGTTGTAGTCACAGCTAAGTATTTATATCAGAGTGTCATTCAAATTTATGTTTTTGATTATCTTTAAATAATAGTAACAGAAAATAAAGCCCTTTGCAAAGCTTAGCAATTAATTGAAAAAATAATTATGCCTAAAGCCATATATTTTGTATGGTTTCAGTAATTTTTGTTGTAAGTAATTTTAGTAACTAAAAGAAACCTCAGCACTTTTACATAAAGAAGGAAAAAATATTTTTATACAAGACCTGAGACAAAAACAACATAGGGAAAAAGAAAAGCTGTTAATGTTGTCATACTTGTTGAGACATGATCAAACGTGTCAAAACACATTCTTGCTTGTTGGCTCAAAAACCGCAATTTTGATCTTTCTCAAAATTTTATTTGTAGGAACCAAGTCTTGTCATCTCTTGATAACTTGATTGAAGATCTTGGCCCTGCTGGCTCATAGAAATATACTTTGAAATCACTCTATGCAAGTCTCAATTCATTAATAATCCCTAGCTTACTTCTTATGAAAAAAATGTGATTTTCTGCAGTATAAATTTTGAAAAGGCTTTGGGTATCTTTACTTTCTGAAAATTACTTGAGGCTGATGCATGGTAACATCGCATAATGTTTCATTTACAGGAACATACTTATGGTAGGAACAAGTTTCAGGGACTGGCAAGCAGCATTAAAATTGTGGTTCTTAAACCAACGAGCAGGAATGTGATTTCACACGTTTCATCATTTCTCAACAAGTATGCCAACATTAACAGTTTTTCTCTTTCCTTATTCTGTTTTTGTCTCAGGTCTTGTATATATATATATATATATATGTAAAAGTGCTGAGGTTTGTTTTAGTTAGTAAAATTACAACAAAAAATACTGAAACCATACAAAATGTAGGCCTTAGGCATAATTATTTTTTAAATTAATTGTAAAAGGCTTTATTTTCTGTTGCTATTATTTAAAGATAATCTAAAAGATAAATTTAAATGATACTGTAAGATAAATACTTAGCTGTGACTACTACAAAACAATAGTTTGGCAGTATTGTTTTGACATGTTGCCCTTGCGATATCTCAGCTTGTAGTCAAATCTCCATCCTGAAATTTCTTGTGCATAACACTACCATACAATACTCTTATATAAAAAAAAAAAATCAGATTTTTATCTCGTGCCCCACCAGAGATATCAAAGCCTGAAAAGTGCGATTTTTGTCATTTTTGAAAAAATTGGGATTTTTTTTAGCGAAGAGAAAGCAAGTCCCAGATCTGGAACTCGGCATGTGAGTACAAGTACTTTCGGCCTATTTGTAAAAAAAAAAAATATGTCATGTTTACAGTTTTCCTTGCTAGAAAAATTTCCTCTTCCAAACGGACAAATTTTGGAAAAAAACTGAAACTTTATGCTTAAATTTCACCAATAAGCAGTTAGTTTCGGAAACTACTCCATTACCAGATTTTTAGCCCAATGTATTCTGTACAAATTGCTTTAATCCGCAGTTGAATTGGATAAATAAACGATGAATTATTTACAATTCCGTAAACCCTTCTTGTGAGAAAATTGCTGCAGACGATGAAACAAAGATGGCCGCCATGCACAAACAAAAATCTCTCTATTCTAAAAAAAAGTAACTACCGCTGTCACCGCCGCCGCCGCCGCCGGTTTTGATTTTTTTGTGACCGGAGGCCTTTCTTCGTTAATATTAACAAAAATAATGCATACAAAAATATGAAAATCGGTGGTTATATACAGAAATGTTTGATAAACACGCTGATGCAGACAGTTTTCAAATCGAAGAATTATTTTAAGAGTTATTTAATGCTAAAGTTGGACAAAATCGTTCCACTAAAAAAGTTTTATAGCAGCAAAAACTATACATGACAGTGTAATCATTTTTAGATCATTTTATGCGTTAGAATTTGCCGGAGTGCAGATTGCATTAATTTTTTTATTTTTACTCATTTTTTCAGGTTTTATTTCTATTTTAAATTCAAATTTTCAGCATTTCTAGAGATATTTTTTACAGATTTCAGAAAATTGTACTAATTTAAACTGTTGCCAACTGTATAAAAAGCGCAAGCAATAATGTTTGCTTCAAATTAAAAATTTATTTACACGTGACTATTATAAACAGGAAAAAAACTTTCAAATTAGAATTAAATAATTGCGTATAAAAAGCAAGAAGTTATTAATAATTACGTCATAAAAAGTATGCACGTGAATTTTAAAAGAGAAAGGATATTGTAAAATAATAAATTCATTAACATGCGTTAAAAGTCTTAGGAGAAATTACGTCATATTTACGTCACATCATAGTTATTACATAAAATGAACACAAAATAATATTGCAAAAAAGTTCAAATTTAGAAATTGCGCTAGACATTTATTTGATATTTGAGAATTAATTTAAAATGTCTCATTTAAAAGAACTTTCTTTTCGCTTTGTTAAAAAATACCAGTAGACAAAGACTCTCTTTACTTAATTCCTTTTATATTAGCTTCTTTTGAAATGTTGTTACACGTGTATACGTCATCAAGTTATTTTTATTTCGACGTTTTATTTATGTTTTTATTAATGTTGTACGAATTTATTTGTTCTTTCGTTATTTAAAATAAAAATTATATCAATTTGTATAATTTGGCGAGTGGTTTGGCGATTTATATAATTTGGCGAAATTGGTCGACAGGATAATCAAGTAGTACCGCAGCGGATTTGGCGTTAAAATTCCCCAATCAACGAGAAATGAATAGAAATTCGTTTATAGGGAGATCGCCACTGTTTTTTAAATTATAATTCAATCTTTCGAAATCTTTTTAAAGCCGATCAAATTAGCGTGCATTTAGAGTCTGCGGTGTCTGGACGGGGGTTGGCGAGCGTAGCTCGTAGGGGGCCGAGCCCCCTAGTAAATAAAATTAAAATAATAGTCATTTTGAACTTCCATCATGTTAGAGTTGTTGCACAAAAAATTTCAGATTTTTTAAAAATGGTCGAGCAACGAATATCTGATTTTCTGGATCATTTGAAATGGATTGACCCTAATATAAAAAATAGTTTCACATGGATGAGAAATAACTAATTAGTTCGCAGTCGGGTTTTTTGATTTTTTAAATTTAATTTTTACTTGTTCTATACTTAAATTTCCTGCTTGCCATACCAGTATAGTAATTCTTTGATCCGTCTGCTCTAATAATTATTTATTTGTTTTGAAAATGACTCGAGGTGAGTCGAAACATGTAAACAGTCGAAATAAAAGTATTTTTACTGGTTTTAAAGTTTTAATTTACACCTTCTAGCATTTGAAATTGGTATATTATTATAAGGTGTTAGTTTGCTATACATTTAAATAGTGGGAATTATCGTATCTTTATTGATGCCCTTTTCTTTTAAAAAATACAACAAAACCTGAAAAAATGAAACCTCTACGGATGAGAAAAGAATTAGTTTCAAATGCTTTTCCTTTTCAGTATGCTAACTGCATGGTATTCATTTAGTTTCACGGTGCAAAAGTTTAGCAATCTAGCGTTACTTCATGCATTATTCAAAAGTTATAATTTACATGCCATATAAATTATATGGATAGTATACTATCCAAATTAATCTATTACATGAGTAATTTTGTCAGGTACTGCTCAAAACATTAGTAGAATAGGCTGAAAGTGGCCAACTGTTTTAAGGCCTTGCGGAAGAAGTTAGGTGGTACGTCATCGTGGATTAATGTACTAACCATTTTAATCCACAGCTAAATTACTAGCGATGACATATGTCAATAGCAGTAGTTGTATCCACATGTGTACAATAAATTGATGCTTTCTTATTATAATATATCCATTTAAAAATTTAAATGTAATACATCGCCGTTAATCGAGCAAATAGAACTACAGCTATAAAACTTGACCTCTAATCTATTAAAATGAACAAAAACGCTCTGCAAAAAACGCGTTTGCACTTTATGCTTCTTTTTATTTTCTGAAGGACTCCTAATTTCACACTATGTGAGAAATGGATCCAGGTCGTTGCTTTCTTAACCACAATATTTATCCTAAATTCCAAGAAATCAATGTTATGTGGCCGCAAATAGCCATATACTTCAACCTTCCAATTTTATTTATTTAATTATTATTTTATAAATTCCTTAGATCTCCTTTACTTTCCTATTTTTAGGGTTCCGTAAAAAGGGAAAACGGAACCATTATAAGATCACTCCTGTGTCTGTCTGTCCGTCTGTCACAGCATTTTACTAGTAAACTATGGAACGTGGAAAGTTCAAATTTGGGGAAGTAATAAAGACTATTGACCCACATATTTTCAGATTAATAAATATTCACAAATATATTTAGGAAAAATGTCGAGGAGCTGATTAAGTTACTAGAAGAAAAAAAAATCTCTTTATATCGTGCGGGGTATCATGTGCAAACGTGCGTAACGCTGAACTCTTTTGAGTTACCATATTCTTTTAATTTTAGGCATTATATTTTCAGAGATGGATTTCAGGTTGAAAATGTAGTGCAAAAATGTAGTCCCCCCCCCCACTCTCTGTTTTTAAATCTACTGAAACTAAAATTATGAAAAATTAGAGGTAGTAGACGTTAATTAAAACCTTGCAGAAAAATTATAGCGATCACCCTGGATCACATAGTTTTTGAGAAAAACGCATTTTTCCGTTACACACATATTTCGATTTACGGGTTTTCAGTAAAGGTGTTCAGAAGCGCTGGAGGTATCTATCGTAGCATAAGTATAAAGGCATTGTTGATAATGATTTTCGAAAAAAAACTTCGGTAATTAGCCGAGATATTATCCCTTAAAGACACGGACTCTTTGGACATACATAATGACAGGGGTGGCGTACTCCATAAACCAACGGCTGTTAAAGCCTAGATAACAAATTTTAATGATATACTTGTGTAATGCAATGCCCAGTTGCAGTTTAAAAGCAATAAACGTCAAATAGTTAAAAACAGACTAATTTAATTAGAATTAATCACATAAATACTATGGGATTCGCAACTAGTTTGAATTGAGTGGATCTCTTAAAAGGCCTCCCCTGTCTTTAAAAGTTAATTAAGAGCCTATTTGGAAAACGCGGCACGGACCAATGCGGCGCTGCAATTTTGAGACCTTCTTTCGAAGCGCGTATAGCACAATGCCAAATTTAAACTTTGAACAAGTGTTTTGCTTCAGCTACACTGTAAAAAGAAAATATTATTATTACGCTGAATTTAGTTTTATGAAATGCCAAATGAAGTTTAAATATGCACTACTTTTATTGGCAGTACCGAATTAAGTTCACCATAAACAGATTAGGGTAAGATTAAATAATGAGTTATACAGAATAGCAACATTTGATATTAGGCTTCATATCTCTTTGAAATTTTACGGTATACCCATTCATACTTTTCTAGTATACACAGATATGGGGCATTCTCACAATCTTTTGACTTTCATGTCCCTGAATAATAATTTTTTATTTAATACACTTTTTTGCGTTTTTTTTTATTTCATATACTGGGGAACATCCCATCGCATGATTGAATAACAATATTAACGAGATAAATATAAGTTTTGGACGATGTTGAGGGTGCAAATACCAGGAAAATTCATCTACCGTCCCGTGCCCCTGATGCTGATTTTTAAGTTTGGAGCTGTCTGTAGAAAATTGTTTCAATAAATATAATTCAATGTAATTTTTTCTGAAAATGGAACTATTGTTTTATATAAACATGTAGCTAAAAATTAACCTGCACACATTTTTAGGGTTATTATTATTATTTTTTTTAACTCTGTCCCTGGGTTTTAGATTCCTTACCATCCCTCTTCTAAAAGTATACAGAAAATCATTTCAGATGCAGCCACAGAATTTTTTTCAAGTTTTTTCTCATACAGAATTATGCTACAGAAATAATGTCTAAAATTCTTTGGCAGGAAGTTTACTATAGAATTTAAATCAGAATTTAAATATCAATTTCAAGCATCGCGTCTTTATTTGTAGTCTCACCGTCCCCAAGGTTTATTCCTGCACTTTTCGAGGTAAATTCTTAAAAAATATATATATAATCCAATGTTAACAACTGTTTCTAAAAATCAATGAACATTCTGGCTATCACTTAGTCTTAACATGATTTTCCTAAAAATAGGTGGTAATTTTCCTTACCGTTCCATCCTTACCGTCCCCTTTTTTACCATTTCTTCCTTTTTTCCAATACCATCCCCTTTTTTTACCTTACCGTCCCTTCTTTAACACCCCTTTAAGACAATGTTAGACAAAAATTCTGTACTAAAAGTACTACATTGTTATTATTTCTTATTTGAATGTCCTGTGGGTACTATGCAAATTCATTATAAGTACAAATTTAGAAGAAAATAAAAAGTTATAGGGGTAAAATGGTAAGGAAAATTAAACTCGCAAGTTTAACTTAAACCTCAGTTAAATAAAAAAAAATTCGCTGCTGACCATTTTTTCTTTATTTTGAATCATTAAGGCATTCGTCTATCAGATTAAAATGTTATTTTAGCAAGTTTAATTTTGTCAGATTTTTCCCATAAAAAGTCAAAAGATTGTGAGAATGCCCCATATACTCAACCATACGTTGTGTCGTTTTTTACAAACTCATATTATTCTTTTAGCAATGATTTTTTTTTTAATAGTGCAGTTAATAATTCATATATTATTGTACGGAACCCTCTGAGGGCGAGTAATACTCGCGCTTGAGTGTTTATTTTCAATGTTCTCAATTTGTTTATGGGTGTTCTATCCTTATCTCAAAATTGATCGATATCATTTTTTGCAGTGTAGACAATAGCAGGTCTCATGCCGCTCGTGTGACTTATTATTTCATCCGCTCCTTCAGTTGGCGGCAACTACTATTATAGGCTTGAATTTCTTTAGCGTAAAATTTACACGTGCTCAGGTTTGCACCGTAGAAACGTTTTTGTTATGACGCATTTTTCTGCCATTGAGGACGCGATAACGCATATGGATCATTATAAAAAAAACGTACAGTCGTGGAAAAAAAAAATAAACACCCCCTATTAACTCCTCAACAAATCATCGTAGAAGAAAGTTACTGGTACCGAACGATTGGAAATAAAGTCTACTTTGAAATGATGTATATAAAATTTTCTTAGGGGTCATCTACATATTTAAACGAATCCAAACTTCCTTTTTTTCAATAGCAATACCCAATTTTAACGAGATATTTCAAATCTTCGGTTGAAACTATCCCTAGACACCAAATGTGAAGTCATTTGAATGATAAGTTTTTGAATTATAAACATTCAAAATTTAGTGCTTCTAATGTTAAATTACATTTTCATATTTTTATTTATATCTCCCGAAATTATGCTCCTAATGTGCTAATTTTTTTGTAGTAATAATACTAATATACCCAAACATAAATAAGCTGAATTTGCAATTTTTATAATTTTATGATATGAATTATGAATTATTAAATTAATATTCGAAAAAATTATGAATTGCAACCTACAATTTTTTGATGGATTTAGATTTATTAAGTCCTGTTTTATGGAAATTCAAAAATTTCACATTTTTCTTCCAAGTAGTTTTCAAATATATTTAATAAACGGCAAAACGATGGTTTAAGGGGCCGTTTATGATGGAAGTGAGTAGACATTTTGAAATTTATTCTGCTGTACTGTAATCTAACACGTTTCATTGACTCCTTGAGTGGCGCTTAAGGTGCCTTGATCAAGGAAGGGGCTCTCTTGGTTAACAATCCAGTACCGAACTTCAATTTGGATACAGCCCTTAAAATACGCTCGTTTTAAAATAATTAATTTCTCGGAAACGTATGGTACGAATTGCATAAAAATTCGTTTTTAGGCTAATTGAAGGGTGTAGAGTTGATTTATGCTGTCAGAATTGGGTACTGCTATTGAAAAAAAAAACAAAGTTATGGTTCGTTTTAATATGTAGATGGCCCCCTAAGCAAATTTTATATACATCATTTAAAAGTAGATTTTATTTACAATCGTTCGGTACCAGTCACTTTCTTCTACGATAATTTGTTGAGGAGTTAGTAGGGGGTGTTTACTTTTTTTTTTTCCACGACTGTACGTACAATATGCAGTCACTACCAGTTTGTGTTCATTCAGTATAATTTTAACGCAAAATAAAATTCAAATGAAAGGAGTAAAAAGCAACTTTTAGATATATTTACATGTGAAAAAAGTAAAAAGTAAAAAAAAATATATATATTTTAAGTCTTTTCCCAGACATGAGATATCTCACTAGATTAATATTATCACAATTATTCTAATTGGTAAACAAATCATGGTAAACAGCATCTGGTCTGAGACCAGATGCTGAAATCATCAAGGTAAGCTGGGTGAAAAAGTTCGACCAGAATCGTCCGGGATAGCTCAGATGGCAGAGCACTGGCAGCTTCAGCCAGGAGGTCCCGGGTTCGAATCCTGGTCCGGACATTTTTCGCCCAGTTGGAAATTTACATCTAATGAGATATCTCAGTCTGTGGAGTGTCACCATTCTGGTTTTACATGTAAAAATATCCTTTTAACGTTAACTATACAGTTAGTATTTTTATTAATATGTATAAGAGTTATATTTTCCGCTGTTCAATAATATATTTTCTTTCTTTTAGCAAAATAATTATTTTTTTCGTTAATTTATTATTGTCACTGACTTTTGTGTCCTGTCTGTGGGCAGAATAAAAAATACTATAATAACTGACCAAATGACAGCACAATACAAGTTAAATGCTAATGTGAACTTGTTTACAGCCATTTTGTACAAAGACGTCAAAAGAAAATGTTTGGTTTAAGTATATGTGGCTGTTTGTCTTCCTGGTTTTGCAATAATTGTAAATTGTCCGGATCATAATATTGCGATGCTAGTACGGTTTCAGGCACTAAAATATTGAGAAAAATATAAAGTTAGGAAAGATGGGTAAATGGAAAAATAAGCAGGACACAGGTGTGAGTAAAGGAATTTAAGGTAGTGGTTAAATAATAAAAGAAAGTCAGTATGAAACGAATAATAATGTTCAAAAGGAAAAAGGATAGTAAAAGCTTAGTACGAGACATTTTAGTGAAAGGATAAAATGTTAGAAGAGAGTAATATAGAAAAGAAATAGTAGGTAAAAGGATGATGAATTTCATACAGGTGCGAGATAGGAATTTAGGGTACGTTTTGAAGAATAAAAGTCAGTCATGCCGTTTTAAAACATATAACGTGAAAAGCGTAAGATAGTCATAAACGAGATGCGGGAGGTAAGGGAATAATACAAGAGATTGAAATTAACATGGGGAAGCCTGAGTGTTCTCCCTTTTCGCATTAAATTACTAGGACAGCAGTTGAAATACTGTGGCTTTCACCTGGTTAAAAAGGGAATAAGAAACCTTTCATTACAAAGCAATAGTGAGGAGGAAAGTAAAAGGTGTGAAAGAAGGGGCGAGATGGCATTTTGGGCTTGGTTAGAGGGGCGATGGCTAAGCATCCACGTGTACAATTATACCACGTGATAACAGAATAGTCACGTATCAAGTGATTTAACAATAAAAATTTAAATATTAAAATAGGGGTTCTAGAGAGGTGCTAGTACCAATGGAACGTTTCCGTATTGTAAGAGTAAAAACCAATGAGATATTGGGAAGAGCAAGATAGGAGGATTTGATGTAAAGGGGATGAAAAGAGGGAAAGAGATGGAGAGTAAAAAGGTAAGATGAGAGAAGAAAAAAATATTTCGGATATTCATATAGATTTTTTTGGAGGGTGCTTAGAGAGGAGTTAGTGACCTAGAGATATGTTTTAGTCTGTCAACCGCCTGTAAAGGATAATGTTTAAATTACTCGTCGAACCTTAATCTGTTGTTTTAAGCAAATGCTAAAAGCTCTTGCGTCAGTATTTGAATACTGAATCCCTTTGGCCTACAGCCTGAGACTTTATTTACTAGCGAAAGAAAATGATCTGGAGAATGACTTCTCAAGAAAGTGGTGTGCCAGGGGCAGTGCTTCTCTTCTTCGCATGCATAATGGGTAAGCTGAATTTTATCTATTTTATCTAGCACTGTGATTTTTAGATATTTAATGTTAGAGAGCGTTAGTGATGATCCACAGTAAATGTGAATTAGTTTAATGCGGACTGCTTTAGGCAAGGCGAGGCTACTTATGTTTATTCTAAACTTGTTTATTGTTTTCTGGACTTTGTGTTTAAGTCCTAATTTCTATACTAATTGTCCAATTGTAAACTTTAACATACAAAATTAAAATATTTAATCTTTAATCTGTCTAGTTTTATTGCTGCCCACATTTATCTCAGGTTAAACTCGGGATAGGAAGGGGTGTGTATCACGGCCTGTTAGACGCCCAATTTCTGATGACTCCACTTACATGCATGACTTTAACTATTGTTCATATATTAATGATTAAGTAATACTATATAAGGGCGGTCAGCAACATCTATATTACCTGGGGCATAAACCTCGAAACAACATTACCTAGGTACGCTTTAGCATGAAAGCAATGCTGCCAAACAAAGGGCTTCAAGCAACAAAACAATGATGCCTAAGCATCAAAACATTGTGTCAATAATAAGGGGAGAAACACCAAAACAATAGGATCATCTGTGCTTCTAAAAAAAGGACAAAACAATGTATGTTGCTATCAATACTTGTAAATAATATAAATTTGCATTATATAGAATAGATCACATCAATTTTATAAAGTATGGCTCAAAATTAGTTCTTTTAAAAGCTTTATGCTTGAAATTGTCAAGTCTGTTGACATGGCATGTACATAGATATGAGTACTATGTCCATAGACGTTACTATAGATATAATGTGGGCATAATTTACATTACTTTACGTAAAATGAAAATTTTAACTATCAAATGATAACTTTATTAGTGAAATTAATAAGCAGTGCTAATACAGACTTGCTAGCTTAAAATTTTCCTCCTTTAAATTCTCTAAGGTTTTAAATTCCTTAGGTGGTAGTTTTCTACCCTCTAACTCTGCTAAACAAAATATGCAAAATCGAATTTTAATAGTTATACAGGAACTTTACTGTTATATAATAATTAAAATTGTAATACAAATTAAAATACAGATCTCCACTTCTGATTTCTTCTGTAACATCTCGGAGAGTGCTTGTAAATGTAAAAATACAACACATAAAAAGAGAAAAACTATTGACAGAAAAAAATGCTGTTATTAGATTCCTCGAAGAAGACGTAAATACACGAATGTGTGCAGGAGAAAAAAGAAACAGTTAGAAGGAATAAATTAAAAAAATGAAGGGTCTTCTGCATGACTCTATGGTAAATCTTCATAAGAAATTTAACGCTGATTTTCCACAATTCCAAATGATGAGTTATTCAAAATTTTGCCATTTAAGACTTCTCTGGGTGGTACAACATGACTTTAAGGTGAGAGATACATATTTGTGTTCAGTGCATGCAAGTTTTTAACTTCTTGTGACAAAAGTCAATCCAGTAACAGCGATAATTGATGCAAACTTACCAAAAGAAGTTATTTACTTATATTACTTACTTTTTCGAATGACAGAAAGGCAAAAGAAATAAGTCTAAAACCAAAATGATATAAACGTTCGTAAAAATCATTAAAATGGAATGAGTTCGAAGAAGAAATTGTAATCTATCAACAGTGGAATAAACAAAATGGGAAGTAAACATTAAGGGAACGCTGCAAGTTTTGAATTGTTAAAGAGGAAGTGCAATCTAAGGAAAATCAATTGACATCTACTTTTTATGATCAGGCGACAAAATTCACGACTTTGATTTTTCAAGTTATAAAAATGTGTTATAAATGCTTAATTTAATTATTACACTGAGTCATACGTGAGCACATTCCATTTTATTTAACTGCGATGGAAAAAAATTGTTCTCTCAAATTCATTTTAGCTTATTTTTTAGTAAGCTTTCTTCATATCATTTATTTCAATGTTCACGCATTTTCAGTATTAAAAGTTTATTACCTTTCAATAATGATTTTCTTTGTTATTACATCTTTAAGTAGTTCTTTGTGTTCTAAGCAAGCAACTGTAGTTAACATAAATTTCAATAAATGAACGAAAGAGTTATTTAAATCACGTCTGTAGATTTCACAATCACATCTGTGGATCTTTATTTTTTTAAATATGATTTGAAATTTAAATTTAAATGTATGATCTTGACCACTATATTAGTATTATTGGTAAAGGTAAGGGCTACCTCAGAAATTATTATAGAAGTTTTCGGAGAAACTTTCAAAATTAAAATATAGCAAGATAAAACTGCATTTTTTTAAATAATCAACCATCGGTAGATTAGTAGCATCTATCGGGTGCAAAAATGCTTGCACCTAGAAATTTATTTCCCGAATATCACTCGTACTACTGGATACCCCCCAAAAATTGAAACGTTCTTTAATTTTTCTATGCGTTGTGCATAAGTAAGAAATGCAAATTTCAAAAATGTTCAAAATAAGATAGGAATTAAGATTACGTTAACGAAAAAGTCCTGCTTTTTATTTACAAAAAGTTACACTTTTTTAAATTTTAAACGTTCCCTGCTCCTATGCATTTAGAAATCTTTTTTCTAAGCTCTGAAAAGTACAACAGTAAAGATTCTATTCTTATACAGACAGAATGATGCTTTGAGTGATACTTTTAATTTTATAAAATTTAAGTAGCAATCGGCCCTAAACAAGCGATTTTTTGTTTTTAGTTCCCGAAATCTCCGAAATTCCATAAACTTTAATGTATCATAAATCGGTGAACTTTGTATTTTTAAGAGAATACAGATATTTTTTTCTTAATATAACTTACAAGATCCAAGGATCGTATAAAAACTTTTTGAAGAACAATGACGAGATTATTCCAGTTACAAAATCTTGCATCCTACCTTATTTTGAACACTTTTGCAAATAGCCGCGCCTATGTATACCAGGATCTATCAATAAGTTTTAGCCCTCAAATTGAAATAATTGAGTGAAATTTATGAAATTGCTGCATTGTATTAGTTCTTTTCTGTATAGTCACCGTGCACAGTAACACAATTCTGCAAACGGTGTTTCAAAGAGAATGGGGGATGTATTCCAGGAGGCGTAAAAAGTAGACCCAAAAGGGAGCATTTTTCAAACTTTTACCGACACCCACATGTGACATATTGTTGGAAAGGTCTGTGACCGCTTATTCATGCTGTGCACCTCCCGTGCCCTTCCCTCCAAATTTGCCCTCCGTGGGGCACTTTTCTAAATTTTGAGGACATCATTCATGCACCCCTGGGGGCATATTTGGAGGGAAGGGGCTCGGGAGGTACATAGCATGAATAAGTAATCACAGGCCTTTCCAACAATATGTCACATGTGGGTGTCTGCAAAAGTTAGAAAAATGGCCCTTTTGGGTCTACAATCGCGCCTCCTGAAATACATCCTCCCCCCTCTCTTTGAAATACCGTTTCAGAAATGTGTTAGTGTGCGCGGTAACTATATAGAAAACGATTAATTCAATGTAGCAATTTCATAAATTTCTCTCAATTATTTCTATGTTAGGGCAAAAACTTATTGATAGCCCCTCGTATCAGAGCTGCTAAGACTCCGGATTTTTAAATTTTGCATGGAATTTATTTTTAATTTAATCTCTGAATTCCCCGATAAATACAGTAAAATTTTTTGTACGAAATTACCGGTATTCGAAAATCCAGAAAGTTGACAGCATTTATCCAACAGGTATAAAATTAAATAGCGTTTCAACCTTTTAGGCACACCCTGTATCTAGCTTCAATAATTGTAACACTTGTAATAAATATAACTTTTATTCAGTTTATTCCCAAAATAATGTAAAAACTTAACGAAATCGCATTCGATCCATCTGCATTAATTGAGTTCCGCTAGTTTGTTAAAATTTCGCATTGTGATTTGGGATCATGAAAATTTTCCATACAGGATTTCGTCATAGGCAGGTGTCATTTTCGCTGGTTTTACTGTATTTTCAACTTCAAAATTAACAAGAGTATAAAATAGTACAGGATTGTAAATAAAATTTTATAAATAAAGCACGTATCCTTTTATATAAGATCCTTCCGAGGCTGGCGAAAAAGGCCAGGTTGCCACACTACGTTATACGTTCGTCTCTTTTAGGTCCGCTTGAGTCACGTGATGCTGTTTTGACGACACAGGGAGATGTTGGAAAAGCACGAATAGTGGCGCACGAACATACACTATATGACCAAAGGTAACCGGCCACTTGCAATTTTAGACGTTTTGTTAAATATCTTGAGAAATACATGAGGAATTAACCTGAAACTCCAGGTGTGTAAACAGTATAATACACTATGACGCAAAAGTTTAGACAATGACGTCATTCAGCTTTAAAATGTAGAATTATGACGTCAGAATTACAAAAACCTGTAAATATATTCAAAAACTGATTTAAAATGCTATGTACAAAAGACAGTCGTTTTATTTGCTATAATACTAATTTTTTTCATAAAAATTCAAATGTGCTTGTCGCAAAAGTTTAGACACTATTCTAAATTTCTTTGAATATTCGCTGGCATATGCAAATTTAGAATCGATGATGTCACAAATTTGGAGTACTTAAGTTCTGCAAACGATTGCGCTTCATAGTCGACATGCCGAGAGCTAAAGAAATTCAAGTGAATGAGGTTTCAAGGATTTGGCAGTTGAAAGGTGAAGGGAAGAGCGTTTCTGAAATTTCTGCTATTATTAATAGGTCAAAAAAATCTATTTATCGAGTTTTATCGAGTGGTTCCGAATATAAAGCAAAATGTCGGTCTGGGAGGCCACGTGTGACAAATGTACGAGAGGATCGCCTGATACAAAGACTAGCGAGTACTCAACAAATGAGCGTACGTGGAGTTCAAAGCTCATCGGGACTCTCTGTATCAAAGGATACGATTCGTAGACGAATTTTGGAAAAAGGAACAATCGTTTATAGCAAAATGCAGAAGAAACCAGCTCTGAAACCATATCATAAGTTACAAAGACTTATGTGGGCTCGAAAGCATATGTCATATGGAGAGAAATGGCAGTCAGTCATATTTAGCGATGAAAAAAAGTGGAATCTGGATGGTCCAGATGGTTGTTTATCGTATTGGCATGACTTGCGGAAGGAACCTCGACGTTTTTTTAGTCGCAGACAAGGAGGGGGCTCGGTGATGGTTTGGGCAGCCTTTTGCTATAATGGACAAGTATCTCTGACCTTCACCAGTGGTCGTCAAACTTCACAGCATTATACACAGACATTAGAAGAAAACCTACTGCCATTTGCTGAGCTTCTAGGGGGTCCTCAGTGGGAATTTCAGCAAGACAATGCTTCAATTCACACTGCAAAACATTCAAAATCTTGGTTTAATTCCCATAATATAAGAGTTCTCGGCTAGCCAGCATGTAGCCCAGATCTTAACCCTATAGAAAACCTTTGGAGCATCATGTGTCGCAAAGTTTATAGCAACGCTAGACAATACTCTTCTGAAAAGGAACTTAAGACATCTATTGAGAATGCATGGTACGATATCGATCCACAAACTATGCAAGATTTAGTTTCTTCCATGCAATCTCGTGTATATGACGTAATACATAAGCATGGATGCGCAACCAGGTTTTAAAAATTGTTTATTTCGATTTTATTTAATTTGTGTCTAAACTTTTGAGACAGCAGTTTATTTTTGTTACCATTTAATTTATTGCAATATGCACAATTCCACTTTTCTTTGTTATAAATATTGTTTATATGTACAGCACATTAATTTCAAGCAGTGATTTGAAAATTGAATAAATATTTTTCAAAGTATGCAAGAATTTCTTCATTGTCTAAACTTTTGCGTCATAGTGTATAGATAAATCATATATTTCCACGAAGATTTTTTTCCCGAAACCCTATAGGGGACCGTCAACAAATTGAAATAGAACTAATATCTTTTGGATAACCCTGTCAAAACTAATGTAGCAAAAGCGTTTAAACTGTAGATTATGATTAAGTGGCATATTGTAATAATTTGTGTTCTTTTTTATGAGGATAGCGTGTATACTCGAAGAGAAATTCAGGTTTTTATAAAAACAGTCTCAAATTTTGCCAAGTTTTTTGCTTATAATTTGCAAAGTTCTTAATATAAAAAAAAATTCTTTTAAAAAACATGACAAACAATATTGTACACAATACTTTGCAATCAGAATTAAAAAATAATAATAATTGGATGAAAAATGAGCAGATTTATTAAAAAATGTTTCACTGCGCATGCGCGAATGCAATCAAAATATAATGTGCATAATGTATTACCTAAGTATATAGAGCAACTTTTGTGAAAGTCTCAAAATCATAGCTTGAAAATTCTGAAAATAATAGCCGATAAAATAAGCTCGAAATCCGTTGTTCCCAAAAACAAGCAAAAAGATCAGGGGTTGTATCAAATATCTGTTGATTAGTGCCATTATAAAATACACAATATTGCACGCACTACTGTATTTGGATACAACCCCTCATATTTTTGCTTCCTTTTGGGAATAACGGATTTCGAGCTTATTCTATCAATGATAATTTTCCGACTTCTCAAACTAGTGTTTTTGAGGCTTTCACAAACGTTGCTCAATACATTTAGCTAACACATTATGCAAATTATATTTTGATTACATTCAGGCATGCGCAATGAAACATTATTTAGTAAACGTGCTCATTTTTCATACAATTTTTATTATTTTTTAATTTTGATTGCAGAATATTGTGTACAATGTTGTTTGTCATATTTTCTGAAAAGGACTTTTTTATATTAAGAACTCTACAAATTATAATAAAAAAACTTAGCAAAATTTGGGACTGTTTTTATACAAACCTTAATTTCTCTACGAGTATACATGCTATCTTCATAAAAGTGAAGACTGTTTATTACAATAAGGCACTTAATCATAATCTATAGTTTGAACGCTTTTGCTGCATTACACGGTTATACAAAAGATATTCGTTCTTTTTCAATTTGTTGATGGTCCCCTATGGGGTTTCGGGAAAAAATACTCATGGAAAATGTATGACCTGTACTATTCTGCTTACACACCTGGAGTTTCAAAATATCTTCATGTAGTTTTCTAGATATTTAACAAAACGTCTAAAATCACTGGCCGGTCACCTTTGGCCATATAGTGTAGCATCCACTGGCTCTTGCACATTGTCGAAGGAAGACAGACGCGCAACGCAATGCGCCGGCCTGCCTTTTTGGTCTGCCTCGAAGTGCATCAAAATGGCATCAATTTCATTACCCTAGCTCCAAAACCTTCACGAAATGATTTTGAGAAATGATGTCAATTTCATTAAACTAGTTCCAAAACTTTCACGAAATGCTTTTCACAAATGACCTCATTGAAATCGCATATTCACATTGAGAAAACCGTAACATTTCTAAACCTAACACAAACACATATTTCAAAATATTATTTCCATAATTTTACATTAATCTACACTGCAAATAATATCCTTACTTTTTCTACGAAACTTAAGAAACGTAATATTATTACATATTTTTTTTTGTAAATATAGATTAAAATTAGATGACTTTTTCCCCCTCAAACATTAAAAGGTCTTTTTTACTCTGAACGTAACGTATCGGATTATCGCGTAGTAAAAAAAAAAAAAAAAAAAAAAAAAGGAAAAGAAAAGAAAGAAATGTAATGTGTGGGAGGTACATAACGTCGACCCGATTTCGTGAATTTTAATTTCGTGTTTTAAATAAACTCGAAAGTGTAAAATATTATTACTTCCTCTAAATTTCGAAATTTGAGTCTCACATGAAAAATATTAAAAAGGAAATATATTTTCCTCGTAAGAAAATATAAAATTTCTTGAAAATTTCTTAAAGTTTTATCGCTAATAAACAGAAAATTATCTACAACGTCTTACTAATTTAACCGAAAATTTTCATATTTTAGATAGAATTAATACTACGCAATTACATTTACTAAGAACCTTTCTAAAACGGGTTTTCTTTACGTCCCTTGTGATTACATCTTGTCAAGTTTTAGTAGTACTTATAATGTCTTTTTACTTGCTTTACTTAAAAAAAAAGAACAGGAAAGCAAATATAACTACAAAAAATCAATTTTCATGTAAGCGTATTTTAGTTTGATATACATATGAAAAATCAGTGTTTCGACACCAATTCTCATATGGAAAATGTAAATGAAACAAAACTGGTATTTTATAAGGTAATATAATGAGATCTGAAAGCCTTTATTTTCCAGAAAATTCTTGATTATTGTACGTAAACGTAGTGATGGGCGATTCTCGAGATTTTACCAATCGAGAAAAATCGTCATCGTAAAAAAATACAATCGATACAGTCATCGATTACTTCCCGGAATCTACAATCGAGACAATCGAGATGTTTTTACAATCGATTATTGATTATTATTTTACAGGCTTATAGAGTAATTTTTAAGTTTTTAGTAAATACGTGGCAACTAAAGATAGATGGAGAACCATAGAATATACCAAGAAATCGATGTAAATTTAACACTGAGATGCTCTGAAAAAAGATCTTCCTTTGAAGCTAAATGAAAGGTTGTGAAAAAACAGAAGCAGTAATGTAGTTTGCTGCTATCGTTTTCATTAACTCTTTCATTCAACTTCAATTGATGGAGGGGCACCTGATATGAAGCCTTTAGAAAGCTGTATTCTAACATTTGTTAATAATCTTAATACAACTTGTTATGTAATACATCTTATCAGTTTTTAAGCCTTCTGAAAGAAATGTTAATCCCTAAACCTACCCCCTTTCCTGTACTAATGGTTTATGATAATTAACAAATTGTTAGAAATGCGTTTAAAAAATTAACTTTAATGTTACAACATCTCCGCTATAGTATTTATCTTTCGAATATTATGTGCCATTCTATATTTTAATACAGGCCAATAAACTCTAAATGATTAATATCTTTAAGATATGTTCCGTATCAATTTCTTTAATAAAGTGTGCATACTAATGTTTCGATAAAACACTGTAAAACATTTTAAGTTTGTAATGTTTGAGCATATTAATAATAAGTATCATGGATTTTCATATCAAATTTTATTTTATGTATGGCAATGTGTATTATGCATGCAAGTCTAGTAAATTGAGAGTACTACAGATGAACCAGATGCCAGCAAAATGAGTTGAACACGTTAATCCCAACCCCTCAGAATTTTTCAAAACACTCTTTTCAAACAAGTTTTTCAAATATAAGATCAATATGTTATCAAGAAATATGTTCAAAGTTTTAATGGTAAGAACAACGCTATTTTGGAACGCTAAATAACTTAAGAAAATACTTTCAATTCATTTACCTACTTTTAAAAATATTATTTAAATTATTCAAGGATTGTAAACGAAACATTGTTAATTGAAGATTCTTTAGATTTGTTTGTTTCCCGACCCCCTGCAAAATTTCTAGTTCCTTTCTGGAATTTCACAAGTTTTTATCTTCTTCCAAAATTTCCAAGTTTTTTGGCAACTCTGCAGGTACCATATAATGTAAAGTAAAAACTTCTTAAAGCACAATAAAATTTAGTACTGCACAACGTGTTCCGGAGGAACGCTGTTTTTCTTCATCAGGCATAAACTACAGTTGTTATCACTTGAAAAGCAGTAGCAAGACTAATAAAAATGGAAGAGAAAGGGGTAGGTGGGAAAAACAGGCAATGTGAAAGGAACCAGAAGTTAATCAGTAGATGGCACTACAAAATAGAAGGAGAGAAGGGGGAAAAAAAGTAAATAAAACAACAAAGACAAACGATAGGAAAAGGGAAAACTAAAAGAGTACGTAAAATATATAAATCAGAAATTAAAACAATGGTAGAAATGTTATGTAGTTTAATAGAACAAGTTTTTCCAAACTGCCGGAGAGCACGGCGGAATCAGATTTTTCATTAACTATAACAGCAGGGTTAAGGTACATAGCTATGTTTTTAAGAAAGTCTAATTTAGAGATGTAATTGGCACTGAAGATAATCTGGTACTTTCTTCAAATTATTACCCACATAATTATGTGCTAAATTCTGATATATGTCATAAATATCATATTTAGTCATGTATACATCGTCAATGTCATATTCGGGCCACATATACATCATAAATATCAGATATACATAATATTTAGGCATTAAATGTTATATATACGACATATGCTTCTTATACGCATGCCATATATATACTTTAAATATAACTATAATTTAGTTACAGACGTCAAAAATGATACGTACGTCATACTATATGACTATAACGTCATACATGTCATATGATATAATATGGCGATACATCCCAGTCAGTTGGTGATTCATTCTCGCCAAAAACGAGACGACTAGAACTCTACTAGACTCGATTAGAACGAGAACGTACTTATAAAAAACTATCGCGGAATCCCATGAATTCAAATTCATAACAATAGTAGATACTGATCACTATGTACGAGAGAGAGTTTACCTTTTTGTTTTGACCCGTATGCGACCCCTTGTAGTGATCTGTTTTCCGTCTTTGAACCACTCCACCCATGGAATGGGATTGCCCGCCAGATGGCAGCGCAGTCGAGCTTTGCTCCCTTCCTCTACCTTCACATTCTGCAGACCTTCGATGCTTGGGGGCTTTGCTGCAAAAGGAAAAAAACATATAATGAATCACTCTGCAAAATTCCGTAGCCTTCTAGCACACAACTTTTACAAAACGCTTTTAAACGATGTAAAAAATAATGTATCTGATTCGAAACGGATTATAATTTGAAACGGATCCGCAATTTTTTAAAAACGTTATGTTCTAAAAAGGCGTATGGAATGAATTAGGGTGTTTAATAGAAATTACGTCCTCTAACGGAACCTTTCTTACACATTTTTAAAACGAAGTAAAATAATTTATCAGACACGGATTTGCGGCTGTTTTAAAAAGTCATCATCATGGAAGCATTACGTGAAGGATTATTATAAAACGTTATACATTCTCTATTAGAACAGAAACTTTACAAAAGGCATTAAAAAATTATTTAAAACAATACATCGAGTTCGCAATGGAATCGCAATGTTTTTAAAAGGCTCTGTGCTACAAGGATATTATGAAAATATTTTTTTGAAACATTACACACACAAAAAAATGCTACAGTTAAGGTAGCGTTTCAGATAAAGGCAGGGCACATAAGGACTTCAAATTTAAAACTTTCGGATACAATTACGAAATCATTTCCATCAATACATGCACAGATAATTTAGATACTTTCAATCATGCCTTACAGAATCAAGTAACATTTTTCTGCTTTCCTGTGAAAGTAAGGCATCTTCAGCAATCAAGAACGTAAACTGCTACGACACCCGAAACTTAAAGGCACCAACCAGGTCACATGCAATTTTTTACCACAGAAAGCATACATTATCAGAACCCTGGTATGAAAAAAATACACTTTTTTTTTTTTTTTTTTTTTTTTTTTTTTTTTTTTAATACGCATATTTCGTATTAAGATCATAATTAGGTTTTAAATATAATCTTAGTGCGACTTCATTTCTTTTAAATTTTCGGTAAATTTAACCTTAAGGCTAATGTCAGACGAACGTCTTTTTGCACGCTTTTCCCTACATATCATCCCTACACAATGCCGCTAGCATTGTGCCATAGGTCTTCAAGAAATTATCATTTATAGACGGCCATGTATCCAATTCTTTGCGTGACCCTGTATATCTATGTTCTACAAGCATTTCTTAGTAAAGTAAATGCAGTTCAGCGCAAAAATGCATAACTCATTTAAAAACCACCTTTAAGCAATTTGCAATCATACCCAGTAACCATTTCGAATTCTTTTGTGTTACCCTGTATATGAATTACAGCATTTATACACACCATATACAATGCACAAATATAGTGAAACATAAAAGCGCATAACATAATTAAAAATGCATTTCCAGCAATCATCGCTACTGTACAGTACTTCGGATACAATATAGTATCTGAAATCTTTTGTGTGTCCCTGTAAATGCTATGCACATCGTATTATGCATGAAATAAGTTATAGTAAACCTCAGTGACGTATATCAATTTCATTATAGATGAAATAATTTAACACGATTAAAATACGCCGGAAAAACTTCTCCCCCATCCTTATACCATTATGTAATGGAATTATTTTGTGTGGCTCTGTAAATGAATAATAACTATTCTTTGCACTGCATATTCTATAGGATGCATATTTTAGTACACTTGATAAATGCATATCAATTTTACTATGTTTGAAAGCATGTAACATCATTAAAAATCCTTTTAAACGATTTTTTTCCCATAGGTCGTAATGTAACGGAAAACTTTTGACAGTCCCTGTAAATGAACTAAGCATATTACAAACTTCATTTGAAATAGGGTTCGTGCTATGGTAGAGGTCACTAACATCCAAAATGTTTTTTGAAAAAGAATTACCTACCGAGCGACACTGTGACTACTAGGTTCTGAATTATTAAACATACATGAAAAATTCTGTCAGAGGCTTCCGTAAAACATTTAAAACGAAATGAGACATCTGTATTAAGAGGGTAGTTCAATGATTATTGCCCCGAGTGTTTATAATATATTTGTACTGCAATGGTTGATGTGGAATATTGAAGCTTAATGTCTTGGATGTCTACATACTCAATTTCAAAACTGTAGCTGCTATATTAACATTTTTTTCTTCCATTTTTGGTGTGAGAGTCGCACCTAACTTGAAAGGGAGGTGGTTGTGGGAGGTGGTAGTGAATGAGACGTGGCTACTGTCGTTTAGACTCGGGATCATAATGAATTAGCCATGTCTCATCCTGTGGCAGATTTATCTGCAACATATCAATTTCACCCCCCGTTTCTCAAAATCTACTTTAAACAAGTAAATTCATTATAGTAATTCTTTTTCCTAAAACAATTCATACTTCTACATTCATTTAGTTTTTTTCTTTTCCTTTCACAAGGAACTTTTCTCAACACATATAAGCATTTATAGTTTCAGATTTTTTGTTTCACTTATTCAAAATTCTCATTCTCGATTATTTATTTATTTATTTCCCTTCCTAACGGTTTTTAGTTATCAACAATCGTGCGCAGTTATAATTCGTACAGCTGCTCTTCCATTTTAACCGTTCATTTTTTCTTTAACGTATTTCATTTGCGCTATAAATAATCTACTCTCATTTCCTATTAGAACTTGACGGGTAAAAAAATGAAATAAAGAAAAGATGTATTTATTGGAATTGCAGTTATAAATTATATCTTCAATTATCATTATGCTTTCTACAGTTCACATACATTGATTAAAGATTACTCAATCACATTTAACTGCAGTCTGTTTTTTTTAAATGTAAACATATTCGAGACTTGTTGTCGTTCTTAGTCTTAAAACATGTAGGGTTGCTTCACATCCTGTGGCTGCGCCGAAAGGCGGCGCTGCTATGTATTTTGTCTGCTAATCCTGTCGCCAATGCTTTGTCTTTGTAATATAGGCGTCAAAATCTTGATTAGTTGGCGATAATACAATATGCCAAGACATATGAGTTCAGTACGCATCATTGGGGAGTTCGTCCCTGACCGCCTGACTAGAAGGTCCGTTAAAGGACCGCTGTTGTTTTTCCTTTTTGCCGCTGTGACGATGCGATCCAGTTTCTCATTAACGGATATGCTTCTACACATAGAGATAAATATATTTGTTCTCTGCTTTTACAGAGCTTCGTATTTGAGGCTCCCCTTTTGTGAAATGTCCTTCTGCACATTGAAAAATGAATAAAGACTAATTGAGCTTACATCTATATGTTGGAGTTTTTTTTCAGGGCTGCGGAGTCGGAGTCGGAGTCGTGCAGTCGGAGTCGGAGTCGGTGTGATTTTTCGGTGAAAAGAGTCGGAGTCGGAGTCGCTAAAAATATGACGACTCCGACTCCGACTCCAAACTTTTTGTTGAACAGTTTGACGTGAAATAAAAAATAAAACCAATTACGCTTAATTTTAAATTTATGAACTGAATTATTATTTTATTTTTTAACTCTATACATTAATAAATATTTATGTATTTTTCAGTGTGAGTTTTGAAAGGTTTTTGTTTTGTTTCGTTTTTTGTAAATGAAGTCCAACTCAACCCGCGAATTCCGTGTCGGCCCGGCTACCCAACCCAATGAAGGAATCTATCTCAGACAAAACAGATGTTTCAATTTAACCTCGGTACCTCCGTGTTCGGGTCGGGTCCTGAAATTTATATTTTAAGTCAGTCCGAAGCGAACCGGAAAGAAACCTGAACCATGAACCCAATCTGAAATGATATAAAATCAAAATTTTATTAGAATTATGAAAAATAGTCATCTCTAACAGCAATTTTATCTTTTGTGTAGGAAAAGAAATATATATTTACTTATTCGACTTATAAGTTAAACGATATTATGGACTTTCTTTTGAAAAATCGGGTCAACCCGACCCGAACCAGCAATAATAATTATCAGACTGGCGCACAACGAAAAACATTTAGGGCCAACTCAATCCGAACCAACGTTCGAATCGGACCCTAACGAATGCAACAATCTACTTCAGATAACAATGGATGTTTCACTTATCCTTTGTTAAACTTATACTGCCTTTTTTCAGTATTTCAGATAAAAGAGAATGTGTGTAAAATATGAAACTGATTAAAGCCGCTATCACTACAATATAGGACAACTCATACAAAATTTTTCTCATTAAAACAAAAAACTGCAATTTTCTTCTTAAATATTTCTTACCCAAAACTTAGACGTTCTTCTATTTATAAGCCCCAACTAGAGTCTTCCAAAGGCCATGTTGTACCCGACCCGAATCTGAAATTTCTGCTGAAAGTCAACCCGAGACCCGACAAAAAGGAATTCCTCAACCAAATCCGAAAATGGAAAAAAAGTCGTCAATCCGCCCCTAATTCGACACGAAAGAAAATTAGTTCATATTTTACAGAATAAACAATTATAAAAAAAAAGCCTACAATTTTATCTTTTTTGTATAAAAATGAACTTAAATACACTCATTAATATTCAAATATGTAGATTTTTCATTCAGTACATATTTTCTTTTGAGAAATCAGGTAAAATCAAAAGTGTCAAAACCTAACCCGAAACATTTAAAGTATATCCGGTCCGGGCTAAATTTGGTTATCCTATTCGATGGGGGATCGTAATTCTATCCTACTGTAGTTCTGTTTCGTAAAGTTTCCTTTCTGTTTCCATAAAATATATTTGATGTAATATTAAAAAATATATGTTAGACGTCACATTTAAAAAACTAAAAAATTTTTTAATTTGGCGTCTAATATATATTTTATATTACAGTGATTAAAATTGTTTTTAAAGTATGAATTAATGTCTGAAATTGGTATATAAACTGTAAATTATAAATACAGGCATTACAATCTCAAATGTAGATAACTACATTTTTATAATATGAAGATTATTACTCGGCACTTTAAGAGCATTATTCCTGTCATCTAATACATAATTCTTCAAGTAAGGGGCAAATTATTATTTAAACAAACTGGTGCCAACCGAACAATTTAATTTTTTTTAAAAGCTCCAAACTGTCTATAATGCTTGGCAGGAAATCCTGCCAGTCGTATTATATAGGTTATATATTTATATATCTATAAATAGGGTAGATGTGCCTGTAATGGACACCCTTAAGGAATTTTTCTAAAAATTGTTTTTTAAGTAATAGTTATGTGTATTACATTCCAGTTTGTTTTCAATATTATATTAATTTATCAACAATATTTAACCATTCCCATAGTCTCATTTCCCAATATGAATCAAAATTTAATTGTAAATAGCAGAAATATATCAAAACACCTAAAATGCCAGTAATGGACACCCCATAAAAAGTAATAAATATAATTGTTTTCATTACTGTATTTAGAACTAATCGAATGAAATTTTCGGCCGAAAATAGAAATATTACCGAAATTCGGTTTCTGTTTCTGTTTCGGTCGATCCTTAATCTTAATTACCCGACAACCAAGAAGGGTTATGTGTTTCACTCGCATCTGGGTAAGCGGATTTCTTTATACCCTCGAAATATCCCAACGGCTAGATGGATTTTAATGAATGAGGTCTCTATCGATTCGTCTTAACCGTTCGATGGTTATAGGCTAAGTTTTGTTTTTATAAATTCAAAATTGCAGTAGAGACGAAAAAATTACGCACCCTATTGAGCGGCATATCATTGAGTAGGTCTTTCAAAATGAAGACGATGTTTCATTGACATTGCAGTCAGAAACTCCGTTTAAATGTTACACAACCTGAAAGTTGTGTAGGTAGGATCTCTAGCTTTACTGCAACTCTAACTTTCATAGACATCTATAGGCCTCATCAAAACAGTGTTTATAAATAGGAACTAACAATTAAACACAACTTGAAAGTCATCAATGCAAGTAAATAAAGAAAAACAGGTAAATAATATAAAAAATGGTTTCACATTGATGAGAAATAATTAATTAGTTCGCTTTTTACGCAGTCGGGTTTTTTGATTTTTTAAATTTAATTTTTACTTGCTACTATTTAATTTTGAACACTTTTTCAATTTGCATTATCTATACATCTCCAAAAGTTAGAAAATTAAAGCGCATTTCAATCTTTTTGAGAAACCCTGTGTATATGCCGAAGTCGGAGTCGAAGAGTCGGAGTCGGAGTCGGAGTCGGAGTTGGTCATTTTACCTACCGACTCCGCAGCCCTGTTTTTTTTACACCATTTCAGCGAACCCGAGAACCACCATCATGATGCGAACCCCTCGAGACATCCACTGTCACAAATTTATCACAGAACTGCTTCAGGTCTGGCCCCATAAGCTCCAAACCAGCCTTTCTCCCCAATACCCCCCTTTCAAACTAGGTTCCACCTCTCACACCTAAATCGAAAAAAAAATATGTTAATACTGCATCTACGGTTCTGAAATTTAGCATATAGTCATCTAAGACATTAGACTTCAATATTCTCTATCAACCAACGCAGTACAAATATTTTATACACACTCGGGACAATAATTATTGAACCACCCTCGTGTATTCTGACAAACGTTCATAAGAATCCCATTATTAACTAGTTGGATGTGCCAATCCCAAAACTTTTTTCTATCTCATATATTATAATATTTCAAAATGTTGTTACAAATGTCAATGTTTCATTTTTATTAGTTCAATACTGTATCAACTTCGAAAGAAAATTACACAAAAATTGCTATTATAGTGCCCCCTTTCGGCAGAATATTTACAAATTCAAGGAGGACTTTCTAGCTATGGCCAAAAACATACGCAAAAATTTGGTTCAATTCTATGCATAACTTCATACACTTTTCGATGGTACAATATTCAAAATGCCACAAAAATCGCACAAAAATCGATATTACAGTGCCTCCTAGCGGCGGATATTTTCCAAATTAAGGGAGGACTTGCTTGACATAGCCAAAAACGTAAAAACATTTGGTTCAATTCTATGCATAACTTCATACACTTTTCGATGGTACAATATTCAAAATGCCACAAAAATCACTATCACATCGCCTCCTACCGGCGGATTTTTTCCGAATTAATGGAGGACCAACTTGCCATAGCCACAAACTTAAAAAAAAAATTGGTTCAATTCTATGCATAACTTCATACACTTTTCGATGGTACAGTATTCAAAATGCCACAAAAATCGCTATTACAGTGCCCCCTACCGGCGGATTTTTTCAAAATTAATGGAGGACCTGCTTGCCATAGCCACAAACTTAAAAAAAAATTGGTTCAATTCTATGCATAACTTCATACAATTTTCGATGGTACGATGGCGACATACGTACACACGGACATACGGACACACGGACAGACAGACATTTTCTATACACATGTTTTTTGGGATCTCTGACCCCTAAAACGTGTAAATCTGTCAAAAACCGGAAGTCAAAAAAAATTTCGATTACAATACTTTCTTCTATTGAAGATAGGAGAAAGTAAAAATGTACAAAAAAGCCTTTTTACTGCATTTTCCTTTAAGTGATTCAGAGTAGTTATTTTTAAATTCCTTCTTCTGAATTTTTGCTTTTTCGATGGAATTTACAATTAAAGTTCAGATTTCCAGTAATATAAACAGTTTATTTTTAACACTTTCCAACAAATTTGAAAAGGTTTTATGAATTAGGTTTGTCTGTCCGCACTCTAACTCGTATAAATTTACTCGGATTGCCATGCAATTTATATTTGTTATTGAGGTCTACAATGGCATGTTCGGTATTTAAAATAAAATGTGTAGTGTTTGCATTTCGTTTACAGGAGTACTCAAAAGATTTCCGTTACATTATGGTCAATGGGAAAAAAATTTTAGCAGTGAATTTAATGATGTTACACTATTCCAAATATATTGAAACCTATATTCATCATAGATGTTCACTATGAGATGCTTACTATTAATATGGTTTTCATAACATTTATTATTCATTTACAAACACAAATAATTCATTTACAATAGAGCAGTAATTGATGGAAGTGAATTTAAAGTTTGGTATGCTTTTTTAAATTTAACTAATCGTTTGAATGTAACTCGATGTGTCGAATGACAATTGATCATATGCAAAGCCTCACAAAAGAACTTCAGTGCATTTCTGCTTATCGCCGGAAACTACTAAAGAAGAATTTTCAGCTAGGTTGTGTGTTTTCTAAATGAACTAAATTTTTGTATTTAATGATGTTGCATTATTCCAAATATACTGAAACCAATATTCATCATACACTGGTTATCAAAAATTAAGGAAAAGTCACAAAATGCTAATTTTCAAATACGCGAACACTCAAAAGGAAATAATATAATTCAAGTAATTACTATCTCTACAACACAGCTAGTCCATATAATAACTCATTCATGTCACACATGGTCACAAATGTCACAGTCACTACGGTGAAGCAAAAAAAAAATAGGAAATTCCATACATCTCATTATGAGTCTCAAATGATCACTATATGTGACTCCACTGAAACGTTACTGTGACTGCTGCTTTGGGACGCGTCACCATGTGACTTTACAATGTAGTTACATTGTGACTCTCACGTGACTGTCATTTGTAGACTCGATTTCAAAGTCATCGAGAACGCTGCATTGTGATAAGTTACCAAATAATGTCACATTAAAGTCACATGATGACTTTCAGGTGACAAAGAGACTACTGTGAAGTCACCATTGTGCTCTTTTGGGTTGGTTGGTTGATTTTTTGTAGACCGATTATCTGCACTAAGGATATAGGCCCGAGGGGGAGTGCCCTCCGTGAGGGTCTTTCTAAGGGAATCTAACCCGTATTTACGCATGGAAATCCATGGCTCGAAGAAAACCACGAAAACTCCGAACGATTAGGCCGATGGGCGCGATTAGGGTCGAACCCAGCACCTCCTTTCTACCAGCTTCGAGAGCAGAACCTCTCAGGTGCTCGTTTGGGAAAAGTCTCCATGTGACTATAATATGATATTATTTGGTGACTTATCATAATGCAACGTGCATGATGACTATGAAATTGAGTCTCAAAATGACAGTCACATGAGAGTCACAATGTAACTACATTGTAAAGTCACCTGGTGACTCGTCACAAAGCAGCAGTCACAGTGACGTCTCAGTGGAGTCACATATAGTGATCATTTGAGACTCATAATGAGATGTATGGAATTTCCTATTTTTTTGCTTCACCGTAGTGGCTGTGACATTTGTGAGCATGTGTGACATGAATGAGATGTTATATGGACTAGCTGTGTTGTAGAGATAGTAATTACTCGAATTATATTATTTCCTTTTGAATGTTCGCGTATTTGAAAATTAGCATTTTGTGACTTTTCCTTAATTTTTGATAACCAGTGTAGATATTCACTATCAGATGCTTACTATATAATATGTTTTCATAGCATTTATCGTTCATTTACTAATGTAAAGAATTCATTTACAGTAGAGCAATAATTGCTGGAAGTGAATTTAAAATTTGCGCAAAGTTGCACAAAATATTTTGGATATTTTTCCGGCTGTAGAGGGGAATTGTTTAAAACGAGTTTTCAGTTGTGTTATCTTTTTTTAATCTATTTAATTAGACAATAACTTTCACAATATTAAAGGTTGAATTTCTTAAAAAGTATTTCATAATATATGCTTGATGCATGATTTTTCTTTCTTGTTAAAACAAAATGTTAAATTAAAAGTCACTTTAACTGTTTTTTTCTTGCATGACATTTTATTTTATTTTTATTAAACTAATAAACTGATTAGAAATCTGGTCCTTATAGTTATGAAGCACACTTGTAAAAAAATATGAAAAAATATTTTCAGAAAAGTTCAAAATTGTAGCAGAAATGTGGTTTTAATTTTTTTCTTCTTCAAATTGTACCACAAGGATCACTTTTTTGTTCGTCAGATCATTTTTCTTAGTAAATATCTTTTAAAATGTGTATCAATAAAATAAAAAATGCTTAAAAGTTATCGAGTTTCCTTAATTGCTCTTCATAATACCAACAAATATAACTTTTCTGTTATGTTTCCTTATGAAAAATTAATCTTCTTAGACTACGATCCAATTTACTTCTGAAAATATATATTCTGTTATGTCATTTTGTAATGGATTTCAGCCAAAAGAGTTGGAGTCTTGTTTTTTTATTTTTATTTGGAATGATTTAATGTCTTGTTCATTGACTTTAAAAAACATTTTAAAGACCTTCAAGTCTGATGGCACAAAAATTGAATTTGTGTGTTTATAAAATAAATACTGCGCTTCTGCATCACATCAGATTAGAAATATCTGTCAAAATTTGGTGAATGTTTAATATAATTTCATGAACAAGGAATCTTGCAGTAATTGAAACGAGATTCTGTCTTACAGGCTTTACTGTATAATTTAATAGACAAAGAATGTTGTAAGAATTGAAATGACCAATCGTAAAACATACATAAATGAGACAATTTAAAATAATTATTTTTGCATCTTATAAAAGAAATATATTTTTCTAAATGTGGTGAATATTTAATAAAAGTTCCCGAAAAAGAAATGAGGTGATTATAGTCAAAATCTATTGTCAATATCCCGAGAAACGGCAGAAGTGGCTGCCATTCATATCCAAACAGCATTGAAATATAAGCATCATATTTCGGAATTTATTGCATATTACCTACGGTGTCACTGATTGAACTACTGAATTCTTCCAGCACGTTTCGTAATGTCATCGCATTTCACACAAATCAATGTAAGTCTGTAGAACATCCTGTTGAAATACATGTGTTGAAATAATGTTAAAGCTATGAAAAAAAAAAAATTGCCTGAATACGTGAATTGCGACTCTGGTTTTCCACAAAAAAATCGTATTTTATAGTGTTCTGTACCTTCGTGCAAATTAGTTAATAATTGTTCTAAGTCACCTTGTATACATCATTAATTACATACATGTGTTTATCAAAATAATGGAAACACCCCAGATTTATCAGGAATCCTTTACTAATATGGCGTAGGACCACCTTTAGCATGCAATGCAGTTTGGATTCGCCTGGGAATAGATTCCTACAAGTGCTGAATAGCCTTTAGAAGAATATTGTAGCATTCTTATTGGGCATATTATGAAAGTTTCGGGAGAGATGCCGACGGAGGATATCGATTCCGGATTGAACGCTCTAAAATAGACCATAACGATTCGATTACCTTGAGATCGGGGGGCTGTGCGGGTCAACGTAGATATTGCACTTCATCCTCGTGTTCATCAAACCATGATTGGACAAGTCCCGCTGCATGAATAGAAGCATTATCATCCTGGAAAATTCCATCTCCTGCAGGAAACAAAGTTTCATTATGGGATGAAGCTGGTCCGCTGAAACTTCTCTATACTTCTCCCCTTTGATCCTGTCTTTCAGGGTTACGACTGGGCCAGCAGAAAACCACGATACTGCTGCCCATACCATGGCAGATCCATCTCCATGCTTGACAGTTGAAAGAAGACAATCACGATCATATGCTTGTGCAGAAGTCCCGAAAACCTGCCCCCGTCCTGTTGTAGGGAAACGAGTAAAAGATGATTCGTCTGACCATATAACTGTCTTCGACCAGATTTTGTGGTTGTGGCACCACTGTAGACGACGTTTGGTATTAATAACTGTGACAAGTGACTTGGAAATTTCTGCTGTGTCGTAAATGTTCTGTTTATGAAGTTGCCTCCTAAATTTAATTACTGACACTGGAGAATCCAGATGCTGATTGAACTCTGTAATCACTTTGGCTGCAGTCGTTTTCTTTTTAGATATCCAATTCAATACTCGTCGGTCTCTTTCACTGAGCTTCTCCTTCCATCCACTATTTTGCTTTGCCGAGCTTGTCTTGCAGCGCTGTGTGTGTACGCTGTCATGACTTTAGACACCGTACCTCTATTCACGCCTAAAACCTAGGATATTTCAGTCACAGTTGTCCCAGCTACTCGGGCTGCTACAATTTGGCCTGTTTGACAGTCTGTGAGGTCGGACATTTTACACGTTTGACAAAAACCCAAGGCGCATACAACTTCACGAAAGCTATCTCATAATACCAATATATACACTGTTTATATTACATAAAATGGTAGCTAGAATTATATTTTAATGCTTACGAAGCGCATTTTTAAATGTTAGTTTTATTCACCACTGTTTCAATTATTTTAAAACCAACTGTAAGCATACATGTTATATACTTTCTTGAATCTTATAACATTACCTTCAAATTCACAAGCACCAACTTTCAGTAAATTCAACATGCAGCATATATAGAATGCACACAACTTATGATTCAAATGATACACACATTACATACAATAGCTACAGCATCAGTTCTTTCAATAAATGAATTTAGCAACTACAACTCTATCGCTAATGAGAAAACTTTCATAAACATCGTTCAATTAAATTTTATTACAGTAAAACCTGTATAAGAGACCTGTTTGCAATGATGACGATCGTAAATTAAACTTTTTGCTGTGTCCTTGTAATATATATATATATATATATATATATACAGTGACAGAGAAGAAAAACAGAGAATCACTTGTTTTACTGAGATCTGCTTAATTTCTGCTTAAAATATGGTTGGTCCATGTGAATGATGTAGGCTGGAAAGTTTGAGCTGGTAATATGGCCTCTATTGAATTAACAATAGATATCTTATGAGCAATATCGGTGACAATTCAGCGTCATTATGTTGGAGAAAAGATCGAGGCGTGCAGTCGAATTCACGGTCTCTACAGGGTGGTAAAAAATTGAAGTTCCAAAAGTGTATGCCACGTTGAAGAAATATTCAAAGATTTAGCACTTCAATTTTGTTGTCAAAGTCTAATTGTTGATACAGAACTCTTTTCTATCCCATTAACACATTTTGATGTTAGGATTTCGATAACAAATAATGGACGAACAAACTCTTAAGCAATGAATAAATAGACCTTTAAACTTACTAAAATTCCATAATGACCAACACATCCTCTGACGTCGCGCAGATTTGGTAGCAAATGAAAGACATGAAAAAAGTAGCCTCTGAGCTCTTACGGACTATTATGTCAATCGCGACATAGTAGTGCAATATTCCGAAAAAGCGCTTTGCAGCTAGAGCTCTGAATCAATCACAGAAGGCGCCAAATCTCTTTACAGGTGTTTCAAGAAATTTGATTCATTATGCATCTATTTTCGGCGGGAAAACTTCGAGCGTCTCTTTTTTGAGAATAAAAAAAAAAGGCTTACAGCTTACAAAAATATATTTTCGAAAATGGAATGATTTTGATAAGGGTAAGAAACAAAGAAACGAGGCGTATTAGCAATTAAAATTTAAGATAGGGAAAGTAAAGAACAAGTACACTGTTAAAAATTTTGCAGCATTCTGGCAGGTCATTCGACCGTTTTTTGAAAAAACGGTTTCATAACCATAATTTAACTATATTCTGACCATAAAATGGCCAATAATATGGTTAGAATAGTGTTAAAATTATGGTTGTGTAACCGTTTTCGGGAAAAACGGTCAAATGACCTGCCAGAATGCTGCAAATTTTTAACAGTGTAGTTTAAGGTGGAAAATAATAAATTAAATGCAGAAAAAAATTAAATGTCAAAATATTTTAAATGTAAATCGAAATCGAAACTAAAGAAAAAAATATGTAAGTAACCTGTATATTTTGAGCTGCCTTCTGCGCTGGCATCAGGTCTAAAACTGCACGTTAGTTTCTATATGTTAATGCTGTAAGTGTGTGTGTAGCATTTTCCACACTCCCTATATTGATCTGTGAAGCCAAGTAAAAAATACGGAGGCTGCATGTTCGATGAGATATTATAGATCGGGAGGCGTCTGCGCAGACCATCCCCCCCATCGAGCTGACAGATAAATTTCAGGATTAGACAGAACTCGATTAGTATATTAAAATGAAACTAGTCTCCTAAGTCATATCATTGTGGAAATAACGTGCAGACCCGATTTTTGTGATTGATAGGTAGGTTTATCATTGTGTTTTCCTGCAAGCAAACGTATGAAAACATGGAGAACTGGGAGCAGGAAAACACAATGTTAAACCCACCAGTCAACCACTAAAATCGGGTCTACAGGTGTTTTACACAAGTATATGACTTGGCAGACCAGTTGCATTTTAATATGCGAATCGAGTTTTAATTAATCCTGGAATTTCAGCTGTCAACTCGATTAAGTGATGGTTTCTACAGCCAACTCCCGGTTTGTTAGGAAATTCATGAATTCGGTAAAAAATAGCAGGCAATATTTTAACCCGCATTGGCCAGATTTATCAAACTTCATGACGAACACAATCTCAAGAGGTCTGAGCAAGATATGTGTAATCAACAGGAGTATTCTACAGGTATAGCGGATTGGAGATTCCCGAGGTGTTTCTCGTATAAACTAATCACTCAGAAATAGAACGAATCACGTTTATTATCAAACTAGTCGACACAAAATCTTCCAGAAAAATATATTTTCCGTACAACTGACTCATGACGAAAATCCATAAAAATATTATATATTCCATATAAATGAGCGAGTCACTCTTTTCTGAGAATTATTTAGAAAGATTAAAAAGACAGAAAAAGTAGCTCTTATTTTATGTGAAGTGCAAAAGAGTACAAGATTCGCATTATGGCAAAGCTCTTAACCAATAAAAAGGCGCTCCGTAAACTCCACTGGCGGAATGAGAAAACTGGTGTGATTCGGATATGGTTTTGGTGGGAAGAATACACCCCCCCCCCCCCAAAAAAAAAAAAGATTATTGATTAAATGGAAAGGTTTTGAATTCGAATGAATTAAGACGGGAAAGCAAAGTTACGATGCGTCAAGGCCAAGGAAAAATGGAAATGTGAAACGAAAGAAAAAGTTCTCTAAATTGAAAAATATTAAATTAAATGGTTGAAAATATAGAATAATTAAAATATGTTATATAAATATGGATTATTCCATGTGAAATCAACTAATGGACTGACGTTGACAACTCAGAAACTGGTAATGTTTTGCGGAGTTATCTCTAAAAAGGAAAAAAAAAAAAACGTGAATTAAATTTTTCGGAATTCCTATTTTTTTGAGATATTAAACTTGAAAAAATTGAATATTGTATGAAGTTTATCATGTCTTTACATCTTCAAATTCCAGTATCTCAAAAACTATTTAGAGTATAAAGATGCTGTTTATGAAATTTTATTTTGTTTTTATTGATCTTTAATGTTATGTGCTACAGGACTGTATAACTCAAAATTTAATTATTTAATTTCCTTCTGAAATTTTTTAGATTAATAAAAAATCATTTGAAATTTTTGAGTTTCTTGAGAAAATTCTATTTATTTTTACACTAATGGAGATCGCATGTACTTAATTTCATGATGGTGTGTCAGTGAAATTCATTTCTAATGATATAGTAATAAATGTTAACATGTGCTATAATGAAAATGCCATTTGAATCATACTTACTGCAAGTTATCTTTGAACATATATATATAAAAGAAACAAAGGAATGTTTTATGATAGTGTTTAATTATGTATATGCTTAAAATATCATAAAAAGTTTTCAAATATATAATTTTTACATCCTTCTGAGTCTGAATCCTCGTTTATCTACCCTCGGAAATCATATCATCATCATTAATCGCTCACATGATAAAATGATATTAAACAGTTAGACATTTAAATGATCACAATACCATAACTTAACACTTTCTTCACAATTTTTAAAAGTATTTAAACATTTATTTATTTTTAAAACTGTATATTATATATATATTTGCAGCCTATGATGGACTATTTATATGGTATTGCTGTCGCAGTCTACTATAGAAATTAATTAAATTAATTATAATTGCCTCTACAGAAATTTCTAAAAAAGTAAACAATGTTACTTGATGAAAGGATTATCTATTCCAATCGTTTACCTCTTTCAATCAATTGAAAATTCTTCACTTTACAGAACACAGATGTTCAAATTTCTTTTATATCGCCTTAATGAAAAAGGTAACGTTGATTTGAAGTTATTTTACCTTATTTTCATTTATTAAAGTGAACAGATACTAATAAATAAAAAATGTAAATTATAATTAATAAATGTTTTTCTTTTTTTAATAATAAGAGCAATTCTCCAATCGAAGATGGGGCAGAGATTTATTGAAGGAATCTGTTAGAATTGCAAAGGCACACTTCTTCTAGGATGAATGCAACAGAGAAAATGAAATCACATATATATATATATAAATAAATATATACCAATAAACTCTTTGTAAATGGTCTTGCGTCATCCATAATGTTGTATTGCAAAATGATTAAAAAGACATAAGTGTTATAAATTATTCTTTTGAAAAAGTAGCCCACATTTTAAATATAAAGAGCCCAACATATGTTTGAAATTTAAAAACAAAAAAAATCACCAACGGTGCAAAGAGATTTAAGCGAACCCCTCCCCCACTTTTTTATAGTTTTATTACTAAATGCTGAAACATACATCAAGTCATAATAATAAATGTATAGGTATGTATTATCATTATTACATGCAGACAATAAGAAAATAATTGTTACTACAAAATAATAGTGTACCTGTTTAACAGCGTAGTAATATAACACATGTCCTATCAGACCCGAACGGATTAAAAGAAAAATTATGATATTTTAAAACAAATGACTGCGAAAATATTTTTTAATTATTATTTAAAAAGTTCACACTTTACATATGCCTGTTGGTCCCCAAGCAGTTTTCATATACTGTACTATACTTGAAGGCGTTTGTAGCAAATTATGAATAACGATAGAATTTTACATAGCATTGACAGGCGATATAACTTCTTTTATTGGCTGGCATTTTAAGTTTATGGCTCGGGACACCATTTACCACCGAGTTGTTTTTTTTTTTTTTTTTTTTTTTTTTTTTTTTTTTTTTTTTTTTAATGAGGTACCATATTATTATGTAATTTAGGAAATAAAAATAATCTATCAAAAGCCATGTTTTGTTTGGATTCGCGAAGCACTATTTAATAAGATAAATATTTGAAAGTAACAATATTTTTTTATATTATTTTTGCATCTTTATTAAGCAAAAGCGTTATTTTATGCACTGTAAAAAAAATTCCGCAACGTTCCTGGGAAAAAATGGGCAGCTGAGTTGCCCATTATTTCCAAGAAACATTTCTTGAAAATGACTGGAACTTTACTGTATATGTTAAAAACTTTCTACAGAAATGCCAGTAAGTTTCCTGCGAAATACCAGGAACATTTCTGTTGACAGCAAAACATTACTGACATTTCACAGCATGCGGGATCCACAGTCGATTTTTACATTTCCAGTTGACAGTTTTCGCTTTATTATCATTATTTGTTAGAACGAAAAAATATTTTGAAATTGACATCAAAATTATTATTTATAATTTACACGAAAAAATAAATTTTCAGTTAAAATTCAATAAAGTAAATATATATATGATATATTGTTTCTGAACTTTGCTTAAAATATAAAAATATATAAATGTAAATAATAATTAGAAAAAAAATCTAGGCATAAAATATTTTGGATTTTCGTCAGTAATTATGTTATTTTACAAGTTAGATAAAATACATATAAATTTTCATGAAAAAAAAAAAACCTAAACGTAATTGTATATTTTTTCCGAAAATAAAAAAAATTAAAGTTTGCAGCAATTCAAAGTGTCAAATATATATCAAATTTAAATCAAATTGTAATAAAGTGTTAAAATATAAAATTAATTAAAAAAGAAAAAAAATGTCAAGAGGTAGCATCGAACTCGGGCCGTACGGGTGGCGTGCGAGCCTTCTGCGTCCACACCACGAAAGACACCTTGAGAGCTGCAAACTAATGGGTATTTGAAACGTATGCTACACCTCGGCATCTAATTTCTGAAAATCTAAGGCCCATTTGAAGAAATCCTTTCACAAGAATAATTAGAGATAAGAACTCTAAAACATACTTTAAATTAATCAATATCGGTGAGAATCATGTTTGATGGTCCCCTGGTTAATGGAGATCTAAATAATAGGTGTATTTTTTTTACATGGTCTGCTCGTTAAACATTCCACAGACAAGTACGAGAGATAATCTCTTAGCGATGTCACAGAGGTATTGTATTTTCATCTGAATTATCTTGACAATAGAGACGTAAAGGATTATGTCGTCTATTGATTTATTTGCATGCCATATTGATTTTTTTACATTCATTTAAGGAATTCGTTTTCGACACTCGCGCGCGAGCAACGGATTATAGCAAAAAAATAATAAATGGCGGCCGCAGCGTTTTGCTGTTTCCAACTTTTGTTCAGGAACGTTTCAGATAAGAAAACCAGAATTTCACAGGAAAGAGCTAAATTATTCTGAAAACCTGAGAAAAGGCGAAACGTTCCTGGATTTTACATGGAACGTTACCATTTTTTTTACAGTGTGTCTTGGCGCATTTTAATTTTAGAAATGTAAATTCAGCCAAATAACTTAGAATTTCCTCGGAATTTTTTAGTTATGGTATAAGACTGGAATAAATAAAAATATTATCGAAGCAAAATTTTACAAAATGTTTTTAAATTTTAAACTAAAAGCTCTTTTAAAGCTGTTTTTACATTTTCCAATAGCCTCTGGTGCTTTCTCAAATGGTTTGAATTAGGTATCTTTCCAATCTTTATAATTCACATCAAATAATCTTTTATAGCAATCTTAGAATAATATATTCAAAGAGAGCGTGAAGAAAGTTACTTTCTCGTACGGAAATTTTCTATTGAATGCTAAACCTTGAAGGGTTTTCACTCTCGACAAAGCTACGTACATTAAGCCAACTGATGTCTCTTTATCTCCAATATCTACAACTGCTTTATCTAATGTTAAACCTAGGGATTTATGAATTGTAACTGCAAAAGCTAACTGCAGAGGAAATTGTTTTCTTGAGAAAATTATACTTCCATTTTCCCAGAATTTAGTTATTGATGGAATCGGAACGCAGCCATTCTTATAAGTTGAATGACTGTAGTTTTCAAATTTAACCATGATTATTCGTGGTATCTGGTCCGGTGGCCCGTAATTTTCTTCATAAATAATATCTGCAATCTGCAACATAGCCTAAAGCCCCGTTTACGGCCCACAAATTAGAACGTAACATTACTTTAGACCCAATTCATAAAACTAAGAAATTGTTCAAGTCCGTTTGTCATTTCAGAATCGGCTAACTTTGATTTAGAATAATTGTAATGGAACTGATACATCCCATAAATTATTTTTAAACGGCAAACACATTAAAAATAATATTAATAATAATTACTTCTGAATAATAAATATGTTTCTTTTGGTTAAATTTTTAATCTTCGAATTCGAATAACACTTTATATAACGAATGTAACAATTAATTTTATTTGTTCACAATTCTTTTGTTGCCACTTTACAAAAAAAAAAAAAAACCCTAATATAATTCTTTTAGAATGCGTAAGTATCTTCTGCGTAAATGATTTCACATAATAAGAATAAATAGTGTATTTTAATTCTTAGCACTGAAAAATACTTTTATAATTGAATGTAAATAATTGAATTTTTACAAATTTTAATTCATTAAAAATATGCTATAATTTTCATTAAAAAGGGTATTTTAAAAATTTCATAAAAGAAATCGTGAAACTATTATATGATTAAAAGGAATGATCACTAAAAAATGCGCCATTTCCAACCAATCTCAATAAAGTATTCTATTAAAATGTATATTTTCCTCTCAAATAACATATATTTTTAATATAAGAAAGTTTAATGTTCTTTTATGGTTTGAAGTATAAATTCTGCAGTTATTGTCAATATTTAAATTATTTCATCTTCGAAAAATGCAGATATATATATGTTCCTTTCCTTATTTAAATAATTTTTTTTAAATGAGAAATTTTGATACAACGGTAATATTTTACGTACTTAATCATTCATGACTTAACTTATTTTTACTGACTCAATGATTTTTATTTACTGCAAGAAATATGCAGGTTTCATTATCGTTTACAAAAATAAATCGCATAATAGAAAAATATATTCAACAAAATAATAAAAAATGTTTGTTTTTTTTAAATCATTCGATAAGAAAATAATTTTGTCAATCTACAAATTATTTTATTCTATCAAATCCAAAAATTTTCGTTTCCTTAATTAAATTTAAAAATCAGTTTGGACGATATTTTGGCGGAATAATGAAAATATATTTTATTTATTTATTTAGTCATGATTCTATCGATAATTACTAACTCCATGATTTATTTTTCCTTTTGAAAATATATGTGTTTCATTTTTTATTTGTAAAAATGCGTCCGTAATGGAAAACACGTAAAATAAATTAATTAATATAATAAATTTTTTAAGGTTATTCTGAAAAAAAAAAAAAAAAAAAAAAAAAAAAAAAAAAAAAGTAATATTGTGCAAATCAACAGATCATAATTTATTTTTATATTTAATTTCAAGTCAAAATACCGAATAGTTTTTTATAAAGTGTACGACAAAATGTAATTTGTGTAGCCTAGTAGAGGATTCGCTTCGCTCATCCTAACAAAAGAAAATAGATTCTGTCTTATAAATTACACTTTATTAAAAATGCATAAAGCGCAAGAAAATAAAAATACTTAGAAGGGCGTTCTTAGAAAGCAATGCTTAAAAAAGAGAATAATACTGTTTAGAAAATTAATTTAGAACATTAGATTAAGAATAATAAAAGCGTGGGGCACCTTTGATGTTATGTATAAATAATTATTTATTACATTTATCACTAGATTTGCTGTACTTTTAATTTTTGAAAGTTATTTCATCAAAATTGACCGGTCAAGGGTATCATTAGTTATTACATTCTACTTTTCGATAAAATTGAATCAGGGGAGTGAATTTATCAAAACACATTTAAGAATTCTTGTAAAAATAGTTACTTTTTATCGAGTTTATGATGGCCCACACGTGTGCTAATGATCTTTCATGTTTCACCTAACATACAATTGAACTTAAATTTCTTATATTAAAATGTCTTATGTCGGTAAATAAGAAAAATATGAGAAATTGGCGCACAATTTATTATGTAATGTATTATATTTTTGACAGTGCAGTTTGATTATTAGTATTAAAAATCCCACGCTTTTATTAATCTGAAGAATTACCCTGTTTCCGGTAAGCTGTATTGCAAGTTAGATTTGCCCTAGTGGTCCAGTACTCTTTTGTGCTTTTTAACCAGAGTTTATTTCATAAAAAAGTGTTTTTGATTTTTTTTTTCATTTTAGTAAAATGTTAATCATATGGAAAATTATTTTTCATCAGATTATTTTTCTCATTCTTCCAAACATTTTATTATTATTTAAAATATTACGATGAAATACACTTTTAACTTAATACTAGAATGGCCGGAAATTTTACTCAAGTCATATAAAAATACTTTAAACAATTTTTAGTTCATACTATTTAACTTATTTCTGTGTGATAAGCATTTGACTTTTTTTTTTTTTTTTTTTTTTAATTTTTGGTTCGAATTGAGACATTTTTTTTATATCCTAGTTAATTTGATTTGCTATCACCTTTCCGGTGTTAAATAAAAATTTACATAATATTATTTACTGTAAAACAATGTTTCGACTATATTCAACCGCCTGTTCGCTTCCTTTTCATTTTCGCTAATGCATGATTGTTAAACTTTTTCTCAGTCAGTTTTACGCTATCTAGATACCAAAACGAAAGAGCTTCCTGCAAATCTGCTACAGAATTGAGCAAAAATTAAAAAATCTCAAAGGATAAAATTTACTATATAGGGGAAAAGTTCATAACAGAATTCCTTTTACAAATGCCTGAAAATCGCCGAAAAATGCGAAAATGCTTTAAAAATCGCAAAAAATTTCGCGCAAAATTAAAAAGTCCCACGGGACAAAATTTTCTATATTGGACTAAAAAAATTAAACCTGTACCTCTTACGGACATTAAACATATTTGCCGGAAAACTCGAAAAAAACCCAAATATCACATTAAAAATTCATAAAAAAATAATCGCAAATGACGAAATTTAGTATATTGGGATAAACGTATAAAACCAGGATCATTTGTTAAATATAAATATTCTCCGCAAAACTTAAAAAAATTCGCCAAAAATCGCACAAAAAATTCAAGAAAAATTCAAAAATAGCTTTTCAAATTGAGAATAAATGTTATTAAAAGAGAACAAAATTTACAGTGCTGCCGTTGAAGGTTGATTTGCATAAAAAATCAATTCAAAATAAATAAAAACTCAGTTTGAGGTGCATGACTTTAGATATAGATATTTTTCTGTCAAATATTGTAGCTCTGAGCGCAGACGTATCTTCAGAAAAAGGCGCACAGTCATACTAACCTTTATAAATTAGAAAATAATTACTGGATTTCTCAAAAGAAACTCTAACGGTTTTGATGAAGCTACGAATAAGGCTTTTTTGCATCGATAAATCAACTTCTCAGTGTGTAATTTGCATAGAAAATGTGCTAAAACAGCCAAAAATTTAAATGAACTATAAAAATATCGCAAATAGCAGGTATGCGAAATTAAACAATTTGTTATGCTATACATGTTCATGGAAAATACGAGGGTAAGTCAAAAATTATCCGCAATTTTGACATAACTCTTCTTACATTGTTCATACAGAAGTCTGTCCTCGTTTATTTTAATGTTATGATGAGGCTGGCATTGTTTTAAAAGTTTGATCGCAATTCTTCCATTTGTCTTCCTTTTGCTGCAGATAGATCATGCCCGCTCCATTAAAGGTTTACAACAAAGAGGAACAACGAGCAGTGATCCGTTTTTTGTGTGCCGGAAGTTGTATCAGGGGACGCAATCCATCGAAGACTTTCGGCACAATACGGGAACAGTGTCCTACCGCAACGGCGCGTCTACGAATGAAACGAAAAATAAAAAAAATGGTCGCACAAGTGGTACGCATGAAGGAGGAGCCGGAAACCATGTACGGCCACAAATGATGGCAGCATTGAGCGTGCACGTGACATGGTTCTGTTAGACAGACGAGTGACTATTGATGAAGTGGCACATCGGACTGCCACATGTTTGGTCCACTCAAAAAGCATTAACCCTCTGACTGATTATCCCGCGATTTCCACAGGCTCAGCCGAAAACCATCTTTTTTGTGGGTATCAGGAAGCTTGTGCAACAAGACCAAGTGCGTTTAAAAGCAAGAGGACTATATTAAAAAGTATGTTAATGTTAGTTTCCTAATAATAAAAGTTATAACTACATTGCGGATGATTTTTGACCTCCCCTCGTAGCTAAGATTCCATAACCAGATCCACGAGTAAGGTTGTCTTCAAACGAAAACGATACTAATAATAATATATAATTGAATCGGTGGTTATTGAAAGGAACCAAGTCCTAGTTCTGAAATATCCTAAGTCATGGACATAGTGGCTTTCAACACTTAATTCTTCAATTCCTCCCTCCGGAACGTGCATCGATAATACCCGGACCGAGTTCCTTTCTTCACGAAACGGCCAATAAAGATGAAAAAACATTCAAACCATCTTAAAATGAGAAAGGTGAAAATATGAATTATTTCCTTTCAAAAATGACAGATTTGATTGCGTAAGCGTTATGGTAAAAATATTAGATGTTCAATTGGCTTTAGAACCCAATTATCGAAAATTTCCCTATAACTTTCCCCATCAAAACACCTGCAGGAGTTTTTCCAGTTCTTTCGAGTGAAGTTCGGTCAACTAGGCACTATATAACAATAAAACTTTTTGTCAAATACGTACGTTTCGGTAATTCTTATTGTACGAACTTGTAAGATTTTTTTTTATTTCAAAGGTTTAATACATGTATATGATAATAAATATTTAAAAAAGTATTTAAAGTATTGTTGTGTACCTTAATAACACGTTGAAATTTTCCGGAGCATCATTTTTACGAAAGTTATAGTTTAGCAAAACAAAACAAAAAGTAAGCTGCAAAACAACAAGAAAACGGACAAACAAAGCTTTTTTGGAATCCGATGAAGTTAAAAATGGGACCACAAACAAATATATACCCCCTCCCTTCCCCTCCCCCCCCCAAAAAAAAAAATCGTGAAAATTAGAGTTTCCTTTCAACAGTAATCCGTAGAAGTATATAAAATAATCCTTACAAGTCGTACAAATCTTATTTGATGGATGCCGGTTAGTAAAGGATTTGAAGTATTGGATTTTTATTTACTTCTGGAGGATTGATTATAAAATAATGACTTTAGCCTGTCGCTCCTAATGTAAATACTCTTTTACTGTCTAGGAACTTATCCAATTTTCTCTGGCGTATATCCAACTAGATGTTTCGCATGCTGGGAAACTGTGTCTGTATCTACAGCAAAGTCTCTGAGTAACGGACACATCGGGACCGCAGAATACGAATATATTCGCTATTTGGAGGTAAAAGCGTACAAATATGTATTTGTATGGGATAAAAATGTATTCACTAAATATAAGTGTTCACTATTCGAGAGTGTCTTTTATGGAGGTTTTACTGTGTTATATTAAAATTTGTTTATGTTTTTGTATTTCACAACCACTCCTCTAAGTATAGAGAGCATTATGGGTTAAAAAAAAAACGCCAGTTTTTTTATGGGTAAGCAACCAAGAATGTTATAGCATTCAAAATTTTGAAATTTAGTTCCCGAGATAGTGTCTTTATTATTATTATTATTATTATTATTATTATTATTATTATTATTAGTGGCAGTAGTGTTTGTAATTTGTTATGAAATTTCTGTAATTTTTATAACTTAATTAATTTTTATTTAAAAAGTAAAGATAAAATAAAAAGAAAATAATTAGATATCCTCTGCTATCCAAATAAATGAACAAATAATTTTATTTTTGTTCTGCTTGTATAAATCAATTCAATGACAGGTAGATGTAGATTTTGTTTGTAGATTTTATTATACATGTTGACTAATTAATAACACATGACCGTAGTTTCAAGAGCATTTATTAGCAACTGCCATCCCCAGGAGGTGAGCAATAACAGAGAGAAAATATAAAATAAAACACCTTCTGAGTTGACTCTTATTAATTAATTATACGTGTGACCCAAGTTGGCTCTCTGTACTTCTGACCAAAACTTTTTATTTTCGTGTAAAATAAAATGTAATTAATTCATCAACGACACAGAATGATTTTCCAGTTATACGAATTTCATCTTATTAAAAAATATTTTAGGTATACATACCTCAATTTATCTTTTATAATGATTTTTATAACTATTTCTCTGATACACTAGAACTTTCTCAAAGAACATTCAAAAGCCTTCTGAGGTTTCAAACTAAAATATTTCTCTTACTGTTAAGTCTGCAGCTTTTAATAAACACGTGAAAAGCGTCTTCAAAGTTTAGTATTATAAGCAATGCTTCCTTTATAATTTTCACTCACGTCTTGAGCCAGTCATGACTGATAATTATAAACAGTGAAGTTTATGGCAATAAATAAAGAGTGTCTCATTTGAGCCGATGCAGCTCAAATCAATGAGCCATGTTGAAAATTTTCTAAGGAAGAAATGAGATTTTTGTAATAGAAATAGTTTCGGTCAGGCCGAATTCTCGGTATTATTTTCGCCGAAAATGTATTTTCGGCGAAACTCGGGTTATGCCCCGAAAACGAATTCTAAGTCAAATTTTCAGTCGATCTCTAATAAAAATATAAATGATCTTAAGTTATGATTAACTATAGTCTTAAGATATGAAATATCTGTTGCAAAGAGAATAAAACCACTATTCAAAGAAAAGGAACATCGGTTAACAGCAAAAGCAAAGTGTGGACGCCTTTATCACAGATATTAAAACCAATTCTGGATTCCCGACGATTAATCATATTTTACTCTCTTACACACATCAATACATGATAATAATCGTTTTTATTCCTCAAATTTTATCAGACACTCCTTCGCACATATACAACACGCAACAGAAAAAAAATTAAGAAAAGTTCTTATTCAAATTGCGATAGGGACAAAAGGAATGGAGTAAGAACCTTAAGCACTAAATGCAAGTTTAGCAATAAATCAGAATATTTATCTTGACAAATGCATTAAGAAACATTTAATTTCTTATATTAGAGAACATAAAATCATAAGACAAAACGCAACTTTTCACCTTGATTCAAATATCTACCCTATATATATAAAATCCTAATGAAACGAATTTATGAAACGGATTTCATGAAACGGCTGAAATGTAACGAATATATGAAACGATTCTATGAAACGACTGATTAAACAACTGATTATGTTTCACGGCGATTTCTCCTAAAATATGGAATACTTTGCGATGAAATTAACACCAAAAATCCGTATTAATCCGCAGATCTCAAAACTGGTATTAGAATTTTTAAATTCGAGTTAGTTTTCGAAATATTATTTTTTTCTAATTTTATATACTTTTCTCTAATGATGATAACTCAAATTTTAATTATAACAGATATTTTTTTTCATATTTTAGAAAAGGTTATTAATTTAAACTAATTTGGCGACCAGTTTGGCCTCCCTTAAATGTATGCTAAGAAGTGTATCATGTTACTTTTATTCATAATTCCATTTGTGTTTCATTATCATTTTATTTAACACAAAACTTTCATTTAAAACTGAAACATTTAAAATAAATGGCTTTCACTTCTTTCTTTTTTTAAAAAAACGAAAAGAAAAGAAAAATATTAGGCACAGATGTCATATACGCAACGCTGTACCTAATTGGTGCCAAAATGGCGTTATTTTGCCTGGCATGGTAACCTGGCTATTGTTGCTTATTTATTAATAAATGTTTATTTGAATTTATTTTCTTTTTATTTACAAAAAATGTTATAAAATGTTTTGTTCTATATTCATTAATTAAACTTTTTTTTTAATTTATAGTTATTTCATTTTAAAAATAGCAGAAAATAATTTAAAAATATATATGTAACTGGGATTCGAAACGAGGCTTTCGCCAAATTGTCGTAAAAAAAAAAAAAAAAAAAAAAAATGCACGCCAAACCTGGTGCCTATATGACAATACAACAAATCATGACATTTAATTTCAGCTTCAAAGCAATGTTTTAATGGTACTAGTCCTCCCGTCGACCAATTTCGCCAAATTATATAAATCGCCAAATCACTCGCCAATTTATACAAATTGACATATTTTTTTATTTTAAATAACGAAAGAACAAATAAATTAGTATAACATTAATAAATATACAAAAAAAAAACGTCGAAATAAAAATCACTTGATGGCGTAAACACGTGTAACTTCCTTAAAGTCAAGTGAATGTGACATTTAAGATCAACCATTATTGGCATTTAATCTTATAGTTTGGCGACAGATTTTAGATATAACAGGCAACAGATTGTGAATCAAACACGAAAACAACCATTTGATGTCTTAACAGCAACTGATTCTGCCTTAAAATTTTGCAATTAAAGGGAATTGAATGGAAACCCGTTTACAGGGAGATCGCTACAGGTTTTTTCAGTATAATTGAATCTTCTCTAATCTTTTTAAATGCGATCAGATTAGCGTGCTTTTAGATTCTGCAGTGTCTGAACGGGGGTTGGCGAGCGTAACTTGCAGGGGGCAGAGTCCCCTAGTAAAATATATAATGTGAATTTTTAAAAGTTCACTGTCTTACTTAAAAGGCGACAAAAATAATGAAAAAGATGTTACAAGTTAAAAATAGACATTTTATTTAAAACTTCTTAGTACTTTCAAGCTTTTCCAATCTCATCATCAGAGAATATTTTAATAACTAAATGTTGTTTATTTATAAAAATAAAACTCATCAACAGAGAATATTTTAATAACTAATAAACGTTTATTTATACAAATAAAGCTCATCAACCAGAGAATATTTTAATAACTATATGTAGTTCATTTATACAAATTAGACATTTAAAAAAATAAACAACATTTTAGTTATTAAAATATTCTCTGATGATGAGTTTGGAAAAGCTTGAAAGTACTAAAAAGTTTTAAATAAAATGTATATTTTTAACTTGTAATATTTTTTTCATTATTTTAGTCGCATTTAAGTAAGACGTTGAACTTTTTAAACTTCTTTACTTTATAAAGTTATATTAGAGAACATTTTCAAGGTAATTATATTTTTTGTTCCCTTTTGGTGAGTTCCCATTAAGCGAAAATAGTTGCAGATTATTTGGATCAAAAATCAATTAATTTTGTAAAAAAAATTGACAATCCATCTCATGGTCAAGAAGGGGGATTCATTGATGATTTATAGTCCATTTTAAAAGGAAATGTTTAACCAAATTCGTAGAAAGTGATGGATTTATAACCCTCTCAGATATGGACAGTAAACTACTTTCGAAACATTAAACAAGTAATAATTTTCAAGGACACAAAAACATTGATACTTAAATGAACTTATTTAGTAGCAGTAAATCAATTCGTAATCATCTCAGATATCATTAACTGATTTCAAAACAGGAAACCATTCAAGAATACAAACATTTGAACACGTAAATAAATACATTAAGTAATAATAAATCATTCCGTAATAAACAAACTTTTCTATTTTAGCTGAATTATCCTACTCAAGTTATACAATTACAAATAAATAATGATATTAATATGTGAAATATGTTTGTGAAATTTGTTCATATATCACACGCATGATGCAGCTGTGTGACGTCAACATCATCGTCATCAAATAGAACTCTAAATGACTCAAGAAAAACTTTTTTATTATTAAGTTAGTTGCTCTGTTTATCTCAATCAAAAGGGATGCAATATATTCAAATTGTTGCTGCAAAAAGCAGCGTTATGTAAAGTGTTAACCAAAATGTAAACTTAAAGTTATACTAATATAATTTCTTAAACCAAAGAAAAGGTGTCAAGAGTGGAATCATTTATAAATAAGATAAATATTAAACATCCACTGTTTTTGTACACTATAGGATTTTGTGCAATATGGATAACTCGTGCCCACCGCATTTAAAATGTGTGTCAAGCTACGATAAGAGGATTGCTGCCGCTGAAGAAAGATAAAGGTAAGAAATTACCTATATTATTATTATATTTAAATGTATTTTCATGGCCAGAAACAAAATAATAATTATTTATTTATCTAAGTATTAGCGCGCGTAACTTACTGTACAGAGCAGAGGCGGTTTTTTTGCCAACAGAAAGTAGAATGCATTAACCATCTCTTTAATAGAATTAGACATTATCTAAACCAAATTGCTGTAAAGCTTGTTCAGAGACTGACACACACATATGCACACACAAAACAAATTATTTTATTCGTAGAAATGGAGTTTTCGAACCGAGTTAAAGGGATTTATAGTTGGTATTGGTTTAATATTATAGTTCCATCTAATACTACAACTTCAACCTCAAATGTTCGCACCACAATAACTAGAACTTCTAACTGAAAACTCAACTAAAGCGTTTAAAATGCAAAAGAGATATCCAAATGATAATTTTAAAAAAGATAAACAGTGCACATATTGCAAATTGAGAAATCACACTTACAGAGAATGTTGGCATTTGAAAAATGGAAACAATCACCCAAATACACAAAAACAACAACAAACATACAAAAATAAACATTACTCATCATCGTTGTGTTATCAACAATCGGATAACCAGATAGGAAACTCTGACCGCGAATCAATAGACACGAAAAATTATAGAACGGAAACAAAACCAGATCAAAGCAGCGACGCAGCCTTTCTAATAGACAAAGCAGGAAAACAAACCTGGATTATTGATTCTGGTTCATCTTCACATATCCTAAACAATAAAGATGACTTTACTAAATTAAATGACACCGAAAAAACAACGGTCATATTTGCCAACGGCAAAACTCTAAACTCGCTAGGTACAGGACAAACTACATTCACGACAAAAACATCCGATGGAGGCATAAATAAAATTACGTTGAAAGAAGTGTTGTATGTACCGGAGCTAGAATCTAATTTAATTTCAGTTAGTAAAGCCACAAAGAATGGGTATAAATTATTATTTGATAAAGATCAATGCACGCTGTCTCGAAATGGGAAAATCTATTTGGAGGCAAAAATGAAAAATAACCTATACGAAGTTGAATTATTAGAAAATGCAGATAGAAATATAGTAAATATGGCACATGAATGTAAAAGTAAAGACTGCCTGGAACTTTGGCACAAACGCCTAGGGCATAGAAATTATAATCCCATAAAGGAAATGGTTATAAACTACTTAGCCTATGGCATAAAACTAAATAATTGCAAACATGGAACAACATGCGAAACGTGCATACAAACAAAAACAAGCGATGCTCCCTATCCCAAAACATTGTATAGAAACAAAACAGGTAGAGTACTCGATCTAGTGCACACGGACGTATGCACGGCGATAGGAACCCCCACAATAGGTGGTAAAACAATGTTTGTAACTTTCATTGACGACTACTCTAGATTTACTGTAATATACTTATTAAAACATAAAGATGAAGTACAGGATAAACTGATCGACTATATAGCTATGGTTCGAAACCAGTTCGGGATATATCCGAAAGCAATAAGATCGGATAACGGGGGAGAGTACATAAATAGAGGGATATAGGATTACCTAAGGAAAAGGGGCATTAAACATCAATTAACCGTGCCGTATTGTTCGAGCCAAAATGGCATTGCGGAGAGAAAAAATAGGTCGCTATTAGACATGACGAGAAGCCTACTGAGGGAAGCAGATCTGCCACAAAAATTTTGGGGATAAGCAATTAACACTGCGAATCATTTAGAGAATCGCTTACCAACAAGATCGACAAATAAAACCCCATTTGAGCTATGGTTTAATCGCAAACCGAATTTACACTATTTGCGAACATTCGGATGCAAAGCTTACGTATACGTGAATAAACAACATCGAGGAAAATTGGACGACAGGGCTCAGGAAGGGATTTTTGTAGGATACGATAACAACTCAAAAGGATATCGCGTATACACTAAAGAAAATAAAATTGTAATTGGCAGAACAGTGAAATTCATAGAAAATAGCAAAATTAACCTAAAAGAACGTAAAGAGACAGAAAACTCATATGAAGACAAAAATTACATTGAAACGGAGATAAACAACACAACCGAAGAACCAACCGCGTCCAAACAACCGACCAATGAACCAAGAAGATCCGAAAGATCGAACACGGGGGTACCACCAGACAGATATGCCTGTTATGTAAAAAATGATGATATGACAGAACCCACTAGTTAGAATGAAATACTGGAAATAAAAAATCCCAAAGAAAAGGAAAATTGGCTTAAAGCCACACAAGCGGAAATAAATTCGCTGAGAAAACACAACACATGCGAATTAGTGGATCCTCCACCTAACAAAAAGGTTATAGGTTGCAAATGGACATTCAAAAAGAAATTAGACAGTCACGGGAACACTCAAAAGTACAAAGCGCGTTTAGTAGCCAAAGGGTTTAGTCAAAAATATGGGGAAAACTATGACGAGACTTTCTCCCCAGTAGTGTCACAAACAACCGTCAGAACATTTTTGACAGCAGCCGCATATAAGAATTTGAACGTGAGACACGTAGATATCGACACAGCGTTTTTATACGGTGAATTAGAAGACGAAATTTATATGAAACAACCGGAGGGCTACATTGAGAAAAATTCAGAAAACAAAGTCTGTAAACTGAAAAAATCCATCTACGGACTCAAACAGGCAGCCAGAACCTGGAATAAAAAAATCGCACAATCTTTAAAAAATTTAAACTTTCAACAAAGCACCGTGGACACATGTCTATATACACGAAAAGAGAACAAAACTTCAACTTACGTAACAGTCTATGTTGACGACATTTTGGTAGGCGGTGAAAACGAATCTATTGAAAAAATAATAAAAGCTTTAAAGGAAGAATTTGAATTAATGGACCTTGGGGAAGTATCTCACTATTTAGGCATGGAAATAAACAAATCAGAAAATGGGTATATACTGAATCAAAGATTAAAAATAAAAGAACTCGCAAGAAAATTTAATTTAGAACACGCAAAACTTGTAAGCCTCCCATGGATGCCGGTTTTCACAAATTAGAAGACGAAGAAAATTTATTGCCTAACAATACGAAATTCAGACAATCGATAGGATCGTTGTTATATATAGGAACCACTACGCGTCCAGATATATCAGCCACTGTTAACAGACTCAGCAGAAGATGTGAAACTCCACGCCTAAAAGACTGGAACGGTGTGAAACGTGTAATAAGTTACCTGAACATTACAAAAACTTTAAATTTGACATTGAACACAAATAACGAACCAAAGTTAATCGAATTTTCTGACGCTGATTGGGCAGGGGACACAAGAACGTGAAAATCGACTACTGGAAACCTATTCATGTTGGGAAATAGTCCCATACAATGGTTTACCAAAAGGCAAAATTGCATTGCCTGTTTATCGGCAGAAGCTGAATTCGTTGCTGCAGCTAGTGCAGGACAGGAAATTGCCTGGATAATAAAGTTATTAGCAGACCTGGACTTAACACAAAATTTACCAGTAATACTGTTTGAAGACAACCAGAGCGTCATCAAGATGGTGGAGAACGAAAAATTCTCAAAGCGAACCAAACATATCGATGTTCGCTATCACGCGATAAAAGAGATGAAATAAGAAGGTATACTAGATCTTCGTTATTGTCCAACACAAGATATGATAGCGGATTGTTTGACCAAACCTCAATTCCTGAAACATCGAGAATCCATGCAACTATTACCGGATGCATCTGAGATGGTTAAGGAAGGGTGATGGATTTATAACCCTCTCAGATATGGACAGTAAACTACTTTCGAAACATTAAACAAGTAATAATTTTCAAGGACACAAAAACATTGATACTTAAATGAACTTATTTAGTAGCAGTAAATCAATTCGTAATCATCTCAGATATCATTAACTGATTTCAAAACAGGAAACCATTCAAGAATACAAACATTTGAACACGTAAATAAATACATTAAGTAATAATAAATCAGTCCGTAATAAACAAACTTTTCTATTTTAGTTGAATTATCCTACTCAAGTTATACAATTACAAATAAATAATGATATTAATATGTGAAATATGTTTGTGAAATTTGTTCATAGATCAACCACGCATGATGCAGCTGTGTGACGTCAACATCATCGTCATCAAATAGAACTCTAAATGACTCAAGAAAAACTTTTTTATTATTAAGTTAGTTGCTCTGTTTATCTCAATCAAAAGGGATGTAATATATTCAAATTGTTGCTGCAAAAAGCAGCGTTATGTAAAGTGTTAACCAAAATGTAAACTTAAAGTTATACTAATATAATTTCTTAAACCAAAGAAAAGGTGTCAAGAGTGGAATCATTTATAAATAAGATAAATATTAAACATCCACTGTTTTTGTACACTATAGGATTTTGTGCAATATGGATAACTCGTGCCCACCGCATTTAAAATGTGTGTCAAGCTGCGATATATTGCTGCTTCTGAAGAAAGATAAAGGTAAGAAATTACCTATATTATTATTATATTTAAATGTATTTTCATGGCCAGAAACAAAATAATATTTATTTATTTATCTAAGTATTAGCGCGCGTAAGTTACTGTACAGAGCAGAGGCGGCTTTTTTGCCAACAGAAAGTAGAATGCATTAACCATCTGTTTAATAGAATTAGACATTATCTAAACCAAATCGCTGCAAAGCTTGTTCAGAGACTGACACACACATATGCACACACAAAACAAATTATTTTATTCGTAGAAATGGAGTTTTTGAACCGAGTTAAAGGGATTTATAGTTGGTATTGGTTTAATATTATAGTTCCATCTAATACTACAAATTCAACCTCAAATGTTCGCACCACAATAACTAGAACTTCTAGTCCAGTCAAATTTCAACCTTGGAAGGAAAGACAGCAAGCTGAAAATTTTGCAAATATATTTCTTTTGACACTTTAAAAGCTAGCTGAAAAGTCTCATAAAATCCCGTGTCCGCGTCTCCAGATATTCAAAGTCAAAAGTCATTCTCTACTTGAATGTTGTAATTTTTTTTTTTTTTTTTTTTAAGAAAATGCATAGTTTATGAGAAATTGAGGATGGGCGAGAGTATTTCTCTCATTTTGGCCGGAAGGTCAAAAAGATGCCTCTCATCTTCAGCGGGCTCTTGCGCCAAAACTCTTTGCCAGAAAATTAATGTTAATATATATTTTATAGGAAATTTTGTCTACTTTAATTTTGTAACTGGGTGTTATTCAATAAAAAGCACAGTTTTCTAAATATGAGAGAAAAACTGATTTTCGTGACCTTTGACCTTGAAAATCTGGAGATGAGGACACGAGATTGTATGATACTTTTTAGCTCACTTTTATAGAATATCAAAACAAAGATATTTGCTAATTTTCTGGTTTCTGTCTTTCATTCTGAGGTTTTCCCTGTTTTTCGCCTTATTTGTCTGGACTACTCTATGATTAGAGATAATTGAACTTTCACTTCTCAAATAGTTGTGTTCGAGATCCGTGAAACGCATTGAATTCGTAATCGCATCAGTGTTTTACTCGCTATTTACCACATTTTCTACAGCATAGTTTTTAATTATGTTTTTCATAGCAGTATTTTACTCACTATTTCCTACATTTTTGACAGCATAATTTTAATTATGTGTTGATTATTGGAAACTTATGTTTACGCAAATTAATACGAGACTTTTGTAAATAGTTGTTAGTATATGTTTTTCGAAATTTAAACTGGTCATTATTCAGAGCATTATTCGCAATGTCGCACAGTCACGAATAATTATAATTTGTTGCAAATTTTCTGTGAAAAACAAATCCAAATATTGCTGTATGGTGTATAAAAATTTATGCATAATTAAAATTTACACACATATTAAAAATTTTAAAATCGACGACGTCTTCGACCAGCATCAGGATTACGATGTTAAACTGCATTAATTTCTGAAAGACCATGGTCCACTCTCTTGAACTGAATGGGCAGTATTCTCATGACGTCAGAGTGGGTAAAATGGCGGCGTGATCATTTGTTTAAGCTTTGCATTCACGAATGTTTTTTCGCTATATCTTTTAGTTACGCTATATTATTGTGATACTTGTGAGCTCAGAAAACGAATTAATGAATGCAAAAGCATATTCTTTCATTATTTAATTATTAAATAATGAAAATTTTAATAAAATATTGATTTGCAAATCTTAGAAGGAACTTTTTCTATATAATTAAAATTAACATTGAAATCGTGAAATAAAAGCCTATTTAAGTAAAATAATTTTAATTTACATAATTTATAAACAAACCTCAAGTTAAACATTTGACATTTCACTCCTTTTTCTAGACATTGGCTATAACCGAATTTATTTTACGTGTATAACAGTGCTTTTTACAGTTAAACATCAATATTTTAGCACGAAAATTACACAGTCGTCGGAAACATATCGCCCCCCTACTGTTTCCCGTTGTAATTATTTCGAACCTTTTTACATCCAAATATGAGTCTTTTCGGTTTTTTAAACCGATTTTTCACACAGTCAGCGGGCACGTGTTTCAAACAAAATCTAGTTAAAGGTATAAAATCAGACAAATTTCAGGTTCATTTAAGAATATTATCACGGGCTCGGGCAGCGCTGGGCGGGTCAGCTAGTAAATAAATAAACAAGAAAAACAACAGATGCAGTGGCTTCTAAAAGTGTTCGTACACTTACGAATTTTAATGAAATAGTGCTCTATCAATCAATTAAAATTAATATTTCAGAATACGATCTGTAACTTATTCTTAACAAGACTACATAAAATATTTTAAAAACATAGTAAAACTTTATTTTGAATACTAGAGGGCTCTGCCCACTAGTATTCAATGAATCCTAGTATCACCGCAGAATCTAAAAGCACGTTAATTTGATCGGTTTAAAAAAGATTAGAGAAGATTGAATTATGATGAAAAAAACCTATACCGATCTCCCTGTAAAGAGGTTTCCATTCAATTCCCTTTGAATGCGAAAATTTAAGGCCGAATCAGTTGCTGTTAAGACATCCGATGGTTGTTTTCGTGTTTGATTAAAGAAGATAAGTTAAACATTTGAAAAGAAGCTAAAATAAAATGAATTAAGTAAACAGAGTCCTTGCCTCCAGGTATTTTTTAACAGCATTATAAAACGATTGACATAATACAATTTACTAAAATTACTAAAATTTATTGCTTTAACCCCTTTAAGGGTGGTGGTTCATTTTTGGACCACTTAATATTAATTCTTAAATGCCACATTGGCACCAGAATATTGGAATGAAAATTTTCCCTTTATTAAGTAAGGTGAAAAAAAGCAGTTTCGTATTTCGAAATTTGTTTGTAAATTCTGATGCCATTCATTGATTTCAAAATTTTACAAATAGAAATACCTTGTTTCTGAAAGAGTTAAACGTATATTAATGTATTTATTATTTCAAAATGTCCTTTCTCTTTTAATATTCACGTATAAATAGAATTTTCAAGGCATAATTTTCAATATTTTCCTGCTTTTAACACGTACTCATTTAATAGTAATTTTAAAGTTGTTTTCTGTTTTTAATAGTCACGTGTAAATAATTTTTTAATCGTTAGGAAATGTTATTCTTTGCGCGGTTTTTAGAATTGAAAACAATCTCTATAATAATAGCCTGAGTGATGTGACTATTATCAACAGTTCCGAGCGGATTCCTTCGCTTTTTATATTCCAGGCAGCCATTTTGGTACTTTAATGTTAGCCAGCCGCAGGTGGTAAGTCGCCAAATATTATTCTATCGCCATCATTTCACCTATATTACAATAATCCAAATCCTGTAACTGTCAAAAACATTACGGGCTGATCCCTTCGCTTTTTGTATTCCAGGCGGCCAATTTGGTACTTTAATGTTAGCCAGCCACAGGCGATGAGTCGCCAAAAATTATTCTATCGCCATCATTTCACTTATATTATAATAGTTCAAATCATGTAACTGCCATAAACAATTACGGACTGATCCCTTCGCTTTTCATAAGGTTTCCATTTTGATTAAAGGATCAAAGTTTTTTTTCGAATAAAACTGCATAAAAGTTGCCGTGATCGCAAAGAATTCTTGGTCCTTTTATGTTAGCCGGGTGCAAATCGACCCAATAGCTTTTTTTTTAAATTAACTCGCCAGTTAGCATTTTTTTATTTTTCGAGTGGTAAATTAAAACGGTACTACTTGGTTATCCCATCGACCAAAAATCTATCGCCAGACTATAAGATTAAATGCCAAAAATGGTTGATCGAAAATGTCACATTCACATGACTGTAAGAAAGTTACACGTGTTTACGCCATCAAGTGATTTTTATTTCGACGTTTTATTTGTATTTTTATTAATGTTATACTAATTTATTTGTTCTTTCGTTATTTAAAATAAAAATTACGTCAATTTGTGTAATTTGGTGAGTGGTTTGGCGATATATATAATTTGGCGAAATCGGTCGACGGGATAACTAAGTAGCACCATTAAAACATTACTTTGAATTTGAAACTAAATGTTATGATTTGTTGCATTACTTAATCGGGTATGGCGTGATTTTTTTTTTTTTTACGACAATTTGATGAAAACCTCGTTTTCGAATACCAGTTACATATGTATTTTTAAATTATTTTCTATTATTTTTAAAATGAAATAACAATAAATAAAAAAATAATTAATAGCTATAGAACAAAACAATTTATAATATTTTTTTAAATAAAAAGAAAATAAATGTAAATAAACATTTATTAATAAATAAGTAACAACAGCCGGGTTATCATGTAAGGCAAAATAACGCCATTTTGGGACCAATTAGGTACCCCAGTGCGTATATGACATATTTGCCTAATATTTTTTCTTTTCGTTTTGTTTAAAAAAAAGAAAGAAGTGAAAGTCATTAATTTTAAATGTTTCAGTTTTAAATGAAAGTTTTGTATTAAAAAAAAATGATAACGAAAAAAAAAAAAAAAGAAAAAAGAAAAAAAAAGAAACGAAAAGCTCTTAGCATAGATTTAAGAAAGGTCAAACTGGTCGCCAAATTAGTTTGAAATAATAACCTTTTCTGAAATATGTAAAAAAAATATCTGTTATGATTAAAATTTGAGTTGCCGTCATTAGCATCAAATGTTTAAAGAAAAAAAAAAACAATATTCCAAAAACTAATTCGAATTTAAAAATTCTAATACCAGTTTTGAGATCTGTGGATCAATACGGGTTTTTCGTGTTAATTTCATCGCAAAGTATTCCATATTTTAGGGGAAATCGCCGCGAAATATAATCAGTTGTTTAATCAGTCGTTTCAAAGAATCGTTTCATAAATGCGTTTATTTCAGCCGTTTCATAAATTCGTTTCATTAGGATTTTATATATATAGGGTAGATATAAATAATCAAAAAATAACAAAAAAGTTACCTCATAAAAGTATTCGTACACTTTTAAAAAATCTCTAATTATTAGTAAATATTGTAATCTTTCGTTAAATTAGTACTTAGTAGGATATCTTTTATCATCCACAACAGCTTTTACATGTCTGGGAATAGATTTCACTAGTTTTTTTTTTCTTGCTTTCTTTCTTTCTTTTTTTTTTTTTTTTTTGTAATTTCTGCATGAATGTTCATCCGCTCGTCAATCATTACAGTTTTTAGTTTGCTTTTCGTTTTAATGTCGTTTCTCCGTACTCTGACCTCCAGTTCTCTGCAAATATGTTCTATTGGTTTTTAATCTGGTGATTGAGGTGGTGTTTTCAGAACTTGTGGGCAGCTATAAAGTCACCAGAGGCGATTGTTGAGAGCCGTGTGCTTAGGATCTTGATTATCTATTATCTTGATTTAAAAAAAAAAAATAAATAAAATAAAAAAAAAAAGTTGTTTCGAATACACAAATTTTAGGCCGATAATTTTAAATTGTCTTTTAAAACATTTAAATAAAGAGCATTCATTATGCCATCAATAAATATCCAATTGCCTAATCCTGATGCTGCCATTCACCCCACACACACGGACACTTCCACCGCCATGCTTAACTTTTCCAACTAAGTTCTTGAGATTAAGTTCTTCATTTTTTCTTTTCCACTTAATTATACGCCCATCGGAACTAAAAACGTTAATTTAGCTTTCATCGGCAAATAAGACATTATTCTAATACGATTCAAGTTTATTTATCACTGATTTTGCGAATGAAAGTCTAAACTATCTGATTTTCGCAATGAATTTTTTTTTTCTTTTACGGGCAGAACACCCATTTAATCCAAATGATGTCAGCACTCGTCGAACAGTTTCAGATTAAATTTAACAGAAAATGTTTCCTTAAATTCTGTAGCAACTTTTATAGTACTTAATCGTGGATTTGTCACAATTTTTCTAATTATAAATCTTTAACACATTGTCTAAACTTGAACGGGCGACCTTTTCTTATCTTGTTTCAGATCTGATTTTCTTCTTTAAAGCGGTTTATCACATACTACACCATAGAATGGGATAAGTTAACTAATTTAGAAATATTCCGAACTGATTTACCGCTACAACGATGAAATATAATCAATTTTTGAATGCTTTTAGTTGTTTCTCTACCACTACGAGCCATTTTAAATAATAAAAAGTCCTTCCGGCCAGTGCCGGGAGGAAGAGGTAGCTTTCATAATCCTTATTTAAAAAAAGCCAACTTATATCATGCAAACACACGAAGCTCAATTTAGTGGAAACCGAATATAGGAGATTCAATACTAATTTTTATCAATATAATGAATGAGAATTTCGCGAAATTAGTCAGCTTTATCCAAGCTGCTTTTCTTTAAAGTAACTTATATTTGTTTGCCAAATTCGGCAATTTCTTAAAGTGCCTGTCATTTTAAGACAACGTGGTGGATGAGGCTAAGCAGTGAACTTGGTCGAGACCTTGGTAATTGCTGTGCACATGCTCACTCACATCGGAATCGGTTAATATATAGGAGTGCTGTCGCATGCAAAAAATCAGATTTTTCAAAATGTCACCCACAATAGAAATTGAAACTGCTATATCTGAGCCATTTTTTAAGGTAAAGACAAACAAAAAATGCTCCTGAATCCTTATATCAAGATCAAATACTTAAGAAAGAAACCTTTTTCAATTTCTAATTTTTTTGCACGTCACTTTAAATATATATATATATTTTTTAATTTAATGGCCGCCATTTTGAAACAAGATGGCTGATGAATCTGGCCAGCGAACTTGGTCGAGGTGTTGATGTATACTATCCACATGCCTTCTTACATCGAAATAGGCGAATACGTGTGTTATCGCGTGACAAATACAAGATCGTTTCAAAATGTTAGCCATGCTAGAAATTCAAAGTGCTATAAATCAACCATTTTTTAAGATATCAACAAAAGAACAAATTTTCAGAAACAAAAACTGCTCCGGAATCTTTGTATCAAGGCCAAACACATAAAAAAAAACCTTTTTCATTTTCCAATATTTTAATACCTCATTTTAAATTTTTAATTTTAAATTAATTTTTTTTTAATGGCAACCCTTTTGAAACAAGATCGCGAATGAAGCTGGACAACGAACTCGGTCGAGACATTGGTATGTACTATGTACAGACCAAGTTACATCCAAATAGGTTCATAAATACGCCTGTTATCGCGTGACAAAAAATCAGGTCGTTTTAAAATGTCAGCCACAAGAGAAATTCAAAATGCTATTACTCAGCCATTTTTTTTAGATATAGACGAAAGAAAAACTGTTCCGGAATCTTTGTATTAAGGTCAAACACATACAAAAAAAATCTTTTTCATTTTCCAATTTTTTGGTATCTCATTTAAATATTTTTATTTTTTAGTTTTTTTAAATAGCCGCCATTTTGAAACAAGATGGCGGATGAAGTTGGCCAACGAACTCGGTCGAGATATTTGTATGTACTATGTACACACCAAGGTACATCCAAGTCGGTTTATAAATACGCCCGTTATTACGTGAGAAAAATCAGGACGTTTCAAAATGTCAGCCACGCTAGAAATTCAAAATGCTATAACTCAGCCATTTCTTAAGATATAGACGAAACAAAAACTGCTCCCGAATCTTTTTATCAAGGTCAAATACATAAGAAAAAAATATTTTTTCAATTTTCAATTTTTGGTACCACATTTCAAATTAAAATTTTTCTTAAAAATTTAAATGGCCGCCATTTTTAAACAAGATGGCGGGTGAAGCTGGCCAACTAACCCGGTCGAGACATTGGCATGTACTATGTATAAACGAAGTTACATCCAAATCGGTTCATAAATACGCCTTTTATCGCGTGACAAAATTCAGGACGTTTCAAAATGTCAGCCACGCTAGAAATTCAAAATGCTATAACTCAGCCATTTTTTAAGATATAGACGAAACAAAAACTGCTCCGAAATCTTTGTATAAAGGTCAAATACATAAGAAAAAAATATTTTTCCATTTTCAATTTTTTGGTACCACATTTCAAATTTTAAATTTTTAAATTTTTTTTAAATGGCCGCCATTTTGAAACAAAATGGCGGATGAAGCTGGCCAACGAACTCGGTCGAGAGATTGGTATGTACTATGTACACACCGAATTACATCCAATTCGGTTCATAAATACGCCTTTTATCGCGTGACAAAATTCAGGACGTTTCAAAATGTCAGCCACGCTAGAAATTCAAAATGCTATAACTCAGCCATTTTTTAAGATATAGACAAAACAAAAACTGCTCCGGAATCTTTGTATAAAGGTCAAATACATAAGAAAAAAATATTTTTCCATTTTTAATTTTTTGGTACCAAATTTCAAGTTTTAAATTTTTTTAAAATTTTTAAATGGTCGCCATTTTGAAACAAAACGGCGGATGAAGCTGGTCAACGAACTCGGTCGAGACATTGGTATGTACTATGTACACACCGAATTACATCGAAATCGGTTCATAATTACGGGAGTTACAGTGTGACATAGGTCAGATATATATATATATACATATATATATATATATATATATCAATTTTGAACGGAGGGTGGTTTCGGGGTCTGGGGGTCATGATCGATGAAAATATACCAAAATTTTTTGAAATCGCTTTCCTCCGAACGGCTGCAATAGGTAGCTTTTTTGTAAAGAAAGCTACCTAATAGAATATTGCGAAGAAAGCAAGCAAGAATTAAAGACTTCAAATGTCACCACGATACAAAAATAAAAATAAAGCGACACACGTTATGTTAATTATGAATTTATCCGAAAATATTTCTGAGTAAGAAGACTTTTGTGGCGTGTTCTTTCTATACCTCGTTCCGTTTTTTTATTTTTACATAAAAAGAAAATCACTCAATATTTGAATAAAATGTCGGATATTATTTAAAATAATACAGAGATGATGTGGAACAATATTGGACTTATATTCGAATTCAATTACAGGCTACTTCCTTTTTACTAAAATTTTTCTTAGTGTGCGAACACTTTTGGGAGTCTCTGTAGATAGTTAAAAATATCATTAAAGCTCTATGATCTGCTCCTCGTCTTACTACGTCTGTATGTAGCACCTAGTACCGAAGGGGATTTTATGTAATGCTAGCTACTGTAAAAGTACATCTGGAACAGCCCCCTATATGTAATTTTTAACTAAATATGTTCCGTGGTGAAAATCGATTGAATCAAATTTTAGGTCTGAAATGTTAGGTAGCTCATATAAGTGAGGATGAAAAAAATTTTGTTTTTAAAGTCAATTTCTACTTAGGTCATCAAAGAAAATGTTAATATAATCCCTTAAGCTATTATTAGTTCTTATTGCATTAAAATATCTCAATTTGTTGATTTTCTATAAGCAAGTTAGTTTACAATGGAAGTCTATTTGAATGGAATTTGACGAAATATTAGAGATATTGCTAACTTGGCGTCACTTTTGGAAAGGAATTTTGGTCGCCAAGTTGGCGACAAACTTGGCGGTATTTGGCGACAGAACAACCCCCCCCCCTATGGTAACTCCCTTATAGGTATGGAGATGCATTAAATGCTGTTCAATAACCAATGGCCACCATTTTCTTTCCCATATAAAACTAAAATTAATTAATTAAAATTTAATTAATGACTATATATATCAAATATGTATTAATTAATTAAAATTTAATTAATACATATTTGAAAAATCTGTATTAACATAAATTGTCATCCAGTACAAGTTAAAAAAAAAATTTATTTCAACTTGATAGGATGGATAATAAGTATTTTATTAACGATTGAAAATTTGAACAAAGTATATAAATAAATAAATATAGAGAGAGTGTGAATAGTAGGAATTGAAAAAGAGTATCCATATTGACGTCAAATGTCTCTCGTTTGATTAATAATAACCGCAGACGATTTTGGTCTAAAATTTAAACATAGAAGGTATGCTATCCCACTTGATGTATTCCAACATGCGATGAAAAAATGAACCCGGTGCTAAGTAATTTCCGACTATTAACTAAGTGTACAAGTTTTCTTACTGTCAAATGAATAAACGTGTCAAATGTGTCACGTTTTGCCCTGCTTTGCCAAATTCACTGAGAAAGCTGCCAAAATCACAGCCTGAAGTTAAAGTCACAGTGGTGTAAGTCACTCATTTTGAAAATCGGCACTATCTGCATAGAGTCTATCTAGACATATCAAACTAATAATTGAGAGAAGAGTAAAAGCAGACGTTTTTACACTCTATTATTTAACTGGAAAAAGTTGGGATTTTCTTGTCAATTTTTCGCTCCCTTCCTAATGTGTTAGAATTATAAAATTATGTGCACTCAACTAATTCAGACATGTTTCCGATTATAATAAAGCATTTTAATGTTTTTAGAACATCATTATGAATTAATTTAAAAGGATTCTTTACCGGTTAGACGGCCACAGGAGCTAAATCGCCAAATAATCTTTGAGTTACAATTTTTTACTTGTTGGAAAAAAGTGTGGATTTAGATAAGTTTAAAAAGGACGAGTTACAAAAACAATTTATAATTATGCGCCAAACTACTCTCGCCAAAATGTGCCAACTAGCCGTTAAACAACAACAACGAAATATTTTAAATACTAAAAGTTTAAAAAACAAGTAAAAAATAAAGAGTAATATATTTAAAAAAATACTTTTTTAATCACTTAACAGTTTGATAATAATAAAATTACAAATGAAAGCGGTTTTTTTTTTTTTTTTTTTTTTTTTTTTTTTTTTTTTTTTTTTTTTTTTAAATTAAGCATTTGAAAAAGGACAAACATGTCCGTGCGTAACGCTGACATCATTTTGCAAATGACTATGACATTTCTGTTTTAAAATTTTTGCTACTGCAATTTTTTCAATTTCTAAAAATCACACATTTTCCGTTTTTACACCGTCATACAGAAAAAAATGTACTTTCAAACGCAATTTGTTTGAAAACTGTATCTTAACTGACGGATTTATAATGTCTTTTAAAATAATTTTCAAGATTGAATTTTTAATCTATCTCTATTGCGTACAGTCTCCATTAGGAAATAACCCATCTGAACTTAAAAATATAAATAGTTCAGTATTTGTCTCTGGCTAATATTTCATAACGAAATTAAAATTTCACCAATCTATTATATTAAAAAATGACTGTCCGTTTGTATTTCACAGCGATCAAATTAACGCCAGTTATCCGCATGGATCCTAGGATGTCCACCATCGTCTTAGAATTTTAAAATTTGAATTAGTTTTCCAGATATTATTTTTTTTCGTAATTTTTAATGACATTTCTGTAATGATGGCAACTAAATTTCATCATTGTTGTGGTTGACAGGGAGAAAAGGAAAAACAATAGGAATTATCAGATTTCCTTGTTTGACATAATTTTCGAATTGAAATTAACTTTTATTTGAATAGATAGTGAAAATAATATTGTTTTTTTAAATGTATTTTACAAGAAAATTTCAAGAAATACAAACTTAGTTTCACATATTCAAGCTTCAAGAATCAGTTTATCTTAGAAAACAAAAAATCGACTGCCCGCAGGAATATTGAGATAAATTCAATTGAGAAACAAGAAAAAAAAATTCATCGTAGTTTTTTTAAATTTAAATAAAGTACAAAAGAATATTTTCGACTAATTCCTTAAGACGACGATTAAAAGTTTTCAGAGAAGGACGTTAAAAAAATGTTTTAGCGAGATAAAATATATTTCTGTAAGCATTTATTTTAAATCATAAATATAAAATGCTTTTGAATAAATTCCGCAAAACAAAATCATTTTTGTGTAGTTTCACCCAAATGAGGAGACCCATTTCTGCATCTCCGAAATAAGAAGCCAAATCTTCGAAGATCAAAAAACTTTCGGCAAATAAAACTATAGAATATGTACATTTTTATTGGGAAAGATTTTGATTTAAATTTTAAGTATAATTTATTATTTTAAATAATGTATTTAATAAAATTAATACCGTAATTGCCTTCTAAATTTACAATAAAGTTAGATTTCATTTTTCACAAAAGAATCAAATGATCTCATGCAATTCCAAAACAACACATCGAGCTGATACTCAATTACTTAAATTAAAAACATATTTTCTTTGTAATGCGAAAATGGCATCAATAAAGATTAATAATAATAAAGTTAAATAATTTCGTAAATATAATAAATTTATAAAACATAATAAAGTTAAATAATTTCGTAAAACAATATTCTTGAGACTTCACAGTAAATACAAATATGAAATTTTATTGGCTTATGATAAAAATAAAGTACACGTGTTTAAAAATTTCTACCGAAATTTAACGTACAAATTAAAAAAATGCGCCCAAAAGGCCACGTGCCTGAAAGTTTTCACTTTTTCCCTTCTTTCTGCAGCAATGGAAGTAGCCCAATTCACACCATTTTGAGGAAACGTCTTTAAAAATTTTTTAATTAAAAATAAAGTATAGTAAATATAAATGTAATTTTTTTATAAACATGCTTTCATTAAAGGTCAGAAAAATGTAGAAAATATATATGTTTTTTAATGCATTAAAAAGTAGAAAAGTCTTGAAAAAAACCTTAAATGCACGGAGTTTAAATTAAATTGTGGTGAGCTTGATTAAGGAAGTATAATGGATTTAAATAGGCATTTATTTTGCCAAATTAGCCAGCTCTCGACAAGTTGGCTTCATATATGGCAACTTATTTTTATCGCCAAACTTGGCTAAATGTCGCCAAGTTGGCTCTATTGTGGTAACCCTGTCATTAGTACTTTTCAACAAATAGTCATTGTCAAAAGCTGATGCTGATTTCTCCATAGAAAATCAAACGTAACCGTTAAGTAGATCCGCCCCCTCCGCCCCCCTTTAGAGATAGAAAATTTAAAAAATCAATGTCCAATTCATGTATTGTCCTCGGAAATACATACAAATTCCAAATTTCAAAGCTCTATGTCAACAGGAAGTGGAAGATAAATGAGTCACAATATTTGACTGCCACACGCAAACATAATTGTAAGTTAAAAGAAAGCGTGTAAAAATTGGAATATTTTAAAAATAACTAGTACGTTCACATGTACAGATTTCATTTAAAAAATATAATTAGCAAAATTAGTTCAGAAGAAAGCTCAGGATAGATGACTAAAAAACTACCCTTATGTTTTAAATGTATACATGATTATACGTTGAGAAAACAATTTAGAAATCCTAATACATAGTTTAATTAATGCTTTTTTTTAGGTGCGTTCGTAATTATATAAATACGTAGCACCTATAGTCGTCGTTCAGTCCGTCCGTCTGTCCGCATGTAACAGAGCAAAAACTACCCAACCGAATGGTCTGAAATTTCAAATATATGATTGTTGCAAAATTTTGTCGAGCCATTTCAAATTTTATGAAAATCGGATGTATAGTTTAATTACAGGGACAGTCAAAAGTTTTTCTTTACATTACGGCCAATGGGAAAAATTATTGCAAGTGCATTTTAATGATATTACAGCCTTCCGAATGATCTGAAATTTTAAAGATATAACTGTTGCAAAATTTTGTCGAGCCCTTTCAAATTTTAGGAAAATCGGATGTATAGTTTAATTACAGAGACAGTCAAAAGTTTTTCTTTACATTACGGCCAATGGGAAAAATTATTGCAAGTGCATTTTAATGATATGAAAGCCTTCCGAATGATCTGAAATTTTAAAGATATAACTGTTGCAAAATTTTGTCGAGCCCTTTCAAATTTTAGAAAAATCGGATGTATAGTTTAATTACAGGGACAGTCAAAAGTTTTTCTTTACATTACGGCCAATGGGAAAAATTATTGCAAGTGCATTTTAATGATATTAGAGCCTTCCGAATGGTCTGAAATTTTAAAGATATAATTGTTGCAAAATTTTGTCGAGCTATTTCAAATTTTAGGAAAATCGGATGTATAGTTTAATTACAGGGACAGTCAAAAGTGTTCCGTTACATTACGGGGAATGGGAAAAAAATATTGGAAGTGCATTTTAATGATGTATCAGACTATGCGCTTTATGAAGTGCAAAAAATTATACATTCAGTACAATATGGGGTGCAAAAAATAATTATAAAACTAGTTATAGTACGAACGCACCTCATTTGCCACGTTTGACGAGCAATTTCCAACTTGTTTCTTTTTGCTATGCCTTAAAAAAGTTCGCGCTTTCTTTTAAGTGCAAATCAAAGAGGTGAATTTTCAATAATCGGTGTCCATGCCAGATTAATGCATTGTAATTGATTTTTTTAGAAGTACATGAATTACAGTTGTGAAATTAACCGTGAAAGATTGCATGCCTTTAAAAGAGAGGTTTTTTTAAAGCTATCATTTCTAAAAATATATATATTTAAGGGTACTCTAAGTTTGAATGTAGAACACCATTATTTAGGCGTGCCTGTCATTGAGTGATCTAGGTAAAGTGTAAATGTAAACATGTTTGTTGTCAACAAATTACACATAAAATATAATAAATTGAATAAATATTCACAATACTTTTGAAGTTGGTTTAATTAGAATTCCAATTTCTTTATTTCTTCTGGTTATAAGGTTACGTGGAGTAAGTAGGCCTTTATTTTACAATGTGACACTGGAGATTCTGACAATTCAGGTTCCGTTAGGTTCATTCTATCAGACAGAAATTTTCAAAATTACATTATAACCCTTTGAGGGACAAGTAATTGTGTTTCTTTAATGTAAATTTCACGCCGGAATCTGTAAAAAAGATTTATTGCAAAATACGGAAGAGCAATTTAACGACGTTTTTTCACCAAAGTTAGAAAAGTAAAATTTAATGAAATTTTTCTGGTGCAAATATTCATTAATCGTAGGTGGAATAAAATATACCCCACTGCCCCTCAAGGGTTATTGTCTAAAAATAAAATATATACAGCTCATATTCAAAGTATTAGAATAATTGAGAAAAAGGAATAAGAAAAAAATATTTCTCTTTTATTTATTTTTGATACTAAGTAAATGTAATTAAATTTCTTATAAATTAAATCTGGAATATTTAGATAAAATTTTAACATTTACAAAATATAAAATACAGTACAATAAATTAGGTATACAGCTTTCTGAAAATAAAATTTAGATTGGTTCAAAATATTAGAATATTTTACTTTACGCAACAATATTACCTTATGAACATGTAGTAAATGGTAGTTAATATTTTGTAGCATCCCCTTTAGCTTTCATAATAGCGTACAATCGATCTTGCATACTATATACAAGGTGTTTAAAAACATTTCTGTCAATATAATCCAAATAGACTGTATACGTGCCACTAACTCAGTTTCACTTGAAGGAGGATTTTCTTGGAGATTTTTCTTCATTATACACCACAATTTTTCGATGGGATTAAGGTCTGGTGAGTTTGGTGGCCAAGGAAGTACCTTAATGTTGCGTTGGCGGAACCAATTCTTAGTTGACACAGAGGTATACGGTGACGCTAAATCTTGTTGAAAGATGAAATCATCTTCATATAAATCTTCTGATGATGGAATCATGTAATATTCTAAAATTTCTTGATATGTCTGAGAGTTAACCTTTTCGTAGACGATGCATAACTTTCCAGGTCCTTATGTATTCATGCAACCGCAAACCATGACACTAGCATCAATTTTTACGGAAGGTTTAAGGCATTCTTTATCAAATGCTTCATTATCCAAACTCGAATAAAACCTTGATTATCATATGAAACACAAAACATACTTTCATCATTAAATAATATATTTTTTCATTCTCTCTATAAACGTCTTGGTTTACACCAATTCAATCTTATACGCTTTTGTTTTGCAGTCATGAGAGGTTTTGTATTCGATACACGAGATTCAAACTTAAATTTAAGGAGACGTCTTAATGTTGTCTATGTAAAAACTTCAACTCCTTCTTCTTTTACATTTTCGGTGCAAGAATCACACGTTTTTAAAACGTTTTTTCTTAACTACACACTTTAGTTCCCTGTCATCTCTAGCAGATGTTTTTGGTTTTCGGCCGCCATTTCGGCGATTATTTTGAAATTTTCCATTTTTTTAAAATATTGTGTTAGTATTTTACTAACGCTTGATTGCGAACAATGTAAATAATTCGCTATATAACACCGATTTTAACCGTGCCAATACGAATCAACCATACGAAGTTTAATAGATTCAGAAATATCACTCTCTCTACTCATTTTAAGACGAAAAAGCAAACAAACTGCAAAAAGAATACTGATTTTAAATAAAATAGTCTGAATTTAATCAATGTTGCCACCAGTTATGAATTGGTGATAATTAAAGGAGAGTTAATGTAAAATATTCTAATATTTTGTACCACTTGAATAAGTATTCTAATATTTTGACTTTTCAAAATAATTTTTTTTCAATTAATCTTTTCAAAAATGATATTAATTTTAAAATAATAAATAAGTTTAATCAACAATAAGTTCTTAATAAAAATATCGTTTGCATATTTGCATTAAAAGACATTAAATTACCAAAAGATATTTTCAATTTGTAAATATATATATATACTAGGGGGCTCTGCCCCCTGCAAGCTACGCTCGCCAACCCCCGTTCAGACACTGTAGAATCTAAAAGCACGCTAATCTGATCGATTTAAAAAAGATTAGAGAAGATTGAATTATACGGAAAAAACCTGTAGCGATCTCCCTGTAAAAGGGTTTCCATTCAATTCCCTTTGATTGCAAAAATTTAAGGTAGAATCAGTTGCTGTTAAGACATCCAATGGTTGTTTTCGTGTTTGGTTAAAGAAGATAAGTTAAACATTTGAAAGAAGCTAAAATAAAATGAATTAAGTAAATAGAGTCTTTGTCTCTCGGTATTCTTTAACAGCGTTATAAAACGATTGACATAATACAATTACTAAAATTTGCTGCTTTAACCCCTTCAAGGGAGGTGGTTCATTTTTGGACCACTTCATTTTAATACTTAAATGCCACATTTGCATCAGAATATTGGGATGAAAATTTCCCTTTTATTAAGTAAGTGAATAAAAGCATTTTTGTATTTCGAAATTTGTTTGTAAATTCTGGTGCCATTCACTGATTTCAAGATTTTACGAATAGAAGTGCCTTGTCCGTGAAAGGGTTAAACGCATATTAATATAAACGCGTATTTATTATTTTAAAGTTTTCTTTCCCTTTTAATATTAAAGTGTAAATACAATTTTCAGGACATAATTTTCAATATTTTCCTGCCTTTAACACGTACACATTTAATAGTAATTTTAAAGTTTTTTTTTTTTTTTTCTGTTTTTAATAGTCACGTGAAAATAAATTTTTAATCGTTAGGAAATACTATTTGCGCTGTTTTTAAAATTGAAAACAATCTCTATAATAATAGCCTAAGTCATGTGACTATCATCAACAGCTCCAGGCGGATCCCTTCGCTTTTTATATTCCAGGCGGCCATTTTGGTACTTTAATGTTACCAGCCACAATACCAGCCACAGGTGTGATAAGTCGCCGAATATTATTCTATCCCCATTATTTCGTTTATATTATAATAGTCCAAGTCATGTAACTGCCATAAACAACGGGCTAATTCCTTCGCTTTTCATAAGGATGGTTTCCATTTTGATTAAATAATCAAAATTATTTTTTCGAATAAAACTACATAAAGGTCGCCATGATCACAAATAATTCCTGGTACTTTTATGTTAGCCGGGTGAAAAATCTCGCCAATAGCTTTTTTTTAACTCGCCAGTTAGCATTTTTCCTTTTTCGAGTGGTAAATTAAAACGGCGCTACTTGGTTATCCCATCGACCAAAAATCTGTCGCCAAACTATAAGATTAAATGCCAATAATGGTTGATCGTAAATGTCACATTCACTTCACTTTAAGGAAGTTATACATGTTCACGCCATCAAGTGATTTTTATTCAACGTTTTATTTGTATTTTTATTAATGTTATACTAATTTATTTGTTCTTTTGTTATTTAAAAAAAAAAAAATATGTCAATTTGTATAATTTGGCTATTTATATAATTTGGCGAAATTGGTCGACGGGAGATGTAATAACATTAAAACGTTGCTTTGAAGTGGAAATTAAATCTCATGATTTGTTGCATTGTCACATAAGCACCGGGTTTGGCGTGATTTTTTTTACGACAATTTGGCGAAAACCTCGTTTTCAAATACTTATTACACATGTATTTTTAAATTATTTTCTGTTATTTTTAAAATGAAATAACAATAAATAAATAAAAATTAATTAATAACTGTAGAACAAAACAATTTATAACATTTTTTGTAAATAAAAAGAAAATAAATTCAAATAAACATTTATTAATAAATAAGCAACAATAGCCGGGTTACCATGTCAGGCAAAATAACGCCATTTTGGCGCCAATTAGGTATCCCGGTGTGTATATGACATCTGTGTATATTATTTTTCTTATAGTTTCGTTAAAAAAAAAAAGAAAAAAGAAGAATGAAGTAAAAGCCATTTATTTTAAAGGTTTCAATTTTAAATGAAAGTTTTGTATTAAATAAAATGATAATGAAATACAAATTGAATTCTGAATAAAAGTAACATGATGCATTTCTTAGCATACATTTAAGGGAGACCAAACTCGTCGCCAAATTAATTTAAAATAACCTTTTCTTAAATATGAAAAAAAATATCTGTTATGATTAAAATTTGAGTTGCCATCATTAGAAAAAAAAGTATTTAAAATTAGAAAAAAAATAATATTTCGAAAACTAATTCTAATTTTAAAATTCTAATACCAGTTTTGAGATCTGTGGATCAATACGGATTTTTGATGTTAATTTCATCGCAAAGTATTCCATATTTTAGGAGAAATCGCCGTGAAACGTAATCAAATGTTTAATCAGTCGTTTCATAGAATTGTTACATAAATTCGTTTCAATTCGATTCATTAGGGTAGATATACATTATTCTAATATTTTGAATATGAGCTGTATATCGGGCATTCTCACAAGCTTTTGACTCCATGTCCCTGAATAATAATTTTTATTTTAATACACTTTTTTGTGGGTTTTTTTTTTTTTTTTAATTATTTCATATACTGGGGAACATCTCATTGCATGATTGCACCAACAATATTAACGAGATAAATAAGTTTTGGACGATGTTGGGGTCCAAATACCTGGAAAACTCCTATACCGTCCCGTGTCCCTGATGCTGATTTTTAAGTTTGGATCTGTCTGGATAAAATTGTTTCAATAAAAATAATTCAATGTAATTTTTTCTGAAACTGGAACTGTTGTTTTATATAAATATGTAGCTAAAAATTAACCTTCACACATTTTTACGGTTGTTATTATTTTTTAAACTCTATCCCTGGGTTTTAGATTCCTTACCATCCCTCTTCTAAAATTATACAGAAAATCATTTCAGATGCAGCCACAGAATTTTTTTCAAGTTTTTTCTCATGCAGAAGTATGCTAGAGAAATAATATCTAAAATTCTTTGCAGGAAATTTACTGTAGAATTTAAATCAGCATTTAAATGTCAATTTCAAGCATCGTGGCTTTATTGGTAGTCTCACCGTCCACAAGGTTTATTCCAGCAATTAAATAAAAAAACGTAAATTTAAAAAAAAAGTAAAGAGGTAAATTAAAAAAAAATTAATTTAATCCAGTGTTAACAACTATTTCTAAAAATTAATGAACATTGTGGGTATCACTTAGTCTTAACATGATTTTCCTAAAAATAGGTGGAAATTTTCCTTACTATTCCATCCTTACCGTCCCCTTTTTTACTATTTCGTCCGTTTTTTCCAATACCATCCCCTTTTTTACCTTACCGCCCCTTCTTTAACACTCCTTTAAGACAAGGTTATACAAAAATTCTGTATTAAAAGTACTACATTGTTATTATTTATTGTGCCACCAGTTATGAATTGGTGATAATTAAAGGAGAGTTAATGTAAAATATTCTAATATTTTGTACCACTTGAATAAATATTCTAATATTTTGACTTTTCAAAATAATTTTTTTTTCAATTAATCTTTTCAAAAATGATATTAATTTTAAAATAATAAATAAGTTTAATCAACAATAAGTTCTTAATAAAAATATCGTTTTCATATTTGCATTAAAAGACATTAAATTACCAAAAGATATTTTCAATTTGTAAATATATATATATATGTATATATATATTATTCTAATATTTTGAGTATGAGCTGTATATGGGGCATTCTCACAATCTTTTGACTTTCATGTCCCTGAATAATAATTTTTGTTTTAATACACTTTTTTTTCATATACGGGGGAACATCCCATTGCATGATTGCACCAACAATATTAACGAGATAAATAAGTTTTGGACGATGTTGGGGGTCCAAATACCTGGAAAACTCCTATACCGTCCGTGTCCCTGATAACACCCTTTTAAGACAATTTTATACAAAAATTCTGTATTAAAAGTACTACATTGTTATTATTTGTTATTTGAATGTCCTGTGGGTACTATGCAAATTCATTATAAGTAAAAATTTAAAAGAAAATAAAAAGTTATAGGGTTAAAATGGTAAGGAAAATTAAACTCCCAAGTTTAACTTAAACCTCAGTTAAATAAAAAAAATTTCGCTGCTGACCATTTTTTCTTTATTTTGAATCATTAAGGCATTCGTCTATCAGATTAAAATGTTATTTTAGGAAGTTTAATTTTGTCAAATTTTTTTTTTCCGAAAAGTCAAAAGATTGTGAGAATGCCCCATATATTTCCTCTTTCTTTCTTCATGGGTCCAGTTTCCCTATTTTAACGGGATAAGTCCGTGTTCCACATCCGTTTTTTTTTTTTTTTTTTTTTGTTTTTTTTTTTTGTTTTTTACGGGGTTTTTAATATATTTTTTAATATGTTTTTTTATATATTTTTTTAATGTCCTGTTTGTAAAAGTGTAAATAACTTTTTAAAAAATCAACGTAGCAGATCATGTAAATTATACATCATCTAAAGAACGTTGTAAGGGAAATCTTTGCTGTCAAGGTGTCTAAAAAAAGCACCAAATGTGAAATGATTAGATTTATTTAAATAAAAAACATAAGAATTAAGTAAGTACTTATGTACGTTAGTATAGGTAATAGGTATAAAAGTTACGTGGGTATTTTAGGAGAAAAAATAAACAAAATAACTCTATAAACAATCTGGCACGTAAGTACTTAAGTTTCTCATTCTCTTTTTTATTTACCTCAATGAAAGTTCGATAAGTCCAACGAATCTGTGGAAAATGTAACCATGTTTTTATATCGAACAGAACTATTTTTTATTGGTTTCAATAATTCTCTAATAATATCGCTTTATCTTATGTGTGCCTCTCATTTGTATCGCAAAATTTCGAAGTTTAGCTATCCTACTTAAGAAATTTGGTTTGATACCCACCAACATGCTTTTTAAAAATTTTATTATGTAATTTTAATGAGGTATTACATAATTTTCTTTTTTGCACGGAAAAAAAAAATGGAAAAATTAATTTCCTGTAGTAAGAGAAACTCCAAAAAAAAAAAAAAAAAAAAAAAAATATTTATAACTGTTGGGGTAATTGGATTCCACAGGGTCCAGTTACCCCATTCTTGAAAAATTGATGGGGTAACTGGAACACTGCCCTTACGTTTGAAACATGAAGTAAATATGTATAGATACCTAATATTATTAATGTATTTATATTCCTATCTTTTAAAATAAAGATTGTTTAACAAAAGTACTTACCGTACTTTAATAAAATGTAGAGGAAGTTCAACCAAATTGACGTTCTTTGAAAAAAAAAATCTAAATTTTTGGTAACTTTTCACAGCAAAGACAGAGTTATGACAGGGTTGATACATGTTGTTTTAAGAAGTGGAGATGGGGGTGTTGACAGAAGCTAAAACTTAAAAGATCTCAAAGATTTTTTATGAAATAGCCTATGGCCTTGTTACCTCGTGGGTCTATTTATCTTAGCATAATCATAGCATCCTTATTCATAAAATGTTTAGAGGTTTGCGAACCCCCAGCAAAATCGGCCCAAGTGCAAATAAAACTTTCATACGGTTTTTCCAACAGAACTGAAAAACGAAAACCGGAAAAAAACCGTTATTTCTGATTGTGCAAAAGCGGGAATTAAATCTAATATTTTTCGTTACCCAAACGGAGCAGAAATTATTTTTTAAGTACTGCAAATGAACCGATTTTTTTTCTAGTACCGGAAGTGGACCGAAATTAATTTTCTGCTCAGGAACTAAACAGTCATTATTTTTTTTTAATTTTAACGATTGGGTTATTTAAAACATAAATTAAAAGGCAAGCCATCGGCATAATTAACTTCTGTTCTTTTATTTTTTTGTATGTGAAAAATTAAATCGCAAATATGCATACTGAAACTGTTTAAGGGAGCGACATTAGATTACTAATGGGCGATGCGATTCTGGAAAAATCTATTATCGATAAACATCAACATCGCATAAAACACATTCGATTACAATAAGAATATGGTATCGGACGTTCTAGAATCGATACTTCGAACAATTATAAAAAAATTCAGCTTTTTTTCAGTTCAAACATTCCATCCTTAATTTAGAGTCACGTTATTCATGGTTCACGTCGAGAGCTAACAATAACAAGAACCCTGAGTAACGTGGTTCTAAACGATGGAATGGCTGAACTGGCAAAAGCCGAAAATTTCACCGAGAGTTTCAGACATAATATCAATGTTTAGTTGGTAACCAAATGACTTGAAAAAACGTCACAAAAAGTTCCATTCAAATCGAACCATAAATAAGAAAGTTATGATCTGGGGGGAAGGGGGAGGGAAGAGGGAAACTTGAAAAATAGCACTTAATAGACTAGTAACCAGGGTTCTCGCTGCCATTCGCCATTGCGCCAAATCACGACGAAATGTTTCATTTGGCGAGTAAACGGATGATTAGACTCGCCAAATTACGAGTTTTCAATTTTTGCTCATCCTTTTTTGTGTGAGTGCTGTGTATCAGTACAGGTGACACTCTTATTTACATTACTGAACGATTGATTCGGCTTATTATGTTCAATCGTATCGTACAATTTACATTATTTTTAGCGATACTAACACAACACCAATTCAATTTAACATCAGCCAAAGTCAGAGTAAGTAAAAGAGCTTTTTCAGTATCTGTTTATGTGTCCAATAGGCAACAGTACTATTTTGAAATTGCCTTTGAAATATGGGCTTTAATGTAAAGCGAAAAATTCTAGAAAAATAAAGATTTGACACATTTTGTTGTTTATATTTTGAATTTTTCAGAATTCATTGAATGCAATATATTAAAATCCTGAGTTAACTGGGATTAGAATTTTATTTCATAAAATTTTATTAAGTTAAATCAGATTTTAAATTATTTTCTTGGTTGCGTAAGACATTTAGAATACAGTTATTTTTTTAGAATCTGTAGCGGATAATTAAATTTAGATGGATAACATATTGAAAAAAGGGGGGATACATTAAGGAGGTAAAGATCTAATTTTCAATGTTTCACAACAAAATTTTTTTGCTAATTTTTCTTTGATTTGGCGAATGTTTTTTACTTCTGATTAGCCAAATTGCTAACATTCGTAAAAAGTCAGCGAGAACACTGCTAGTAACCCAAATAACTAAGTTTCTAAACTAAAAATATAACAATTTAACCTGGAAAGGAAAGTCCGTTATACGAAGTTGAAGTTTGACAGCAGCTCTGCTGCTGAAATAGTAAAATCGAAAACATAAATACATATTGCTATGAAATTAGAGACAGAAATATCGATCTATCACCGTTAGCCCCTGACGGGTATATAGACATGAACTATACTACCCCTATCGATGTATCAACCGCTATGACGATTTGAAGGAAAATAAAAATGAACAATACTACCCATAAAAACATCGATAAGTTTTTTTTTATAGTATCGATAAAATCGAGTTGGCCCTTAATAATATCGATACAATCGATAAAAAGTATCGACTTAGCCCCTCACAACAATAGGTCATAATATGTTTACTGCCTGGCCGACGATTTTTATAAATTTTGTATTTTTAATAAAATAGTGATTGTTAATTATAATGTCTAATTAAAAAACTGATTTCTTTTTGTTTATAAAAAAAAGAACGAATAAAAATAAAAACAAGCATCGGTGAAGGACTGGGAAATTGTATAAGTTTTCATTAAAGAAAAGTCTGTTTATCCCTTGCCAACATATTTTGGGTACCGACGTAAAGTCATTGTTTAGAGAAAATCACATTTAAAAGCTTTGAAATAAGCATCGGTGGCACGTGTACTGTGCGACAAGACACGCTTTATCTTCTATATGTCATTAAATTATTAAAAATGATTTCGAGAGATTATTTAAAAAATGTCAGACATAAGAAAAAATCATTTTTTGAATCCGAAAATTTTTTATGCCCACTTAACTACAGTGAAATTCCTTTTCTTCAGAAACATTTTTCGATGGAAAAGGTGTGCTTCTCTTTTAGCACCTGCCTTGCGTCCTTCAGTGGCACATTTTTGTTGTTTTTGTTTGACGGGTGTCTACTAGATGGTGCCGCAAAATGGTGGCGCCAGACAGCCTGTGTTTAGCAAAAGAAAGAGGGCTTTTTGAGTTAAATAAAGTCTGAGCTAGCGACAAGGCTTCCATTCCAACAGGATAGGTACGAGAGAAAATAGATCCATATTTTTCCTGCTTCTGCTCTCCTGGGCTGTTTTGTAGACAGTCTTTTCCATTAGCAATATTGCCAGATTGGTAATTTTGTCCCCATTTTGGGGGATTTTGAACCTCCAGGGAAACTTTTGGGGGCAAGTACTAGTGGGGAAATTCGTGGGGTACATCAGCTTACTCCACGTTTTCAGATTAAAATTTCTTTTTAGTCATCTGACAACATTGGATCTCGATATCTTCCAGCTAGTCGTTTACAGTTCATACGTTTTCATAAGTTCTAATTTTCTACTTATCTAATTCTAATATGTATTTATCTTTTTGTAATTCATGTTACTTTTTTCAAGAAAGTGATCAATCGCAACAAAAAATGTCAATTCGAAAGTTCGTTATTATTATTATTATTATTATTATTATTATTATTATTATTATTATTATTATTATCTATATTATAAAGGACAAACATATCTGTGCGTAACGCATACGTCATTTTGCGAATGGCAACACTTTGAAATTTGAAATAAAATTTTGATTTTGTAATTTTCTCCACTGCAATTTTTTTAAACTTCTAAACATCGCACATTTAAAATTTTTACACCGTCGTATAAGGGAAAAAATGCTCTTTTAAATGCAATTTGTTTGAAAGCTGTATCTCAATTTATTTTTGAGATATTAATTTTTTTGTAGTTTTTAGTAACATTTTTCTTATCGTGGCAACAAAAGTACCTCATTTCTATTGAAAGTCATTGAAAGTACACTGAAAATAGTCAAAAATAGGAAATACTGTATCTTTTTTTTGCCATTTTCTCATAAAACCTCAAAGAAAAAGTTGAAATTAAAATATGGGCTATGTCAAGAATATTGTCTGTTATTCCGTGATAATGAGGCCATATGCACAATTTTTTACAGACGAAGTTTAAGATTGGATTATAAAAGTAGATTGCTTTAGCGGATTCAAATGACGTCATTTTATAAAAAAGCGTGTATTTTAATTCTTAAACGTGAATTATGTTTTGTAGAAGTGTGTCATTTTCACAGCCCAGCTGCTTTGAAATTCTTCACAGGTGAAAATGCTTCACTTTTAAAAATAATGTAATCGAAATCACATACTGATAAAACGCAATGTTTTACAAAAATTTAGAGTGTCTTTATAAAAGAGAGGTAACATGCAAATAATAGCGATTTATATTACAGAAATTGATGATTTTCGCCTGGATGGGATTTGCTTCGCCGAGTTAGACTAGCAAACAAATAATTCGTGGTTAAAAATAATATCGTGTTCCTGAAGTTTTTGTCGAAAATTCTCTCGAATAATAAAATTTTAATGCTATTCTTTAGGACATTCTACTATAATTTTATCAAAATAACATAAACTGCTTAATTTAATTTTTCCTAATTTTATATAACCTATATATTTAAAACACAAATGTGTTTTTTAGTCATCTGCCGTGAACTTTATGCTGAACCAATTTTACTAATATATATATATATATTAAACTGAAAGCTCTCCCTTTGTAGATGTGATCGCACTATCTGTTTTGTTTTAATATCCCCACTTTTATATTTTAATTTTAAAAGCATTTTATGAAATTTCTTCAAAATGATGAAAATTAGATAGCTTTCATTATTGCAGACGAGAGAAATAATGAGGCATTTTTAACTTTATTCATACTATTTTCTGATAAAATTTCAAAATTGTTGATAAAAATTGTTGTATAGGGTTTAGTGGCGCAAAATCCCATTAGGAGCAGAATATTATATTAGGGGCATAATAACGGAAAATGACATATTGCTTTTGAAAACACGCATTTTCCCTCATAAATTTTCTGTATTGTTTTTCCTTCTGCACGTGTACTGATACTAAGTTTCAGACACAAGGCGAAATGCTTATTTAAGTGAAAATGAAGTCATATTTAAAATAAAGCGATCATTTTCTTAGATAAAACTAAACATTTTAACTCAAATGCATCTAAAAAATATAAATTACGGAAATTTTTGCTCTCCGGAATTGAGATTAGAATCTCGAGTAAAGAGTGCGTCTGTTCACGTAAAAAATGTTGCTGACAATCGTGACTTCAAGTTTTGAGTTAAAAGGATTTTTAAATGATCAAACAAGATACAATTTTTTTAAAAATGATGAATATTGATATGAGAAGTGCGCATGCAAATTTTGAGATGGTGAAAATTGCTGTTTTCATTCCGGAAATCCAAGCATAAGAGCCTCAATTGATAACCACACCCTAATAACTGATCTTTATTATATTTTACTGATTAAGTATCTATATTATAAAGAACAAACGTATCTGTGCGTAACGCTGACGTCAATTTACGAATGGCAACACTTCACGAATCAAATTTCGGTCTTGAAATTTTCGCTACTGCAATTTTTTAATCTTCTGACCATCGTACATTTAAAATTTTTGTCGCATAAGGGAAAAAAAATTACTATCAAATGCAATTTGTTTAAATAGTGTATTCATTGACTGATGTATTATATTTTCTAAAATAATTTTTAAGTATGATTTTTTTTAAGTTTATCTTATCACGGTCCGGTTTCAATACATAATAATAATAAACATTTTGCACATAAAGCAACAAATATTTTTCAGCATTTGTTTCTGACTATTTTTACATAACGAAATTAGTACTTCCTTTCTAAACAAATAAAAGAATAATGTTAAAAAAACCACCAATCTAACATATTTGTGAAAGACAAATTAACGAAATTAATAATTCTTTTATACACAAATAAAAGAATAATATTGAAAAAACACAAATCTAACATATTTGTAATCGTACAGTTTAAATTTTTAGATCACCAAATAGGATTTATTTTTCAAATGGAATTTATTTGCAAAGTTCATCTCAGTTTACTGATTGTTTATGGTTTTAAAAACAATTTTAAAGCATGAAATATTTTTTAATTTATCTATATAGCGCGGAGCTCGATTACGAAAGATTAATCCGTTTGCTCTTAAAACAAAATAAAGACTTCATCATTTTCTTACGGATAATATCCATAAAAAAATTGCCCTATGAATAAATAAATAAAATAATATAAATAAAACACAAATTTACCAGACATGTATAAGCTCTGAAATTATCAGAATATAAAAGGATGCCATAAGTAGCAAAATCTTGGCAAATAACTCTTAGCATGCGGCTAATAAGAAAATATCGCTTTTGATAAATTTAAAAAATTTATTTGATTGTATAATATGTATTTTCCATATGAAAAATGTTTTTTTAATGAAAGTGGTCAATCTAAAAAAGTTATTGTACATAAAAAAATTATGACTTCTCAAAAAAAAAAAAAATCACCTATATTCCTTAACCCGGGAATGATCCCCTAGCTATTATAAAGGCTTGATTTGGGGGGGGGGGGGAAGGGGAGATTTTGAGCTAATTACTTGAATATCTTTTATTGCCGTAAATTTAAATTTTTTTTTTTTTTTTTTTTTGTAGAAACTGTGTTGGAGAGTGAAGCGAGAAGAAAATCTATTTCTTTTACAAATAGATATCAATATTTTTTCACGAAATTTGTAGACTGGCTACAAAACCGTTATATTTATCATATAACATATTTGCATTCAAATACATAAGTAAGAACTTGTTTAACAGTGATTCCTATAAATCGTCCCCTCGCATATAGCGTCAGTTTTTTTTTTTTTTTTTTTTTTTTTTTTTTATTGCACGTCTGTACTTTTGCACCCTTTTATTTTTCTGAATTAGCTTAATGCATGTAAAAATAAAATTTTGTAATCGATTTTTTACTCACTTTTTATATGCTACAATTATAAAAATTACGTACAGAGATGTTTGTATTCAATGACAATACAACATCATACTGTGTTTAGAATTTAATTATAAGTTAATAAATTCGTCTTAAGGTTTTTTTTCGTTAGCCGGGCGTAGAGGATAAATTACCAAATGTTCTTTAGGGTTACGACTGCATACGAGTTACAAGAACAATAGTTTTAATCACGAGCCAAACTGCGCTCGCTGCAAAAGCCAACAGGCAGTGAAACTGCAACAATGAAATATTTTAAACATTAAAATGTAGTAAATAAAATTTAAATTTAAAAAAAGTGTGTAATAGTTTTCTTTTTAAATATTCTTTTATTTATTTCAAGTTTTTTTTTTTTTTTTTTTTTGTCTCGGCTGGATCTTTAATGTAATTTTCCTCCATCTTCATGCCCCTTTGTGAAAAAAAAAACCACAGACCTAATTAATGATAAAGCTCGTCTTTTTTTTTTTTTTTTTTTTTTTTTTTTTTTTTTTTTTTTTTTTTTTTTTACTTAGCTAAACAGAAACACTTAAAACAATGACGAAAAAAAGTATCATTTTGCAGGTCTTTGTTGCAACTAAAAATCATCATATTCAAGGGAAAAGAAAAATATATATTTTTACTATTTTACACAATGGAGAAGAATGTCTGGAAATTTTAAACACACAAGAACTAGAAGGATAACGTAATTGTTCTAGAAAGTCATCTGCTGAGAATATGGAAAATTGGAACACCACTAATCAAAACTAGTAATTTTAAATATTATGAAAGCAATTTTATCGTTGAAACTAATAATTTATGCCATTAACACAAAATCATTATTTAAATCTTAATTAGTGTTCCAAAATTGTTGCATAGCCACTGTGAGCTGCCTCAAACCGGAACTCCCAGGTGGTGCTGTGTGCTTTTTTTAATGGGGCCTGATTCTGGTATTGACCTGACGTCCTAAACGTGATTCCCTCCGGTTAATGCATCCCATCAAAAATATTTAACAAAGAGAGATGTTTTGAATTTCTATCCTTATAATTTGTGATTACATAAATAATAGTAGTAAATTTCATAAAAGTGAAATAAAAGTAAAGAATAAACTTAAGGTTCTACTTGGCGCTGCATAATAATATAAATTTATGAACAACGTTAAAAACGCCAGAATGTGTAAACTTTGAGCAGACTAGTTTCGGTAGCCTTTAGCGTACCGTCCTCGGTGAAAATAATAACGGAAACATGCTCAATTATACAGGAAAGAAGCGGATTCAAGTGAGAAATTCATTGACCAATAGGAAAACGGGAAATACTCTCGTTCCTCTCATTCAAATCAGTCCTCTTTTCTTTCCAGTATTAGCATCCTGTTACCTTTCTTTCCTAAATCCAGCTTTCCTATTGCCAATTTTTAGACAGCATGATTTCAGAATAATTTTTACGACTACGGCTAAACTTACCCTCTCCAAACTCAAAGATCCTACTGAGTTATCCAACTCATGGGGTATCTATAATATTAATTGCCAGTGCGGTCTTTCATATATTGAACAGACCAAACAGGCTTTAAAATTTCGTATTAAAGAACACCAATAATATATTAAAAAACAGAAGAACAATAAATCTTCAATTGCTAAACATCGCTGGGGGATGGACCACTCTTTTTATTTCAATTCAGCCAAAATCATATCTCTAAACCTACTTCTATACATGAACTTAACTTCCTTGAAGCATTTCATATATATATATATATAAATTTTGACAATGCAATTAATTGTAAATTCGCTATTCCCCCTTTATCAGATTGTTGGAAATATTACGTAAAATCCTCTTTTTTCTAATTACTACCAGCATTTTTCGCACTTTCGGTTGCATTACCTATGTTATTTTCCTATTGGCTTGTACCCGTATTTTCCTGTTTTCCTATTGGTCAATGAACTTCTCACTTGAATCCGCTTCTCTCTTGTATAACTGAGCATGTTTCCGTTATTCTACCGAAACTAGTCTGCTGAAGATTTTGGTGTATTATTGGTTTTATTAAAAAATTTCAGTTTCTAACACTTTCATTTTTTTATGCTTGTAACACTGAATAGTCTGAACTGAGAACCTTCCGATATACACAACACACACGTAACATGTATATCTGTGCATAGTCAGAAATACGATATAAGTGTTTTTTTACGCATAAAAAACGAAAAGTTGGTAATATTTGTCATATTCCGAGAGAAGAAAAAATGTTTCTTAATTGTACCGTAAAGAAAAAATGATCTATGATCACATTTTTATTGCTGTTTATTTCTTATGCTGTAAATTGAATATATACTCATATTCAAATACGCATTTATTTTCATCTGAAATATAATTCTGTGCAAACTTTTTGTGAAAATTCCAACAACCCAACGTGCAAGAAATCTAAATGTAACCCTGATGAACCGAACCCTCAGAGTCAAAATATTAGAGTCATTCCGTCCCGAAAAGAGGAAATTAGAGGCAACCCGGCCGAGTGCAGGACTCTATTAAACGATCCCGAGGTGTCCGCTATTCGGAAGTTTTCCCATATTTGAATATTAAAGAATATCCATTTTCTATATAAAAGATGAAATTGGTCCTACAGATGTAATTGCAGATTAGACTTTATAATTGCATTAAAACGATTTTTTTCCTTTCATTTCGGGTTCGGATCAGATGCGGGTTGAAATATGTCGGGTCTGGGTCGGATTGTGTCACTGAAAATTATTTTAGAATGTTTTTGTCGAGTTGCTCAAAAGGAATTTTCGAGTTCGGGTGGGGTACAACCAGACAAGCGCAGGACTCTAATCCAAAGATTAATAAAATTCTCCATTAAGTTTTTGGGATTACTGCTTCTGTAAGCAATATTTATGTACAGGATTATTATTATCAGCGAGCGTGTTTAATAATGAAGCCCTATATACAGTATCTCTGAGTGTTTTCAAATATATTCATCACGCTAATGGTACTTTTTTATCGCCTTCGTGGCGGATTAACAGATATGTGTTTTTCTTCTTCTACAACACCCCCCCTCCCTTATTTTATTTTTATTTATTTATTTATTTATTTGCTGTAAGAGTTAGTATCCTATCAAAAACTTGTCAATATAAAAGTTGTAGATAATCCTAAGAAATGTGTATAATAAATTTAAGCGAATTTGATATCTTGTGAATTAACGAAGTTATGAATTTTGTTCTTCTTAAACCCCTATTTTTTTCGCCCCTTAAGGCCATTTTTAATGATATCAAAAGTCTATCATACATAAGTTTTTGATCCTTTTCCTAGAAGTAATAATAACTTTAAACTGATTAAATATTTATCATAATAAAAAACTTATGGTTTTTGTTTTTGTCTTCACCCCCCCCCCCCCCCATATTTTCACCCTCTTGTTCCGATTTTGCCCATTAACGAGCTTTAACTTGACTGAGATTTTCTGTCCCTATATTTTCTGTATCAGTTTGGAAGAAATTTGTTCAGTATTATGGTTATCTTGTTAGTATTATGATTATCTTTTAATGGTTATCGTGTTATGGTTATCTTAAGTCATCGTGTCCATAAAAAAGTGGTATACATATAAATATATATATAGATAGATAGATAGATGTAGATAGACAGATCGATAAGGTTTTGAACTGGAAGTGGTTCTGAGTTCTAAGGGTCATGATCGACGTAGATCTTGAAAAACCTTTCAATAATTCCAACATAGAGAAGAATATAACAGGTAGTATTTCTTATGAAATATACCTAAAACTGAGCAAATACTGAAGAGTTAAATATATTTAAATGAAGTTTCATATAGGTACAAACATTTGCTTCCATTAAAGTTAGGATCAAATACTTAAGTTTAAAACAGCAAATTCCATGTTTAATTTCTTGTCGTTTAAAAGTTGCGCTGTAATAGGTACTGGATAATGAATTCACATAAGCGCCAATCCCGTCAGCCGTGAATTTCCGATGGGAGTTTCTGACATAAGGTTTTAATCTTAAAAAAAAAAGATCTTGCAATTTCGGCTACCAAAAATAGTAATGTAACAAGAGCATGCAATAAATATTCTTCATGTAGAAAAAAATAGTTTGGCTACGTACTGCATGATATATCCATAGTTTAATAATTAAATAATGTATAGATACGTAAAATAAAGTTCAAGTAATTGAAAATTTTATATTAAAATTAGAAATCGTTGTCAGCTAGCATCAAGTTTATGCTTATAGATTTTAGAATGAGACTGATAAAAATGAAGTTGATCAAAACACTTAACAGTCGTGTAGTTAAAGAAAAATTAGAAAAAACTAAATATTGGTTTGTTTGTTTTTTTCAAAAAAAACTGAGAGTAAAAAGGTAAAAATAAAATCTCTACCGAATATTTTTAGTTAAACTTCTGATTAAAAGCAAGCATAGTTGTTTATAAATTAAACTTAACATTCTTTCAATTATTTGTGCCGATTAGACTGACAGCGCTATCTATCACCTTAACCCTTATGTCGATGACCGGGTACCCGGGTACCTTTTTTCTCTTTTCATCCCGTTTTCAGGGTGTTAATATCAAAAGAAAATAAAATGAAGTTAGATCCCCATTATTTGTAGTATTCACTGTCCATTAGTATTATCATTTTAAAATTTGGAAATTTTTTATAACTTTTTCGAGGCATTAAACATTTTTATACCTGTCATCAATGACCAGGGTACCCGGGTACCCATGCGAATTTTCTGTGGAAAAATACGAAAATTGATAGATTATTTAGATTTAGATCAATAAAACTTGAATTTAATTTAAAAAAAGGGTTAGACGTATTTTTTTAAGGTAAAAATGTTTCATTTACGTGAAATTTTGTGGACAAGCTGTACAATAGCAAAATGTGCTGGAATGTACATAACATATTGGTTTTCCATATTGTTTACATGATTTTCTGGTCTTTCTGCGCCGTTTTTGAGGCTCTAACAAGCACATCGGACAGAAACTGTTTTTATCCTTCTTGTTTCATCACGCCTCAAGCTTTTGGACAGGGTTCTGAACGTGTAGCAGCTTCAAATACGTTCAAAGATTTTTTTCAGTTTACTTTCAATTCCTATTTGGTCAAATAATGTATTATATCCTGTGCATTTTGCAATTGATCTTGAATTGCTGGAACCCTCAAGATCTCACCTAATTCCCGCAATACACAGGCGACGATTGTCTCTTTTACTTATAACCATATCATTATTTGCAATCTCTATAATGTAAGTAGCAAGTACTGCTATATCCACAATATAGAAAAATAATGCAAGTGGCCACGTGGTTGTACGCCTTTGTGTTGTATATTGCCCCAATAATTTATCCATTATATCCACTCCATATTTCAGTTTCCTTATAAAACTGAATCATTTCGAGTTTATCTGTTGTCCTGTGATGGTTTTATCATGATGCATATTAGACATTAGAATGACAGCTTTGTTTCTTTTTCGAACTTACGAACAAATACTTATGTCATTATAAAATCCAAATTCTGTGGATAAAATGTGCGCGATTTACATAGCCTTATTTGTTGGGGAATATAAGGTTTGTTTATTTCAAAGTTTCAACTTTTGTGAGATTCCATTATAATAAATGCTTGGCCAAAGAAAAAGAAGAAAAAAAGTTGTCATGAGTTGGTGGTGTTTTGTCCAGAATCGTTGAACAGAGAGGCGAAGTCTCTCACAACTCTTACATCTTGGTTTATTTCACGATCTGTACTTGTTTTTAGGGTGCATAGTTGACCGTTAAGAGGTTAGTAATTATTTTCAGGACATACCCACCATATTTTGACCCCATACTTAGTCGGTTTAGACTGAATATATTGGGTGAATCTTTTTCTTCCTCGAAGCGGACATAACTGCTCATTAACCGTTTACTCTTTCGTCGGTATGTATTTTTTCAATAGGTTAGGGCTTAACTTAGTCCATAAATCACGAATTGCTGCAGCTTTAACATTTTGAAGACATTCAACTCGTGTGTTCTGGTTGTCAAAACGAATAAATCTATGAATATTCCAGAATTGGTCTACACTCATACTTGCTCGATAAAACGGATATAAGTTTTCCACATCTCTAATGTGTGATCTTTGTTTGATTTGTTGACACCTGAAGTACTGTAGAATCCGGCTAATTCGACATTCCAGTTAATCCGAACCGATTTTATTTAGCGGATAAATGTCGGGAAAAACGTGTAGAAGTTAGAATTAAACAAAAAATGGCAGTAAAGCACGTTTTTTTTTTTAAACAGCTTGAATAGAATTAACAAAATACTCCAACATGTAAAAGTACAACATATGTACGCAAATATAAAATGAAAACGTGCACTGTAGGCTTACTGGAAGAACCTCGTCTTTAAAAAAAATCTCGAATATGAGTTTGTTTGCCAGTACTATAAAATTATTTTCTAAAATGGAAAAAGAATTTAATTCGGATGATAAAAAATTATTTTTCCTTTCAATAGTTTGATTTCGCAAATTATCTACAGAATTTTTTTTCATCTCCCCCTTGTCGACGTGGTGACTGAGCAATTTGCAGATTCGTGGTTTTAAACAATTTGTACATAATTACTCATCCTGAAGTTCCATTGTATTATTATAAACATCAGGAGTTGTTAAACAAGGAATAATATTTTTTTCCGAAAGTCGTGCCGGATTATCTAGCATGCCGGAACTTAGGATGTCGGATTAGAGTATGTTTACTACTGAGTACTTATAACTTACATTTTTTTAGTACGCATCTTTTTTTTTCTATTTCCTTTGAAATTCCGGATAATCCGAATTTTTTGTAATCCGAACAGGCACCGGTCAAAATTAGTACGGATTAGCGGGGGTCTACTGTAATTAATATTTATAAAAATGCGTCAAATACCTCTTCTCTAAAGGCAAACAGTTACAATGTATGAAATAGGGGGTTTTATGGCTCGCATAGGTTAAAATCGCAGAAGGTACCGGGTACCCGGTCATTGGACACAAGGGCAAATTTTGGTCATTGACATAAGGTTAAATCTCTAAGACAATATGCAATATACCAAATTCTTTAAAATTTCAATACTTAATAAATTTAAAGACAGTTAAAAATTCAAAGAAATAACTTTCTAATGAAAAATTCAAGAAGTGTTTGCCATCAAATCTTGACATCATTAAATCATATGAAAGTGTCTACTTTTCTTATTTTTCTAAGAGTTAAGTCGAAAAAAAATGTTTAAACTAATTATTTTTATTTGACATTTTAAATACAATTATATATCCTTTATAAACAGAGCTGTGCAAGTTTTTTGCTACTGTTGTAGGACAGCTATCCGTACCGTTACCAATGATTTTTCTAGTTGTGTGTAAAAGTCACGTGATGTGAGCAACTCTCACTGCCCATGGGTGATGGTTGAATGGCTCCCGGGAAAATGGACGGGTCAATCAAGGAGGTCCAATCAGACTCCTGGGTAGTCAGACTTGGGTGGTGTGCTCTATAAGTGATTCTTGATTTTAGTTCGAATTTCAAACAATAGATGGCGCTGAGAGCAATAGACGTTCAGTTCAGACCCAATTTTTGGTATTTCGGGATCCATCCAACATATTTTAATCTCCTTTTTACGCATGGAAGAAGAGAGAGGCCGAAAAATTGAGCCTGGATTTGACGGTTAGTGCTTGCAGCGCTATCTATCGATGCTATTTGTAACTAAAACTGAGAATCGCAGCATAAAAACTCCTGGCATCTTACATAACACTCCTGCAAGAATTTTTTTAATATCTGTCACCGTTTGCAAGTTATTGAATTTTAAAATCCATCATTCATTTTTGGGACTCCCGGTATATGGTAATTGGTATTTGTTTTATTTATTTATTTATTTTTTTGTAAAAATGTTGATTTAAATTGTAGTTTATGTATGTGCTTAGCTTAAATTATATGTAGAGAAAAAATAGATTGTTGCGTTGTATGTATAATGTACCGAGTGCCCCAAAAATGACTGATTGGTTTTTAAATTCAGTAACTTGCAAACGGTGACATACAAAAATTCTTGCAGGAGTGTTATGTGAGATGTCAGAAGTTTTTATGCTGCGATTCTCAGCTTTAGTTACAAATAGAATCGATAGATGACGTTGCAAGCAATAACCACTAAATCCAGGCTTGATTTTTCGGCCTGTCTCTTCTACCATGCGAAAAAAGGAGAATAAATTGTATTGAATGGATCGCGAAGTACCAAAAATCGGGTCTAGACAGAGCGCCTATTTCTCTCAGCGCCATCTATTGCTTGAAATTCGAACTAAAATAAAGAATCACAATAAAAAAAACTCCTGACATCATAGATAACCCACCTGCAAGAATTTTTTTATCTTTCACCGTTAGCAAGTTATTGAATTTTAAAATTCATCAGTCATTTTTGTGACACCCGGTAAGTAGTGCCCTTAGGAATTATGTACGATGTGTTGGGATTTAATTTATTTTTTTTATATTTACATTGTTTTTTATTATTAAATACTATATTTTGAGCATTATCTTTGGTAATAGTGTCTATTTTAGTGTAAAAGAAGTTCATACCATGTTTTTATTTTTTTCAATTTGGAAGTTTTTTTTTTTTTTTTTTTTTCCTTTCACGCAACATTTCAAACGAAAATGAATTTTTTACTAAATAACAATTGTTATTAAAACGGTATAAAGTTTTGGGGTGAATACTTTTGAGATTTCTTTTTTTTTAATTTTCTGAAGTGTAAAACCAGTATTTTTCGGGAGCGGAATTCCTTTCTGTTGTGTATTTGCTTGTGCATAAAATGTGTCCTCGATAAGCCTTGTTCCATAGAAAAATACCTTGTAAATAGAGAACAAAAGCAGTAATTTTAATTTGATAAATATATGTTTCAAATTTGGTATTCGCTCTATTTTTTTTAAGGCGGATTTGAATTAAAAATTATTTTAAAATCCATAATAAATCAGTCGATTAAGATAGTTTTCAAACAAATCGCATTTAAAAGTAGATTTTTTCCCCATATGACGGTGTAAAAACTGAAAATGTGTGATGTTTAGAAATTTGAAAAATGCAGTAGCGAAAATTGCACAACCGAAATATCATCGCTAAGTGTTGCCATTCGCAAAATGACGTCAGCGTTACGCACAGATACGTTTGTCCTAATATAGATAGATAAGTAGACTAGTTGCGTAGCAATCCGTTGTGTTGCTTTTGAATTACATGAAATCATTCTACTTTTTTGCGGGAAATGAAATCTAACTTCATTGTAAATTTAGAAAGTAATATAGTATTAATTATATTATAGTAGCAATATTGTATTATAGTATTACATTGGCGTCCAAAACTGAGGACCAGTCGCGAAATGCTAATTTTTAAGTAAGCGAATACTCAAAAGGAAATAATATAATTCAAATAATTACCATCCCTACAGCACAGCTAGTCCATATAGCATCTCATTCATGTCACAGATGGTCACAAGTGTCACAGTTACTACGGTGAAACCAAAAATAAGAAATTCCACTCGTCTCATTATGAGTCTCAAATGATCACTATATGTGACTCCAGTGAGACATCAATGTGACTGCTGCTTTATGACGAGTCACCAGGTGACTTTACAATGTAGTTACATTGTAATCTCATGTGACTGTCAATTTTAGATTCAATTTCAAGGTCATCATGGACGTTGCATTATGATAAGTCACCAAATAATATCACATTATAGTCACATGGTGGATTTTAACAAAAGAGCACAATGGTGACTTCACAATAGTCTCTGTGTCACTTGAAAGTCATCATGTGACTTTAATGTGACATTATTTGACAACTTATCACAATGCATCGTTCACGATTACTTTGAAATTGAGTCTGCAGATGAGTCACATGAGAGTCACAATGTAACTACATTGTAAAATCACATGGTGACTCGTCACAAAGCAACAGTCACAATGACGTCTCAGTGGAGTCACATATAGTGATCATTTGAGACTCATAACGAGATGTATGGAATTTCCTATTTTTTTCCTTCATCGTAGTGACTGTGACACTTGTGATCATGTGTGACATGAATGAGATGTTATATGGACTAGTTGTGCTGTAGAGATAGTAATTATTCGAATTATATTATTTCCTTTTGAGTATTTGCGTACTTGAAAATTAGCATTTTGTGATTGGTCCTTAATTTTGGACACCAGTGTAATTTCACTAAATACAATATATCAAATAATAAATTATAGTATTTAAAATTTAAGTCAAATGTTTTCCCAATAAAAATTCACATATATAACTTTATTTTACAAAAGCTTTTCGCTCTTCCAAGATTTGTTTTCGAATTTCGGAGCTGATAGAAACGATATCATTTGTGTCACATTATACAAAAATGACTTTGCTTTGACGAAATTATTCAGAAGCATTTTATATTTATAAATTAAATACTTACAAAATGTTTTTTCTCGCTAAAACATCTTGTTTTTAACGTGCCCTTCTGAAAAGTTTTAATCGCCATCATAAAGCAATAGTGGAAAATCTATTTTCTACTTTAAATTAAAAAAAATAACTTACAATGTTTTGTTTTTTTCTTTTGACGTCAACAGAATTTATCTCAATGCTCCAGTCGACATACAAATTTTGGCTTTCTAAAATAAACGAATTCCTGAAGTTTGAATATATGAAAATAAGTTTGTATTTCTTGAAAAATACAATTCAATCACAATGTTATCTTCACTATTTATTTAAATAAAAGTTAATTTCAATTTAAAAATAATACTAGCAAAAGCCATGCTTTGTTTGGATTCGCGAAGCATTATTTAATAAGATAAATATTTGAAAGTAGCAATATATTTTTGTATTATTTTTGCATCTTTATTGAGCAAAAACGCTATTTTATGTTTTGGCGCATTTTTATGTTAGAAAAGTAAATTCAGCCAAATGACTAAGAATTTTCTCGAATTTTTTTATTTATGACATAACGAATTTAAGAATTAATTTTATTTGTTTACAATTCTTTTGTTGCCATTTTCCAAAAAAGAAAAATCATAATATAACACTTTTAAAATGCGTAAGTATCGTCTGCGTAAATGATTTCACATAATAAGAATAAATTGTGTATTTGAATTCTTCACACTGAAAAAAACTTTTATAATTGAATGTAAATAATTGAATTTTCACAAATTTTAATTCATTAAAAATATGCTACGATTTTCATAAAAAAAAAATCATTTCGATTCAAATTCGATGCAAGAATGATTTTTTAAACCTAACAGACTAGCAACATATCCCACTTGGCCTAAGTATAATAAGAATAACATGAAACTAGCTAATAATACGTATATTTAAATGCCTAATTGAATGTTAAATGAACCCAGCTCGGTCTTTACATAAAACAATCAAGTAATGCATAAATTAAATTGCATTTGAGTAACAGAAAATATTGCCCTTTTGAGAGGCATACTATTGTTCGAACTGGATTCAGGTGACACTGGTGAGGATATTTAAACATTTAAGGACATGTCATAGTGCTATAATTAAACAATTCAAAACAAATGTATTTTATGATTAAAGTTTATTTTTATTCATTCATCATCTATATCATAAAGCAAACACATGTTCGTGAGTAACGTTGATGTCATATTGAAGGTGATAACAACAGACCAACAAATGTCCCTTTCACTGAAATTTTTTTAACTTTTAAACATCGCACAAATTTACTTTTTACACCGTCGAGTATGAAAAAAAAACTGTAATTTCAAATACAATTTGTTTGAAAGTGTCTCAATTTACTGATTTTTTTATGGTTTTAAAAATAATTCTCAGGCATGATTTTTTTATGTATGTCTACCGTGTGCAGCCCAATTACGAAATATTAACACGTTTGCTTTAAAACGATATAAATAGTTCAGCATTTGTTTCCAGTTTATAGTCCAAAACGAAATTAAAACTTCACCAATTTTAATAAAATAATATAAATAAAGCCCAAAGTTAACAGACATGTTAACGGACAACGCGCCTAAACCACTGGAAATAATCAGAATCAAAAAGGCTACTGTAAGTAGCTAAATCTTAGGCAAATTCTTCCGCTATTAACTCCCTAATACGAAAGTATCGTTTTTAATAAATTTGAAAACTTTTTTTGAATGCGTAATTGATGTTTTTGCATAAAAATGGCTTTTTCGAGTTGTTAATTGTGTTGCTCTTTTCACACAAATTTTTTAAAGTACAGTTTTTATCTAATAAATAAAAACTTGTGTGGAAAACTAAATCCCTAAAAACCAACGTTTAAACACACAGTATATAAATTAAGCACTATGAACATAGCTAGACGTATACGTTTCTCGCCTCATCATTTTACCATTTTAAAGTTGTAATAGCTTCAAAATAGCTAATATCTTAAGAAGGGTATGACTTTAAAGTTGTTTTTAAACCAGTCAATAAACTAACTTTTTCACAGTTAAAAGATAAAATTCCTCACCAATAGTTACATAAAGATATAGCAAATTTACACCTTGTAATATTACATTTATTTCAATTGCTAAAAGGGGTAAATTAACACTTTAAAACCTGTAAAAATACGTTTATTTTGACTATTTACATGTTTCAATTCTACCCGAGTCATTTTCAAAACAAATAAAAATAAAAATATTCTAAGATTTCACGGTCGATGAAACGTATATGTAACGATATCGCTTCATTCAACACATCAAAGTTGTGGCTCAAGCTACTCAAGGTTTACGAAAATAAAACAAGCATCCAAGTAAAATAAAAATAAGGTGTATAATATGAAAGAATACGTGAATAATTTAATGATGGCGTTCCATAGACCGTGAAATTTTAGAATTTTTTTAGTTTTATTTGTTTTGAAAATCATTCGGGTAAAGTTGAAACATGTCAACAGTCAATATAAACCTATTTTTACTGGTTTTAAAGTGTTAATTTACACCTTTTAGCAATTGAAATTAATGTAATAAAATTCCTCCTCAAAACTTTTGGTGCATTTACAATATTCAATGCCAGTGTGGTTTGTCCTATACTGGACAAACTAAACGACAACTCCGTTACAGAGTCAAGGAACATATAAACTTATAAACTGTGTAAAGAAAAAAGAATTAAAAAAAAATCTTCTATTGCTTCTCATTGCGGGGGGGGAGGGACATAATTTTAATTCTGATTCCGCCACTAATATCACGAAATGGCAATAATCCTCTAGATTTAGACTTTTATGAAGCTATTCATATTCATAAATTTAAAAACTCCTTGGTTAATGATTTTTCTAGTGTACATTACATCTCAACTTTCTGAGTAGATATGTTGTGTCCCGATGATTCACTTCCGCTTTGATTCCATTGGTTGCCGGAACTTGATGGTCTTTCGGTGCTGTGTTTATTGACATTTGGGTTTTCGTCTTGCATGTTGTAGGGGGGATGTTGATTTCATACATTGATTTTATACACTGGTAATGTGAGTACCAGTACTTACGAAACGTATACGCCTGGCTATGTTCACAGTGCTTAATTTATATACAGAGTGTTCAAACGGTGATTTTTAGTGATTCAGTTTTTATCTATTTGATGACTTAAAATTAAAAGGATGTGATATTTAGAAGAGAAATACGAGGGCAATTTGATAAGTCCGTGACTTTGAAATGAAAAAACCAATATACATACCAAAATGCATTTTATTTTTTGACATAATCCCCTTTCATAATGATACACTTTTTCTAATGATGTTCGAACTTTTTTAATCCTTCCGAAAAATAAGATTTCTCAAACTCCTCAAAATAGGCGTTTGTGCCATTAATGATCTCAGAATTTGAAGAAAATCTCTTTTCGCCAAGCCATTTTTAGGGTTTCGTTCATCTAAGGAAGCCCTATTCGTCTCACTCTTCTGTCTGTCTGTCTGTCCGCCCGTCTGTCACAGAGCCCGTTCTCAGAAACTATATAGGTTGGAGGCTTGAAATTTTGCATACTTATAGCTGAACACCTCACATCAAACGACAAATCATAAAATTTTAAGAAAGTCGTAATTAACGGACGCTATTAATTAAAAAACCCAATTACAATATCGAAAGGCATTCATAATTCAACAAAAGCATGGATTTTTTGTCAAATTACAAAAACGATCTCTTCCACGGATTTAAACAGGTGTCATTTTAACGGCAGAAAAGGACTGCCGATTCAGAAATGATAAAAATTATCGCGATCTTACCATAAAAACTCGAAAATTCGTTAAAAATCGAGATTTTTTTTCCCCTTCATTGTGGTGTCTGCGACAGGTGTCTGATCACATTGAATTTTCTGTGGTATTCCAGATAATATAAAACAGGTGTGTCTTATGGTCAGAAAAGAATGCAAAACTTTTATATAGGAACAAAAATTGTTTAAATATCAATTTTTGAGCTAGGATTTTTATGCCATCCGACGTAAAATTTCATTCTTTTTCAGAATCTGTCTTTATTTTTTAATTTCGGCAATCGGAAGCGAAGATAATTAATTTTTTGGTAATTAATTCCAGAATTGCATTTTTTGCACAGCAGGCCACGTGACAGGGTAAGAAAAAGAGATATTTTTCTACAAAGATTTGATAATGGAAGTACGAAATTTTTTAACTATTGATTTTACAAATTTGGTTCTTTCGCATCCGAATGTTATTTCATACGCTGATTCATAAAATCTAACTGTAAAAAAAATCGGGCCACAACTTTCCGATTTATGAAAAAATCGATTTTTAAAGTTATATGTAAAAGAGATGTTTTTTTGCTCAATTGCCGGGAATTTGTTAAAATTAGGAAAACTAAAGAACCGATCGCTTTTAAAGCATTGTTCAGAACGGTGTCACATTTTTAAAAATACAGCATAAATTTTACTTATTCAATATAAAAATTTCATAAGTGTTGTTACAACTGTTTTCAAATAGCAATTTCAGCAAATATCTTAAATTCTTGTTTAAGACCATTTTTAAACTGTAGCGTTCTCTACCGTTTTGCATGCGGTTTTTTGACGGCTTCATGAGATAAATATTACCTATTCAATATATAACTCGACGGATGTGGGAATCCCAAATTTTTCTTCCATCTCATACATGTTAATACTTCCGGAAAAATACAGCATAGCAGCGCCACCGGTTTGATGATTTACACCGAAATCTAATCAGCAGCAACTTATGTCAACTCCTAAATGAATCTGAAGTTTTGTGAAAATCCGTACATAATTTTTTGAATAGAGCTATGGTGGAAATCGTAAAAAATTCTTCATAGCAGCGCCACTTGTTGGAGGATATACCAAAACATCATAAGCAACAACTTAAGTCAACTTGGTAACTGAATCTGAAGTTTGATTAAAATCAGTGCATTACTTCTTGGGATAAAACTGTTTCGGGAATCAGGAATAATGCGGCATAGCAGCGCCACCTTTTGGGCGATTTGCACCAAAACGTAGTCAGCGCCTACTCATATCAAGGACTAACTGAATCCGAAGTTTCATAAAAATCTACGCATTTGTTCTTGAGATAGGGCCATTGCGGGAATCGTAAAAAATGCAGCATAGCAGCGCCACCTATTGGGCGATTTACACCAAAACGTAGTCAGCGCCAACTCATATCAAGGACTAACTGAATCTGAAGTCTGATGAAAATCAACGAATTAGTTCTTGAAATAGAGCCATTGCGGGAATCGTAAAAAATGCAGCATATCAGCGCCACATGTTCAGCAATTTGCACCAAAAACTAATCAGCACCAATTTATATCAGGGACCAACTGAATATAATTTTTTATTAAATTACGTGCATTAGTTCTTGAGATAGAGCGCCCACAAAATTTGTGTCAGTAACATACAGACAGACAGTCACAGACTCGCAGACTCACAGACAGACATTTTGTAAAAACATGTTTTTTGGGGTCTCTGACTCCGAAAACGTGTAAATTCATCGAAAACCGGAATTCGAAAATTTTCATGAATCCAATACTTTCTTCTTGTAAAGATAGAAGAAAGTAAAAATGTATAAGTGCTGATACCACTATTTTAGAATAGTAATTTAGCCAATATCTTAAACTGACGTTTAAGACCGCCACCCTTTCGTCTAATGTATCTACGGATAAGTTGTAGAAAGGAGTTTCGTTCAGCTACACTTTTGCTAAGAATAGAGTGTGCTCCCTGGTGATGAAATATGGAACTAACAGAGCGCGATTTTATTTAAATTATGAAATCTAACAAGGCGATCTGTTTGAAACTTTAAGATAGTTTATTACACATAATTAAAATTTTTTAAAATAATGGCGCGAGAAATTTTAGGATGGTGGGGAGGGGCATTGCAATTTTTTTTTAACTTAGCGTTTTTTACTGTTTTATGTGCGGTTTTTTGACGGAGTCCTGAGATAAATGCTACTTGTTCAATATAAATCACTATAATATAATATCACTATTTTAGAATAGTAATTTCAGCAAATACCTTAAATTGGTGTTTAAGACCGCCACCCCCTCGACTAATATATCTACGCATAAGTTGTAGAAAGGTATTTCGTTCAGATACAGTTTTTTTAATAACAGAGTACGCTCTCTGGTGGTGGAATATGGAATTAAAAGAACGCGATTTTATTTAAATGAGGAAATCTAACGCCGATCTATTTGAAACTTTAAGATAGTTTATAATATATAATAAAAAGTTTTCAAAAGAATGGCGCGAGAAATTTCTTGGGGGGGGGGGGGGGCTCAATTTTTTTAAACCTTAGCGTTTTTTACCTTTTTATGTGCGATTTTAAGGATTTAATAATTATAAATTATATCAATTTGGCTTTATTAGTTAAAGAATAAATTGTTTTGAAAGGAATATTAAACGAAACCCTCTGTGCGATCTGTGATCACACTTACCCACTTGTTTTAGATTTGTAAATAGAAAAAAAATCACCGCGCGCCAAGTCAGGAGAGTAAGATGGATCAGGGAGCAATTCTTATCGTAATTCAACCAAATTAGCGGTTGCGATTACAAACGAGTGCGATGGCGCATTGTTGTGATGAAAAAACACTTTTTTCTTGGACAAATGAGCAGCTATTCTTTGAATTTTGCATTAAAATGGTCTAATAAATCAGAATAATACCCTTCGGTGATCGCTTTCTTTTTTCCAGATAGTCAATGAGAATTACTCCCTTTGAGTCCTAGAAAACTGTGGCCATAATCTTTCCAGGCGATGGAACTTTTCTTGCCTTTTTGGAGCACGTTCATTAGGAGAAATGCACTGTTTAGACTATTCTTTTATTTCTGGTGTGTAGTAATGTATCCATTTTTCCTCAACTGTAACATAACGCCGTATAAATTTGCTTGAATTGCGCTCGAACTTGTGCAAATATTTCTTTGAAATGGTTACATGAGTCCGCTTTTGATCCATTGACAGCAATCGCGGCACCCATCTTGCTGATAACTTTTTCATGCCCAAATGTTCATGCGAGATATTGAATACACGTTCATTTGAAATGTTTACCTTCTTAGCTATCTCACGCACTTTCACACGGCGGTCTTTTAACACGATATTATGGATTTTGTTGACCATTTCTTCGGTCGTGATCGCAATTGGACGTCCAGAACGTTCTGCATCTGTTGCGCTCGTACGGCCACAACGAAATTCCGTAAACTATAATATTTTTTCAACTTTTCTTCAGTTTCGGTAATTGATTTTCACAAAATAGTGTTTTATCAAAACACGAAATTATCTTTTCTCCATAAATCAAAACAAACACGCCAATCGTTTGCTTTTGAATTCAATAGAATATAATGCATTTCAAATATCGTCTGCAAATTGCACGAATGTTGCCGCAGATAACAATAAATTGAAAACATAATAATACGAGTGTGATCAAATCGCCACGTTTTTTAAAGTCACAGAGATATCAAACTGCCCCCGTAGATGAGCAACAAAAGTAAAAGTGGTAGCATCGACATCATCGTTATGGCGTCGGCATGCGGTGTTACTTTTCCAGTATATTTTTAATATTAAGTGAGCAACACATTTCTGAAGACGACGACCCAAAAGTCTGCAGTGAAAGACATAGGGCTTTACTTTAACAATAATAATAAATTAAACGGGTTATTCGAACTCATGCAAGAGTCAATTACAACATTCCATCTAAGTGCGCCATTTCTTTTTTCTAAGTCGCCTTCATTTGGTTTGTCTACGCAAACCTACAAAATTCAAAGCTTCTCTGTTATCTCTATATATCTGTCTCGAGTCATAATTCCTTCAACGCGTTGGCTTACTTAAGAAAAACGAAAGAAAGAAAAATCCACATTTATCTCACTTGCGGTTCAAAGTTAAAATTAGTAGCTTCGATTATATCCAGTGTAATGACGGATGAGATGCTTTTGAAATTTTTTAGAAGCACTTACGAAAAAAACCCGCATTTCTCTGTGATCTGGAAATGCATATTGCACGATAAAAAAGAAACGCACTATTTTAGTATTTTGCAGTATCAAAAGTAAGAGACTAAGAAACCATGCACAGGGTCATGTCGGGTTGCAGTTAATGTCCGTGTTGCGAGTTGCAAGCCTAGCTTGGGATCGGCGAAAAACCTTTTATTGGTATTCGATCTAGATTCGGTTTGACTTGATAAAATTTTTGTGTTAGGTCCGAGCATAACCCAACCGGTGCAGGACTTCATATTGAACAACGTTGAACAAGCTTCAGAGAAAAAAGCCTAATACAGTTCCACAATATACAGGATTGCCATAAAATATATTTCCTTGGATTAGAGATACGGTCCCCCGGTGTCCAAACCTGTACCAAATGAAAATTTGTTTCTTAATATATACTGACTATTATTAATTTCTAGAATTTTCGCAGTTTACATTTTCAGTTAAAAAATTTCACTTTTCGCCGCAAGACAGTTGTTACATGCATCAAAACAATCGTTTTTTGAAACGATTGTTTCAAGAAAGATTTCCAGGACGAAAATAATCTCTGTCCCTAATTTTTGAGCCATTTTACTCATATTATGAAGTATAGTCAACTGAGGTAACTTTGGCCATAGAGAGAAAAAAGATTAAATCCGCTATAACTTTGGCCCAACATTTAGGATAACATTGGTCCAACCAATTATCATTTAAATTTTTGTTTATACTTCCTGTCAATGCATAAAAAATTTTATATTTCAAGGGGAGCTTTTTGTTATTTTTTTTTTAATATAAACATTGATGTGTTTGTTTATCTTTGTTTATTTTACTTATGAAAATAGACATTTGTGCTTATACAAACAATAATTTTGCTGAAAATTCATCCGGTGTATTGGTTCCAACTAAACCAAACAAGAAAGCGATTGACAAAGATGACTGTAACGTTGGAAATTTTTTATTTATGCTGTTTAACCCTTTGAGAGGCAAGCAATTGTGTTTCTATAATGTTGAATTCTCACAGGAAATTTTGAAAAAAAAATCAAAGTAACGAAAAGCAATTTTTCAACATTTTTCCCCAAAAATTATAAAGGTAAACTTTAACTAAAATTTTCTGGTGCGAACTGGATTAAAATTAAGAGGGATATAATATATCCCATCGACACTCAAGGGGTTAACCCTCTCGCTGCGTAATTGTTTTATCAAAATAGCTTCAAAAATTGCGTACTTAATTCCTTCGCGACGAGCGTTTTTTAAGAATTTTTAATCTTTTGCCACCGGTTTTTCAAAGCAAAAATTTTCGTCTGATTTAATCGGGAAAATGCTCTGATTAGATAAAGCAAAATTTACAATAAAAAGTAACTGGTGGAAATGATCAAGGCGGGTTAATTAGACGGAGAAAACGCATCGCCGATGAAATCTAGGGTTGCGCAAATTTTGCTACTTTTACGTTGCCCGAGAAACTCTCGGGTTGCGCAGCGAGAGGGTTAATAGCAATATCTATCCCGGAAGGATTACTTTGAAATCAAAGGAGGGTTGTGTTTTTGACTGCATGGAAAAGAAGTTAAAGTATTGCCGTAGGGCACAGCGACCGGACTCGATGACGTATAAATGGAATGATATTGTGGCAAAAATTAGTCCACATAAACTTCTATCAAAGAGAAACTAGTATTCAGTCCCAGACTTGGATAATCCATGGTAAGCAATATTTATGAGTTTTGCAATAACTTTTTTATTACAATATATGCTAATTTACTGTCTTTTTACATGTTTACACTTCTTACCCTCTGTCCCCCGTCTTTTTCAATAGGGCAACATTGGTCCACATTATGTTGTTGGCACTATAACATTCGTTTTAACAAATGTGCCAATGTTACCCCAATTCAACATTGGCCCAAAACTTTCAAAAACACGCTTTGGTAAAAAGAAATTCAATGTCGACAAATTTATGATAATGGTGTGGTTCCATATGTTCTTAAGCAAACAAAAAATTAACATGATATTTATTTTTAAAATAAAATAAGTGAATGGAGATATTGCACACAGCTGACGGTATATTAAAACTGAATTCATTTATCATCTCGTTGTTTTATAAACTTGGCATTATAAAAGTATCAGCACTAGAAAATTGTTAATTTAGTGTATCTTTATCACAAATTTTTATTTATTTTTACACTATTTTATTAGATGCGTTCGTAATTATATAAATACGTAGCACCTATAGTCGTCGTTCGGTCCGTCTGTCTGTATGTCCGTCCGTCCGCATATAACAGAGCAAAAACTATCCACCGAAGAGTCTGAAATTTTAAATATATAATTTTTGCAAAATTTTGTCGAGTCATTTCAAATTTTATGGAAATCGGATGTATAGTTTAATGACAGAGACAGTCAAAAGTTTTTCGTTACATTACGGCCAATGGAAAAAAATTATTTCAAGTGCATTTTAATGATGTTACAGCCTTTAGAGCAGAATGAAATTGATATGCACTTATACAGTGCACTAAGATATACATTCAGTATAATATTCAATGCAAAATATATTTATAAAACTAGTTATAGTACGAACGCACCTCATTTGCCCCGTTTGACGAGCAATTTACAATTTATTTTTACTTGTGTACAGATGGCATTCTCATTCGCCCGGTGCATATGTTACCAACCACTTATAAAGGCACTCTAAATTCTTTTCTGTTTTCTCAGTCTGCAATTTCAATGACTTTATTTTAAAACTAGTAACCCACGCGGCTTTGCTCGCGTAATAGTTGAAATATGCCAAGTGATATTTGCATGACTATTTTTTATTAGAAGAACACTTTTTGGAATAATTCAAAAATTACAAATTAGGCAACAGTTTGACTAAACTTCATTATAAAAGTGCAATAGACAGAAATGAGATTTTAATTAATAAGAAGAACTAAAACTACAAGGTGGTTATAATTAAACTTTCCCTATAAACAGCATCCTACAGCGCAAACGGGTGAACGGAATGCAGCGAAATTTGGTATATAGACTATACATGTGATGCGCTCACGGAACTTCGAAAAAAAAAATTAGTTCCAAAATGTCCACCAGGGGGCGCCTATTCCGGAAAAAACATTAAATTTAACACAATAAACGACCAAAACGGATCAGAAAATAGTCAATAAATGTTAATATTGTTTCTGGATCCTGTTTTGATCATTTATTGTGTTAAATTTAATGTTTTTTTCCTGCAAAAGGCCCCTCTGGTGGACATTCTGGAACTAATTTTTTTTTTCTCGAAATACCGTGAGCGCGTCTCATCTATAGTCTGTATACCAAATTTCGTTGCATTCCGTTCACCCGCTTGCGCTGCAGCATGCTGTTTATAGGGGAAGTTTAATTATAACCACCCTGTAATTCCAAATAAATGATAATTTAGAAAGTATTTTGAGACTTTTATGCTTATTCATACGCTCATTTCAGTATTCATTTGAAGTTTTGAATTTTTTAGAAACCATCTTAACACATTTACATCTTAAAATTAACAATCATGTCAAGTTCCAAGCTTCTTGTCTAACAGTCTACCATCTCTCTGGTGTTAGTGGCACCAACATAGAATGCCGAAACAGAGTTGAAATAGAATGTCTCGAGAAATGTTGAAACAGAGACTGTCACCATTAATTTGCCAACATTAACCTTGAAAACGGTTGGCATTTCCTAATATTCTATAAAAAACGGAATTTAGACGTTTTTAAAGGTTTTCTTGTTGTTCCTGCCAACCAGATGGTAGTGACACCGGCATAAAATATGGCCCGTATAGGATCAGGGACTATCACTCTTGATTCGAAACCAATAACTTCTGTAATTGGTTTATTATTTCCTGAGATTCCATAGAAATCGTAATTTAGGACTCTTTTAGAATGACTGGCTCTTAGATTGTTAGATCTAACAACACTATTCCTTTTGTTGTAACTCACCATTTTCATATAAAATTGCAGCCTACAGGTTTTACGTTAAACGTGCCTTCGAAGTTTGTACAGATAAATACCTAGAAAACGAGATTAGTATAATAAAACAGATTGCTATTGAGAATGGTTTCCCTCTTTAATACATTAATAGATTAGTTAATAAAGCAAAACAACCAAGACAGAAGAATGAATTAAGTTTGAGCAAGTCTATTTATTGCACATTTGATTATATCCCACAGCTTTATGAGAGGTTGAAATATGCATTACTAAAATATAATATGATATTAATTTAATAGCTAAACCTCCAACAAAATTGAAAGAATTGATTCACAGTAAAATTGACCCCATTCCCGATTATGAAAAAGCAGGAGTTTACATCATTCCATTCAGCACAGAACAACATAAGAATTTATTTTATATTGGTATGACATCTGGAAAATTTAAGGAAAAATTAAAAGGGAAAATTTCTGATATTAAGTTTAACAAACCAAGTACAGCTTTATCCAGATTGCATCAAAAAGAAAATATTAAGATAAACTTCGACAAAGCTAAAATAATCATTTCAACGCCTAACCATTACTCTTCCATAATCCGCGAATTCATTGAAATTTTACTTAGAAGTGATAACGTTTGTAACGATGTCCTTACCTATAATATTCCAGCAATTTGGTACAACATCCTAAATATTTCAAGACCTGATAATATGAACTGATCTTTTCACCCCTCTGCAGAGAAATGGAGTGAACCCCGCTGGCGCATGCGTACTAATTTGTTTTTGTTTTTTAAATGTATTGCTATTCAGCCAGTCACCTTTTTCCCTTTGAAAATGAACGCGCGTGTGTTCGATAGATCTCGGGTTGCAATAAATAATATTTTTTATATGTTTGAGTCACCTTTTAAGTAGTTATATTTATGTTATATTGTTTATTAATAACAAGGTGAAAATTTCCTTCACGACACTAGTGTTTAATACAGTGTTTTGACTCTATTGCCTTCATTTGTTTTTGTATCATTAGTACCGTTACTGAAAAACAAATAGTTTACAATTACTCCATATTCTATCAGAGGCCAGTTTATTCCTATTTTCTTCACATTCGGAAAATCGCATTTCACAGGAATTAATAATATTGCAATTCTTAATCTTTTTGATAATAATTAAGTAAATATGCAGATAAGCTGAATTGAAGACAAAATTTAACTTGAAAATATTTTTTGTTTTGAGTTTTAAAGGAAAACAGCAACAAAAAGATATAATAAATAAAATTTTAAAAAACTTAATATCTCAGTAACTAATAAAAATTTCAAAGTTTTAAAAGTTACGACATTCTCAGATCCATGCAAATTACTGAGTTTCATCTCACAATTACGACGTATGCTCGGGGGAGTGGATCCAAACTACAAACATATAGTCAGATTTTAGTATAAAAGTTGATTGAAATTTCAGTTGAATGTAGAAAGTTTGAATTTGAGAAGAGCCATAAAAATCTTTTTATTTCATCTCTTGGTACCAATATCAACATAGGCTTGAAGGTGATGCACACTTTTCGTCTCGCCTGGGTGTCCCCTTTGGCCCGTTGCCATCGGCAATAAAAAAAGAAGCAAAAGTGAATGTTTTCTGGCATCTCGACAAGAAACGGTTATGACATTGGTCTCTTTCGAGTTAAATGACTTCATTTTCAGCTGCTGTATTTCCTTCTTCATTTTGTTTATTTCATCTGGTCCAACAGAGTTTTTAGGGGATTAATTTATTTGTTGGCTTTTGTAGAAATGTTTAGATATATATAAAAATTTCGGTTAATTTGGGCAAATATGTTCAGCGCCATTTGATCCAATAAAGCAGCTGCCCAAATTATCAGCAGTAAATCTAATAATATTTTTCGATTTTGTAATTTATATTTTATCCCAATTAAATGGCTTCCCAAATTAAAGTGTCTCAAATAAACACAATATTTGCTATATATTAGGTTGAGCAAAAAGTTCTGGAAAAATTTTAATCTAATAGTTACCAGAATTTGTATCGTATATAGGAGCACTAGTGGTATATTTATAGTAGTTCAGGAACTTTGGCTCCAAAATGCCTTTTGAACAGTATGATTTGCGTGTGTTGACCCGGCATTATTAGAGAAAAGGCCTAACGATTCCGAAAGCCGTCGATGAGATTAATGATATGAAGGTGCTGGTAACGGCGAAAAACGTAGCCAGTAAATCCGGAATCTGGCAAAACGGTGGCAAAAAATCGTGGACTATGATGGTCTCTACTTTAAAGAACAGCCCTTGTTACTTTTGTTGTCAATTTGCGCATAACAACGCAACTTTCACAAATTTCCCAGAACTTTTTGCTCAACCTACTATTATCCGGATTGTATATAATAGATATCTACTATACGCAGTGCATTTTAAAAAGAAAGGGTAGCTATGACAGTAGTATTCCGAACGAACTGTATAAGAGAGAAACGCAATACGCACATCACTGGATGCAGGAAAGTTTAGTCTATGGGGTCATTCTCCAAAAAGTGTACTATTCCAGTCACAAAGCCTTTTTCAGTAATTGACATGAACATATTTGAATTAATTTATGTTTCCTATTGAAAGTGAAAGAGGAATAAATGTGTTGTGTTCATACTTATTTTATATTTTTTATTCCTTAGTACACACAGTATGTGAAATCTTATATCCATGCCACGTCACATACCCAGTGTTATTAAGGAAAATTAATCCAATGTTATAAGGAATACTTATATAATTGAAAATAAAATAGTTAAACAATTATTATTCTAGCTACTATTATCTCAAGAGCAAAGTAACTTAGCATAGTTAATTAACTTCTTTGTATTTTTGTTTGTTTTCTGACTACGAAAAGGAGTGTCACACAATAAATTCTAACCTCCATGAACCAAGCATTAAGTTGCATTTTCATGTTAAAAAATGGCAAAATTGTCATCAGATTTTGTTTCCCATGATGCTAAACTTAGCCAATATGTTTGTTGTTGTTAAATTATAAGATAGAAATTTGTTTTTAAACTTAGGTATTAGAATTTGTTATAAAAAAGCAACGATGGTTATTGGAGATTCTCATATCCGTAAACTGTAATTCAAGGTGACTGAATAAACACAAAGATATTTGCTTATATATTGCTTATGTAATTATATCAAAAGATGTTGATTTAAAGAACAAAAAAAATTCTCAAAAAAATAAATATGTAGGTTAATATTTAGAGCATGTTCCTCACCTCCGTGATTATCACCTTCGAGAATCTCTTAATTTTGAAAATGTATATTTCAGAGAAAAATGTTTAACAAGAATTTACAATGGCTGTAAATCAAAAAAGATTGTTTTAAAACTTTTAAAAGAGAAGAATTGAATAACATATAAAAGATGGGTGATGAAAAGAAGCTCCAGATAGGAGATGAATTTTTTGTGTTTTTTTATATTCATTCCAAATAAATTCATTATGCATTCGTATATAGAATTGCTCCTTAGTTATATATGTAATAGAATTCCTTAGTTATATATCTAATAGAATTCCTTAGTTATATATCTAATAGAATAAATAGTTTTTTGTGCTTTGTCGCACTACACAAACATTAACTGTAGCATAAAGTTCACTTCCGTGAATGATGTTAATAAAAAAATTGTGTTTCTGAAAAAAATAAATATAATGTAGTTGGGCCATTGCTGATTTTTACTTGCAGTAAGTGATAAGTTTCTAAAAATGATAACATTTGTCTTGAAAAACAAAAGATTTTTACGGGAAAAATTTGAACTGAAAATATACACTTTTGGGAGAATGACCCTAATGGCCCGTTAGATTCACAATCGAACAACATCTTCATGTTCATTGTCTATCGCAAGCGCGGTGAACCATATTTTGGCTCGGCGTTGATTAGGATTCTAAAACAAGTAGATTTAAATTATACAAAACGCACGAATTTAATCTGTCTTTTCTGGTTTTTTCCCCGGAAATTGGGAAAAGAAGCATTAAAAATTTGGAAGGAGAACTGCAGAAGAACGAGACTTAATGGGAAGGGAACTTCAATTTTTACTCTACTATTTGCTGATGACCAAATTATAATTGCAAAAAGTAAAAATGATTGAGAGAAAATGACGATAAAAATTAAGGAAGAATATGAGAGATGGGGACTTAACATGAATGTTAGCAAGACCAAATACCTATGTATAGGAGTAAATGAGACAGACCTAAATCTAAATAATAACATAAAAATAGAAAGCTGTGAGCATTATAGATATCTTGGTGTAGATATTAATAGAGAAGGAATAGACTCACAGGAAATTAAATACAGAATTTGTCAGGGAAGAAAGACTGTAAAACTATTAAATTCTTTTTGGTGGAGTAAGTATATCTCTAGGAAAAGAAAGTGTAATATATACAACTCTATTGTAAAGAGCGTAATCTTATATGAAGCAGAGAGATGGAGAATTATGGAGACAGAAAGAAAGAAATTACCAGCAATAGAAATGGATGTCCTAAAAAGATCATGCAGGATATCAAGAATAGAAAGAATAAGAAATGAAAGAATCAAGGACATGGTGAAAACAAAGGGAATCATATTAGATTATATTAAAAAAAAAACTAATCTGGTATGGTCATGCTAAAAGAATGAGTGATGAAAGTCTATCCCAAATCGCATTTAATTATAAAACAAATAAAAAAAGGAAACGCGGAAGACCAAGAAAGAACTGGATGGACGATATTTAAAAAGTGATGAGGGATAAAGGTCTGGAGGAGGAATGTACCCTTGACCGGAAGAATTGCAATAGACTCTTGGAGATTTTTTCGATGGCGGCATCTGACGCCATAACTGAGTTTATATATATATATATATATATATATATATATATAAAAATTGGAAAATTTGGCAACAACTTATTGAATTCTAATGTTTGGTAATATCAGCTGGGCAAATTAACAAATTAAGAGAAGATTTGGATAACATCAAAATGAAGAATCATCAGGCATTTACATATAATATAATTGGTAGTAACATAATGTGAAATGTTACTACCAATGGTGAAATTATAGCCAGTTGCTATGAAATTTATAATTTTGATAACATCCCCCTCAGCCTGTGTCTGCGAGTCATTATTTTCTGGAATGAAAGCTATGAAAATCTCAAATAGAAACCACTTCTCAGATGACTCAATTAAGGTTGCATTGGGTTAAAAATATCTAGGAATTAACCCAATATTATTTATTTGTCATCCAAGATACAATATCAGCAATCGCATTTACACTTGTATTACTTTCAGAAATATAATTGTTACTATATTGTTACACATATGTTGCCGCCATACTTTTTAATCCTATTGTGGGCCATCTTATATGATCGAAAGAGAGATTATGTTTTGTTTTTTTTGTTTTTTTTTTACACGTCGTTCTTCGAATCGCATTCTGTTATATTTACTTTCATTCCCGTTTTTTTATCTCCAAGTAGCTTTCGTGTTATAACCGCGCGACTCTAGCGCCGCTTGTATTTTACTCCGTATGCAGGAGCAGCTCAGAACCCCACACGATTAAACAAAAGAAATTCAAGTAATTTTGTTTCAATAACTTTGATCCACTAAGTTATTTTTTTTTCATTGTTAGTACGTCGTGGTCACGAAAAATCATTTTTGAAAAAAATTGGCACGCCGATGTATAAAGTATCATCATCCCTAATCTATGTCTAACGAGTCTTTAGGCCAAATCCCCTGCGATTTTTATGGAATATCGTCATTCTCTTAGAAACGAACATTTCCAATGATAAATTTTCTGATATTCTTTTCTTTTCAAATTAAGGATTAAGATAAGAAAATCTTGAGGTAGTTAATTAACTCTGAAAGGCATAATGTCATAACTGTCTCGAAAAACATTGCTATTTTACACCTTTTCCTCTTTTACCTTCTCTTTTTGCGTATGGCAGGGATCCAAACGGGTCATCAGTCGAGACAGTGTTAAGGATGTGACTGCCTTGTCTGAAATGTTATAGGCGTCAACAGTGAAATAGCAAAAATACAGTGATATCTTGATAAGTAGTCAAATTTTTTTGGATAACGCTCATAAGTAATCTTAGTAAAACCCGCGTAAACGAAACCGCCGGGGACCGAAAAGAGTAAAGTTTTAGACAAGATTCCTTCTTACGAAGTAGTTATGTTTTTTGGTAACTTTTTTTCGTCCGTCGTCGGGACTATTAAATGTTTTTGTTTAATACAATTTCCGTGTCCACAGGATTTATTATATCAAGATATTAAATTCTTTGCTCATTGGTCACAAATCCTATACTAAATTTTGAACAAATAATTTGAAAGAAACCATAAAATCCACTTCAAATATTTTGTTTATTACCTTCGTGTTTTTATCGCACTCCTGTATACTTCTGTACAGTCTTAGTGTTATCTACACTAGCGTCCTTCACGGGTCGGTTTACACCGGCCCTAACCAACAAACCTTAACACCTTCGGAATCAGGTGTGCAGATATGCATCTTCAAAGCGCATACTGCAATTGTTTTTGAAACCAGTAATTCAGAAAAGTAATATTTACCTTATTTAATTAAATCATTTCTATGATTTTACAAGCAAAGTTAAATATTTAAAAAAAAAGGTGGTGCAAACTGAATAAAATGCGCGTATAAGGTGCTAGTGCCTAAGGGGTTAACCTCATATATTAATGCATTAATCCATATTCGAATGCAATTATAAATAGTCGGATATGCCAATCCCAAAACTTTCTTCTATCGCATGCATGTTAATACTTCAAAATTCTCTAGTACAGTGTCAAAATTAAATGGCAATCTATGCTGCCCATCATGAGGATTCTAAGGATGTGAAATTCCGTGCATTAGCTCTTGAGATAGGACTATCGCTAAAATCGTGTAAGCTATTGCGAAAATCGTAAATAATTCCACATAGCAGAGCCACCTGTTAAGCGATTTACGCCAAAAACTAATTGGGACCAATTTATACTAGGGACTAACTGAATCTGAAGTTTGATGAAAATTCGTGCAAAATATTTTGAGATAGAGAGCTATTACGATAATCGTGAATAATGCAGCATAGTAGCGCCGCCTGTTGGGCGATGTTCTCCAAAAAGTTATCAGCACCAAATTATATCAAGGAATAACTGAATCTGAAGTTTTATTAAATTCCGTGCATTAGTTCTTGAGATAGAAAGCCCACAAATTTTTGTCACATACAGACTCACAGAGTGGCAGAGTGACGGACAGACTCACAGACAGACATTTTTTAAAAACCATTAAATCGTGTTCAGGACCTTCTAAAACGTATAAATCCATCGAAAGCTGGAAGTAGAAATTTTTCACGAATCCAATACTTCCTTCTTCTAAAGATAGAAAAAAGAAAAAAAAACATGTAATTATGTTTGCAATATCAATTTTACCTTTTATGTAGAAAAATAAACACATGTATACTCAATTATATTTAAATACATACATTTTTTTAACCTTAACGCTTTGTGTCCCAAATTATGAACTCGTGAAAACTTCATCATCTAAAACAATTTTCGTGAATTTTTGAAACTATATTAGAAGATTTACACAATCATTTAATAAATTTTAGAAGTAATTTGTCAATTAAAATTAATTAATTAAATTTGTATTTTTAGGGATTTTGTGCTACATTTATAACATTACTCAAATCTTTTATTTAAAATATTTTTTTAGTACTTTATAGATTAGGAAATGTACAAATATTACAATAGATATATAGGAATAATTCCGAACTCAAACTTTTCACCCACAATCTTTTAACTTCAAGAAAGCTGAAGAGATCCATATGAAACAGAAATCATACTTTTAAATGTATTTTTGTTTTATTCAACCGATAATGCTTTTGGAATAAGATAAAGTAAAATTTCTATAACTCAGTAAATAAATACATAGAAATGCTTAATTCATCTTTAAAAAGTTCAACTTAAACTTACACTATGTGCAAAACTACTTAAAAGATGACAGAATACTAAAAAGATCTTTAATTATTTTAATACCTTAGTACTTTCAACTATAAAAACATAGTCTTCGTCGGAGGAATATAAGAAATACAATTGTTGTTGGCGTCTAATTTTCAAAATTCACGTAGATGGTGTGATATACTTCCATCTACGTGAATTTTGAAAATTAGACGCCAACAACAATTGTATTTCTTATATTCCTCAGACGAAGACTATGTTTTTTATAGTTGAAAGTACTAAGGTATTAAAGTAATTTAACATCTTTTTAGTATTCTGTCATCTTTTAAGTAGTTTTGCACATAGTGTAAGTTTAAGTTTATCTATAACTCATTCTAAACTGTATTGCTACTAATCGATGTATTAAATGAATTTATAACGAGTTATTTTAATGGCACTTTAAAGTACCATCGGGGCATAAAAGGCTAAACAATATTGTGTACATTCTTTTGAAAAAACGTGTTACGAAACTCGACTCGCAAAAGTCAAAATCCAACGCGAAACAGACCAGAAAGTGACCCAAATCCCAAAAAATTAGAGTCAACCCCACCCACAATGAAAAACTATTCGGATGTGGCAATCCCAAAACTTTCTTCTATCTCATACATGTTAATACTTCCTGAAATATACATTATGGCAGCGACACCGGTTACGTGATTTACACCAAAATATAATCAGCAACAACTTATATCAACTTCTAATTGAGTTTGAAGTTTGATGAAAATCCGTGCATTAGTTTTTGAGATAGAGCTATTGCGCGAATGGTGAAAACTGCATCATAGTAGCGCCACCTGTTGGGCGATTTAACCCAAAAACTAAACAATACTAATTTATATCAGGGACTAACTGAATCTGAAGTTATATGTGAATTCCTGCATTAGTTCTTGAGATAGAGCTATTGCGATAATCATGAATAATGCAGCATAGCAGCGCCACCTATCGAGCGATTTGCACGAAAAAGTTATCAGCACCAAATTATATCAGGAACTAACTGAATCTAAAGTTTTATTAAATTCCGCTCATTAGTTCTTGAGATAGAGCGCCCACAAAATTTGTGTCGCATACCGACAGACAGACAGACTCACAGACAGACATTTTGTAAAAACATGTTTTTCGGGATCTCTGACCCCTAAAACGTGTAAATCCGTCAAAAACGGGAATTCGCAAATTTTTACGAATCCAATACTTTCTTCTTGTAAAGATAGAAGAAAGTAAAAAAAAGCATTGAAATCATGACACGACTCAAGCCGCTGTTTGTTCAGGTCGAGACATCGCGGGTTCGGGTAAGTTTTTCGATCTGACTGTAATCTGAATTCGTTTTAAGTTTCATTATTGTCAGTATTGCTTATTTTGATGTGCAATAGACGATGATACATTAAAATTTTTAGTGTGGCCTTGTGAAAAAGATACACGATACGGCAAACCTTTTACAAGCGTAAAAATAATTGCTGTATTTATTAACACCAAAATAAAATTTCCTGACGATTGGTCAATTTTTACGAAATTTAAAGCCTATAAAGTAAAAAAAAAAAAAAAAAAAAAAAAAATGACATAAAGGAGTTTTTTTTATATATTTTTTATTTTTTATTTCCATTCTCTAATGTTTAGTTTTTAAAAATTTAGTTGTTGCAGTTTCACAGACAGTTAGTATAGTTTGGCGAAAGTGGTTTGGACAAAAATATCAATAATGTGTTCAAATAAAGTTTTGAAATTTCTTATAAGCGATAGTTTCGTATTAGGCGTATGACAGAAGTAATTAGCCGAAGAAATCGCCCAAGATTTCTTTACCTACAGCAGTCTTTTTTATTCTGACAATTTTAGGGATTTAAGTGCGTAGTTTGATTACATGTCTGCGAAATTTGTTTTTATTTATACGTTTTTATTTTTTTATTGATGAAGTTTTAATTTCGTTATGGAATATTTGCCGGAAGCAAATTCTGAACAAATTATATTGCTTTAGCTGCAAACGGGTTATTCTTTTGTAATCTTTTACAAGCGATAAAGATGATACATTTAAAAAAAAAAAATGCTTGAGAATTATTTTTAAAACATAAAAATTCAGTAAGTGGTGTAATTTTTCAAACAAATTGCCTTTGAAAGAACATTTTTTTCTTTATTCGACAAAGTAAATAGTGTAAATATTGTAAATGTGGGATAGTTAAGAAACAAAGGTAGTAACTGTCAAATTTAATCGTCAGTAGTTGCGACCGTCAAAATGATGTCATCATTACTCACGGACACGTTTGTCCATTACAGTAAAGATTTCAAAGGTAAGAAAAGTACTTTTATTTTGGTTGGACGGTGAACTCTTTAAAATAGGGGGTCTCGGGGTCGGTTACGTCCCCCCCCCCCCCTTTTATAGAAGGCCTTGCCTTTGTGTACGAGTTTCGATTTTAGAGTAGTCTGCAGCCTCGGTAAAAGAAAAAAAAACTCTAAAACAGCAGAATTTCCATTCAGTCTTTCTATGCTCTTAATTTTTAGTGCTGCCCTCTTTCGGTAATATCATAAAACGAATTAGAATTATTTATTTTTTTCGTGAACATCTTTCTGAAAATTCAGGAAGTCAATTTTAATCTTAGATGCATGAATTTGGCAGATGCTCTTAGTTATAAATTATGAAAGCTATTAGCATTTTTCCTTTTCAGATAAACGAAAAATATACTTTAGAAAATACAGTCGTTTTGAAACGAATTTCCGGTCGCTTCAAACTGCGAGAGGATTGCATGAAACAGCAATCGCTTACAACTAAAGATGAAATAAATACATTTCTGTGAAATTGAAAAATGCTACTCTGTTTCAAATCATTTCAGTAGTCATGTCTGCCAATTTCATGCTTTGACCTTTAAAAATGAATCCATGAACGGGGCAGACGTTGACAGAGGTTAGACGGGAGATGCTGGGTTCGAATCCGATCGCGCCCGTCGGACTAAACGTTCAGAGTTTTCCGTGGTTTTCTTGGAACATTGGATTTACTTGTGTAAATACAGGTTAGGTTCCCTTAGAAAAACACCCAATGAAGGCGCCCCCCCCCCCCTTCGGGCCTATATCCCTCGTGTAGATAATTGGCCGTTATAAACAACACAAACACCTTGACAGAGGGTGAGGGTGATGTTTTTTTTTTTTTTTTTTATCAATTCAATTTGGGTAAGACCCACTTTTTCTTTGCAAGTCGGATACTTTTTTTTTTTTTTTCTTATGCAATACGAGGTTGGTTTCAAATTGTTCGTATACCCGATTTTTCGCATGAATTTTTATTTATTTATTTTACGAAAATAGATATATTTTTGAATACAAATAATTATGCAGGGTGTTTCATTAATAAGACAAGCCAAAAAAGATATCACAGATACATGCCATGAATATAAATATTTACTATAAAACTCGTTGTTGCAATTCAATAACTTAGTCAAAAATACAAAATATCTCACTTCTTGTTGAAGTCGGATTTTCGTTCATAACTTTAAGAGTAATAGAAATAATGAAATGATCTTTTTAAAGAACTTACATTGCTGTTTACGAAATGGGGTAGCATCACAACGGTTACTAGAAACATTGCTGTTTACGAAATGGGAAATCGGAATTCGTGTACACAATACACTAAGCTAGACTTTTAATATTTTCGAATATAGATGACTATATATACGCTGTGAGGAGCGTGTATAGAAGTTATGAGGGCCGCTATATATTGCGTTTATTGGAATACTAGATGCCTTGTATAGGCATATATAGTTACTATAAAGAAGTAACGTTTGTTTGTAGAGGGTAATCTGGATCTACCGAACGAAATTTTTTAAAAAAAGGTGGCAAAATGCAGGTGACCATGTCTGCTCCAACATAGGCTGGATTTAATGTCGTTACAACAACCTCCAAGCAGGCTCAAGATCAAAAAACATTCTAAAATTGTAGTTTCTTTGATTTTGGGGAACTAAAAATTGAAAATGTGAATACTTTTAAAATGTAAATACTTGCTATCAACGGTTTATAAAAAGTTCGAAATTTAAAAGGGAGAAGTGAGAGAGAAATGTTCAAAATACGTTCTAAATTACGACTTATTTGAAACTGTTGGAGCTAGAGACTTAAAAGTTGGCATGACTGTAACCTTTGAGACGTAAATGCCTGCACAGAACAGTATTATTGAAAATTTGAGATTTTAAGGTGTGCAGGAGCAAAAAACATTCCTCAAAATCACCTAAATACGAAGTTTCGTAGAAATTGAATAACTTTCGAAACTTTTTCATTTTTAGTCCGCCATACTGGATCCGCCATTTTGTGTTTTGGAATTTGAACTTTGGAATTGTAATCAAGGTCCTAAAAGACAACTGTATACAAAGTTTCATATGCCATTTGAATAATGTTTTCATATTTTGACCAGCTTTTCGAGGTTTTGTCCCACTGTGCGTCCGATGGCAACGCAGTGCTTTTTCAAAAATTGTCTCCATCAATTATAATCATTTAAAAAAAAAGTACCTGGGAAGTTCGTAATTTCTAACTGTGTAACTTTTAAAATTTTATTAACTTTTTAAAAATGCTTAATACTAAAAAAAAAAAAAAAAAAAAAAAAAAAAAAAAAAAAAAAAAAAAAAAAAATCCCTGCCGGCTCGGGCCTACAGACGGAGGTAGATTTCGAAGTTAAGTACTAAATTCTCCAAGAAAACTTAAATCAAGATTAGAGATAAACCCAGTTTCTTCACAAAGAGTGAGCTGTAGGGAGCTAAACTTTTTGTGAAAATTATAATAGACACGAATACACACACACACACATGTATATGGAATAGGTTTAAAAAATGGCTACAAAAAATTCAGAGAACCTTAAAGTGTTAAAATATGTTAATATTTCCATAGTCGGGTTTTTATCATGTTTTAATACCTGTCTTCAAACTCACATGGCGTTACATATTCACCTGCTGAGGTCCATTATATTTCCAATATGACGCAATATACATATTTTTTTAATTCTTCAAACTATTTATTTTATTTTGAGTTTTCATGCTGAAATCTTGCTCTAGAAAACTTATGACGTAATATTCAATTTGTTTTCAATTTGTCAAACTATTTAATTTTACACGTGAAAATTTTGCAATAGAAAAATAATTGTTGTGGTGAAAATTTTATTGTTTTTTTTAATTGTTGGCAACTGCTAGAACGAAAAACTTTTATTTTTTTTTCTGCCATTGTTGTGTAAGAGCTGGTTTTATCAGAATCATGTTGACAGTATTCAAAATTTTGAACCCTCCGCATTTCCACAATCTTGGGCCGATTTCGCCCATTTTCAATCCCCGCCGAGATATTAGCCATATCAAAGTTGTTGGCGAGTTTGAGGACAATCCGTGCATAATTGCGACTTTTATCGTGCGGACAAAATTTAGTACATACATACATACATACATACATATATATGTATATATATATATATATATAAACTTTTTAAGTGGGGGTGGTTTTGGGTTCCTGGGGTCCTATAATGAAAAGTTATGAAGGAATTTTTCAAAAGTCGCACCATGGTAACGACTGCAATAGGTAGTATTTCTTACGAAATCTACCTAAAAAAAAAATCCCTGCCGGCTCGGGTCTATAGGCGGAGGTAGATTTCGAAGTTAAGTACTAAATTCACCAACAAAACTTAAATCAAGATTAAAGATAAACCCAGTTCCTTCGCTAAGAATGAGCTCTAGGGAGCTAAACATTTTGTAAAAATTCTAATATACACACACGCATGTATATGGAACAGGTTTAAAAATGGCTAAATGAAATTCAGATAACCTCAAAGTGTTAAAATATGTTAATATTTCCATACTCGAGTTTTTATCATGTTTTAATACGTTTCTTCAAACTCAATGGCGTTACATATTCACCTGCTGTGGTCCATTACATTTTCAATATGACGCAATATTTTGTTGTTTTTTTAATTCATCAAACTATTTATTTCATTTTGAATTTTCATCCAGAAATCTTGCTCTAGAAAACTTATGACGTAATATTCAATTTGTTTTCAATTCGTCAAACTATTTATTTCATTTTGAATTTTCATGCAGAAATCTTGCTCTAGAAAACTTATGACGTAATATTCAATTTGTTTTCAATTCGTCAAACTGTTTATCTAATTTAATTTTTCACGTGAAAACATTGAATTAGAAAAACAATTGTTGTGGTGAGAATTTTATTGCTTTTTTATAATTGTTGGCAACAGCTATAACGAAAAATATTTATTTTTTCCTGCCATTGTTGTGTAAAAGCTGGTTTTATCAGAATCATGTTAAGACGGTATTCAAAATTTTAAAACTTCCCCATTCCCATTCCCTTGGACCGATTTTGCTCATTTTCAATCCCCGCCGAGAAATTAGCCATCTTAAAGTTGTTGGCGAGTTTGAAGACGTTCCGTGCATAATTGCGACTTTTATCGTGCGGACAAAATTTAGTACATACATACATACATATATATATATATATATAAACTTTTTAGGTGGGGGTGGTTTTGGGTTCCTGGGGTCATGTAATGAAAAGTTATGAAGGAATTTTTTAAAAGTCGCACCATGGTAACGACTGCAATAGGTAGTATTTCTTACGAAATCTACCTAAAAACGCACTACGTTGGCGTTGGAAGACTTACTTTCTGATGATAAAAACCTAATTTCGAACCTAATTCGTTACCGAATTAGGTAACGAATAATTACCTAATCAAATTTTATATTTCTTAAACATGGGATTTCGCGATCAGAGAAGAACGGCGACTCGCTCCCCCCCCCCCCCCACCTGCCACACAGACACATTAACTCTAACACATTAGCTCAAATATAAAAGCAATTTTAAGAGAAATATTTTTACTAAAGGGTTTTGATGTGTTGAATGAGATTGACTGGTCAATTTCCTACCATCTCCACTCATAAACAAGGAAACTTACCGCTGTACTTCTTATGTGGTGGGTCATACGTGTGTATGTAAAAAGTCAGATTTAGGCTTATGAGCAAGATTTCTCAATCTATTATTTTTGTTGTTGTAATTTCGAAAAAAATTTCAGGCCTGTAGCTCAAATAGTCTTTGAGTTATCATGCACGTAAGATGAAAAATAAAGTAATTTTGAGATAAAAACTTTTTAAGCTTGATATCCCATTTACTCACAAATTTTAACTTTATTGAAAAGAAAAAAAAGTCCAGTAATATAAGTAAGCCTAACCTTTCCTGCTTCTCCATCTGCTTGAGTTTCTTGGCAATTCTTGCTTCCTTTGTGCTGCCTCGGCTTCGTTTTTCTTCCTAGCCGTACTTGTTCTATCACATAAGAAACAAGAAACGTTCCAGCAAATACGCCTAGATTTTTCAACACGTCTATCTTGTTCTTCTGTCCTTTGTTGAATAACAAAGCAGACGCACAAATAACTGTTTCTACAACTTTTCGACTACGAAACACTGTTTTTGCAACATTGTTCTAAATATCTAAATTAAAGCATTCAAAGAGTTTACATTTTGTGTAATCTCCACTAACGCGAGAGATTTAAAGTTGTGTCATGTAGGGGAGACCGGGGCTAGTTGGCCACAGGGGTAAGTAGGCGCAGTCCTCATAAATCGACTGTTTGTTGATAGGTTGCGCAACCAGACACAGAGTACATTTTTTCTTGTTTTTTACAATCCTCATTGTAGTTTTGCAGCGTTACATGCGTGCAATGGACATTTATTACGATTTTTCTGTTTTTTGCACTCATAAGTAATTTTTTGTTGCTTCATTCTTTCTCTAATTTTTAATATTTATCTTAATAATTGCGATTTAATTTTTGCAGTTTTTCTTAGTATTTGATTAACTGTACCTACCCCATATGTGATTTAATTGGATTATTTATGCTTAGACGGTTACGTGTCCCTTTTGTGAAGAAATTTATTATGGGGCATTGAACACGGGGCAAGTTAGCTCGGTGTCTGGTGTGTGCTGGTAGCTTGAAAAATAGCAAACACCGAGAAAAGTGGTTACAATTTAAGATTTTAGGAACATGAGGCTTCCCCAAACGGAGACACTCGATTTTAGGTAGATTCTGTATGAAATACTACCTATTGGTGTCGTTCCTATGTTGGAATTTCTGAAAAAATTTTGTAGATCTACACCGATCTTGACCCCTAGAACCCAAAACCACCATCTGTAATAAACTTATATATATATATATATATAATGTATCTATCTATCTATCTATCTATATATATATATATATATATATATATATATATTACTTTCTTCTGGACACGATAACTTCCACAATTCTGCACAAATCTCTTCCAAACTGATACATAAAATCAAGGGGCATAAAATCTCGGTCAAGTTCGTGAATGGGCAAAATCGGACCAAGGGGATGGAAATAGGGGGTGGGGGGTTGTGAAAACAGAAAAAACCCCATAACTTCTTAATTTTTGTGCATATCAAATCAGTTTAATGTTTTTATTACTTCAAAAAATAGGACCAAAAATTTATGCATCACAGATTTTGGATAAAATTAAAAATGGGCTCAAGGGGCGCAAAAAATAGGGTTTTGGGGAGATAAAAATTCATAACTTCGTCAATTCTCGAGATATCAAATCCAATTAATTTTATTATACATTTCCTTAATATTATCTACAACTTTTGTATTCACAAGTTTTTGATAAGACCAATTCGTACCGCAAAAAAAAATTAAAAACGAAAACAAAAAAAGGGGGGTGAAGAAGAAAAATTTCTATAACTCCGTAAATTCACAAGATATAAAAACCCCATGAATTTACCATATATCTTCTTAATATTGTCTTCAACATTTATATGGACAAGTTTTTGATAGGACCAATTCTTACAGCAAAAACAAATTAAAAATACATAGCGGTTGAAGAAAAAAATCATCTTATTAAGAATGTATTCAAATCCAAACTGCCTATTTTCTTACTCATTTTTAAATTCCTTTTTGCTCTCAAACGCGTTCAATTGATAGATTCTCTTCTTCAGAAACTATATAATGTACCGTAATGATCGATTTTTTGATAGACGCAGAATATATTTCAAAAAATGATGTAAAAGTGGGCATTTTGAACAGAATTTCCCGAAGCGACAGTGTTAGAAACGAAAAATATTGCCCTACTGAGAAAATAATTGTTTTTTAATCCAGTTTCAATTAATTGAAAGAAAAATAAAAACACATGTCGCTTATAAATCTTTTCAAAAATCATGTCAGCAAGTTTCATATTTTTTCTATTAAAAATTAATCTGAAAATGTGCCAGAAAGTTTCGAGTTGTTGAGCATGGAAAAGTATTTTTTTTAATACCGCACTAACATGATTCTGATAAAACCAGCTATTATATAAAAATGAAATAAAAACTCGTCAAAAGCGGCCAGATAAAACTGTTAAAGTGGATTTATATCTAATCATGATTTAGTTTTTGTTGGTGCAATTAATATACAACTTCGAAATCTGCCTCCGCCTGTAGGCCGGGTCGGCAGGGATTTTTTATTTGCGACAACTGTATCTCTGATGATGATATCGAGTACGACAGAATTTACTCAATGTTAATGTTTTATTCATTATTTTTATGTCTGTATAATTTAGAATTTACATTGTACGGCGATAACGCCTTTGTTTAAACTTACAGGTAATAATGAAATTGATTTCTCTTAACTGCGTGTCTTATTTGAGTTTCATTTAAATTTTTATAAAGCGTGTGCCAGCTTACCAAATAAGTATAGGTAACTTACCCCGTGGCGGGGTAGGTTGTCGCACAATTTTCCTTTTACTTTAGGCTTCCGTTAAACATAAACTACAAAAGCTACAAACTCAAAACTCCGGATAATTGTAGCCCAATGCCTGTTCGTTAAAAACACAGTTAAAGTTTCATAAAAAACTTAAACAAGAAATTAATAAAAATCAATAACTAAAAACTGCGCCTACTAGCCCCGGTCTTCCCGACTACCTTTTATAGAACGCTGGACGTCCCAGGCAACTTCATGGACAATTGCATTTTTCAACCAGTTCAGGACATCAGTAAAAACATTGTTATCCATGATTTAACCCTTTATGTACTAAATTATGAATTCATGAACATTTTATCTTCTAAAGCCTTTTTCGTGAATTGTTTAAACTACATTAGAAGATTTACATAATTATTTACTAAATTTTAGAAGTATTTTAGAAGGATTTAGAAGGATTAATTAAATTAAAATTCATAGAGATTTTGTACAATACTTATAACCCCACTCAAATCTTTTATTTTAAATATTTTTCTTAGTATTTTGCAGAATTAGGAAATGTACAAATATAATGTTCTTACTGCAGAAATATAGAAATATTTCCGAATTGAAAAATCCCCCCCCCCCCCCAACGTCAAGGAAGCAGAAAAGATGCAAAGGCAAAATAAATCATCCTTTTAAAAATATTTTTGTTTTGTGTAACCAATAATGCTTTTGGAACAAGATAAAGTAATGCATCTATAACTCATTCTAAACTGTATTACAACTAATCGGTATATTAAATGAATTTTATAACAAGTTATTTTAATGGTACTTATAAGTACCGTCAGTACATAAAGGGTTAATGTAGAAACTTGTCATTTCCATGTAAAGGAAGGTTGTTTGGAGCCAAAAAGCTAAAAAACTGAAAATCGAATTTTTGAAGGTCATAAGGTTCTCAAAGTGTTGAGTAAACAAAAAGATATAAATGGTACGCTTTCGGGAAACGGGGGGGGGGGGGTTCTAGTGGCACATTCGTCTGGCGTGTTCATTCTGTTGTTCGGAGAAATTTTAAGATTTAACTGCATTGAGGATTTTTTTTAATAAGCAAATAAAATTAAAACATTGTTAAAACTTAAACAAAACTTGTAAAAACGAAACTTGTCCATGACGGAAGAATTGAAGTGTCCCAGCGAAATGAATACCGTGAGTAGCAAAGGCTAAAAGCTATAACTCAAAGACTATTTAAATCACAGACCTGAAATTTTTTGTAGACCTTCACACATTAGTTTTGAAGGAAACGTCATAAGATTTTTTTTTTAATTCTTGCTCGTTCTAAAGATAAAAAAATATATATATAGGGTTAAAACTGTGATTAATTTTGGTGGTTAAATCTGGTTAATTAGATGCATGTCTGAAAAGGACCCCTTGCCCTCCGGGGGGGGGGGGGGCGCTCCAAGCAGTACATCGCGATTCACTCTTAAGGAGATTCTTCACTCACTTGAAAACACCAGTTCCGTAATGTTAAACCAATGGGGAGGTTGTTTTCGAATTTCTCGTTTAAATTTGAATATTTTTAAACGATTGGTTTCGAAGCTGAAAGTACCTTTTTTTAAAAAAATCTGCAACCAAAATTGCAAAAGTAAAAAGAAGTCATATTAAAGATAGAGCTCAGCTATCCTATGCAAAAAAAGTCGTTTAAAAATATTCAAATTTAAATGATAAATTCGAAAATAACCTCCCCATAGGATTAACATTACGGAGCGTGTGTTTTCAAGTGAGTGAAGAATCCCCTTAACACGTTTTAATGTAATACCGTACAATTGTACTGCAGTAAGATAGAAGTGCGTACTAGGGGTGAGTACTTAACAACGAGTGCTGGTCAGAACGTCATGTTTATGTTGCCGCCAAAGCCCGATTTCGGAAAATTTCGTGGCCAATTCGTAAAGTGGCCAAGATTCTTGGCCAAAGAGCGATGAGTGACGTATTTCAGGTTTTGGTAGGACCCGAAGTAACCGGATATACCTGGCTAATATCGGAAGTGGTGATCCAAGAGTGTCCGGTAGGTACCACTGACGTGCACATGGTGAAAGGGAAAATTTCATGATTAGCGATAAATTTATTTTTTTATTATTTTATCGGAATATTGTGTGCAACTATTCTGTAATTTCTCTCTTTTCTAAAAAAAGTAATTAATGCTGCCGCCGCCGTAATTGAATTTAGTGCAGCCTTTTTACTTTCTCGGTTTATACTAAAACGATTGCACATAAAAATATGATAATAGACAGTTTAATAGATAAATATGTGATAAACATGTTGCAGTAGACAATTTTTAAATCGAAAAGTTTTTTAAAGTTTCATTTTATGTTGGAATCGGTGACGACAGTTCAGTTAAATAAGTTTTATGGAATAAGAAATATATATATTTCTAGCCATTTAACCATCATTTGAAAACATATAATGCATTAGATTGCGGTGTGCAGTGTTTAATTATTTATTAAATTTGTCTAACCTTTTTGGGGTTTTCCCCTTTTTTTATTGTCTTAATAGAAATTTAATTTATAACTTTGAATAGTCGTTTTTATCTGATGTTGTCGGATTTTAAAAAGCTCAAATCCAAATACTTTTTAATTGAAAAATAAATTTACATGTCAATTTTAAAAATGCAGAAAACATTTAAACTGCTTAAATTAGAAAACTGCCCAAAGCATTTAATGGTGAAAATTACCTCTTTTTCCAAGCAGTATATTTAAAAGGATTTGCTTATAGCTTCTAAAAGAAATCTTTTCTTCTAGATGTTAAAAAAAGTCGGAGAGGCAGCGGCATTTTTTATTTAACCCTTTACACAAGCTTATTTATAAATGTGTAATAGATCTTAATTAATCTGTAACTTAGTTGTCAGCTGTCGCGGCAGTAGTGAATTCGGTCTTGGGAACTAAAATATCCCCCAGTCAAAGAGAATTGAATGACAATCTGATTACAGAAGATCGCCACTGGTCGGGAGAACACAATATTTCTTAATCCGGTATATATATATATATATATATATCAGTGGCGTGGCGTCCGGTCATCGCTGGATGCGGCGATGACCAAGCAATATTTTAAAACTCTTAATAAGCTTTTAAAACTCTACGATCCAGTATTAGCAGAACATTTGGAGTTCATGTATAAGTGAAGGTAAGATTCAAAGTTTCTTTTTTGAACATTCAACCATTGAATTTTAGAGTTAATAATTTTTCACCACAAACTTAAATAATTGCGATGACCACCGAAAATTTTCACGCCACGCCACTGATATATATATATATATATAAAACTGAGCAAATAAGTATTTTGTGCACAACCTAAACAAGTAATAAGTACACAACCTGTGGGTGTGTACTGGAAATGGCGGGGGCAGCTCGTACGGAAGAGAGCTTCCTAGTTTGGCGGCCTGAGGGGAGCAAGATCACCTGATCAGAGATCCAGCTTAGACTTATTTACGCTCCACACGGGGGTTTTTCCGACACACAGGGGCTCGCATGCAGAAACCCAGCCCAGCCAGAAGGGAAAGGCACTTATCTTTTACAAAACATAAAAAAGAAAAAACTTATACAAGTCAACATTAATTTACAAACTGTGGCCGAAGCCAGGCTGCAATAGTCCGAAAAGGGGCACCATCATCAGTAGTTCTGGAAAGTTTCAAACAATTTCAAGTTACCAATCGAAAAATATTTACAAGTATATACTGAGTTCAACGATAACAAGTTAAATTCAATTGATTAAAATTAATATTCTTAGTGTCAACAGAATTTGCAATTTCTGCACACAAACAATTTGCCATTAGATTAATTAACAACAGACTGTTATTTTAATTTTGCTATAAGTACTTTTAAATGCCAACAGATTTAATGTACACTATTTTTGGGACCATAAATATACAAAAAATTAGTGCAATAAGTTAATTCTAATATTTGTTTCAATCTTTACAAGTATAGACACAATTTTTGAATACTCGTATAAATAGACGCTATTTTTGAATGCGAATTTTATGAACATGGATTTGAATGCGAACATTGCTATCATAATTTTCTTATACAAACACTAGGGGTGCTCCGCCCCCCTGCTCGCTACAATAAAAACAATTCCAAATTTTGCCAAGTTTTTTGTTTATAATTTACAGATGTCTTAATATAAAAAAAAAGTTCTTTTCAGAAAAGATGACAAACAGCATTGTACACAACACCCTGCAATTAGAATTAAAAAATAATAAAAATTGGATGAAAAATGAGCAGGTTTACTAAAAATGCTTCACTGCATATGCGCGAATATAATCAAAAAATATAAGCATAATGTATTAGCTAAGTGTATAGAGCAACTTTTGTGAAAGTCTCAAAAACATAGCTTGAAAATTCTGAAAATTATCATCGATAGAAAAAGCTTGAAATCCGTTGTTCCCAAAAGGAAGCAAAAAGATGAGGTGGTGTATCCAAATATAGTATTACGTGCAATATTGTGTACGCTATCTTGTCACTAATCAACAGATATTTGGATACATCTTTTTGGGAACAACGGATTTCGGGCTTGTTCTATTGACGATAATTTTCAGAATTTTCAAGCTATGTTTTTGAAACTTTCACAAAAGTTGCTCTATACGCTTAGCTAATTACATTTGATACCATTCGCGCATGCGCAGTGAAGCATTTTTTAGTAAACCTGCTCATTTTCATCGAATTTTTATTATTTTTTAATTCTGATTGCAGGGTATTATGTACAGTCGTGGATTTGGTTGGTTGGTTTGGTTGTATTTATGACGGCCAATTATCTGCTCAATGGATATAGGCCCAGGGGGGGGGGAGTGCCCTTCGTGGGGGTCTTCCTAAGGGAACCTAACCCGTATTAACGCTTGGAAATCCAAGGTTCGAAGAAAACCACGAAAACTCCGAACGATTAGGCCGACAGGCGCGATTGGGATCGAACCCAGCACCTCCCGTCTACCCGCTTCGAGAGCAGAACCTCTCAGCCACTAGTGGGGCGTACAGTCGTGGAAAAAAAAGTAAATACCCCCTACTAACTCCTCAACAAATTATCGTAGAAGAAAGTTACTGGTACCGAACGATTGGAAATAAAGTCTACTTTTAAATGATGTATATAAAATTTGTTTAGAGGGCCATCTACATATTAAAACGAACCATAAATTTGTTTTTTCCAATAGCAGTACACAATTCTGACAACATAAATGAACTCTACACCCTTCAATTAGCCTAAAAACAAATTTTTATGCAATTCGTACCATAAGTTTCCGAGAAATTAATTATTTTAAAGGCCGTATTTTAAGGGCTGTATCCAAATTGAAGTTCGGTACTCGATTGTTAACCGAGAGAGCCCCCTACTTGATCAAGGCCCAATCAAGCAGTAAATGAAGCCGGTTAGATTAAAAGACAGCAGAAGAAATTTCAAAATATCTACTCACTTCTATCATAGACGGCCCCTTAAACGATCATTTTGCCGTTTTTTAAGCATAACTTGAAAACTACTTGGAAGAAAAATGTGAAATTTTGGATTTCCATACAGCAGAGCTTAATAAATCTAAATCCATCAAAACATTGTAGGTTGCAATTCATATTTTTTCGAATATTAATTTCATAATTCATAATTCATATAATAAAATTATAAAAATTGCAAATTCAGCGTATTTATGTTTGGGTATTTTAGTACTATTGCCACACAAAAAATTACCACATTAGGAGCATAATTTCAGGAGATATTAATAAAAATATGAAAATGTAATTTAACATTAGAAGCACTAAATTTTGAATGTTTATAATTCAAAAACTTATCATTCAAATGACTTGAAATTTGGTGTCTAGGCATAGTTTGAACCAAAGATTTGAAATATCTCGTTAAAATTGGGTATTGCCATTGAAAAAAACCAAGTTATGTTTCGTTTTAATATGTAGATGGCCTCCTAAGCAAATTTTCTATACATCATTTAAATGTAGACTTTATTTACAATCGTCCGGTACCAGTGACTTTCTTTTACGATAATTTGTTGAGGAGTTAGTAGGGGGTGTTTACTTTTTTTTTCCACGACTGTACAATGTTGTTTGTCATATTTTCTGAAAAGAACATTTTTTTTAATATTAAGAACTCTTCAAATTATAAGCAAAAAAACTTTGCAAAATTTGGGACTGCCTTTATAAAAACCTTAATTTCTCTACGAGTATACATGCTACCCTCATAAATATGAACACAATTTATTACAATAAGCCTCTTAATCATATTCTACAGTTTGAACGCTTTTATTACATTAGTTTTTAGAGGGTTATCCAAAAGATATTCGTTCTTTTTCAATTTGTTGACGGTCCCCTATGGGATTTCGGGACAAAAATCTTTGCGGAAGTATATGACCTATACTATTCCGTTTACACACCTGGAGTTTCAGGATAATTCCTCGTGTATTTTTCTAGATATTTAACAAGACGTCTAAAATCGCAAGTGACCAATCATCATTGGCCATATAGTGTTGTTTGATTCCAATTCGAGGTCCTGCACAAAACAACAACTTTGTTTTCTATTCCCCTCTCGAGGCGACTTTATTCCAAAACTCTGAAATTGTAGTACTTACTCTCTCCGAGAATAAATTCTGTAAACAAAAGAAGATAAATGGGACGCTTTCGATGAGAATTCCTTTTCCATTAGCACAGTCGGCTGGCAGAATTAAACGGGCTCTTTCTTTTGGTGGGGGGAAATTTCGAGATTTAACTACATTCGAGATATTTTTTTTAAACACTTTCAGGCAGGCCTTTTTTTTTAACTAAACAAATTTAGCGGGGTTGTAACGAGCTCCTCTTTGTGACTAATGATTCTATATTAAGGGTCTCAAGACTCGAAAAACTTTAAAATTTTTGAACAGAAGTTATGGCTTTTAGAATTACGAGTTGGAACCCGTCGAAATTCGACGAACTAAAATGTTAGAAAGGAACTGCCAGATCGAATTTATAATAAACCTACAAAACTAACTATAATAAAAAATTTATCTTACATTGGTTGTCTAACTCTTAAAACAAATAATATTTTTAACCTAAAATTATCAAAATATTATTTCCACAAACTTCAACTGCTTAAATTTTTGAAAAATTAAACTGTATTAGAATACGTAATCAATATGAGTAATTATGATGAAGTTATCGATTGAGGCTCTTATGTTTGTTTTTACGGGATGAAAAATCAGTAAAAAAGATTTCGCTTTGTCACATCATAAAATTTTCCCCCATAAAATCTAAACTGTACGTTATTTTCACATTCTCATAATTTACATACGCACCCCTGAAATTCACAATTTGAAAGTATTTTAACGCGTAATAGATTATTAATTAATGTATTCCCAAACTTAAAGTCACGTTTGTCCGATACAACTTTTCATGTGAACATTCGTACAAACTTTAAGTTCTGATCTCAGTACCGGCAAAAAAGAAAGAAAAAAAAAAAAAAAACAGAAATTTGTCTTTAGTTGTCATAGTATTGGCCATTAAGTATTGGTCAAATATTTTTTTTTTTATCAAAAAAAAAAAAAAAAAAAAAAAAAAAGATCGTTTTGATTTTAATATGACATCATTTTTACTCACTGAATCATTTTGCCTAGCGTCTCAAACTCAGTATCAATGTAATGTAAAAATGTTGAACTGTAACTGATTTATGAAGAAGAATGCGTGTTTTTTAATATCTGACGTCATTTTCTGTCAAAAATTACGAAAAAGTTACTTTTTATTTGTAATGTGAAAATGGCATCAATAAGGATATAATCAATAAAAATAATAAACCATGACTATTTTCTCTTTACTTTCAATATAAAGGGAGTACTTCAGTTGCCACGATTACAAAGTTTGTATTAAAAACTACAAAAAAATTAATATCTCAAAAATAAGTTGAGATACAGCTTTCAAACAGATTGCATTTAAAAGCACATTTTTTCCCTGTACGAAGGTGTAAAAATTGAAAATGTGCGATGTTTAGAAGTTTAAAAATTTGCAGTAGCGAAAATTGCAAAACCGAAATTTCATTTCAAATATCAAAGTGTTGCCATTCACAAAATGACGTATGCGGTACGCGCAGATATATTTGTCCTTTATAATATAGATATCAGTTAAATAACTGAAGCGGCGTTTCCGAAACTTGGAAGTCATTTTTCTCCAAATCACATTTTTGGGTATAACGCGCACGATATCACAAAAACTTCTCAGTATTTTTTCATGAAATTTTCAAAATATATCTCTCATGTTAGTTTGTATACACTTAACTAAAAATTTCCTTTTTATTGTTTAAGAAAATATTTTTTTAGGTGATTATATTGTTGAAATTTTCTAGATTTTACATTAGCTAAATACAACTATGTATTAAAAATATAAAAAAAAAATGCTTTAAATACAAATTTATTTAGAATCAGGGTAATTATTACAATCTGAAGTATAATTAAGGCACCAAAATTTTCGTTCTAGTTACAAAATTTTTTTTGTAATCCTTAGCGAATTTGTTATACGATTTTCTGCTCTTCAAATGTCTGACATTTTGGAGTCCCCCTGTAAATGCTAATTCTGCATTTTGCAATTGTCTAAATATTTGAAATGAAAGAACATACGTATATATTTTATCCCATTTAAAATTGTGTCTTGAAATCAAATATATTTTAAGATATTAAATATTTAAAATGATCTTTTTTTTTTCAATTGTAAGAGTCTTGAGACCCCTTAAGCAGACGGTGAGCACTAAAATGAGCAAAAATCGATCAAAAATACGAATTTTTTTTATGTGTGAATATTAAAAATACATGTAAAATAATTATTTAAAAAAACATTCTTTCATACGCTATCTTGAAAATCACGCCTAATAGCATGACTGCAATTCATAATCCCCCCCCCCCCCCCAAAAAAAAAAAAATCAAAAAAAGCAATTTAACAAATTACAACGACCATTTGGAAAAGGATTTTTTCGAAGACTAAAATTTAAGACATAAAATATCGCACGGAGTTGATCATACATTACGTACGCCATGAATTAAACATTAATAGTGTTATTACTCGTAAAAATCGCAAGCGACAAAAATCGCCTGCGACCCGTCAGATTTCTTAAAACTTATGTATTATCCATCTGAAACTTACATATTATCCACGCATTTTATTGGCTGTTCGGGAAAAGGCTTTTCCATCGTCAGATTTCCAAGAAATCTGACGACCCATTTAAAATGAAATTTCATTCTTAAACTACTAAATATTCCACGCTATTATTTTTTACAGCGTCGTATAGAGAGAAAAATGTACTTTTAAATGCAATTTGTTTGAAAGCTGTATCTCAATTTGTTTCTGAGTTATTAATTTTCTTTTGTAGTTTTTATTACTTTTTTGTCATAGTGGCAACAGAAGTATCCATGGTGAAATACAGATTACTGTATAGACCAATCAGAAAACGAATAAAATGCGTATTAAACCAATAAAAAGCTTCAGATATACTTTTGATTTCCTACCCTGGCGAGGACAGTAACCATTCTTCCAAATGGTTAAAAAAAATTCTGCTAAAATACGTTATTATAACGCGTGTGCGTGTCCCAACCGGAAAAATGTATCGCTTTGATTTACGCTTTGTGGAAAGTGTGAGCTCGTGAATTTATTTATAAAAAAATTACCACTTTTGTTCTGTTTCTTTTTTAAGGTGTGGCTAACAGGAAAGGAAAACAAACTTTATTTAAACTATCTAAACTTTTTAAGATTTTTAAATTAATTTCTCAACGTATAATTACAATTTAATGAATATGAAACTAATAGCTGACAAAAGCGTATTTTTTTTTAATTATTACACTTTAATTTTCCATTTATATTTTCTGTTCTCCTTTTTAGTGTTTGAAATTGAATCGTTGCAGTTCCACAGCCAGGAAGCGTGGTTTGGCGTATTATTAAGACCGTAACCCGTATACAAATGTAATCATAAAGATTATTTGTCAAATTATTACTGGCTAACAGGAAAACGCCTTATAATTAATTTATTAATTTACTAGAAAGCTTCGCTCGCTACGGTGGTTGATTTCGCCAAACGAACCATGTTTCAAACAAAATGTATCTGTGAATTTGATTTTGGTATTTTATAGCAATATAGACGATTATCTGGAATGTCCTTCCGCATTCCTGAAAACAATACAAAAGCTATTGTCATGTACTAGTGGTATCAGACAAAATTTGGGATGTTAAGCAAACTGTTTTAATTAATCATTTACAGTAAGAATTAGTAAAAAACGATTTATTCATGTGCAATATAATAAAACCATGACAAAAAAAATTATTTAATTACGATGTAAGTCTCAACAAAATTCCTCTTTTTAAACTTTTTAAAAAGCCTAAACTTTCATAATCGAATTCACCTAATTATGGAACTTTCCTTCATAATTCTATAACTAAATAACGAAGAACGATATTCAATGTACTAAAACCATTCCTTAACCATTATCTAACTAACAATGCAAGTCTCATCAAAATCCACCCAGTATAACTATTTAAGAAGGCTAATCTTTTATGATCGTGTTCACCTAATTAAAGAATTTTTCCTTGTACTACAATTAAACAACGTAGAACGATATTCAATGTACTAAAACTATTCCTTAAACGTTCTCTAATAACAGTGTAAATCCCATCAAAATCTATTCACCAGAAGTCAAGAAATAGGCAGCCAGAACCAAATGCTCATTTGCTTTTATATTTTACTTGTTGCATGGCAACCCGATGTGTTGCTTTTAAATGCAATAAGTCATTCGATCTAATTTCGTCGCTGGTATAAATGACGTCATTTGTGTGAACTTATGCAAAAGTGACTTTGTTTTGGCGAATTTATTCAAAAGCATTTTATGCTTATGAATTAAACAAAATACTTAGAGAAATATAATTTTTCTCTCTAAACATTTTTTTAACGTTCTTGTGAAAAAGTTTAATCGTCATCTTAAGGAAATGGTTGAAAATCTGTTTTCCTACGTGAAACTAAATTATAAAAGCTACGATGGATTGTTTTTTTCTTTTTACGCCAATGTAATTTATCTCAATGTTCCAGTCGACAGACGATTTTTTGCTTTAAAAAATAAACTGATTCTTGAAATTTGAATATGTGAAAATACAATTCAATGACAATATTATTTTCACTATCTATTCAAATAAAAGTTAATTGCAATTCGGAAATGATGTCAAACAAAGAAATCTAACAACCCCTGTCGTATTCTACACTGTAAAAAAAATACTGCCAGTTTTCCGGTAGAAATCGGAAAAATAGTTGCCCTTATCCTACCGGAATAATTTCCGACCCAGCTCGGAATAAAATCCGTAAAAATAAGGAAATAGTCAGTAAAACGGTATTTTACGGATTTTATTCCGATTCCGAAGTACAAATGGATTATTCTTCCGTAAGGAGACGGTGCAAGATAGAGGCAGATTTAAAAAATTCATGCTTGAAATTTATTTAAATAAACATTATAAATCAATCAATTAAGATACAGTTTTTCAATAAATTGAATTTGAAAGTACAGTAGAGCTGCTTTTATCCGAAACTATTTTAACCGAAACTTTCGTTTAACCGAAATCATGTGCAAAATCTTCCGAATTATGAGTACATACAAATATTTTAGATCCCCTTTCTCAGAGTTCCTTTGAATTTAACTCGAACTCCCGTAAGCTGCGGAGTGGAACGAAGAAAGCGAACAAATTAGCAATTCTCAAGCTTTTGAATGTTTTTCAAAAGGTTTGGCATGGTTAGAGCAGCAGAAAGACTGTGATACTGATGAACTAATAATATTAAAAAACTTCGTGATAAAGCTTCAAACCAAAGACAATCGAAGCTACGACAAACAAAACATTGTTTCAAATCCTTGTGATACAGGTGAAAGGTACTTAATTTCAAAATTAAAATTCAAGTAATTTATTCTTGTTTCTATTTTGCTATTGCTTTATTTTTATTTAAGAAATATTGCATATATTTATCCTTAATCTTAAAATTGAAGCATTTTCAATCATCCGAAAATTTCGATTTTCCGAAACAGGGTCGATCCCAATTACTTCGGATAATCAAGGGTCTGTTGTACATTTTTGCCCTTATACGACGGATTAAAAATTGAAAATGTGCGTTGTTTAGTTGTTTTAAAAAATGCAGTAGAGAAAATTGCGAAACCATAATTTCATCGGCAAATGTTGTCATTCGCAAAATGACGTCAGCATTATGCACGGACACGTTTGTCCTTTATAATACAGGATGTCCATAAAGAATGTCCCAGTTCCAATGGTAAATTATAACAGTTTAATTGTCGGAGCACAGCTCCGGCTTCCCTGCAAAAATTGCACTTGTTGTTAACACGATAGCGTCCAAAATATTTGACGCATCGACACAAAAAATGAGCTGGAAGTTGGTAGGGCCAAAATCTCGGCGCGTATTGAAAATCATAAATATTCGTCAACCCTAACAGCCTGAAATGTCGGCTCAAAAGTTTCCCATAGACATAACATTGCGAGTTTAATTCTATATATTTGAAAGATAAGGCTTTCTTTTTTTAGTCATGTACCTTGAGCTTTTTTTTTTTTGCACCAGTTTTAATAATTCTTTTTTTTAATGAAAGCTGTTTCTTTGTAGATTTGCCCGCACTAGCTATTTTTTTTTTAATATTCCCATTTTTATATTTAAATTTAAAATTTAAAAGATTTCTGTGAATTTGTTTCAAAATGGTAGCAATTGGATTACTTCCATTGTTGTAAAAAAAGGAAAAATAATAAGGTTTGCTTATCTTTATTGATGTCATTTTCTCATAAAATTCAAAATAAACTTTCTGAAAAAATTGAACAGAAAATGACGTCATGTTTTAATAAAATACTCAAGTTTTCCTCAAAAAGCTGTTATAATTCAATTCTTTTTCATTCATTGAGTTTGAGATGCTTGGTAAAATGCTTCAATGAGGCAAAATGACATCAATTAAATGAAAACGATCATTTTCTCTGATAAAAGTAAATATTTTATTACGAACGCCTCTAAAAGATATAAATTTCTGGAATTTTACTCGAAGTTAAAATGCGAAGAACCCGGTTAGAGAAGAATCATCAGTACTGAATTTCAATGGAAATTTCGCCAAATTAGTCAGATACAGCCAAATCGGTTTAATTTGTGACGACATATTTTTGGTCGCCAAATTTGGCTATATTTCGTCCAAATGTCGCGAAGCTTAGCTATAAATGCGACGTTAATGCATATGACTATGATCGCTTATGCTTATGATCGGAGAAATGGATACAACAATGAAAGATAATTCGTGAGAAATCCTGTTCACTAAAAGTCATAAATTAATCCCTGATTTTTTTAATCTGCTGCCTAGATTTAGTGTACATTTTAAGAAATATACATATTTTATATGTGCAACCTTATACACAGAAGTTTCGAAAATGACGGTTAAAAGAAAGTTATTCAAATGTATAGATTTTCAGCTTAATTCTATGTGGAAAAGTCGCATAAAAATAACCGAGATGCTTCCTAATATTTCCATAATAACGATATAACAACAACTCGGATGAATAAAAGTATCATGTTTGATAGAGGAGTATATCAGACTATCTATGAGTGTGTGTTACATACGTGTTACAAAACTTTACTTGTTGCCATATTAAATACGTGTGGGCTGTGCCAGACGAGCAAGTCTTTGAAGGAGCTTTGAAGTTTTCTGCCGCTAGCTCGATGGATCAAGTTCTCAAAGATCGGAGCTAAATTAAAAAATTCGAAATCTCTCAAATACATCCGGAGTAATTCTTTATCTTTACCGTAGATTCTCTTATCCAATGGTTTCTCTTTACTTTTAACATTTCTGAATTATTATAAAGAACAACAAATTATGCTGCCTTCAGTTATGCACTTGAACAGCTTTTGTCTTTGCAAACAAAGGTTACAAATTTCCCTAAATCAACTTTTATTATTGGAAAAGGAAGAGCAGTAAAATGTACAAAAATAAAAAAAAATAGTAAAACAATCATAGAGCAGTAAGGATCAGAATCTATCATTCTTTTGGCACTAACAGGTACTGCTGCATTTAATGTCAAAGACAAGGTAACTCACTGGTGCTTAAAGCACCAACGTGTTTTAAATAGTTCTCTAATTTAAAAAGTCAGCAATACATCTACAACTCAGAATGGATACAGTGCTATTTCTCATTATTGACGAATTTTCAATGATAGGATGTCGTCTTATGGCTGACCTTGAACAAAGATATCGCGAAGGTAAAATAGATAGCATTTAGCCTTTTAGAGGCTTATTTGTTTAAATCCTTGGACGTATTAGGTAGTTACATCGCGTAAAAGACATCCCTCTACATAAGAGACATTCTTTAAAAGTCATTTTGATTCTTCGCGGACAATAAATGCTTAGAGCTTTTAAAAAATGTTTCCCATTAACAAACTCATTGAGACAAAACGACGATCAGCAGACACAGCTCCAAAAGACTCTGAACTCACTTTGCGTGAGTCAAGTTTTTGACTACCTCTCACCGCTTATGCAATGACGCAAAAATATACTGCTTTCGGCTAACTTGAATGATTTGAACGTGCCATATGTCTTTTTCTCAAAACCAAGCAAGCTAAAGAACATAATAATGAAGTACTTCTTAAATCAAAGCGGGGACCAATAAACAAGAATTTTAGCAGATCACAATGATTAAATAGCAAGATGGAGTGAAGATGATCACGCGTCTGGACTTCAGTCTACACTTTCCTCAGCAGCTGGATGCAGGGTTATGCATTATGCTACATACCAATATCTGAACGGAGTGAGAATTGGTAAATGTAAGTACGATAAAAGATATTACCTATGGCCCACGTTTTCAACCTCGAGGTTTGTCACAGGCCATAATACACTGCTCAAAACAATTAAAGGATATTTGAAGTTTTATATAAAATAAAGATATAAACGAAATTTTTTTTGCCGAAAATAGAAGAAGAGAATCACAAATGCAAATTTTTCTGGTTTTCAAACTGTGCAGTATGCAAATTTTGAGTTCGACGTCAAAAACGTCGCTTCAGCGGCAGCGAATGAAATTTGACTTTCAACTGGATAAAAGAGAATGAAGACAAGGATGATCGGCATTCAGTGATTGCTTTGTTTCGATGAGTACGATGTCTCAGTGAAGTCATTTGACAGATTCAGAAGCTTTGAGAATTGTTGGTAGGTTAGAAGGGGGCCAAACTCAAGCCGAAGTAGCGCAAGCCATTGGAGTGTCACAAAGTGTCATTTCCAGGATCTGGAACCGTTTTTTGGAGAGTGGATGTGCAGGCCGAAGACCAGGGCAAGGTCGTAGACGGGCAACAACGTCCAATGAAGATCAGTATTTAGCGTTAACAGCTCCGAGACACCGAACCATGAACGCTACTCTTCTCCAACAACACCTTCGCTCGGCTACAGGCACCACGATTTCAACTCAGACTGTCCGAAACCGGCCCCATGCTGTAGGTCTGTATGCTCGCCGACCGATGGTATGTGTTAGATTAACATCAAGGCATCGTCGCGACCGCAGGGAGTGGGCAACCGAACATGTCAACTGGAGGAGAAATGAATGGAGCAATATTCTGTTTTCTGACGAGTCCCGTTTTTCTGTGCATCCGGATAATAGGCGTATTTGCATTTGGAGGGACCGTGGCAGTAGGAATAATCCTGCGTTCGTGCACGAAAGTGTCAGATTTGGCGGTGGAGGAGTGTTGGTGTATGGTGGCATCTCCATTGACGGGCGCACTGACCTCTACATCATTCGAGATGGAGCTCTGACTGGTCGCCGATATAGGGATGAGATCCTCAGACCTATTGTAGTCCCTTACGCTGCAGCAATCGGAGATAACTTCATTTTAATGGACGATAACTGCAGGCCACATCGTGCAAACCTGGTGGAGGATTTCCTTTTCGAGGAAGGAATCGTTCGAATGGAATGGCCAGCGTGTTCTCCAGACATGAATCCAATCGAGCACGTTTGGGACGCTCTAGGAAGACGAGTTTCTGGCCGCCAACAACCCCCACAAACTCTCCAAGAACTGGAAAGAGCTCTTCTGGAAGAGTGGGGCAGAATACCCCAACTCGTCATTAATAGCCTCATTGAGTCCATGCCTCAAAGGTGTTCAACGTTGCTGGCCGCCCGTGGAAACCATACCCCCTACTGAAAATGATTTTATTTGAAGAAAACACCTTTTCTTATTCTTTTTTTCTCATATGCACAAATTGTGTTTTTTTCCTTTAGTACACAAATGCGCAATAAAAGGCATTTTTTCTGCCAAACATCTGTAATTTATTCTCATATAACCTACTATGTCTGTCGACCATGTATCAATCAGCTAAACAGTTTACCAGATACAAAATCCACCTAAAACTGCAATATCCTTTAATTGTTTTGAGCAGTGTAGTTCATTTTGTTGAGTATCATGAGCCATTTCTAACTGTAATTTTTTTTTATCAAACCTATTTGTAAATATTGGAAAGAAGAAAAAGCCTCATTCATACGAAGTTAGTTACCTTTAACTTTTGCATACCTTGCCACCATATATTGATCCCCGAGTTTAACATTGTCAAAAACTGCTGTGGATATCCATCTAAAGGTGTTGTCACATAAAACAACTTATGTCATTTTTACTGTAGTTTGTCATTTAGAGAAAGTTCTAATGGAAGCAATTTTTGCTAAGGACAGGTTTTACCCAAATTAGAAGTATGGGAGCACTTGCTGAGAGATTAGAATTTGTGCAATACCCGAGGCAACTGACGACTGAGTTAAACACTTTAAAATGAGGTATCGACGATTGTTATTTCAAACTTACTTTTATACTATTAACAACAATCTAGAAACTACAGCAATCTACTAACAGCAATCTAGAAAATAAAACATTTTTTTAAATAATATCTTTTAAGTTTACGCGCCTCCATGCTCCGACATTTCGGCCTGACGGATACTAGTTTAGACTATTTACAACAAATAATACATCTAATTGAAGGTAAACTAACCTAGTTTTTCTTACAAATGTTCAATATGGGCACCGTTAGTTTTACGGCACGCATTCAACCTAGAGTCCAATTCTTTCCACACTTCGGTTAACAAGTCCGGGATCATGGAAGCAATAGCCTCTTTAATTCTGTGTCCCAACTCTGGAAAATCATTAGCTAGCTGAAGAACGTAGACACGATCTTTTATAAAGACCAAAGGAAAAAATCGCACGGCTCTAACGGCTTTTAAATATTCAGACCAGCAATAACGCTTTACGCTCAGGAGTCACCATTTTGCGTATGTGGCGCTGCAAGCGAGTCAATAACAATCCAATACTAGCGCATATGTTTATCGAAAACTGTTTGAGTTACTCTTTATTTCTGACCTTGAACCAACACTCTACAACGCTGACAATTGATACTATTAAAATTTATAACTGGTGTAACAAATATATTTAGTTTCCTTGATTCCTTGCGGATTAGCTTTCCCTCAAAGTGTTCTGAGACGCACAATGTAGAGGGTGCGAAATACAAGCTGCTTGCTTGATTTTTTTTCCTCCCGGAGTTTTCCGCAGAGAGAGTTTTACGGCGCGCGATGATAGTATTGTGAAATGCAACTGCACGTCTATTTTTTAAGAGAACGGCCGCCGAACTCGTTTATGGGCGGAGGGAAGAAATGTGAAAATGATTCCCGCGGATTTCTGCTGAAGTTCCTAAAGTCTGTACATATGTATTATAATTGTACATAGTCGTGTTAAATGACGTATCCTTGTATTTTTTATATGATCTATTAAAAGTTTTGTACTAAATCTTAGAGTGGCGGATCTAATTTTGGAGTGATGAGTCCGTCATTATATATTACTAGAAAGATAGCCCGTCAAAAATGACGGAATATGAGATATAAAAATATACACAACACATGTGCAAGAATATGAGTTTTTCTCTCTTGTTGCGCAGTGATAGATGAAAATAACAGATTTTAAAAACGAAACTCATTTATAAAAAACTGTAATACGGTAGAAGACCACTAATCCGCATAGCTTGGTTCCAAGTGTTGTAAGGATTTGAACCTTTTTGCGAATTACAGGTCATGTCTATATTATAAAATTAGATAGATGGCTTCTTTATGCTAAATAAATTTTATAAATATTGAAAAAAAATGTGTGTGTACATGAAAAGAAACAGCGAATAAGTTGCCAGAAAATATGTTGTAAATGTTCCTTCTTCGCGAAGGCCCCTAAAGTGGAAAAGTACCGAGAATTTAACTTTTGTATCCGACTTATAAAGCACGGTGCTTTTCCAGTATGGGATCCTTGGCATACTTTTTTAAAGTTTGTCATTAGACTTCAGAAGTGAGATTTTTTGCCATATGATATAAACAGCTATGAAAACAAAATTAATGAACTTTTTAGTTTTTTTATATAACCTATAAACATTATTTATATCTATATTATTGTTTTTTAATGTGCAATTTACTTCACTTTGTATACAAAAATAGTTAAATGTCTTCTTACAAAAAGAGTTAAATGGCTTCTTAATATTAAATAAATTGTATAGATATTCAAACATTACTTGTATATATGAAACAGTGAATAAGTTGCTCTAAAATATGCTGCCAAATTTCATTTTCGGTACTTTTCGGTTAGCCGGGTGAAGCTTGAGCCAGTGTTAAAGCTTTTGAAAGCCAGTGTTATATTTACATTCATATATACATATATTTGCACATATATGTACATTAGGGTGGTCACAAGCAACATGGGAAAAAAAATTTTAACGTTTTCTTTGGAGGGACCCTCCTAAAAGTTGCCAATTAGTTAGAAAATGAGATTGGCAAAGTTTCAACTGAAATGAATAGCATTAACCCGTGCCTCATCGAGGTTGAAGTCTTGAAAATTTGCAGTTTTTGGCAAAACATTGTCGTTTTTCTTTCTTTACGTGAAAACTATTTGTCTTAGAAACCTGATTCTTGTTTTATTTCATAGAAACAGTTGTTGCCTTAAACTTTTACTCTCATCAAAACTTATATTTAATGAATATTAGTATTTTTCAGGTCAGCTCGTGAACCATACCCTCAAACTCTGCATTTTTTAAACATAAGTGAAGAATGACAAATTAATAATTTTATTACTTTTGATAATTTTTTTTGCATTATTTTCATTAATAGGCAAAAATAAATTAACAATTTTTGCAACTTTAAAAATATTTCACGAATTATAATTGATTATTAGTTATCTAGTTCTGTCTAGTAAGAAAAAGCTTCTCGATTTGTGTTGCAGTTGAACCTCTGTTTCTCTTTTTATTGCAAGGCTGTTTTTGTTATCTGTTATGGTTATCTATTTTTAGAATTGACGAAACATTCCGTAAAGCCCCCCCCCCTTTTGATATGATGGCAGAAATGTAAGATTTTTTTAATTGGCCACTTGTCTCATCAAATCATCGACAGTAAGCTACCAAGTAATCGTCAAGTTTTATGTATTTTATTTTATAATATTCGCAAAATGAAACTGAACGCCAGAGAAGCTGCTAGATTTAGAGTACATCCACCAGTTAACCACAGACTTTAATTTTAAGTAGAAGTGCAATTGACTCCCCAAATATCTATTTCGTAAACAAAGAACTGAGATCATCAAAAACAGATTTAAAAATTCCGGTTTAGAGAGAACTGTTATTCGCTGGAATGGAAAACTGCTTCACCATTTTTTGAATAAAGAAAATGTAGAGAGGATAGAAGTTTTAATTAGTTGTGGGGATGAAGAACAGTTACTACGAGTTCCACAGCTTGAAAATAGTATCGGAATAATTCAGGCGAAAGCTGTATTTTCAGCAGTTGAAGAGTGGGAGGAAGTTGGTAAAATCAAGGCAATATGTTTTGATACAACTGCAGTAAACAACGGTCACCTCAGAGGAACCTGCATTCTTTCTATAGCAATTGTTAAAGCAAAAGTCTTCTGTATTTACCATGTCGCCACCCTAATCTAGAAATTATCCTAAAAGCTGGTTTTGATTGTAAAGTGGGAATGATCACTGCTCCTCAGCCAGATATTTAAAAAAATAATTCTGATTGGGTGGTCTAAATTAAACCAGAGTAAGTATAAAAATGCTATTGAAGATGAAATAGTAGATATAAATAGTTAATTCAGAAGAAATTTCAAGTTTTCTTACAGGACCTTTTAAAAATTAACAGCTCAGGGATGATTATAAAGAGTTTATACAACTTTGTTTAATTTTTATAGGACTCCTTCCCACAAAAGACTTTTTTCAGAGCACCTGGTGCTTTTAATCATGTCAGATGCACAAGCAATTTATTCTCTCAAAATATATTGTCATAGATAATCTCTCAATAACAAATTTAGAAAAAGACGGTATTAAAGACCTTTGCTTATTTCTAATCAATATTTATGTAAAATCGTGCTTCAATATTCCCACTCCCACTTTGGACCCCAATCCAAGACCTGCAAATAATAAAATCACTTGTTTACTACAGAAAAATTGATAAATAGGTTGCAGACAAAGCTCTCGTTAAAAGTTAAAATGATAAACCATCTTTGGTATCTTAACTCGGATCAAGTTGCATTTTCATTTTTAGATGATACTTTGAAAAAAAAAAAAAAAAAAAAAAAAAAAAAAAAGTCAACATAAGCATGGCTGTAAAATTAATGTCATTTGAAGAAGAAATGATGATGATGATAAGAATTTAAAAGCAACAAAAGTTTTCAACGAAGTGGATTATTTATTGAACAAAGAAGTCAATGTTTTTGTTTCATCTCAAACTATAAAAATTTTTAAGAGATTTTATATTAATAAGCATTTTTTAAATACTGATCCCAATCTATGGTGTGAAAATAAACCTTATTTGAAAGCAAGAAATCAGTGAATGGTTTTAAAGTTGTCAATGACACAGCTGAAAGGGGAAGAAAATTAACCAGAGATTTCAATTCCTGTTTAACAAAAAACGAAAAATAAAAACAGTATATGCTAAAAGTTGTATGTGAATGTAGAAAAACTTTTCCAGATTCTTTAAAAGCCACCTTATCTAAGCCATTTACCACCTTAATCCTTTCTGGCGCAGTGGCCCCATGTCGAAACTACCTAATTTTAATTCCAAACTTACTTGTTTGTAAATTTAGGTGTAGTCAATCATTTCATTATTTTACGAACAGAACTTTTCTGTACTGGAAAGGGTTAATGTGACAATTGTAAGGAATAATAATTAATTTTCTTTATTATGCTTCCTTTCTTGTAACACAACTTTAATAATAAAATGCATTTGAGCATATTTGTTCTAATTTTTATACTTTCTTTGCACCCCCCCCCCCTTTTTTTAATTTTTTTCAGTTTAAAATTCGATTTTTTTTTTCATTTTCTTTGGAATTTTTTTAAAATTAGTACTTTATCATGTACAAAATGAAAAACAAAAAGGGGAAAGCAAATGAAATGGAATGTTACAATGTTTTTTTCACATTTTCATAAAAATCAATTTTTAGGATTTGGGTGAAGTCTGGTCCTGAAAAATGCGCATATGTCTAAATTTATACATTTTTAGAAATAAAATGGTGTGTGGTTCTTCAAAACAAAGCTTTTTTATATAAAATGAGACCTGAATTATGTTTCTAGGTTTAATTGTATTTATTTTATGAAGGAAAAACAGCATTTTTTGCGAAAAATCATGTTTTTTTCAAACTTTAACCTCAATGAGGCACGGGTTAATATTATCCAAATGAGCTAAAACTTTGCCATTCTCATTTTCTAGTCTATTGGCAACTTTTTGGGGGGTCCCCCGGAAAAAATTCAAAAATTGATTTCTTGTGACAACCCTAATGTACATATATATGTACACACACACACATAAATATATACATACATACGTATATATGTATCAGGGTTCTCGCTGCCGCTCGCCATTTCGCCAAATCGCGACAAAATGTTTCATTTGGCGAGTAAACGGACGATTAGACTCGCCAAATTGCGAGTGCTCCGTTTTTGCTCATTTTTTTTCTGTGTATACCAGCCAGTACAGGCAACACTCGTATTTGAATTATTGAAAGATTAATGTCGCTTATCATGTTCAATCGTACCGCACCATTTACATTATTTTTAGCGATAGTAACCCAACATCAGTTCAATTAGCATTAGCCAAAGCCACAGTAAGGGTTATGCGGACGGTGTAAAATCACCATGTGCCAATCTCATAGGTGATTCTCTATCGTCAGCTAATCACTATGCCTGGAAAAAGAAATCCTAGAATTCTAGAAAAACGAAGTTTTCAGACATATTTTCAATTTTTCAGAAATCACTGAATGTAATATCTTAAAATTCTGAGTTAAGTGGGATTGAAAGTTTTATTTCATAATATTTTATTGAGTTAAATCGGGTTCGGAATTTTTTTTCTTGATCACGCAATACATTTAGAATGTAGTTATTTTCTTTTTAGTTTCTGTAGCGGATAATTCAATTTAGATGAATAACTGATCTATAAGCAGTTACAAAAACTTTATTTTAAACATTATCGATAAAAAGGGGAGGTCGTACATTAAAGGGTTAAAGATCGAATTTTCAACTTTTACGACGTATTTATTTTACTATCATTTTGTTTCATTTGGCGAGTGTTTTTTATTTCTGATTAGCCAAATGGCTAACGCTGGTGAACAGTCTGTGAGAACACTGATATGTATGTAAATATAACACTGGCGCCCGGCTAACCGAAAAGTACCTCATTTTCTCTATCTTGCCAAGGGCCCTATACTGGAAAAGTACCTAAAGCACATTAAAATTGGGCAGTTAGGAGCCCAGATAGTGCAACGCCATCTATTGGCTGTTATGCTATTAGTAACATCGGGATGAAGGTGTAAAGACGTACATTTTTGTACATTACACTTTAAATTGTCACCCATAGATTTTGAAAAAACCCTTAAAAGCGCAGATTTTAAATTAAATTATGTTGACCTCGATTATGAAATATTAATGGTTTTAAATAGGAATTTCGCTAATTAGCTAGCTATCGCCAAGTTAGCTTCATATATAGCAACTTATTTTTGTCGCCAAATTTGGCGATATTTCGTCGAATTTGGCGATATTACGCCAAGTTGGTCAATATTTGGCGCTAGTGTGGTAACCCTGCATTATTAGTTTTCAACAATTACTCCTTACAATGAGGCGGTCGTACCAGAATTGTTAAGGACACACAGACTTGGATTTTATATAAACGAGTTGGAACCCGTCGAAATTCGACGAACTAAAATGTTAGAAAGGAACTGTCAGATCGAATATATATAATAAACCTAAAAAATAATTACAATAAAAAATTCATCTGACATTGGTTGTCTAACTCTTAAAACAAATAATATATTTAACCTAAAATTATTAAAATATTATTTCCACAAACTTCAACTGCTTAAATTATTGAAAAATTAAAAAGTATTGGAATAGGTATTCAAGATAAGTAATTATGATGAAGTTATCGATTGAGGCTCTTATGTTTGTTTTTACGGGATGAAAAATCAGTAAAAAGGATTTCGCTTTGTCACATCAAAAAACGTTCCCCAATAAAATCTAAATTGTACGCTATTTTCACATTCTCATAATTTACATACGCACCACTCAAATTCACAATTTGAAAGTATTTTAACACGCAATAGATTATTAATGAATGTATTTCCAAACTTAAAGTCATGTTTGTCCGATACAACTTTTCATGTGAACATTCGCACAAATTTTAAGTTCTAATCTCAGAACCCTGGAAAGAAAAAAATCAAAAATTTGCTTTTAGTTACCATAGTATTGGCCATTTAGTATTGGTCAAATATTTAATTTTATGAAAAAAATGATCGTTTTGTTTTAAATATGACATCATTTTTACTCACTGAATCATTTTGCTAGCGTCTCAAACGCGGTGTCAGCTTAATGTAAAAATATTGAAATATAACTGATTTATGAAGAAGAATGCGTGTTTTTTTTTCATGTCTGACGTCATTTTCTGTTAAAAAATTATAAAAAAGTTACTTTTATTTGTAATGTGAAAATGGCATCAATAAGGATATAATCAATAAAAATAATAAACAATGACTATTTTCTCTTTACTTTCAATATATATATGGGATACTTTTGTTGCCACGATAAGAAAAATGGTATTAAAAATTACAAAAAAATTAATATCTCAAAAATAAATTGAGATACAGCTTTCAAACAAATTGCGTTAAAAAGTACAGTTTTTTCCTTATACGACGGTGTAAAAATTTAAAATGTGCGATGTTTAGAAGTTTAAAAATTTGCAGTAGAGAAAATTGCGAAATCAAAATTTTATTTCAAATTTCAAAGTGTTGCCATTCGCAAAATGACGTATGTGTTACGCACAGATATGTTTGTCCTTTATAATATAGATAGATGTCCCCTACTTATGAAAAGTAAGGTAGCTATACTGGGACATTATTTAGTGAACACCCTGTATAGATAGATAGAAGTTGGTTGGTTGATTTTTGACGGCCGATTATCTACTCGACGGATATAGGCCCGAGAGGGTAGTGCCGTCCGTGGGGGTCTTTCTAAGGGAACCTAACCCGTATTTACGCTTGGAAATCCAAGGTTCGAAGAAAACCACGAAAACTCCGAACGATTAGGCCGACGGGCGCAATTGGGTTCGAACCCACCACCTCCCGAGATAGATAAGTAAGTTCTAAAAATATTAAAATGTTGTATTGTCATTTGAAACACATTTGTAAACATAATTATTATAATTCTAGCCTATTAGGAAGTTAATTAAAAATATATTACATAAACACTTCTTTCCATAAAACACAAGAAAGAAAAAACATCCGTTAAGCGTAGATTATGAAACATTTTCCACCACTTTCCGAATACTTTAACAATACTTCGCTGTTTAACACTAGAACGGCGGTAGGGGTCATTTTGATACCTGAGTGCTTTCGTCCGTTGATTACTTTTGTTTGCTTGGGCGAAATCGTTTGAAATTTTTTGACTTTTCCTAAATAGATAACATATATTTCTAAAGAAAAATTCAGCTTTCTAGATTTGTTAGTTTTTGAAATATGGGCTTGTATTCCTAGAACGGCGGACGGGGGTCATTTTGACCCCTTTAATAAAATACTCTTTGTACTCGAAGCTGCTTTTGTTGCCATACTATATGTTCGAGGAGCAATAGAAAAAGGGTTTAGATTTATATTCATTGTCGTCCAAGGTATGAGGAATACTATTTTGCAAAGAAACTACCTCAAGAGATAGATTCAAAGAAAGAAAAAGATTTTTTAGGTTTGATGAAAAGACAACAAGATCTAGCAGACTACAGATTGTTAAATTTGCTTTTGCATCTAAAATGTGGAATAAATTTATTGAAAATTGCAAAACATGCTACCGACCAGGACAAAATATTACAGTTGATGAACAATTGTTCCCATCTCAGGATAGATATAAATTTACGCAATATACACCAAATAAATCGGATAAATTTGGAATAAAATTTTGGTTGATCTGTTGACGTTGATACTAAACACCTCTTGAATGAATTTATTTATCTAGAAAAGGATGAATCAGCCAATCCTTAATTACGTTTATCGGAAAATGTTGTCATGAAATTAACAGATCCCCATCTAAACGAAGGGAGGAATATTACGACAGATAGCTATTTTACTAATATCAAATTAGCAGAAATGTTAAAAGCTAAAAATACAACTTTGGTTGCACAATGAAAAAGAACAGAAGAGAAATTCCTATATCATTGAAAAATATGCGCAGTACTCTTTATTCATCGAAGATAGTGGAATGTGATAATATGACACTTATCATCTATCAAGCCAAAAGAAAAAAAAAGTGTTTTTCTACTTAGCTCATTACATTCTACTGTAAAAACTGAAGACGGTCTCAAGAAGTTGCCCGATTCAATAGAATATTACAACGCAACGAAGTATGGTGTGGATATCCATGATCAGATGTACCGAAAATACCCCGTGAAATCGGCTTGTAGACGATGGCCTGTACATATCTTTTTCAATATTTTGGATCATGCAGCTTTAAACGACTGGATAATTTATAAAATTGTAACAGGCAAGCCTATCAGCAGAAGAGATTTTCTATTAAATTTAGGAGATGTGTTCAGAATGGATCTTATGGTTTCAAATCTCCCAAAGATCTTTCCTGAGACTTCAGAAAAAAAAAAAAATAAAATAAAATAAAATAAAATAAAATAGATATCAAGAGAAAAAATGTCAAGTACAGACATGCAATGGAAACAAATCTCAAGAATTTTGCGCACCATGTTTCAAAGTTGTGTGCGGAAAATGTACTGGAAAAATTGCTATATATATTTTTTTTTTTTGATACAGATGAATTAATTCCTAATACGTGCGTACAATTTGGAGTATTATAAGCGTTAAATAAAATTGAAACAGAATGCTTAACATATTAACCATTCAGCTACACTTATAATGAAATAACGGAAACAACAGAACATATTTCTCACTTATGGATTTAGAGAGTGAATCATTCGGCGAGTAAGTAGATGAAAATATAACTAGTAAATCTGCAGATCAGGAGCCTCAACGTCAGGTCTGCAAGTCATTGTTTTTAGACTCACTTTGGTAATATTCAGTTTCCTGCAAACCGCAATTTAAAGTTTTCAAATTATGTAATTATTTATAACAATAAAAAATACGAAGTTTTCAGACATTAGAAGCATTAAATTAAAAACGTTATGGAAGGATATTTCAAAATTTCCATGAGCTGTTAATTCTGGTATATTTTTTAAATAATAAAGTAGATTTCTTCAGGGGGGCGGAGCCCCCCTGAACCCCCCGTGGTCTTATTAATTTACATACGTAACTTTTTATTGATTGCGCTAATGGTTAGCGCAAATCTTAGATTGATTTTTACACTTCCGAACCTTATTTTTCAATACTGGTAACACAGAAGATGATTTACATTGACGCAATTATATTAAACGTTTAGGTTTTATGAATGAAAATGTAATTTCCTTTAAAAATAAAATAATTTACATTCATATTTTCTGAAATGAGGCGGCATTAAGAAGTAACACCCGTCAAAAAACATTTTTTCAGGCAATCTAGTTAATGCTTGATTTTTAAGAATGAAAATATTTATTTCCCGATACAATGACGTCATTTTCGACAACGATAATTTTTCGGTGCATAATTTTGATATTTACTATATATTTGCTTTTCAAAAGTTGTTTTTTTTCTCATTGGAATTCTCGATTAAGAATTAACATTTCTGTTAGTGTGCCAGACGATAAACCATGAGATATTAGTAACATTTTTTTTTAATAATAAGAATTAATATCATAACACAAGCCCCTTTTATTTCAACCTCAAAGCGCATTCGTTTTATTTTTGATATATGAGATCAAATTCACCTTCTTTTCGTATTTTCACTTTATTTCTAATATGAAGGCGTATTCATGTCTATTTTTTATTTCATTTTCCTCTCGCACATAAAAATCTTTCAAATCAAAATTAACTGTTTAGGATAAATTTTTATTCCGGGATTGAATTTTCGTGGCAACGGCAAAAAAAAAAAAAAAAAAAAAAAAAAAAAAAAAAAAAAAAGATTGTTAAATTTTATAGCAAATGTCGATTTATTCCTTATGAAAATAATGAACTTTTTAATTTAAAAGAAAAATATTTGAACAAAATAAATAGAACATAGTCTTTCTTTATTTCTGTGGTAAATTCCATCTATATGTAAAGACACAAAGGCATTAATTCGTCCCTTTTGACTTTGATTTAACTTCAAACAATTACAAATACTTTCACATTTACGATATTTTTAGGTGTAGTTCGCTGCTAGGTAACAGTTAAAAGATAATAAAAACAATTAAATATGTGCTTAAAAAGAAAATTTATATTAAAAAAATATTTTATGTTATTGAAACACATATATAAAATCCCTCCATAAAAGTTATACACCGAATTTAAAAACTCTGACAAATGTATACACAAAATTTCAAACTAATATGAATAATGTATGGTTCTAATTAGGAAATTTCATTATCCTTAATTTAGCATTTAAATCCTTCAATCATATGAGTCATTTCTTTTCAACAAATAAAAATGGAAAAATCGTCTGAATTGCTATAGGAAAGCATTAAGTCGCAAAATAAAAAGTTCTATATATTCCGAACGAATAAACCAAATTTAACCAAAAACTATACAGCTAAATCCGGGGATTTCACCAACATGCATCCTTAATTTTAAGATAATCGGCTGCTTTTTACGGCAGTTATCGCGGAACAGACAGACAGACTAACGGAAACCAAAACTTTTCGTGTCTCCACAGTAAGCCTTCACTGACGTTTCGGCAAATATATACTAGTAAATCTGCAGATCAAGAGCCTCAACGTCATCTCTGCAACTCATTGTTTTTATCAAACTTTGCGTAATATTAATCTTTCTACAAAAACAAAATTTAAACTATTTAAATTACACAAACATTTATAAAAGGAAAAAAATATTTCGATGGTTTCAGACATTAAAAGCGTTAAATTAAACACGTTGTTATGTAAGGATATTCTGAAATTCTCACGAGCTACTTATTCTAGTAATTTTTATATAATAAATCAAATTTCTTCAGGGGGGGCTCTGCCACCCTGAACCCCCCGTTGTGTAATTTATTTTGCATTTGTAATTTTCTACTGATTGAGTTAATGATTACCCTATATCTTAGATTTCTTTTTACACTGCGATTTATAAGGATAAGCAATATTTCGGTCAAACATTTTACGTTATCCTAATATCCATACAGCAGTATTTACTTGCCTGCTAACCACAAATACCTGTATCTAATGGATAAAGAACTTTTGGAAATGTAAACTGAAACATCTAATTTAGAAATCTAATACCTTTATAAATTTTGTTTATAAAAAAATAATTTTGATTACCATTCTGCAATATTTATATCTAAGATCTAATCTAAATATCAAAAAATGTACTCGATAGCATTAACTTACTAAAATCACCCTAAAGTAGGGGGGCTTCTAAACCTAACAGTTAATAATTCATCATCGTTAAATAGATAAACATGATTTGGCGCCTTTAAGTATTTTTTGTGATTTTCTTTTAATAGTATCTACATTTAATTTAAAATCCTGATGTTACAAATACCGTTGAAATTTGACGCAAACCTATGTTCAGGTCAAATTACGAAAGGTTAACTAACATTTCATTTCCCTTAGCCGGACTTTCTGTTTCATTTTTCGTAATAAGGATTATTTTAATAATTTAATTTATTTTACACTCTACAAGCTGTTACACGGACGTTGTTCACGTAGCATTAATTTAGAGATAAATGCATTAAGTAAAACATTTCACTCCCCACCAGACATACCAAGTCTCAAGCTTTTTGCACATCATTATTATCTTAAAGAAAATGTTCTTTTAAATCGCGCAAGTGTTTCAATTAAATAAAGTAACATTTTCTGTATTAAAATACTGGTATCCAGAACGCCGGAGGCTTGGCAGCTCTGCTCCTCTTAATAAAAACATATATGATTAACCAACACTTTATCACATTTTATAGGAGACAATACGGAATTTCTTATTTGTATGGCCTTACATATATCTCAGTCATAAAAATGTAAAATTTTGTGCCAATTAATGCACGCAATTGCGAAAATGAAATCGCAAAGAATGAGAAAAGGAAGGCCAAGTAAAATCGTGTAAATCGAGGAATCTTACTTCGTAGTGCTGGGAAAATACTGCTACAAAAACTATTTTAGGTGGTATTTGGTGTGAAATGTTTATATGTATTCATTCCTGTCCTATATATCCTTTTTTTATTTTTTATTTGCTTATTCCATTTTTCTTTTGCACGTGAAAATCTTACAAATTAAAATTAACTCTTTGGGTGAAATTGTTATTCATTTTTTTTTTTTGGCAACAATAAAGTTTATAAAATTTAACAGAATAATGTCAGTTTATTCTGTATGAAAATAACGAACTTTTTCATTTATAATCAAATAGTTGAATAAATAAATGAAAATATTATTCTACATAGTATATAAATACTATTTTCATTTCTGCGTTTAAATAAATCTATATGCAAATATCTATACAAAGGCATTCATTAATTCATTCCTTTTGCTTTGATTTGACTTCAAAAAACCATACATACTTTCACATTTATGATATTTTTAGATGAGATGCTGTTGCTACGCAACGGTTAAAAGAAAAAATGAAATATAAGTAAATTCATAAAATAAAATGTTTTATATTATTCGAACACATGTATACAATTCTATCATAAGTTATACACCTAATTTAAAAGCTCTGACAAATGTTTTGACAAAATTGCAAACTAATAAGAATAATTTAATACTCTTATTTAAAAATTTCAGCATCCAAAATTTACCATTTAAATCTATTATTCATATGAGCGATTTCTTTCAACAAATGAAAATTTGAAAATCGTCTGACTTCCCATAGAAAAGCATTATATCACAAAATAAAATGTTCTGTATATTCCGAACGAATGAACCAAATTTAACCCAAAACTATACAGCTAAATCCGGGGAGCTCATCAACATGCCCAGGAAATTTCAAGCCGATCGGATGCTTTTTGCGGCAGTTATCGCGGAACAGACAGACAGACTAACGGAAACCAAAACTTTTCGTGTCTCCACAGTAAGCCTTCACTGACGTTTCGGCAATTATTTTATAAATTGTGTTTTATTTTAGTTAACATTAGTTTTAATTTGTGAAAACATTAATTTTAAATCGATTTTTATATCAAATTAATGAGTTTTTTGAGTAGTCGTAGTATGATCCAATTAATCGCCCTGTAGGCGTTACATATACAGTACTTTAAAAATTCAATAAATTATCGAATAATATTAAATATAAATTATGAAATACACGTAAAATACATATTTTTGCCAATGTATGGCTTTTAAAATTATTTTAGCGTTGTTATTTCAATAGTTTCATCGAGGGGTCAAAATGACCCCTTCCCGCCGTTCCAGTAGGTAAGATTTTCCCGCCGTTCTAGTGTTAATAAAGTAAATAAAATACCCAAGTAGGCATTTTAGAAAACGCATAATACATTTGAAAACCAGATTTCAGACATTATCGTCTATAGCCTAAAACGTAGTCCCATTCTTTTGTGAAGCCCTATATTTGATCTATAAATTTTGATATATTTTACTATTGCTAAACTTTAGTCTAGTAATAAAACGCATACGTTAAAAATTTACCTAGCAATTTTTACCAATAGACGAAAACATACTTAAATTCATTTATTTATACAACCCTATATATTTCCAACAGATTTTTATACATACTACATAATAAGTTAAAAATTACTTCACGCTCAGGCCCGTTTTGAACTACTGAAATTATATTTCCAGAAATTATCATCCCTAGGCAACCATGTACCCAGTTTTTTGCGTGGCCCTGTATATGATTTTATTTATATTCTACAAACGTCTGTTATAAAAGATAATTGAGATTACAGACAATTACAATTATATAGAATGTTATAAAATCACTGAAAAACATTTCAAAAGGACGTTTCGTATTCCATAGAATCCCTCTTAAGAAAATTTTAACATAAAAATCATAAAAAATCAATTCACAGAAAACATTGCATCAGATAGTCAAGGTGATAGTTGTAGTTATACTGACACTGAGTGTTCTGTTGGAATCGATCCAGATTCGTTAATAGTTAAATCCGTAATTCTAGTGTGCCATGCTTCTAGGAAAGTTCGACTTCTATAATTACCGATTTAACTATTAACTAAGCTGGATCGATTCCAACCGAAAACTCAGTGTTAACCCTTTGCGCTCGTATGAAGTTTATACATAGGTACGGTCTGCAATAGGCAGCCCTTAATTTTTCTGTTTTGAACATACAGAACAATCTTTTCTCTTTACATCTTATATCTTATCTTTTTTAAATTACTTTCAATTTCACGGTACACTTCTATCGGTCACTTTCTTTTTACCATTTTAGAGTATTATTTAAAAAATATTTTAAGAATCGAAATGCCTAAGGGCACTTAAACACAATTTGTAAAATATTATTTCGAATTCTACGTATCTCCGAATCTTATTGGCTCAATATAATATAAGATCAGTGGGGTTATTTGCTGTGGTTGCTGATAGCGGACATACGACTGGAACGGTACAAAAAGCTTTTGTGGCTGAGAGTAGACATACGACCGCCAAGGGCTAATACAGGATAACTACAACTTTTACGTTGGCTGTCTGATGCAATGTTTTCTTTGAGTTGATTGTTTACAATTTTTTATGACTTTTACTTTAAAATTTGCTGACAACTAGAACGGTAAAAAAGCTGTGGTGACTGAATATCAGACATACGACTGGAACGGCAAAAAAGATTTGGTGGTTGAGAGTGGACATACGACCGCAAAGTCTAATATAACTACAACTTTTACGTTAGCTGTCTGATGCAATGTTTTCTTTGAGTTGATTTTTTACAATTTTTTATGACTTTTACTTTAAAATTTGCTGATGACTAGAACGGTAAAAAAGCTGTGGTGACTGAATATCAGACATACGACTGGAACAGTAGAAAAGATTTGGTGGCTGAGAGTGGACATACGACCGCAAAGGCTACTATAACTACAGCTTTTACGTAGGCTGTCTGATGCAATGTTTTCTGTGAGTTGATTTTTTACAACTTTTTATGACTTTTACTTTAAAATTTGCTGACGACTGGAACGGTAAAAAAGCTGTGGTGGCTGAAAGCAAACTTACGATGGAACGGTAAAAAAGATTTGGCGGCTGAGAGTAGACATACGACCGCAAAGGGCTAATATAACTAAAACTTTCATATTGGCTGTCTGATGCAATGTTTTCTGTGAGTTGATTTTTACAACTTTTTATGACTTTTACTTTAAAATTTGCTGACGACTGGAACGGTAAAAAAGCTGTGGTGGCTGAAAGCAAACATACGATGGAACGGTAAAAAAGATTTGGTGGCTGGAAGTAGGCATACGATCGCAAAGGACTAATATAACAACAACTTTTACGTTGACTGTCTGATGCAATGATTTCTGCAAGTTGATTTTTTACAACTTTTTATGACTTTAAAATTTTCTAACGACTAGAATGATAAAAAATCTATGCCGGCTCAGCCTACAGGCGCAGGTAGATTTCGAAATTAAGTACTAATTTCACCAACAAAAACTAAATCATGATTAGAGATAAACTCACTTTAACCCATTGGCCGCCAAAACTATAAGGTTGAAGTTTTCAACTTTTTTGCTAAGCACCGTTTGCCACCACAAAATCTGAAAGATAACTTTCGTTTTATATGATCTTAAATATTTATGTCTTTAAGTAAATGCATCTAACCTAATTACGGGAAAAAAACACCGCTTTTTTTTTAAACCATTTGGAAAAATGGTTATTGTCCTCCGTCTGGGTAGGAAATCAGAAACATATCTGAAGCTTTTTATTAGTTGAATCCGCATTTTATTCGTTTTCTGATTGGTCTATACAGTAATCTGTATTTTCCTTTTCCTTTCAATAGAGATGAATACTTCTGATGCCGCAATGACAAAAAAGTGATAAAAACTACAAAAAAAAAAAAATTAATAACTCAGAAACAAATTGAGATACAGCTTTCAAACAAATTGGATTTAAAAGTGCATTTTTTTCTCTATACGACGGTGTAAAAAGTAATATTGTGGGATGTTTAGAAGTTTAATAATGAAATTTCATTTAAAATGGGTCCAGGAATATTAATGTTTAATCCATGGCGTACGTAATGTATGACCAGCTCCTTAGAAGTTTAAAAAATTACAGTACCGAAAAATGTAATCCATGGCGTACGTAATGTATGATCAACTTCGTGCGATTTTTTATGTCTTAAATTTTAGTCTTTGAAAACATCATTTTCCAAATGGTCGTTGTAAATTGCATTTTTTTTTTTTTTTTTTTTTTTTTTTTTTGTCTCGGTAGAAAGGGCAAAATAGTGAATTTATTTTTAAAAACTATATAATTTTTGTTCTATTTCTTTTTTAAGAAATGGCAACCGGAAAGAAAAAATTAAACTTTATTTCAACTATATTTTTAGGATGTGTAAATTGAATTGCTATAAGTGTGATCATAATTTAATTAATGTGAAACTATTTATTCATTAAAGCGTATTTAAAATAAATATTACAATACTATTACAATATTATTACAATACTATTTATTTATATTTTCTTCTGTTTAAGGTTGTGAATATCTCGTTATTGCAACTTCACAACCAGATATATATATATATATATATATATATATATTTATTTATATATTTTTTTTATGGGGGGGGCGATCGTGGTTTGATACATCATGAAATCCATTGTTTTTTTTAACTCGTATACATTACAACCATAAGGAATACTTGGCGATTTATTACCTATCGCGTGTTAACGGGAAACTGCCTTAAAAGAAGTTATTAATTTATAAATAAGTTCTAAAAATGTTAAAATGTTATAGTGTCATCGGAAACACAACTTTGAGCATAATTTTCATAATTGTAGCTTACCAGAGGAAGTTAGTTAAAAAACGTTTCAAAATCCCATCTTCACATAGAAAAATCAATTTAAGTAAAGTATGAGAGTGTAAAAATACATTATATGTACAGTCGTGGAAAAAAAAAAGTAAACACCCCTACTAACTCCTCAACAAATTATCGTAGAGGAAAGTTACTGGTACCGAACGATTGGAAATAACGTCTACTTTCAAATGATGTATATAAAATTTGCTTAGAGGGCCATCTACATATTAAAACGAATCCAAACTTCATTTTTTTTCAACGGCAATTTCAATTTTAACGAGATATTTCCAATCTTCGTTTAAAACTATGCTTAGACACGAAATTTCAAGTAATTTTAATGATAAGTTTTTGAATTATAAACATTCAAAATTTAATGCTTCTAATGTTAAATTGTATTTTAATATTTTTATTTGTATCTCCTGAAATTATGCTTCGAATGTGCCAATTTTTTGTGTAGCAACAATACTAATATACACAAACATAAATACGTTGAATTTGCAATTTTTATGATTTTATGATACGAATTATGAATTCTGAAATTAATATTCAAAAAAATTATGAATTGCAACCTACAGCTTTTTTGATGGATTTAGATTTGTTAAGTCCTGTTTTATGGAAATCCAAAATATCACATTTTTCTTCCAAGTAGTTTTCAAATTATACTTAAAAAACGGCAAAATGACTGTTTAAGGGACCGTCTATGATAGAAGTGACTAAATATATTGAAATTTCTTCTGCTGTCGTGTAATCTAGCAGGCTTCATTGACTGCTTAAGGTGCCTTGATCAAGAAAGGGGCGCTCTCGGTTAACAATCGAGTACCGAATTTCAATTTGGATACAGCCCTTAAAATACACTGGTTATAAAATAATTAATTTCTCGTAAACTTATCATACGAATTGCATAAAAAATTGTGTTTAGGCTAATTGAAGGGTGTAGAGTTCATTTATGCTGTCAAAATTGTGTACTGCTATTGAAAAAACAAAGTTGTGGCTCGTTTTAATATATAGATGACCCTCTAAGCAAATTATATATACATCATTTAAAAATAGACTTTATTTCCAATCGTTCGGTACCTGTAACTTTCTTCTACGATAATTTGTTGAGGAGTTAGTAGGGGTCTTTACTTTTTTTTTTCCACGACTGTACTATTCGTTTGAACTATCTACTTAATATAAAATTCAAGTGTAGGAAAGTGTAGGTAACGGTTCCGGGAAAAACCGTTGCATCTACATATCTAAAACAAAAGGCTTTTTTTTCTTAGTCATCTTCCTTGAACTTTCAACTGAACGACTGAACCGATTTTGTAAATTATTTTTTTAAAAGAAAGCTGTTCGTTTTCAGATGTTTGCGACTTTCTATTTTTAAAATATTCCTATTTTTATAATTTAATTTTAATTTTAAAGCGTTTTTTTATGAAATTCCTTCAAAATGCAATCGGATTACTTTCATTGTTTCAGATAAAGAAAAATAATGAAAAATAATCAGACACGTGGCTGTTTGGACGTATTTTTTTCATTTGCAAGTTATTTTTGTTAAAAAAAATTATGCACATGTATTTTATTTTTATATGCGAAAAATATTCAAATTTATTGCTACATCACGAGACCATTTCCTATTGGGTTTATTTTATCTTTATGCATTACGACTTTATTAGTTTGTTTCATTACATTTAAGTAAAGAATATAGTCTTAACTTGAATATACTATGCTTAAGCATAAAAGTACGTAAATAAAGTTGAAAAGTTTGCGTTGGTGACGATATGCTTATCTTAAAATGTATTTATACATTGATAAAACTAAGGAGAAAAGTTAATATGATCGTATCAACATGAAGTAAGTTTCGCTGCTTTTTGAATTCTTAATTCTAAAGATTAGAACTGGAGCCTGTATCGATCTTTGAACTACTTCAGAAATTGAACATTAGGTAAAAAAAAAAAAAAAAAAAAAAAAAAAAAAAAAAAATAGCCTCATCATTTATATTTGTAGAAATCATTTGCTATTTTTAAGGGGGTCCGGGTCTAAAAATTCTAAAAAAAAATGCCTTTTTTATTGGCTCAAAAAACAATACTGAGTTTTTAGCGCTAAATACCGCAAACTGGATGCTTTTATGTTCATTAGATCCAGAGATATAACAGCTTTTGCCTTGAGAAGCTATGCATCAGCTACCCTAACTTTAACTTCATTTATCTCAGAGTGAATTTTTTCACGATTTGTCAACTTTGAAAGAATATATCTATAATTCCTTGCAAGATACATGTATGAGATTTTATTTCCAACAAATTGTCTTCAGGATTTTTAATTTTGAGTGATAATTGTGAAAATATGCTAATTAATGCAAAACTCACTCATAAAAAAATTCCTTTTTGTACTTAAAAATTTTTTATAAAATTCATAATCAACATTTTAAGAAATTCTTAGGACAAATTAAAATGACACATTTTCTGTACACAAAAGTGTAAAAATTTTGTAAATCGAGTAATCAAGAGTTACATCAAAAATCAAATATGTTTCAAATTTTAAAATTTAAAATTTTTTAAAAATATATTTATAATTTTTCAGATATTTTTTACATGCAATATTGTTATTATATTAAAACACATTTTTAAAAAAATTCATAACAAAATCTCTATAAATAAAAAAAATAGAATTTTGAGCCCTTGAAATGTACTTTTCTACAATGCAAACCTATCAATATAAAACTTTTTTCTCTTTTGTATAAAGTCTTATGAAAATGAAACGCAGATAAATAATCCTTTATTTTTGACGGGGGTATATACTAGTGAATTAAATAAAATGTAAACTAGATTATGTAATGCTTTTCAATCAAATCAATCAAAATTTCGACAAAATCTTCTACAAATTTAATCGGATGCTTTTTCATTCTTGAAACAATTTGGATGTGAAAACATCTTTAAATCCTAGACACTGGGGTAGCATAGCTAGTGTTCACTCATCTCTAAAAATAACATCTCGGAACCAGATGCAGTCACGTGAATTTAGGTGATAATGGGAGAGGGGAAAAAAGTGAATTGTTTTCACAAGCAGCGAAAACTTCACTACTTGAAAAAAGAAAGCTGTTCTAAAATTCTGAGCATAATGTTTGTTACAAATCCAGAATTTTCTCTTTCTCCTCCCCCCCCCCCACTTTTTTTCTTGGTTTTAAATATTTTCGATTTTTTGTATAAAACTATATTATTTTAGAAATACCAGCCAAAGAATCAATAGTGTATCCAAGGGTAAAGTGCTAAAGCGTCTTCCAGTTGAAATATCTAACCCTTTTTTAAAAAATTTTAACCTCTTACACGTGCTTAAAAATATATATTCTTATTTTAAATTCTTCATTGCATAAAAATTCTAAAATTGAACTACTACCAAAAAAGTATATGGCTATTATCTGATATATAAAAATGAAAATTTGTCTGTCTGTCTGTAATTCTATACAAATCTGCAGTTTGGAAACCAGATTTGTGAAATGTTATGTACATGTGTATTAAAACACGGCTGAGGCAACTAAAGTAATTCGGAATCGAAATATTAGGTTGAGCAAAAAGTTCTGGGAAATTTTTAATCTAATAGTTACCAGAATTTGTATCGTATATAGGAGTACTTGTGGTATATCTATAGGAGTTCAGAGATTCCGGCTCCAAACTACCTATTGAACAGTATGATTTGCGTGTGTTGATCCGGCATCATTGGAGAAAAGGTCTAACGATTCTGAAAGTCGCCAAGGGCCGTCGATTTGAATCCTTTAATGAAGCTAAAGAAGCATGTCATGAGTTTTTCGATTCCAAGGAGTTGCCATGGTACTTCCAGCAAATCCGGAATCTGGCAGAAAGTCGTGGACTATGATGGTCTCTACTTTGAAGAATAGTTCTTGTTGCTTTTGTTGTTAATTTGCGCATAAGAACTCAACTTTCACAAATTTCCCAGAACTTTTTGCTCAAGCTAGAACAGGGTTCGTACGGGTGCTTGAATTTCATGACTAAAAAATTCTTTGGTACCAGTATTTTCTTATGGAAAATATCCCCTGAAATAAGACGAAATTTCGCCCGTTTAAACTAGATTTATTTTTCTATAAAAAAATTCTGATATCGGGCCTTGAAAATAACGGTACCCGTACGAACCCTGTAGTAATTTATAATTCTTTTTTTTAATTAATAAAAAACTACAAATTTATCAGCAATTTCCTATTAAATTTACACATTGTTCGTTACAGTAGTTGCCAATAATTGAAAATCCACAATAAAATTCTTACCGCAACAATTACTTTTATATTGCAAGATTTCCACGTGAAAAATGAAAATGAAATAAATAGTTTGACATGTTTTAAAAAAGCGAATATGCGTCATAACCTTTCTATTGCAAAATTACCACGTGAAAAACGAAAAGGAAATAAATAGTTTGATGAATTTTTTTTAAAAAAAGTGAATATTACGTCATATTGGAAATACAATAAACGTCAGCAGGTGAATATATCGTTATATGAGTTTGAAAAAACGTATTGAAACATGATAAAAACCCGATTATGGAAATAGTGACATATTTTTACATTTTGAGGTTCTCGGAATTTGTTTTCGCCATTTTAAAATCTATTCCATATATATACGTTTGTGTATGCATGTATATTAGAATTTCCACAAAGGTTCACGCCCCTAGAGCTCATTCTTAGTGAAGAACTGAAATAAAGATGACTTACTGCTCTTTCTTATTTTTGTTTTATACTCTATGTTTAATTTTAAAATTGATTTTTCAAAACAAACATTCTTAAAATTCCAGGCAACGCCGGGTACTTTAACTAGCACTATATAAAAAATTCTAAAATTATTTATAAAATATTTTTGTAGAACATTTCCTGTTACAAAATGAATAAAAATACGCAACAGCCAGAAATTCCTTGTTGAGAGGGTAAGAATATAGTTTTCAGTCATTTCTCCATAGCTTATCAATTAATGTTTCTTTAATAACTTTTAAAATATTCTTTATTGAATTATTTTAGAAATAAATATACATATCGCTTTATATGCAGCAAAATTTTTTCAAATAATTCTACAGTAAACCTTTTTCCATAATTCTGGACACAGAAGATCCATTGTTCTCACAACAGGTAAAGACCTTAATAATAAGTCTTTGAAATAATTTTCACCTATGGTGAAATAAGAATAGCTCAGTTTAAGCATGAAAAGGAGATTTTCTGTTATTGATATTCTCTAAAACATGCTCTAAGCTCTTCTGACACATAGGCATTCTCAAACCATTGTTTGTAGAAACTGTTATATTGAAATGTTTGGTTTAATTTCTCGTTCTATCGTAAGTAAAAATAATGGTGCGTAGGCCCCGATCATGACTAATTGGGGCCCAGGGCAAAGATAAACTTGAGGGCCCCATTCGAATCGTTGCAACATTATTAAAATAGAACTGATGATCAGTCATAAGTGTAATGCATAAACAATGTTTTCGCTCCTTGGATTATAAATAAAAGAAAATTCTCAGCACCGTCAATTCTAAAGTAAGTACCTTAATTAATAAAAATACTCTTTTTTTCGTAGTACAGAACAAAATTCTTAAAAAAAAACTTTAGAAACTTGTTATATTAAGTAACTTGTTATATTGTTGTATTATAACTTCAACTTATGGAAGAGTATCAAATATTCTATCATGAAAATATGAGTCAATCAAAGTACTTTCTTTTACATCTTTTTAAATTGTACTACACACAACATAATATCAAATCAAATACATTCTATTTCACAAGTAGAAAGTGTTTTTTCAATAAATCTAAAAAGATGGCAATTCTGGGTTTGTTATTTATATTTAAATGAAAGAAAAAAAAATAATACGGAAGAAAATTTATCTCATAACAATTGAGAACTGATTATTTTCAACCACTAAAATTCAGATAGGTTTTAAGTTCATTGCTAATACAACCTATTAAAATCAAAACATTATTTCTTATTTAATAGTGGTTGAGGTTAGCTTTGCTAAAGCTTTGAGCTCTGTGAATTCAAAATGAAATTTGTTTTTCAGAAAGTTTAGTAGAATCTTTTAAAGATGAAATTTGTATTTTGTATTTGACAATGTTCAGAGTTGGAATCGGGGAACAAAACGTAAATAGTTTATAAATTAATATGTGGATTTGGGAGCCCCTTGGCAAAATCGATTTGCCCATGCGATAATAAGGGCCTGCGTGAACAATTACATGTACCGTCCTTTTCATTGGACCATAATAATAAGAAAGCCGCTATAATGGGGCGGTCATTATATCGCGTGTCTACAAATTAGAATCAACCTTAAAAATGATCTCGAACTTTTACACACACACACACATCTTCACTCAAAATTTGGCGTAAATTATGGATGATACCTTGCGGGAAATGCAATCTTATGACTTAGAAGGGAATGAGGAAATTTAGGAGCATGGCTATTCTGTTTGTTTTTCATCAGCGAAAAATTCGAAACCCCTCTCGCGTTGTTTATTTTTGAAGAACATAAACAAACATAGTCTGCAAAAATACGTTAAAGATACCTTCGGTGACAGGTAAAAGACGTTGTTTCGAAAATTAGAAACTGTGAATGAATCCGACGGTCAGGAATTACCTTTTAAGATTAGAGTGTAAAAATGAAGTTATAAGCCAGCTACACATAGTTACTTAATAAATGCTTCTTTAACAAGTTTTAAATACGCTTTTTTTATATGCAGAAAACCTTTTTCAGTAAATAAATAAATAGAAATGCTTAATTCATCTTTAAAAAGTTAAACTTAAAATTACACTATGTGTAAACTACTTAAAAGATGAGGCAATATTTAAAAATATGTTAAATTACTTTAATATCCTTAGTACTTTCAACTATAAAAACATAGCCTTCGTCATGGCCTGGATTCAAAAATGGAGTGCGAAAACTTGATTAAGAAATACAAATATGAAAGTCAGATTAGACTGAGAACTTTTAAATTGACGAAGGCTATGTTTTATAGTTGAAAGTACTAAGGATATTAAAGTAATTTAACATCTTTTTAAATATTGTATCATCTTTTAACTAGTTTACACATAGTGTAATTTTAAGTTTAAACTTATTTCAATCACTAGATAATTTTTTTTCCTCCACTCTTTCCGAAAGATTCTAAAACAACTTCTCTAACACACACACGCAATCTCAAACCACTATTTATACAAATGTTGGAAAAGCTTGGTACATTGGGGTGTTAGGTCTAATGGGTCGTTCTGTTGGATGCAAAAAATATTTTTAAAAATCTTGAATGATTAGATGTAATATCAATCATATATCGATCGACATATATCGATCATATATCGATCGACATATTTTCGATCGATCGTTATAATGGGAACGTTTCTAGAATGACGAGTATTACCTGGAGCGGCTATTATATATGTGCTATAGAGTTTGTATTCGTTTTGGGGATTGTAAATCTATCATTATGTGGAAAGCCCAATTTTCTAATATCGCCCCCCCCCCCCCCCCATTTGAAGACTTTCTAGATCCACCCTTGTTTAATATTTAACGTTCTTTGGGATAATAGTTTCCCACAATAGACTAAGTTGCCCACCATTGCCCTCTCTAAAGGGTTAACAAGTTTTATTGGTTAATTTGTGCACGTGTGTGTGTTCCAGGGTTCTACTTTCTCTTTCTTTCCTCTGGAAACCGGTATAGTCTAGTTTTTATCTCTTTTGTTCGAACTTGACCATTGCTATTTTTTTCTGTCTCTGGAGTAGATAACTAACATCTCCCAATGCAGTGCTACAATTGATGTATTACGTACTACCTGAAATATGTCCTTCTCTTAGCAGCAGAACGTCTTTTTATGTTTCACGAATAAAAAGATATTTTCTTTTGAAACACGTTGCGACAGTTTCTTTTTTATGGTGTATTTAAGAAGTGTCTTTCATTGATATTATGGGACAAAACTGCAGAAAATCTCATTTCTTTACTTTCCAATAATATTCTAAGAAATTTCAACGGAATTCATACTTTAAAACCACTTGAGAGCTTCAAAGGATTAAAGAAACCAAAATTTTTCTCATGGTCGAAACATCACTCTTCTATGACCCACCATTGGTCCTTTTGTTTCAAATATCCATTGCCGTAGGCACGAACTTGGCGGCACTGTATAAGCAACTCCACTCTTCTCTTGCATATTTTCCAAGTCATAAAATCGTTCTCCTGAATGGCATCATCCGCCGCGGGGAATGATTAATAGAAACACTTTTGTTTGAATCCAATTTCGCATTTTTCGAAAAGCACCTTTCCTCGAAAAGTTCCTTTTTGTATAACTTTCATATAAAGCCTAAAATTGAAATCTTTAAAAATTGGATCTTTAATCTTCCTTATCTTTCTTAATTTTTTCAGTGTTTTTGTAACTCAACACAACGTATGAAATGCGCCTGAAAAATTAAAAGGAAGTTGAGCATCTGAAAAATCGGGACATTTGGGGTCACGCGCAATGGTTCCACGGGATGCGTCTTTTAACCGATAAAAATCGAGACACCTCGCGTAAATCGGGACACCTGGGAACACTAGCTTCAGCTTTCTTTTAACCTATTGAGAAATTCGCTCTGGGCAAGGCCGTAGCCAGACAAGCATTTCGCAGGGGAATGTAGGACCATGAATTTTAATCGTCACTTATTTTAAATTTGTTTTTTACTAATTGAATAGAGGAGAATATTAAGAGTGTAATTAAGTTTTATGGTGAATTGAAATAATGCCATTTTGTAAAATTACAAAGGAAACTTTAAGCCATTTTCAATGCAAATAAAATTATAATCTCATTTAGATACTTTTTCGATGGCGTATTGACGTTAGGTCAACCAAAGTAATGTTTGACATGTTTTACATATGTTTTCAAATGTTTTATTCCCAAAAACGTCTTCCCGTTAGCATACGTCGGAAGAACCATGTGGATATTTAACATAAATGCATAGCATTTTTCAAGAATTTGTGCTGAACAAGGCTGATTGCTGTAACAATTTTATTATAACAGCGTTAACATTCTGCTTTTACAGAGTCCCATTCTAAAAAATTCAAATAAACATTACAGATTTCTTTGAAATTGCATTTATTTTTCCAGCCTACTAACAGAATCAAACAATAAAGGTATGCTAGCATTGAAATTTGACTGTAGTTGATTTTCGAAATTTTGCCACCTTGACTGGTACTTAATGGCATAGTAATCCCCACAAAAATTTCGGAGGGGGATCAAACCCTGGCCTTGGCCCTTGGTGATCAAATTTCACACAGAGTCAATTAAATTTTGTTCAAAATTTCATACATTTTACAATTCAAGAAGACAAAATTCTTCTCATAGTGAAAGCATCACTTTATTATAAACGGAAATCTACTCATCTATAACCATTTGTTTCAAGTATCTATTGCCGTGCTCTTACCGACATGGAGGCGACACTAAGAGTAATGCTACTCTTACCTCGCCGTTTTCGAAGTCATAAAATCGCTCTTCGGAATGGCATCATCCGCCGTGGCAGACGATTAATTGAAGCACTTTTCGATGAAACCATTTTCGTATCTCGCAAAAGATACCATTCCGTTTTTAGCAGCATACATACACCTCGATGCAGAAGCCGTGCGGGATATTTTTATTCACTATTTCTTCACCCTTATATCGCCTTTATAAAAGGGTGAATGAAGCACTTGTGTAGTGATTGACTGTATGAGAGGAAGGTGAAGAAGTGTTTTACTTCCTACTATACTACTTAGGAAGTTATTTTTTTTTTTTTTTTACTTTTCGTTTTTATAAGGTATTCATTGAAAACTATTTTAAGAGTACATATTAGTCTTCTGCATCGGATTAGATGGATTTTTTCGAGTGAGGATCGCTTTCGCGTTTATCCCGATTTTTCAAAAAAAAATTCCAAAATAGTGATTCAGATAAAACAAAATTACATATTTGACATATTCTAGTATTCATATACATATTCAGTGATTTTTCAGTCATGCATAAATTTTCCATTGTCAATTTTATGATTTAAAATGTATATTGTATACAGGGATTTGATACTGTGCGAAATATTTTAAGTAAAAATTTTCAATTGATATTTTGATCTAAATGTGATGTTAAATAAAAATGGATGCTCTATTCAGCTTATAAAATGATTTAAAATTAGAAAATAATAATTAATAATAATAAAGATATGCACATTTTTGTATTTTTATGAGTAAAAATTTTCTTTGCGCTGTGTGAGATATTAATGTTTGATATTTTAATGTGCTGCATGAAAAAGGGTTAATTTTAATAGGTACTTTTTAATAGGTAGCCGGCCGCCAGTGTTATGTATACATGTATAATGTCTATATACATGTATATATACATATATGTGGATACATATGTATATATGTGTACATGTTTATAGTCGAGATTTTTTTTATCAATTAAAAACCCTTCTTTATCTATAATTTACAAGTAAATAAGGCAAATACAGAAGCGAGAATCTTTCGTAATTTGGCAGATTTTCGATAAACAGTATGTAATTGCCCCCTCCCTAAAATTGTCCCCAAACAAAACCCCCTAAGCAAAATTTAAAAGTTTTAATTTCTTTTTTAAAATTGCTTCTTTATTTTTATATTTTATTGCAATAATACTTAATAAATCATCTAAGCCCCCCCCCCCCCCAAAAAAAAAAAAAAAAAAATCTACTTATTTTCATTTTATAATCTTTTGCTTAAACATATCACCCAGAAACTAGAGAAATATATATATACTTTTTTCTTTATGGTGAATTTAACAGATACTATAACTAATGATTACGACGGCAAATGAAAAACAGAATAGAAAGCATGTCAAAGGATATTTTTTCCTTGTGTTTACATGCGCCCCACGTGTGTTCACAACTACCCCGCTGATGGGGCACATGTGAACAATTTTTTGAATTTATAAAACTATTAAAAAATACAATAAGAACTGTACAGGGGATTAAAAAAAATTACCATGTGTAAAAGGAAGTTCTGTTTATTATATTAAGTAGTTTTTGTTTATAGAAATTAATCCAGCTATGAGAAAAAGCTATATTTATGCGAACTGTTCACCCATCTCCCCTATTAATTTTCTTCAATTTCGTTTTTTTGATACCCGTATGTCGGGCTTGTTTGTGGTCTACGAAAATTGTTTTGTCGGGTTCGAGTCGTGTAAAATCTTTTTATTGGATTTAGAGAGGGTTTGAGTTACAACGCAAATAGAATTTTTGAGTTTGAGTCAGATGTAATCTAACCTATGCAAGTCTCTAACTGCCGCCCAGGGAATTCTAGGGCTGACTGCTGACATAAAAATGGCGGTTGCCGAAGGAGGATATTTTTCAGCGTGTGTGCGGTCCCTTCAATTTTGTTACTAATAATTTTTTTAAAGTTTTTTCCGCTTTATTTTTCTGGGATTAAACAAGTCAAAGAAATCTTTTATAAAATAGTGGTGTCTAAATTTAAGGGACCATACACACGTTAAAAAAATCCGCGCCATTTTTTATCAGCGCTCAGGCCTAGTATTCAGGGGGCGGTACTCTAACGCATATGGGCACAAATGTCATATACGTCCCATATTGGCGCGATTTTTTTTCTAACGCCAATGTCATATACGCACCGGGTACTTAACTGGCGCCAAAGTATCGTTATTTTGCTTGATATGGTAACCCGGATATTGTCGTTTATTTATTAATAAACGATTTATTCACATTTTCTTTTTAAATATCATATAAATGTTTTGCTCTATATTTATTAATCAAGCATTTTTATTTATTGTTATTCCCCTTTTTAAAATATATATATGTAACTGGTATTTATAAACGAAGTTTTCGCCAAATTGGCGTCGGAAAAAAATCGCGCCAATATGGGGCGCATATGACATCTGTGCCCGCATATGATGTCTTAAAAAGGCCACTGAAGCAAATTTAGCATAATATTTATAAAGACGTTATCATTCATAACTGAGATGTATCTCAGTATATATGTAATTCAAAAAAGAATTGCAACACACATTTTTTATTTATTGTGAATATTTAATTTTTACTAAACTTTGTAAAAAATATTTATGACTATAGGTTAGTCATGGAAGACTTTCAGCATCCATAACGTATTAAATGTAAAGGAACATTGATTGATTAAAAAGATAAATTCAATTAACAAAAACTCTCAAGAACAAGGGACAATTACAAATGACATGTCAATGGAAAGTGTTCAACAAGGCGAGAATTAATTTATTAAACATTTTTACCAATTAATAATTATTAGTGTATTTATGTATTATTGTTACTTATTTTAGTAAATGCATTGTTATTATTCTTTTGGTAGTCCAAATATTTATAACTATAGGTTAGGGATGGAAGTAAACACATTGTTATGATTCTTTTGGTAGTCCAAATATTTATGACTATAGGTTAGTGATGGAAGGCTTTCAGAATCCATCACGTATTAAATTTAAAGGAACACTGATTAATTAAAAATACGAATAAAATTAACAAAACTCTTAAGATCAACGGACAATTACAAATGACATGTCTATGGAAAGCGTTCTACAAGGCGAGAATTAATTTATTAAACATTTTTATCAATTAATAATTACTAGTGTATTTATGTATTATTGTTTCTTATTTTAGTAAACACATTGTTATGATTCTTTTGGTAGTCCAAATATTTATGGCTATAGGTTAGTGATGGAAGTAAATACATTGTTATGATTCTTTTGGTAGTCCAAATATTTATGGTTATAGGTTAGTGATGGAAGTAAACACATTGTTATGATTCTTTTGGTAATCCAAATATTTATGACTATAGGTTAGTGATGGAAGTAAACACATTGTTATGATTCTTTTGGTAGTCCAAATATTTATGTCTATAGGTTAGTAATGGAAGTAAACGCATTGCTGTGATTCTTTTGGTAGTCCAAATATTTATGACTATAGGTTAGTGATGGAAGTAAGCACATTGTTGTGATTCTTTTGGTAGTCCAAATATTTATGACTATAGGTTAATGATGGAAGTAAACGCATTGTTATGATTATTTTGGTAGTCCAAATATTTATGACTATAGGTTAGTGATGGAAGTAAACACATTGTTATGATTCTTTTGGTAGTACAAATATTTATGACTTTAGATTAGTGATGGGAGGCTTTCAACATCCATCACGTATTAAATTTAAAGGAACATTGATTAATTAAAAAGATGAATAAAATTAACAAAACTCTCAAGAACAACGGACAATTACAAATGACATGTCTATGGAAAGCGTTCAACAAGACGAGAATTAATTTATTAAACATTTTTATCAATTAATAATTGTTAGTGCATTTATGTATTATTGTTACTAGAGGATATTAAACTTCTACGGATGGATAATTTTAAAAATACTAATTAAATAACATTTTATGTAAACTTCATTCTTAAACTGCATTAAGAGAACATGAGATTTAAATAAAATATTGGATTTACATCTTAAAAGTAATCACCATTCCAAAATCAAGACTTTTATACAAACCGTATCATATAAATCTCAATTTTATGTCGTTTTTAGTTGTTGCACCCTTTTAAGTTTCGAATTTTCAGATAACTTTTCTGTGCGAGCCTTTACGACTACAAATTTTAAGTTTCTAGCTCTAATAATTCCAAATGAATCCTAATTTGGAGCATTTGCATCTCTTCTGAACTTTTTAATTTTCGAATTTTTTAGAGTCCGTTCGTAGCAAGATTTAAATCTTAAAAATAACCTCGAAACCAAATTTAGACTGTACTAAATGTAAAGACTCTAGTTCTATTCCTATACTCCTGTATTATAGTACTGATACAAAATACACAGGAATACCTCGTACAGTTTTAGTTTTCAAATACTGCTCCATCATCCTGTAAATAAAAATATAATCTCTCCAGTAGAACAGAATATTAATGACTAGAAAACAGGAATTCTGCTTTTTCAGAATTTAGTGTCGCCCACGTAGGAAAAAAATATGTAATAAATAGTACAAAACATAATTCAATTTTAAGACTTAAAGCAGACTTATTTTATGTAAAATGACGTCATTCGCATCCGCTTAAGAATTACACATTTACGATCCCCTCTTAAACATTTACAGTAAATATATCATAAATATATGTATAAAAACATCTACAATAGGCATAGGACGTCACTATCGCAAAATAATACACAAATGCAACAAAAAGATGCCGTCGTTAAAGAAACTCTTACCCCCCCCCCCCCCCCCAAAAAAAAAAAAAAAAAAAAAAAAAAAACGGCTATCTAATGACTCTTAGGCTTTCATTTGTTTGTAACATAGGCAACAAAAAATTTATAATTAATATTTTACAACTATTTTTCCGTTACTTTCTACAGAAATGGAGTACTTCCGTTGCCAATATTAAGCAAATGGCTCCAAAAACTACAAAAAAATGAATATTTCAAAAATAAATGGAGACGCAGTTGTCAAACAAATTGCATTTAAAAGTACATTTTTTTTTTTTCAATACGACGGTATAAAAATTGAAAATGTGTGATTCTTAGAAGTTTAAAAAATTGCTTTTGAGTATTTAATCGTACTGCTTTGTTTTACGGCTGGTTTCTGTAAGGTAACGTTATTTTTTGGAGACATAAAATAAGCTGGGAGAAAGAAATAGCATACCGTACCGGGGGCTAAAAATCGTAATCAAGCTCCTCAGATAATTGTCATACATTTTTAGGCTGTGTCTCACAGAAGCATTAACTTTTTTGATGATAACATTCCCACAGGAATTTACTACTCTAACATTTAAAAATGTTATATTCAACTATCAATTCTTTACGGATTTTTTTAACTCTAAAGAGTTTAAAATTCCTTAAAGCCGTGGGTTAGACAACCATGTTTGAAATTATATGTATTAATATCAATGTCTAGCTAAAATATCCGGCGTTGCCCGGAATTTTCAGAATGTTTGTTTTGAAAAATCAGCGATTGCGTGTTAATTTATGTAATTTTCACTCTCTTTTTTTCCCCTTTAATCCGGACGACAGACTACGTACTTACTTAATAAATATAATCTGTGATGTGGATTGAGACCGAGATTAAAACTTTTTGATGAAAAGTTGTTTCCGAGTATTTTGTTATTTAATTTTTTTTTTTTTTCATGATTAAATAAAAATGGCAAGAACAAACATTCTATGAATTCTATTTAAAATATCACTAAGAATGAACGCTAGAGACCTAAATCTTTATGGAAATTCTAATATACACGCATACACACACGTATATATATATGGGATATATTTAAAAATGGTGAAAACAAATTCAGAGAACTTCAAAATGCTAAAATATGACAATATTTCTAGAATCGGGTTTTTATCATGTTTCAATACGTTTTTGTAAACTCATATGACGTTTTATATTCACCTGCTGGCGTCCATTATATTTTTAATACGACGTAATATTCACCCTTTTTTTTTTATTCGTCAAACTATTTATTTCATTTTCATTTTTCGCGTGGAAATCTTGCAATAGGAAAGTTATGACTATATTCTCTGCTTTTAAAATTCGTCGAACTATTTATTTCATTTTCATTTTTTACTTGGAAATCTTGCAACAGTAAAGTAATTGTTGTGGATTTTTAATTGCTGGCAATTGCTGTAAAGAAAAATGTTTAAATTTGATTGGAAATTGCTGAAAAATTGGTGGGTTTTTTAATTAATTAACACGTTGAATGCCAAGTCTATTTTGTCTGTTTTTCCGTTTGGGCCACGAAAGAAGATTCCAGTTACACAATCTATAAGTGTCAGTCATCGGTGACGGACATGGACTCAACATGTTAAAAATTGACTATCAATTATTTCGATTCCGGATTACTTTAGTTGCCTTGGCCGTGTTTTAATACACATGTACGTAAAATTTCACAATTATGGCTTCCAAACTGTGGATTTGTATAGAATTACGGACTGACAGACAAATTTCTATTTTTATATACTCGATAATTATTAAAAGTGAGAAGTATTAAAGTTGTCTGAATATTATCAAAATTACATTCTACACTAGTAACAAAATGTTGTACCCACAATACATTCTTAGCTCAGCGGAACGATGCCATATCTTGACGTTCGTGTTCTTTCACCCCTGCTGAGGTGATTCTATCTTGGTTGTCATCTTGTAGAACCCCCCCCCCTCCCCCATCCCCGTCTCGAAATTCAGGCATGCACGACGGTATGTGCAGTAAAAAAAGAGAGAGAGAGAGAAGTTTTATCTTTTAAAACAATAAACGGTGTTATATTTAGCTTTTTTACATAAAGCTTCATTTCATATGTTCTTGAAATGAACGTGGAAAAGAAAATACTGAAGAACGGAGGTAGATTCTAAAAGAAGGATATCTTTCGTCTTAGAGGTGACGATAAAACAGAGCATCTCAAAAAACATGTATACAACTGCGCTCTTCTGCCCGGATCATCTTCATTGAAAACGTGGACTAAATATCGGTACCTGATCCGTACACGAAATTTCTGCTTAAAATCAGTCCTAACCCAAAGTGAAAGAAAAGTAATGCATATTTTAAAACAACGAAGGAAAAGTGGGCTAAAATTACATTTCCTATATAACTTTTTTTGGTATAAAAATGAACAAATATACACTTATGAAAGTATATGGATTTTGCCATGTGAAAAATATTCAGGACTTTTTTTGGAAAAATTGAGTCAACCCGAATCCTTCCCGTAAGAATGAAATCATTGACTAGAAACCGACCCGAATTTGAAATATTTCAAAACAACTCGAGGCGCAATGAAAACAATTACGTCGAACAGAAACGACCCAAACCGCGGATCTGTTTCGGTTGGGATAAAATCGGATTGTCTCTAATCGTGAGCCGCTTGCTGAAGTGATATCTTGAAACTACGCCATAAGTTTCTACGAGCATTTCTACTAGGGATTATGCAGGGTTTGTTTATGACCGCGTTCTTCCCGACTATTGCTTGTGAATATTTTGAACACACAGACTTCCTTTCCTCTGAGTTTGTTTAACATGTCCTTCTGCATCTACCTCTAAGTGATCTTTAATTCTCGAGATTGTAAGTAGCGTAGGATCTTTTTGAAACTCTCTCCTAAAGTGTCTCTGCACTTCAGCCAAGTGTTTGATTTTACAGTGACATTTTCGGATAAATTTCCTTTGCTCAAAGCTTATACTTAAAAAAAAACGACAAATGTTTCTTAGTATATGAAAACATAATATAAATAAAATGTAAATACGTACAAACTGTATCATAACACGTTCTGAGTCACCAAATACTCTGAAAAAAGTTTTTTATCTTTCGAAATCTGATAAACTAATATATTTCCGAAGTCTAAGCAAGCATTTATAAAAACAAAGTTTCTTTTGCTGCTATTGATTTTCGAAAACGTTTTCGAGTAGTTTTTATAATGTATTTATCAGCTTTTTTAATCTGGTGTATCAATTTTTAGGATGCCATTAATCCTCTATTAAACACAGGGCTGCCTCAGGCGACTATTTTTTAATTATATCTCGCACCATTAAAAAAAAAAAAAAAAAAAAAAATTCACATACATTTTAACAGCATCGAGAAATGTACTTCAAAATTTGTTTTTAAAATAGTGGTGCGGCTAGAATAAAAATAATTATGTAAATATCGCAAACTGCGTAACTGAATTTATGCATGCAAACGTGACAAAATAATATTCATTTTATGCTGTTTATTTATCCTTGCCTGCAAAAACATGTTTGTTAAACGTGAAAATATTTACTGGAATGGATAGTTTCTGAAAAACGTCTTTGCCGGGTTGAAAAAATTGATTAATACAACTATAACTGTTACTCAGAAACGTTTCCGAAATACAGTGGCGGATAAAACTCTGTTTTTATAAATGTTTTGTTAAATCTCGAATATATATTAATTCATGAGTTGCCTAAAAATAGATAACATTAAATGAAAATTAAAATTCTAGTGCTATATTCACATTGAGTTAAATAATTAAAATTTACATAACGCACAAATAATCTCTCTATTCTAAAAAAAAGTAACTACCGCTGTCACCGCCGCCGGGTTTAAATTTTTTGTGACCGGAGGTCTTTCTTCGTTAATATTAAGAAAATAATGCATACAAAAATATGAAAATCGGTAGTATTATACAGAAATGTTTGATAAATACGCTGATGCAGACAGTTTTCAAATCGAAGTATCATTTTAAGAGATATTTAATGCCAAAGTTGGACAAAATCGTTCAATTAAAAAAGTTTTATAGGAGCAAAAACTGTACATAGGAATTTAATCATTTTTAGATCATTTTATGCGTCAGAATTTCCCGGTGTGCAGACTGCTTTTAGTTTTTTTAATTTGACACATTTTTTGAGGTTTTATTTCTATTTTAAAATCAAATTTTCAGCATTTCGAGGGATATTTTTTACATTGTTTTAGAAAACTAGGGGGCTCGGCCCCCTACGAGCTACGCTCGCCAACCCGCGTCCAGACACCGTAGACTCTAAATGCACGCTAATTTGATCGACTTTAAAAAGATTTCGAAAGATTGAATTATCTCTCTATTCTAAAAAAAAGTAACTACCGCTGTCACCGCCGCCGCCGCCGGTTTTGATTTTTTTGTGACCGGAGGCCTTTCTTCGTTAATATCAACAAAAATAATGCATACAAAAATATGAAAATCGGTGGTTTTATACAGAAATGTTTGATAAACACGCTGATGTAGACAGTTTTCAAATCGAAGAATTATTTTAAGAGTTATTTAATGCTAAAGTTGGACAAAATCGTTCCACTAAAAAAGTTTTATAGCAGCAAAAACTATACATGGCAGTGTAATCATTTTTAGATCATTTTATGCGTTAGAATTTGCAGATTGCATTAATTTTTTTATTTTGACTCATTTTTTCAGGTTTTATTTCTATTTTAAATTCAAACTAGGGGGCTCTGCCCCCTACGAGCTACGCTCGTCAACCCCCGTTCAGACACCGCAGACTCTAACAGCACGCTAATTTGACCGCCTTTAAAAAGATTTCTGAAGATTGAATTATAATTTGAATCTGACAATTATAATCTGACGTAATTTTCACCAAACTTTTCTTTCTCTTTTTAATATTCACGTCAAAATACTTTTATTAGAAATGAAATATTATGATCATCTTAAAATGTCAAGTAAATGTCTCGCGCAATTTTTAAATTAAAACTGTTTTGCAATATTATTTTTTGTTCATTTTACGTAATAAGTGTAATATGACGTAAATTCTCCTATTTAGGACTTCTAACGCATGTTACTGAATTTATTATTTTACAATATTCTTTCTCATTTAAAATTCGCGTGTAACTATAGTTTTTATGACGTAATTTTCAATGAGTTCCTGCTTTTTATATTTTTTGTTTATAATAGTCACGTGTAAAATAAATTTTTAATTTGTAGCAAACATTACTGTTTGCGCTTTTTATATACAGTTGGCAACAGTTTAAATTAATACAATTTTCTAAAATTTGTAAAAAATATCTCTCGAAATGCTGAAAAGTTGAATTTAAAATAGAAATAAAACCTCGAAAAATTATTCAAATTAAAAAACTAACTGCAATCTGCACACCGGGAAATTCTGACGCATAAAATGATCTAAAAATGATTAAATTCCTATGTACAGTTTTTGCTCCTATAAAACTTTTTTAATGGAACGATTTTGTCCAACTTTGGCATTAAATATCTCTTAAAATAATTCTTCGATTTGAAAACTGTCTGCATCAGCGTGTTTATCAAATATTTTTCTATAATACTACCCATTTTCATATTTTTGTATGCAACAGTTTTTTTAATATTAACGAAGAAAGACCTCCGGTCCCAAAAAATTCAAAACCGGCGGCGGCGGCGGCGGTGACAGCGGTAGTTACTTTTTTTTAGAATAGAGAGATTTTCAGCATTTCTAGAGATATTTTTTACAGATTTCAGAAAATTGTACTAATTTAAACTGTTGCCAACTGTATAAAAAGCGCAAGCAATAATGTTTGCTTCAAATTAAAAATTTATTTACACGTGACTATTATAAACAGGAAAAAAACTTTCAAATTAGAATTAAATAATTACGTATAAAAAGCAGGAACTTATTAAAAATTATGCCATAAAAAGTATACAAGTGAATTTTAAAAGAGAAAGGATATTGTAAAATAATAAATTCATTAACATGCGTTAGAAGTCTTAGGAGAAATTACGTCATATTTAAGTCACATTATAGTTATTACATAAAATGAACACAAAATAATATTGCAAAAAAGTTTAAATTTAGAAATTGCGCTAGACATTTATTTGATATTTTGAAAATTAATTTAGAATGTCTCATTTAAAAGAACTTTCTTTTCGCTTTGTTAAAAAATACCAGGAGACAAAGACTCTCTTTACTTAATTCCTTTTATATTAACTTATTTTGAAATGTTGATACACGTGTATACGTCATCAAGTTATTTTTATTTCGACGTTTTATTTGTGTTTTTATTAATGTTGTACGAATTTATTTGTTTTTTCGTTATTTAAAATAAAAATTATATCAATTTGTATAATTTGGCGAGTGGTTTGGCGATTTATATAATTTGGCGAAATTGGTCGACAGGATAATCAAGTAGTATCGCAGCGGATTTGGCGTTAAAATTCCCCAATCAAAGCGAAATGAATAGAAATTCGTTTATAGGGAGATCGCCACTGTTTTTTAAATTATAATTTAATATTTCGAAATATTTTTAAAGCCGATCAAATTAGCGTGCATTTAGAGTCTGCGGTGTCTGGACGGGGGTTGGCGAGCGTAGCTCGTAGGGGGCCGAGCCCCCTAGTAATTTAAAAAACAGTGGCGATATCTCTATAAACGGATTTCTGTTCATTTCTCTTTGATTGGGCAATTTTAACGCCAAATCCGTTGCGGTACTACTTGATTATCCCGTCGACCAATTTCGCCAAATTATATAAATCGCCAAACCACTCGCCAAATTATACAAATTGACATAATTTTTATTTTAAATAACGAAAAAACAAATAAATTAGTACAACATTAATAAAAATTCAAATAAAACGTCGAAATAAAAATAACTTGATGACGTAGACACGTGTAACAACATTTCAAAATAAGCTAATATAAAAGGAATTAAGTAAACAGAGTCTTTGTCTCCTGGTATTTTTTAACAAAGTGAAAAGAAAGTTCATTTAAATGAGACATTTTAAATTAATCGTTTTTAATCTGACGTAATTTTGACCAAACTATTCTTTCTCTTTTTAATATTCACGTGAAAATTCTTGTGTTAGAAATTAAATATTATTTGCGCTTTCCTAACAAAAATAGTTGAAAAGTATCCTCTTAAAATATCAAATAAATGTCTAGCGCAATTTCTAAATTTAAACCGTTTTGCAATATTATTTTGTGTTCATTTTATGTAATAACTGTAATGTGACGTAAATATGACGTAATTTCTCCTATTTAAGACTTCTAACGCATGTTAATAAATTTATTGCTTTACAAATTCCTTTCTCTCTCAAAATTCACGTGTAATTGTAGTTTTTATGGCGTAATTTTTAATAAGTTCATGCTTTTGTACATAATTATTTAATTCTAATTCCAAATTTTTTTTCTATTTATAATAGTCACGTGTAAATAAATTTTTAATTTATTTACACGTATAAATATATATATATTTTTTTTTTTAAGCAAACATTATTGTTTCCGCTGTTTATACAGTTGGCAACAGTTTAAATTAATACCACTTTCTAAAATCTGTTAAAAATATCTCTAGAAATGCTGAAAATCTGAATTTAAAATAGAAATAAAACCTCAAAAAATGAGTCAAAATAAAAAAAATAATGCAATCTGCACTCCGGCAAATTCTAACGCATAAAATGATCTAAAAATGATTAAATTCCTATGAACAGTTTTTGCTCCTATAAAACTTTTTTAGTGGAACGATTTTGTCCAACTTTAGTATTAAATATCTCTTAAAATAATCCTTCGATCTGAAAACTGTCTGCATCAGCGTTTTTATCAAACATTTCTGTATAATACTTTCGATTTTCATATTTTTGTATGCATTATTTTTCTTAATATTAACGAATAAAGACCTCCGGTCACAAAAAATTCAAAACCGGCGGCGGTGACAGCGGTAGTTACCTTTTTTTTTTTCAACTACGGGGCTCTGCCCCCTACGAGCTACGCTCGCCAACCCCCGTCCAGACACCGCAGGCTCTAAATGCACGCTAATTTGATCGGCTTTAAAAATATTTCGAAAGATTGAATTATAATTTAAAAAACAGTGGCGATCTCCCTATAAACGAATTTCTATTTATTTCTCTTTGATTGGGGAATTTTAACGCCAAATCCGCTGCGGTAATACTTGATTATCCCGTCGACCAATTTCGCCAAATTATATAAATCGCCAAACCACTTGCCAAATTATACAAATTGACATAATTTTTATTTTAAATAACGAAAGAACAAATAAATTCGTACAACATTAATAAAAATACAAATAAAACGTCGAAATAAAAATAACTTGAAGACGTAGACACGTGTAACAACATTTCAAAATCAGCTAATATAAAAGGAATTAAGTAAACAGAGTCTTTGTCTCCTGGTATTTTTTAACAAAGCGAAAAGAAAGTTCTTTTAAATGAGACATTTTAAATTAATCGTTTTTAATCTGACGTAATTTTTACCAATCTATTCTTTCTCTTTTAAATAATCGCGTGAAAGTACTTTTGTTAGCAATGAAATATTATTTGCGCTTTCCTAACAAAAATAGTTCAAAATATTTTCTCAAAATATTAAATAAATGTCTAACGCAATTTCTAAATTTAAACTTTTTTGCAATATTATTTTGTGTTCATTTTATGTAATAACTATAATGTGACGTAAATATGACGTAATTTCTCCTAAGGCTTCTAACGCATTTAATGAATTTATTATTTTACAATATCCTTTCACTTTTAAAATTCACGTGTATACTTTTTATGACGTAATTTATAATAAGTTCCTGCTTTTTATACATAAATATTTAATTCTAATTTGAATGTTTTTTTTTCTGTTCATAATAGTCACGTGTAAATAAATTTTTAATTTGAAGCAAACATTATTGCTTGCGCTTTTTATACAGTTGGCAACAGTTTAAATTAGTACAATTTTCTGAAATCTGTAAAAAATATCTCTAGAAATGCTGAAAATTTGAAATTAAAATAGAAATAAAAACCTGAAAAAATGAGTCAAAATAAAAAAATTAATGCAATCTGCACTCCGGCAAATTCTAACGCATAAAATGATCTAAAAATGATTACACTGCCATGTATAGTTTTTGCTGCTATAAAACTTTTTTAGTGGAACGATTTTGTCCAACTTTAGCATTAAATATCTCTTAAAATAATTCTTCGATTTGAAAACTGTCTGCATCAGCGTGTTTATCAAACATTTCTGTATAAAACCACTGATTTTCATATTTTTGTATGCATTATTTTTCTTAATATTAACGAAGAAAGACCTCCGGTCACAAAAAATTCAAAACCGGCGGCGGCGGCGGTGAAAGCGGTAGTTACTTTTTTTTAGAATAGAGAGATTCCTACTATTAGCTCACACTCTCCCTATATTTATTTATATATTTATATATTTATCTTGTACAAATTTTCGATCGTTAATAAAATACTCATTATTCATCCTATCAGGTTGAAATAAATTTTTTAAAACTTGTACTGGATGACAATTGATGTTAATAAAGTTTTTTCAAATATTAATTAATTAATTAAATTTTAATTAATTAATTTTAGTTTTGCATGGGAAACAAAATGGCCGCCATTGGTTATTGAATTTCAATGAAAGTATTTTCAATAAGGGTTACCATAGGGGGGGACCCTATTCTGTCGCGAAATACCGCCAAGTTTGTCGCCAACTTGGCGATATATCGCCAAATTTGGCGGCCAAAATGAGTCGCCAAAAGTGACGCCAACTTGGCGTTATCTGTAATATTTCGCCAAATTTCCATAGAGTTCTATTGTAAACCTACTTGCTTATAGAAAATCAACAAATTGAGATATTTTAAAGCAACAAAAACTCATATTAGCTTGATTATATTAAATTTTTCTTTGATGGCCTAAGTAGGAATTGACTTTAAAAACAAAATTTTTATATTACTTGTTTAGAATAGAGAGATGGTATTAATTTATACTATTACTAAAAGTATAAACAGCGCAAACAATAATTTTTGCTTCAAATTAAAAATTTATTTACACGTGTCTATTATAAACAGAAAAAATCATTTGGAATTAGAATTAAATAATTATGTACAAAAAGCAGGAACTTATTAAAAATTACGTCATAAAAAGGATACACATTAATTTTAAGAGAGAAAGGAAATTGTAAAATAATAAATTCATTAACATGCGTTAGAAGTCTTAAATAGGAGAAATTACGTCATATTTACGTCACATTACAGTAATTTCATAAAATGAACACAAAATATTGCAAAACAGTTTAAATTTAGAAATTGCGCTAGACCATTTATTTGATATTTTGAGAGGATCTTTTCAACTATTTTTGTTAGGAAAGCGCAAATAATATTTTATTGCTAACAAAAGTATTTTCACGTGAATATTTAAAAGAGAAAGAATAGCTTGGTCAAAATTACGTCAGATTAAAAACGATTAACTTAAAATGTCTCATTTAAAATAACTTTCTTTTCGCTTTGTTAAAAAATACCAGGAGACAAAGACTGTTTACTTAATTCCTTTTATATTAGCTTATTTTGAAATGTTGTTACAGTGTCTACGTCATCAAGTTATTTTTATTTCGACGTTTTATTTGTATTTTTATTAATGTTATACTAATTTATTTGTTCTTTTGTTATTTAAAATAAAAATTATGTCAATTTGTATAATTTGGCGAGTGGTTTCGCGATTTATATAATTTGGCGAAATTGGTCGACGGGATAATCAAGTAGTACATCAGCGGATTTGGCGTTAAAATTCCCCAATCAAAGAGAAATGAATAGAAATTCGTTTATAGGGAGATCGCCACTGTTTTTTCTAATTTATAATTCAATCTTTCGAAATCTTTTTAAAGCCGATCAAATTAGCGTACATTTAGAGTCTGCGGTGTCTGGACGGGGGTTGGCGAGCGTAGCTCGTAGGGGGCCGAGCCTCCTAGTTGTACAAAAATTACTTTTAGGTGCATAAATATAATATAAAGATATTTTAATTTAAAATATCAAAATGCATCAGAAAAACCTAGAACGTCTTCAACCATTACAAGGCCGTCTTCAGTAGGATTTAAATGTTGTTACTCTTTTCTTTGCGCTTATTCGATAATTGTCCAGAAGAAAACATTGTAATTTAAATTTAAATATTGTACGTCTAATGAGATGCTAGATAAAGTTATTCAAATTTTCAACAAAACGAGCTTTCATCTAGTATGCAGCAAATATCTCCATACACCATGGATATCGTATGGCAGTGCATCGTTACAGCTGTATCTTTATTACCAATTATTTCAATTGATTCTCTTCCTGGACCCAGGAAGTCATCATAAGAGAATCTCGACAATTCTCGAGTAACCGCAAATAAAATAATGGCAACATTTAAATCCTTCTGAAGACGGCTATGTAACGGTTAAGCGCGTTCTAGGTTTTTCTGATGTATATTTTAAATTTGTATTTTAAATAGCTTTATATTATATTTATGCACTTAAAATTAATTTTTGTACAATTATTTGTGCGTTATGTATACTTTAATTAATAAATAAAACTTTTCGGAACTATGTGTAACGCGGAAGAGGTAGCTGTACATTTGAGTTTGTGGTTATCTCTCTATTCTAAAAAAAAAAAAAGTAACTAACGTTGTCACTGCTGCCGCTGCCGCCAGTTTTGAATTTTTTGTAACCGGATGTCTTTCTTCGTTAATATTAAGCAAAATATTGCGTGCAAAAATATGAAAATCGGTCATATTATAGAGAAATATTTGATAAACACGCTGATGCGAACAGTTTTCAAATAGAAGAATTGTTTTAAGAGATATTTAACGCTCAAGTTAGACAAAATCGTTCCATTAAAAACGTTTTATAGGGACAAATACTATACATGAGAATTTAATCATTTTTAGATCATTTTATGCGTTAGAATTTCCTAGTGTGCAGACTGTATTTATTTTTTTAATTTGACTCATTTTTTTAGGTATTATTTCTATTTTAAATTCAAATTTTCAGCATTTCGAGAGATATTTTTTACATATTTTAGAAAATGGTATTAATTTAAACTGTTGTCAATTGTATAAACAGCGCAAACAATAATGTTTCCTTCAAATTAAAAATTTGTTTACACGTGACTATTCTAAACAGAAAATATAAAAAGCAGGAACTCATTGAAAATTACGTCATAAAAACTATATTTATTTACACATGCATTTTAAAAAGAGAAAAAATATTGTAAAATAATAAATTCATTAGCATGCGTTAGAAGTGTTAAATAGGAGAAATTACGTCACATTTACGTCACATTACACTTATTACGTAAAATGAACAAAAAATAATATTGCAAAACAGTTTAAATTTAAAAATTGCGCGAGACATTTATTTGATAATTTAAAAACTGTGCGAGACATTTATTTGATATTTTAAGATGATCTTTTCAACTATTTTTGTTAGGACAGCGCAAATAATATTTATTTTCTAACAAAAGTATTTTCACGTGAATATTAAAAAGAGAAAGAAAAGTTTGGTCAAAATTACGTTAGATTAAAAGCGATACATTTAAAATGTCTTATTTAAAAAAAACTTTCTTTTCGCTTTGTTAAAAAATACCGGGAGACAAAGACTCTACTTAATTTATTTTATATTAGCTTATTTTTAAATGTTTAACTGATTTTATTTAATCAAAAACAGAAACAGCCCTTGTATCTTTTAAGAGCAGCTGATCTGGCTTTAAAATTCCCCAATCAAAGAGAAATGAATAGAAATTTATAGGAAAATCGCCACTGTTTTTTAAATTATAATTCAATATTCCGAAATCCTTTTAAATCCGATCAAATTAGCGTGCTTTTAGAATCTCCGGTTTCTGAACGAAGGTTGTCGAGCGTAGCTCGTAGGGAGCAGCACCCCCTAGTAGTAGATAAATAAACTATTTTTTCCTTTTTTTACAGAGTAGTCTACACTGTAAGTAAGGACAAGTGTTTCTTAATCTACGAAAATGTACTACGAAGTGTACGTTCCTTTATCTTTATAAACCTCAGAAAACAATTTATTTTAGAAATTTAAAGAAGCATTTATAAAAATAAATTTTTACTAGCCGCCTTTGGCGACCAGTTTGATCTCCCTTGAAATTTATGTTTTGGAAAGCATGCTAAGTATTGTATCGTTATTTTTATTCATAATTTAATTTACTTGGACTCCCTTAAATATAATTAATATAATCCCTTAAGCCAATATTAGTTTTTGTTGCTTTAAAATACCTCAATTTGTTGATTTTTTTATAAGCAAGTAAACCCTATTGGTTTACAATGGAAGTCTATGGGAATTTGGCGAAATATTAGACATATCGCCAAGTTGGCGTCACTTTTGGCGACTAATTTCGGTTGCCGAATTTGGCGATATATCACTATGTTGGCGACAAACTTGGCGGCCTTTCGCGACAGAACAGGGTCCCCCCTATGGTAACCCCCTTATAGGTATGGATTTGCATTAAATGCTGTTCAATAACCAATGAGATGCGTTTCATTTGGGCGTTGCCATTAAAAGATTAACAAATAATCGCGACTTCTGTGCCACGTGCGATAGCATAATATATATATAGATTAGCTTCCAGTAATTTTAGGAAAAGTTTCCGATTAGCTTTTGCAATGCATTACTCGGTTCTCTCTACACGAAATATCGGTTTTTCGGATTCTATCCATTCTCAAGTGAATATTTCAATGTTCTGCAAACATGTTTAACAGACAAACATAGGGGAGGGGAGTACACAGTGAGACGAAAATTATTATTACTTAACAAATGGCGACGATTTTTATTCTTTTGAAAAAAATTTTGCTCCATCTTTAAGCTACACAAATGCGCTGCACATTAATGTATAAATGGTTTTAAAAAAGTTTCTTATAAAAGCACAGAAGCAGCATAACGGAGTATCGAAAATTGCCTCACTGTGTACCACAAGTAGTACACAGTCAGACAATGTATATATTTTCATAAATAGTATATTTTTACACTCTATTAATAATTTTCTGCAGTTTATGATTTCTATTTAATATTTCTAGATTTTCAAAATATCAAAAATATGAGCCTCGGGTGGACAATGGCAGACCTTGGGCTACCTTCAAGAATTTTTCAGCCTCTTACGTTTAGTAAATTTCCCTAGCCATCGCTCGCCCACACACAGAGAGAAAAAGAGAGAGAGAGAGAAAAACCTTCTTTTATTAATAAATAACATTTTTAACATCAGAACCACATAGCAGGTACACAATAAGACACATCTCACTGTGTACCACAACTGTGTGTCTCACTGTGTACTCTTGTTACCCAGTAACAAAGTGGATGCCACACCTGTTACACCAATTTCATCGCTTTAAAAAGTTTATGTCGTTTTGCCGAAATAGCCTATTATTAAATATAGCTAGGTTTGATTAAGTAAATATATGTCATATTGAAGGAAATAAACTCAAAGATAGACGTTTATGTAACTTTAACCACTATAAAATAAGGAATTATTTACTATTTTGTCGGACAAGTAACTGAAGTGCCGAAACTACGTCCACGTGTTGCATAAGACGAGGTCGTTATGTGTGTGTGCTAGCTTGAAGAAAAAGTTACAACTATATGTCAAAGTGACTGCTGTCTAGGGCTGGATTATTTATCAATATATCGACAGATATTGATATTTCTTAACTATCGCAATAACAATATCTAAACTTTGACTCTGTTGATATATCCCAATAATATAACAGTGTTAACAAACACTGCAATTACGAACACGAGCACCGAAAAAAATATCGCCAAATAACTCAGAACTCAATAAAATAATAATATTTTGCGCTCACCGCCAGAGAACCTGAAAAAAAATAATTCTATTCCATTGTCTTCAACCTCCTTTCTCATCCAAAACAGAAATTCTACATCGATAATCTTCTTTTCCGTTGATTATCTGGAATAGAAACTATCCCAATCATTGCAATACACCTATCCCTTCTCAATAAACCCAAAGTTCGTTCGACTCTCTGCGTAATACTGAATAACACTTATCATCCTTTCTCATCTCAACTGTGATTAGTCTCTACACCTATTCCAATAACTCCAGATAATTGATACATTATGAATAATAACGCATGAGCATTGGTTATTCATTGTTGCGCTTGATACGAAGATAACAGGTGATCATCGAGTCTATACCTCAGAAGGTAGAATTCTCGGTTTGCAAGCAACTAATGAGAGTCCGCTAAAGTTTCCCCTTTTGCTTATAGCAAAGTTGCAATGAAAGTTGGCGAAAAGCCCAAGGTCAAAGCAGTCTTTCACAGTGGTGATTGGTTGTTTTTAAAGAGAACTTCCCAATCAGTAATGTTTATTCATATTAACTTCTTCTTTGTCGTATTTTTGTTAGAGCGAAGTTTTCTGGAGTGAATTTAATATATTCTGTATTGATATTTTTCAGCTATGAATATTTATCAAAAAAAAAAAAAAATTAAATTAGTATAAAACTATTCTCAAGTGTGATTTAAGTATTTATATATTTTTTAAAAAGGTTTCAATGTTGTTTTCATGTAGTAAATAGGTAGAAAGATATAAATACAGGGAACTGCTCCGCTCAACAAACGCAAAACGTTGTGACACATTTACAAATTCATTTTTAAACGTAAAGGCACAAAATTGGAAGGCCTGGATTTTGGAAGCGATTTAGAAACGAACTGTGTTTTCCATTTTCTTGATAAATAAATTACCTATCAAGTTAAGCAATTTTGATCACGTGAAAAAGACGTTTTTCACCCTTTCTTGAGTGGTTATTCTTCTTTCGCGCGGAAATTCCGTTCAAAACGCGCCCTTTGACATCATTTTCTGAAAGATCTATTACGTTTGCAAAAAAAATGGAAAAAACTGAAAAGAAAACCAATTTGATTACATAGTTTCTGAACAACAACACCTGATAGTTTTACGCATTTCCGAACAAAAATAAATTAAAACTTATGTCATAAAGTTGCCCTTTTGTATTTGAGAACAGCCAAGAATGAATTGATTCTTTAGAGAAAGGTTGTAGAGCAACATTTCTGTTGCATCTATCATCCACTGAAACCTATTTAATAACAAGTATATTAGCACCACATGTGGCATTAAATTAATTTTAGTTTTTTCTAGAGTTTCCTCTTTTTCTGTGTTAATTAAAATAAAATCGTCAACGTCCTAAATTTAAGAATGTTCTATTTTAGTTTGTATTTTATAATTTTGTCAGTTATTCGCAAAGTACTTCAATACTTAAAATGTCGCTGATAAATAATGAATAGAGTAGGAAGAATAGGACACATACTGTTTTTGAAGGAAAATACTTTGCAATAAATGGTATACGTGTAAACCGATATCAACCATTGGTTTCATTTCTAAAATATTTTTTTATAAACTAGGGGGCTCTGCCCCCTACGAGCTACGCTCGTCAACCCCCGTTCAGACACCGAAGACTCTAACAGCACGCTAATTTGATCGGCTTTAAAAAGATTTCGGAAGACTGAATTATAATTTGAATCTGACAATTATAATCTGACGTAATTTTCACCAAACTTTTCTTTCTCTTTTTAATATCCACGTAAAAATACTTTTGTTAGAAATGAAATATTATGATCATCTTAAAATATCAAATAAATGTCTCGCGCAATTTTTTAATTTAAACTGTTTTGCAATATTATTATTTGTTCATTTTACGTAATAAGTGTAATGTGACGTAAATTCTCTTATTTAAGACTTCTCACGCATGTTAATGAATTTATTATTTTACAGTATTCTTTCTCTTTAAAATCCACGTGTAAATATAGTTTTTATGACGTAATTTTCAATCAGTTCCTGCTTTTTATATTTTCTGTTTATAATAGTCACGTGTAAAATAAATTTTTAATTTGAAGCAAACATTATTGTTTGCGCTGTTTATACAGTTGGCAGCAGTTTCAATTAATATAATTTTCTAAAATATGTAAAAAATATCTCTCGAAATGCTGAAAATTTGAATTTAAAATAGAAATAAAACCACAAAAAATGATTCAAATTAAAAAACTAAATGCAGTCTGCACACCGGGAAATTCAGACGCATAAAATGATCTAAAAATGATTAAATTCCTATGTACATTTTTGCTCCTATAAAACTTTTTTAATGGAACGATTTTTTCCAACTTTGGCATTAAATATCTCTTAAAATAATTCTTCGATTTGAAAACTGCCTGCATCAGCGTGTTTATCAAGCATTTCTCTATAATACTACCGATTTTCATATTTTAGTATGCAACAGTTTTTTTAATATAAACGGAGAAAGGCCATGCTTAAGCATTCAAATTGGATGCCGATCTGCCGGGAATATCTACGCAGATTTTCATTGGTCCATTTAAATCAAAACTTTTTTTTATATATAGAAGGATATATGTACTTATTTTAATGTTGCTGTGTAAACATATAGGTATAAGTCATTGAGTAGTTGTTCCGTACATCTGTTTTTACTTAAATTGCTGCTATTATACCATTTATGTTTCGAAATTAGCAAAATTTCTATTCTTGCACAATTTAAGGTAGTTATCGCGATATATCACAAATATCAATATTAACTCGTTGATATATTGCGATATTAAATTTCTTATATCGCCCAGCCCTACTGCTGTCTCACTGTGTACTCACCCTACACAATTAATAGCATTAAGACTCATATTAACATTATTTTGTTACAATTGCACGTACAAATTCAGTTATGTAACTGAAAATGTTTACTTGAGAATGAATAGCATCCGAAGAACCTATTTTCCGGGTAGAGAAAACTGGTTAATGCATTATAAATGCTACTCGAAAACGTTTCTAAAAGTTTCGGGCAGCTAATAAAATTTTATTTTCCTAAATTCTTCTTCAAATTTCTAAAATAAATTTGTATTCTAAGTTTTAGAAAGATGAAGGAACTCTTTTCGGAATCGTGGGTGACACTGAAGGGGTTATTGTATATTTTCGTTCGTGAATATGATTATAGTATATTTTCGTAGATTGAGAAGCATTTATCTTTTTTTTTTTTTTTTTTTTTTTTACAGTGTAGTTTCAGCCATTATTTCAAATTAGATAAATTTCAAAAGAATAGGAGAACATTCCAGTTATTAGCGAATCAATTGTGTGTTTATTTTATTTAACTCCCTGTACTAACTATATATAATCATTGTATATTAAATACAGGAAAACTCTTTAAAATGGAATCTCTGTGTGACAGAAATCTGTCTATAACGATAAATTAGATATAAGTGACTAATTGACGAAACGTCAGTGAAGGCTTACTGTTGGTACACGGAATGTTTTGTTTTCTGTTAGTCTGTCTGTCTGTTCCCGCGATAACTGCCATAAAAAGTATCCGATTAGCATGCAATTGAGTGGGCATATTCGTGAGATACCCGGACGTAGCTGTATAGTTTTTGGTTAAATTTGGTTCATTCGTTCGGAAAATATGGAATTATTTTGCTCCATAATGCTTTCCTACAACAAGTCAGACGACGATTTTCAAATTTCCGTCTGTTGAAAGAAAATGGCACGTTTGATTAATGGATTTAAATGTTAAATTATGGATACTAAAATTTCCAAATAAAGGTTTTAAATCATTCCTATTATTTTGAATTTTTGTCAATATATTAGTCAGATTTTTTAATTTACGTGTATAATTTTTTGTGGAAATTTATTCATGTATTCCAATAATATAAAGCATTTTTTTAATTAATTTTCTTATTTTACATGATAAATATTTTTTTTTTTCGTTTTCGTTTTCTCCGTTGGCTAGCGACTGTCATTCGTAGCCTATCATTGTGTCAAATATGAATGAAGTTAGTAAATTCGTTAATTTGAATGTAGGTACTATTAAAAGGCTATCACAAAAAATATTTTATAGCGCCAAATCGATGAAATTTATGCAATTAACAAAGAGCACGATAATGAATGATTTTTCAGTTCATTTATAGGTCTCCAGATATGCTTATTTTGGGGGCTTTAAGTATGTTATTGCTATCGCATGGATTAGGTTGTTTAAACTAATGTTTTACCATGCTATAAGTGAAAAAAAAAAGTACAGTTAAAGGCATATAAATGCTTTTTAACACTTACCAACATAGATGAAAAGTGTTTATGACTTCAGTTTGTCTATCTGTCGCCTGCCGTGTGTCTCTACGTGCTCTAACTCGTGTAAATATAGTCGGGATTACATGTAATTGATATACGTTATTGAGGTGTGCTAAAGTATGTTCGGTATTGAAAATGAAGTGTGTAGCATTCATAGCTTAATTACAGGGGCACTCAAAACTATTCCGTTACATTATAGTCTTTGGGAAAAATCACCTGCGGTGTATTTTAATAATGTTACACAATTTTAAACGTAACGAAATTTAGATACATTATTAAGATGCACTAAAATTGGTTACTATAAAATATGTTATGTGTAGCACTTACAGCTTGCGTACAGGGAACTCAAATGTATTCATAATATTACAATGTTTGAAGAAAATTTTTTTGTGTGGTTTTTTAATGATGTTACTCTGTTACAAAATAATAAAATTGATATGTATCATTTTTGTAGTATCACACAAAAGTGGTCATTAAAATATGATCTACGGGAAAAAACTCTTCATAGCTTATTTTAACACATTAGCGACGGGAAATGAGAATTCTGGTTTATATTGAGAATACATTTTTGGTTAAGGGAGTGACTTCTACCTTACAGAAAAGGAATTTATATCATGTTGTCCATATTTTTTATAGATTGTAAGATATTATATATTACATCCGTACATTGAAAGATATTTACTGCTGCATAAACATGAAAAACATATCTCAGAAACCAATTTCAGAAAGACTTTCAGAAGAGAGGGGAGCTTCTATACTGTTTTTAAACCCAGATTTAATAAAAAATTGCCTGTCGTCAGTGTGTTAATTGTGTTGCACTAATTCAAACATAAAGAAATTAAAATAATTACTGTGGTTTACTACAAGAAGCTTGAATATGATTTGTATCGCATTTATCGTTCATTTATAGGGTCACATAAAAGATTTCGGATACAATTCTGGTCCGTTAGGGATGATTTCTGAAAAGCGTTTTCGATCATGATATGCGTTTTAACATTAACTAAATTTTTGCCTACTATGTGGTGTTTAAAAATTCTAAAGACCATATACAGGGCTACACAAATGAATTCGTAAGTATTAATGAACATGAGCGCAAATTGCTTCATTAGGTTTTTTTAATTTAAGTTATGCATTTTCAAGCTCAGTTACATTTAGTATACTAACAGATGTTTGCAGAATTTAAATAGAATCATATACAAGGCTCTGCAAAAACTGGATACATGGTGCACACTATGCATAGTAATTCCGGAAATGTGATATCAGCAGTTTTAAGAGGGGTTTTGTCTGCATTAAATTTAAATGTAATATGTGACGCGTAAAAATCTTCACGTAATATACAAGGCTGTAGAAAAGAATTCATGTACTTTTCCGTCTATTGGTAAAAATTACTAAAGGACATTAACATAATCAATTGAAAATTATAAATTTAAATTAAATTACGCTACGGGAGGTTGAGGGGGTAGGCCCCCCTGAATAAATCTACTTTATTATCTAAAAATTACCAGAATAAGTAGACCATGAAAATTTCAGAATACCATTACATAACAACATGTTTAATTTAACGCTTCTAATGTCTGAAATCTTCGAAATATTTTTTCCTTTTATAAATGTTTATGTAATTGCCGAAACGTCAGTGAAGGCTTACTGTGGAGACACGAAAAGTTTTGGTTTCTGTTAGTCTGTCTGTCTGTTAGTCTGTCTGTCTGTTCCGCGATAACTGCCGCAAAAAGCATCCGATCGGCTTGAAATTCACTGGGCAATTTTATGAGGTACCCGGACTTAGCTGTATAGTTTTTGGTTAAATTTGGTTCATTCGTTCGGGAAATATGGAACATTTTATTTTGCTCTATAATGCTTTTCAATGGCAAGTCAGACGATTTTCAGATTTTCATTTGTTGAAAGAAATGGCTCATATGAAAAATGGATTTAAATGGTAAATTTTTGATGCTGAAATTTTTAAATAACATTATTAAATTATTCCAATAAATTATGTCAATATATTAGCGAGATTCTTTTAATTAGGTTTATAATATTGGGGGGAATTTTATGCATGTTTTCCAATAATATAAAGGATTTTGTTTTATCAATTTGACATAATGCATATTTCATTTTTTTCCTTTTCTTTCTCTGTTGCCTAGCAACGTATTTGGTGCTAATAATATTAGTATAATTGCGTGTATAATGCTTGAGTAAAGCCAACGTCAAAACAGATGAATTAATGCATTTGTATCTTTGCATATAGAAGGATTTTAGCACAGAAATAAAAATAGGCAATATTTCATTTATTTTATTTATTTTATTGAAATATTTTGCTTAAAAATACAAAAGTTCATTATTTTCATAGAGAATAACGTAACATTTCCCCATAACATTTACCAATATTTCTTTAATTGTTGCCAAGAAAATCAAAACCCGGAATAATATTTTCTTTTAAACAATTTTCAATTGAAATGTTTTGTCGTGAAACAGGAAAATGAAAAATAAAATTAAGAATAGAAAAATTAATATGGCGGCATATTAAAAATAAAAAGAAAACTCTCGAGTATTTCTTAATATAACAAGATGAAAAATTTTGAGTAAGTATGCATAGCAGGTGAATTAGACGTCATTTATCGAAAACAAAGATGCTGAAATAAAAAGATCTTGGGTAAAATAAAATTAACTATTATTCACGGAGGAAAGAGATAGATGGAGATGCAGTATGCCGTAAAAACAGTTTGCAATACGATGTGCGTTATCGCTCAGATTTAAATGCCCTCATTCGGCTCAAACAAAACAAGCACGTGGAACAGGGACCAAATTCTTTGACTTCATCCCTTTTTTTTTTTAAGCACGTCGTTGTGTTGTGCCGAATGTAGCGGATTTTAGGGTTACATTTTTGGCGTCACTTCAAGATTTATTGTCTGTGTACGGTTAACATGAATATTTTATTTTAAATTTAAATTTTATTAATTTATAAAAAAAACTTATGCTTATCCTTATAAATCACAGCGTAAAAAAAATCTAAGATATACTATAACCATCCGCACAATCAATAAAAAATTACGAATGTAAATTTCAATAGACTACGGGGGGTTCAGGGGGGCAGAGCCCCCCTGAAGAAAATCAATTTTTGATTTAAAAAGTTACCAGAATAAGTAGCTCATCAGAATTTCAGAACATCAATGTACAACCACTTGTTTAACACTTTTAATTTCTGAAACTTAACGAAGTATCTTGTATGCTCATAAATATTTATGTAATTTGAAAACTTTAAAAAGCTTTTTGTAGGAAGTTGAATATTATGCAATGAGTGTTAAAAAACAATGACTTGCAAAGATGACGTTGAGGCTCCTGATCTGCAGATTTACTAGTTTAAAAACTTTAAATTTCGTTTTTGTAGAAAGATGATTGCCGAAACGTCAGTGAAGGCGGATGTATTTTTGCATATAGATGGATATAGATTGCATATAGATAGATGGCCCAGAAATAAAAACAGGCAATATTTTATTTATTTTATTCAAATATTTTTCTTAAAAATACAAAAGTTCATTATTTTCATAGAGAATAATGTGACATTTTTTCATAAAATTTACCAATATTTCTTTAATCGTTGCCAAGAAAATCAAAACCCGGAATAATATTTTCTCTTAAGCAATTTTCAATTGAAAGATTTTGACGTGAAACAGGAAAAAAAAAATAATATGGCGACATATTGGAAATAAAAAGAAAACTCTCAAGTATTTCGTAATATAACAAGATGAAAGGTTTTGAGTAAGTACGAATAGCAGGTGAAATTAGACGTCACTTATCAAAACAAAGATGTTGGAATAAAAAGATCTTGGCTAAAATAAAATTAACTATTATTCACGGAGGAAAGAGATAGATGGAGATGCAGTATGCCGTAAAAACAGTTGCAATATGATGTGCGTTATCGCTCAGATTTAAATGCCCTCATGGGGGGCAGAGCCCCCCTGAAGAAATGCAATTTTTGATTTAAAAAGTTACCAGAATAAGCAGCTCATCAGAATTTCAGAACATCAGTGTATAACCACTTGTTTAACACATTTAATTTCTGAAACTTTACGAAGTATTTTGTATTCTTATAAATATTTATGTAATTTGAAAACTTTAAAAAGCGATTTGTAGGAAGATGAATACTACGCAATGAGTTGTAAAAAACAATGACTTGCAAAGATGACGTTGCGGCTCCTGATCTGCAGATTTACTATTTACTCAAAGCGTGCTAAAAGCAATGAGGTGCAGAGCTGACGTTGAGGCTCCTGATCTAGTTGCCGAAACGTCAGTGAAGGCTTACTGTGGAGACACGAAAAGTTTTGGTTTCCGTTTGTCTGTCTGTCTGTCTGTCTGTTCCACGATAACTGCCGTAAAAAGCATCCGATTAGTTTCAAATTAAGGATACATGTTGGTGAAATCCCCGGATTTAGCTGCATAGTTTTTGGTTAAATTTGGTTCATTTGTTCGGAATATATAGAACATTTTATTTTGCGACTTAACGCTTTCCTATAGCAATTCAGACGATTTTTCCATTTTTATTTGTTGAAAGGATATGGCTCATATGATTGGAGGATTTAAATGGTAAATTATGGAAGATGAAATTTCCTAATAAGAACCATACATTATTCATATTAGTTTGAAATTTTGTGTATACATTTGTCAGAGTTTTTAAATTCGGTGTATAACTTATGGAGAGATTTTACATATATATTACAATAATATAAAATATTTTTTTATATAAATTTACTTTTTTTAAAGCACATATTTCATTGTTTTTATTTTCTTTCAACTGTTGCCTAGCACCTAAATATATCGTAAATGTGAAAGTATATGTAATTGTTTGAAGCCAAATCAAAGTCAAAAGTGACGAAACAGTCCTAAACAGTTAATTTTGATTTGAATGATTTTCATGTGCAAGAGGAAAATGAAATAAAAAATCGACATGAATACGTCTTCATATTGGAAATAAAACGAAAATACGAAAAGAAGGTGAATTGGATCTCATATATAAAAAATAAAACGAATACGCTTAGAGGTTGAAATTAAAGGGGCTTGTGTTATGATATTAATTCTTATTATTAAAAAGAAAGTTACTAATATCTCATGGTTTATCGTCTGCACACAGCTAACAGAAATGTTAATTTTTAATCGAAAATTTCAATGAGAAAAAAGAACTTTTGAAAAGTAAATATATAGTAAATGTCAAAATTATGCACCGCAAAATTATCGCTGTCGAAAATGACGTCATTGTATCGGGAAATAAATATTTTCATTCTTAAAAACCAAGCATTAACTAGATTGCCTGAAAAAATAATTTTTGACGAGTGTTGCCTCTTAATGCCGCCTCATTTCAGAAAATATGAATGAAAATCATTTTATTTTTAAAAGGAAATTACGCTTTCATTCATAAAACCTAAACTTTTATTATAATTGCGTCAATGTAAATCATTTTCTGTCCGCCAGTGTTGAAAAATAATGCTCAGAAGTGTAAAAATATTTGCGATAACAATTAGCGCAATCAATAAAAAGTTACATATGTAAATTAATGAGACCACGGTGGGTTCAGGCGGGCGGAGCCCCCTGAAGAAATCTACTTTATTATTTAAAAAAATACCAGTATTAGTAGCTCGTGAAAATTTCAAAATATCCTTCCATAACAACGTTGTTAATTTAATGCTTCTAATGTCTGAAAACTTCGTATTTTTTATTCTTATAAATAATTACATAATTTGAAAACTTTAAATTGCATTGCGGTTTGCAGGAAATTGAATATTACCAAAGTGTGTCTAAAAATGACTTGCAGAGCTGACGTTGAGGCTCCTGATCTGCAGATTTACTAGTTGCCGAAACGTCAGTGAAGGCTTACTGTGGAGACACGAAAAGTTTTGATTTCCGTTTGTCTGTCTGTCTGTTCCGCGATAACTACCGCAAAAAGCATCCGATCGGCTTGAAATTAATTGGGCATGTTGATGAGGTACTCGGACTTAGCTGTATAGTTTTTGGTTAAATTTGGTTCATTCGTTCGGGAAATATAGAACATTTTATTTTGCTCTGTAATGCTTTTCAATGGCAAGTCAGACGATTTTCAAATTTTCATTTGTTGAAAGAAATGGCTCATATAAAAAATGGATTTAAATGGTAAATTTTGGATGCTGAAATTTTTAAATAAGATTATTAAATTATTCCAATTAGTTTGAAATTATGTCAATATATTTGCGAGATTTTTTAAATTAGGTTTATAATTTTGGGGGAAACTTTATGCATGTTTTCCAATAATATAAAGCATTTTGTTTTATCAATTTGACATAATACATATTTCATTTTTTACCTTTTCTTTCATCAGTTGCCTAGCAACATATTTGGTCTTAAATGCGTCTATAATGTTTCAGTAAAGCCAACGTCAAAACGGATGAATTAATGCATTTGTATTTTTGCATATAGATGGATTTTAGCCCCAGAAATAAAAATAGGCAATATTTTATTTATTTTATTCAAATATTTTGCTGAAAAATACAAAAGTTCATTATTTTCATAGAGAATAATGTGACATTTTTTCATAAAATTTATCAATGTTTCTTTAATCGTTGACAAGAAACTCGAAACCCTGAATAATATTTTCTCTTAAAGAATTTTCAATTGAAAGATTTTGACGTGAAACAGGAAAATGAAAAAAAAATTAAGAATAAAAAAATTAATATGGTGACATATTGGGAATAAAAAGAAAACTCTAAAGTGTTTCTTAATATAACAAGATGAAAGGTTTTGAGTAAGTACGAATAGCAGGTGAATTAGACGTCATTTATCAAAAAAAAAAAAAAAAAAAAAGATGTTGAAATAAAAAGATCTTGGGTAAAATAAAATTAACTATTATTCACTGAGGAAAGAGATAGATGGAGATGCAGTATGCCGTAAAAACAGTTTGCAATATGATGTGCGTTATCGCTCAGATTTAAATGCCCTCCTTCGGCCCAAACAAAACAAGCACGTGGAACAGGGACCGAATTCTTTGACTTCATCCGTGCATTTTTTCTGTAAAACGAAAATGATCTGCTTATATTTAAGCATTCTAAAGTAGCATTTCATCGTATTATGAATTAAAAACTGTATTACTAAAAATATTTTTCTTTTCTTTCTTTCTTTTTTTAAGCACGCCGTCGTGTTTGGGTCGAATGTAACGGATTTTAAGGTTACATTTTTGGCGTCACTTCAAGATTAATTGTTTGCGTACGGTTAACATGAGGATTTTATTTTAAATTTTTAATTTATTAATTTATAAAAAAAAAACTTATGCTTATCCTTATAAATCACAGCGTAAAAAAAAAAAAAAAAAAATCTATGATATACTATAACCATCCGCACAATCAATAAAAAATTATGAATGTAAATTTAAATAGACTACGAGGGGGTTCAGGGCAGAGCCCCCCTGAAGAAATGCAATTTTTAATTTAAAAAGTTACCAGAATAAGCAGCTCATCAGAATTTCAGAACATCAGTGTATAACCACTTGTTTAACACATTTAATTTCTGAAACTTTACGAAGTATTTTGTATTCTTATAAATATTTATGTAATTTGAAAACTTTAAAAAGCGATTTGTAGGAAGATGAATGTTACGCAATGAGTGTTAAAAAACAATGACTTGCAAAGATGACGTTGAGGCTCCTGATCTGCAGATTTACTAGTTAAATGTCTAGTTGCCGAAAAGTCAGTGAAGACTTACTGTGGAGACACGAAATGTTTCGTTTTCTGTCTGTTTGTCTGTTCCGCGATAACTGTCGCAAAAAACACCCGATGAGACTGAAAATAAATAAGCATGTTGGTGAGGTAACCGGAATTAACTCTATTGTTTTTGGTTACATTTGTCCCATCTGTTCGAAAAATATGGAACATTTTATTTTGCACCATAATGCTTTTCTATGGTATTTCAGACGATTTTCAAATTTTCTTTTCTCCCGAAAGAAAATGGCCCATTTTATTAGTTATTTAAATGGTAAGTTATGGAAAATGAAATTTCTCATTACGAGACTTAAATTAATCCAATTTGATTGAAATTTTGTCATTGCATTTGTTTTGTTTTTAAAATTATTTGTGTAAATTCTGGTGAATTTTTACACATGTGTTCCAATAATATAAAACATTTTGTTTTATAAATTTACTTATTTGAAATGTACATGTTTCATTTTTTTTCTTTTATCAGTTACCATAGCAACAGTAATTCATCCTAATAATATTATAAAGGTGCATAATGTTGAGTCAAGCCAAAGTCAAAACGGAAAATTTAATGTACTTGTATCTTTGCGTATGAATAGATTTTAACCCATAAATAAATTTAGGCATGTTTTACTTATTTTATTCAAATATTTTGCTTATAAATTAAAAGCTCACTATTTTCATAAAGAATCAATTAATATTTTTCTATAAAATTTATCAATATTTCTTTCGTTGCCAAGAAAATCAAAACCCGGAATAATAACTTCTCCTAAACAATAAATTTTCAATGGACAGATTTTCACGTGAAAAAGAGAGAATGAAATAATAAGATTAAAAATAAATAAATAAGAACATGACGTCATACTGGAAATAAAACGGAAAGTTTTAAGTATGTCTTAATAATATGTCTTATTAATAAGGTAGATTGATTTTAGTAAGCATGGGAAGCAAGCGAATATGACGCCATATATCGAAAATAAAACGAATACGCTTTGATGTTGAAATAAGATGGTCTTGTGTTATGATATTAATTCTTATTATTTAAACAAAATTGTTATCAATATTTTGCTGTTTATCGTCTGCGCACAGTTAACATAAAGATTTAATTTTTTTTATTTTAAAGAAAATAAAAACTTTTTTAAAGCAAATGGATAGCAAATATCAAAAATATGCATCACATATATATCAATGTCGAAAATGACGTCATGATTAGGATAATTGTTTTCATTCCGAAAAACTGAAAAGAATAACAAGATTGCCTGAATAATCATGTTCATACATTTGCTATTTAGTCAATTAGCAATGGACGTGATGATAAATGCTTACCCATTAGGTTTAAAAGTCTTCAAACCCCCTTATTTTGGGGAGGAATTTTATAAGCTTATGCTATCAAATAGATTAGTACTTATATTTAGATAAGATCTTAGATCTAAATATTATAGAACGGGAATACAGTGCTAAGGGAAATAAAAGGTTAATTAATCTTTCGTAATTTGATCTGAAACATAGGTTTGCGTCAAATATGAACGGTATTCGAAACATTACGATTTTAAATTGAATGTGGATCTATTAAAAGGCTATCACAACAAATACTTTACGGCGCTAAATCACGTTAGCTATTTAGTCAATTGGAAGTAGACACGATGGTGAAGGATTACTCGTTAGGTCTAGAAGTCTCCAAATAAGCCTATTTTGGGGTGATTTTAGTAAGTTAATGCTATCGAGTACATTATTAGAAATTTAGATTAGATCTTAGATATAAATATTACAGAACGGCAATGAAAAAAAAAAATTGAAGCAACAATTATAAAAACATTAGATTTCTAAATTGGATGTCTCAGATTACATTTCTTAAAGTTCCTTATCCATTAGATGCAGATATTTGTGGTTGGCGGATTTTTGTTATTAGGATAATGTCAAATGCTTGTCCAAACTGTTGCTTATCCTTATAAATCGCAGAGTAAAAATAAATCTAAGATATACGATAATCATTAACACAATCAATAAGAAATTACAAATGTAAATTAAATTACACTACGTGGGGTTCAGGGGCGCTCTGCCCCCCCCCCCCCTGAAGAAATCAACTTTATTATCTAAAAATTACCAGAATGAGTAGTTCATGAGAATTTCAGAATATCGTTACATACCAACATATTTAGTTTAACTCTTTTAATGTCTGAAACCTTCGAAATACTTTTTACTTTTATAAATGTTTATGTAATTTAAAAACTTTAAATTACGTTTATGTAGTAAGATTAATATTACGCAAAGTATGCTAAAAACAATGAGTTGCTGAGCTGACGTTGAGGCTCCTGATCTGCAGATTTACTAGTAATAGCTACTGTAGTATGTATTCATTATATACTAAATACAGGTAAAACCTCTCGAAATGGCGCATGTCTATAGAGGAAACGGGTACTTTGTCATTATTCCAAATCAGAACTTCTATCAGATTGAAGATGAAAAAGGTAAAAAAAAGAGACAGAGGGACAGGGAGAGAGAAAGAAGGTAACAACTCTTAAAACAATAAACGACGTTATATTTAACTTTTATGCATGAAACTTTTTCATTTCATATGCTCTTGAAATAAACGTGGAGAAAAAAATACAAAAGAATTTAAGGAGTTTTTTTTACTAGGGAAATGTATTTCGGTTTAGAAGATTGGTGTCGTTTTAAAAAGAGTTAGAAAACAAAAATCCGGAACATTACAAACTTTCTGAAAGAAGTAATGCAGTAGATAGAGAATGGGTATCCTGCATTTGTGGTTCCAAAATTACCCTTGCAAGGAAGGTCTCCACACAGGCATACTCAGAAAAATCTGAAAAAAAATTACAGAATGTTCTTTTCATGTGGATGATATGTTTATAAACAAATTTCGGCAGAACTCCGATAGAGCGTTCGTAAAAAAATAATGAAAATTTCGTTTGTCGATGAAATAAAACTTTAAAATAAATGCACTTTATGTCGAATACACTTTAAGGAAAAAAAAACTTTTTATATCGAATTTGAAAAATAAGTTTAATTTAAATAAACTTTAGTTTTTTCATTTTTAATTTTTTAACTATAGTTTTGTCATGTATATTTATATGCATCAGGTCAACAGGAAATTTCATTCAGATAATATTATTTCACGCCCACTTTTTAAAATTCAGATTTCTTCATTGGCACCAGTTTTTTGAAATGTTAAAATTCTCATTATTTTCACCTTAATTAATGTCATTAAATAAGGTAAATTACACGATTTAAAAAAAATATACCATGACGAAATCTGAAATTTAAAAAAGTAGCCGTGAAATAACATTATCGGGCAGAACTTTCCGGTAGACCTAACATTTATAATGATATTTAGCTATCATATTTTACGATTTAAAACAAAATTTAAATTGATATAAATTGTTTCAAACTAAAAAATAAATTGGACTGAGTACTGTCTATTTGATTTTGAACAACGAGTTCGTCGATATGGAAATGTATAATGGCAGAATTCTTCAAGTGGACTTTATTTTCAAACAGCCATTTAAATTTAAATAATCTTGAATTGGATGATAAATGAATGGCAAATTTCATTCAGGTAATAAAAAGAAAAAAAAAACAAGGAATTATTTGTTACTTTATAGAACATTTTAAATTAACATCGCTGCAAATAAAATAAGTAAATAGTATTTGCAACTTGAAAATATAAAAGAAACAAATTAAATAATTAAAAATTATATAGAAGCTTCCTATAACTTAAAATAAATATTTGTATCTTGCAAACATAGAAAATATTTTTCCAGTGAATAAATTAAATAACTAAAGCAACAAGCATCATATATGTGTAATAAAAAAATATATTTAATAAACTCTTTCATTGATTAAGTTTAAATTCGTTAAATACCGTTAATTCTAAAAAACAATTAACAAGCAATTTTCAGCTTCATTAACAGGGTTCGTACGGATCCTTGAATTTCTAAACCAGGAAATTCTCCAGTATTTTGTTATAGATAATCTCTCTTGAAATAAGGCGAAATTTCGAGCGTTTGAACTTGATTAATTTTTTTTATAAGAAAATACTAATATTTTTCCTTGAAAATAGCAGTACCTGTACGAACCCTGATTAAAATCGTTTGCTTTTGACGAGGAAAAATCGTGCTTGCCAAATCGCATGTCGCTTTCGTATTTTTGCGCCAAATATTCGAAAGTATTTTATTTTTTTATAGACTTTCTATTGGAATTTCGCCTCTAAATTTAACTGATCCTTTATTACATAAATGAGTAGTTTCACTGCCGTTTTTTTTTTTCAACATATTCTGAGTATGCTTTTCCTTAGTTCACCATTTTAAATTTCGATTTTTTCAACTGTTGTTAGAGAGCATTTGCATCATATAAGTAACTAGTATACCAAATTTACAAGTTTCTATATTTATCACCAAAAATATAGAAATTGAGAAAAATTTTGACGCTTTTCGCTTATTTCACCTTTTTTAAATCTGAAATTTTTTTATAAACAGTTCTTAGAGATCATTTACATCTTATAAGTAACTACCATGCCAAATTTTAAGTTTCTAGACCCTTCAATATCAGAAAAATTGCAATTTTAGAATGTTTAGAATGAATTTGGAAAGTTTAGAATCTTATATGTATCTACCACGTGAAACATTAAGTTTCTGTATTTAACAATTGTTATAGAAATAGCAATTTAGAACGTTTTTAGAACGCTTTTTGCGCATTTTCACTCATTTTAAATTTCGATTTTTTTTCGACTGTTCTTAGAGATCAATTATATCGAATAAGTAACTACCATCCCAAATTTCAAATTACTACCCCCTTCAGTATCATAAAAATCGCAATTTAGAAATTTTTGCTCCTACAGCACCCTAGTGGCACTAACATAAAATTTAGTCTATGTTTGAGCAGGGATTGTCTCCATCAATTTGCAACCATTACTTTAGAAACCGGTTTGGTATTTTCTAAGATTTCATAAAAATCGTAATTTTTAACGTTTTTAGTATGTTTTTCGCGCATTTTCACCCCTTTTAAATTTCGATTTTTTTAGAAACTTATCTTAGAGAGCATTTATATCTTATAAGTAACTACCATGCTAAATTTCAAGTTTCCAGCCTCTTCAGTTAATCAAAAATGGTGTTTTTAGAACGTTTTTTGCTCCTGCACCCCTTAGGAGTAGTGGCATCCATCGACATAAAGTATAGCCTAGGTTGGAACATGGTCTGTCACCATGAATTTGCTGCCATTGTTTTTGAAATCGTTTCGGTAGTTCCAGAGATTACCCTACAAACAAACAAACATACAAACGGTAGTTCTTTATAATATCAGTACAGATGATGAAATGGCTGTGAAAATCATAAAACAGCTCTCCTGCTGAATTTTTAAATGTTATCTATTCTTTCTTATTACATTATGATAATAAAACACACATATCACATTATAATCTCAAAAATTATTACATAAAACATACATACACATTACATAAATATTATTACAATATCAGCCGTAAAAGCTCGCAAACTTTATAAAAAAGTTTTGAAAGTAAAATATCCAATTTGCAATATATATGCGACGTTTTTATAAAACGTCGTGTGCTACAGGGGAAATACCTTTTCAAATACATAGATTATCCTGAAAGAAAGTTTTGCTGGCTAATTAAAAAAATCGCAATTTAATAGAACTAAATAGGTTATTGTAATATGAAAGTATATCCCTCGCACATTTCCTACATGGTGCCGTAAACCAAGGTATTGTACCCAGTACATATACTTTAAACGGCTTTTTTAACTTTATTGCCACACCTGTTAAGACATTTGTCTGAATGAAATGTCATAGTTCGGTACTTCCATATCGAAAATGATGCCGCATTTTATTATACCAAAGTGGTAACAGCTTGTGTGACAGTTTTGACATCCTGAAATCTGCGGCTAAAAATAAAAGATCTCAGGTGCAAAACGGTTCTTCACTTCCATAATGCTGACCGATTGCCATCAGAGATGAAGAGATGAGGTTGTTGCCCACTGTCGGTGTATCGGAACCGTTGTTCGGGTCGGATCGGGCTCACGTTTTTTTTTTCGTTGCGAGTCTGATTCTGGTCGAGTTCGAGTTGAGTTGACTTCAAATGTTTCCGGTTAGGATTTTACTCTTTCGGCTCAGGTTCGAGGACACCCGATTTTTCAAAACAAAATCCTGAATATTTTTCAAATGAAAAAGCAATATATTTGAATATAAATAGATGCATGTGTGTTCATTTTTATACAAAAAACGTAAAATTTCAGACTGTTTTTCCAGAAATTTTAATGCAATTCTGGAAAAACAATTCTTTTATTTCACAGAATTGTTTGTGACAGTTGTTTCGTTTCACAGAATTGTTCTCAGAATTCTTTAATGCAAATAAAGAATTAATTTTCTTTCCCTTCTTGGTGGAATTTCAATTATTTAGATTCGGGCTGAATTGCACGGAGTCGGGTCAGATCGAGGTTCGGGTTGTCTTCAAAGAGAAATATCTCGTGCAGAAATTCCCAGGTACTTCTCATCAAGCAGACTGTTTAATCTTTCGATAAATTGTCACACCAAATCACACCAAATTAGTACCATTGATTCAGTGATGATTTGTTTATTGTACACTCTTCACAAATTTGATTTTGAATTTCACATTCTGGCAAATTCTGTGTATTCAGAAAACACATGAATGTGCATTCTTAGAATGCAGCGGGGATTTCGATTTTTATGAATCATACTACAAACCCCTTACAAAGCTATTATTACCCTGCTGTCTTCTGCAACATTAGCGTTTCTGATTTTCTGATGGTTTTAACTATTCGACGCGCATGCGCATTCCTGAGATTACAGAACAACTTCAGAATATATTGCTAACGGAATTTACTTTCAGGATAACCCGTGTATTTATATCAAGAATCGATGTTGTTATGAAAAATAAGAGCGTAAAAACATCAGATAATAAAATATATATCGTGAAAAGGTGACCCACCTTTGTATCACGCAATAGGAATGGAAAGATGTGTGACAGAACACTTACCTAAAACAAAAAGTAATCATAAATACAAGCTCATGGTTAAAAATATAACAAACATTTATTAACTCAACTATTCATGCATTCTAAAAATAATCAGAAGGTAAATTTTTGACGAAGAAATATTTTTTAGAAAAATTACAGCAAAACCAATGAAAACAGAATCGTTAGGGACCTACAAAAATCCGTTATAGACAAGTTTTCCTCTTAGCAAATATAATTGTTTGGTAATTTTCCCGTCAGGAATATGTAACTTTTCCGTTGAAGACAAGATTTCGTTAAATAGATGTTTCCGTTTTACAGTTTTCACTTTATTATAGATTCAAATAAAGCTGAAAATAAGAAATTTTAGTTAGTAACCATAGGCAAGTACACTGTAAAATAAACATTTAAATTTAAAAAATAAAAAAACCCGACTGCGCATAAAGCGAACTAATTAATTATTTATCATCAATGTGAAACTATTTTCTTTCAGTTCCTACTATTAGCTCACACCCTCGCTATATATATCTTGATCAAATTTTCAATCGTTAATAAAATACTTATTATTTATACGATCAAGCTCAAATAAATTTTTTTAAACTTGTAGTAGATGACACTTGCTGTTAATCTAGTTTTTTTCAAATATTAATTCATTAATTTAATTTAATTAATTATTTTTCAATAATCGAGATAGCCCTCTTCTTGATCAAGGCATTTTAAGCCGTACTCAACACGAAAGAAGAATGGGAGAAAAAAAATTCTCTTATTGACCTAAGTAGAAATTGACTTAAAATATTTTTTTATATTACTTGTTTACATTATTTATCTATTTTCTTTTATTTACTTGTATTGATGACTTTTAAGTTGTGTTTAAGTGTTAGTTCCTATCTATAAACATTGTTTTGCTGAGGTCTATAGATGTCTATGATGGTTAGAGTTGCAGTAAAGCTAGAGATTCACAATACATACACAACTTAAAGGTTGTATAATATTTTAACGGAGCTTCTGACTGTAAAATAGTCAATGAAACATCGTCTTCATTTTGAAAGATCTATCCAATGATATGCCACTCAATAGGGTGCGTAAATTTGTTTTTTCGTCACTACCGCCATTTTGTATTTTACGGCCGCTATTTTGAATTTATAAAAACAAAACCTAGCCTATAACCATCGGCCGTTAGGACAAATTGATAGAGACCCCATTCATTAAAATCCATCCAGCCGTTGGGATGTTTCGAAGGTATAAAAAATCCACATACACAGATACGCGTGAAACACATAACCCTTCTTTTCAGTCGGGTAAAAAAAAGAAATATGTTTCTAAATATACGAAAATATAACATAACCATGAATGAATATACAGTGTTAAAATAAATAATCATTGTTTAACGTCTGATATACGATTTAAAAATAAAGAATATATTACAATTTATCAGACATACAAGTACAAATTACATAAAACATTTAATACAATTAAAAATGCAAACGTGCCGAGCTAAATCTTAGCCCCTTATCAGTGCAATAACGTCCAAATAACCAGAAAACTATATATCATGTTTGCAGCTAATAATTATTAACAGTTAAAATTAAAGAAAGTGTAAAAAAACATCAAAGTAATGCTGTGTATTCAGGCGGAAGTGCACAGGATTCATTAATCGGCGAAATTTGCTTAAGAGTGAAGAAACCTTCCAGGAAAACTCTACTTTTAACGTTATTGCAACCGAATCTGATAACTGTCATATTTGCGAAATCTGGGATATGGTCAGTATTCAAAGAATGCCGTACAAGTTTAAACTGCAGGCTTCCAGATTTGTAGGAACGTTTATGACACAAGATGAATGGCGCATGTCGGAATAAGAATGGAAAGATGTGTAAAAGAACACTTACCTAAAACAAAAAGTAATCTTAAATACAAGCTAATGGTTAAAAATTATGAAGAATGGCGCATGGCGACATGCGCCATTCGCCTTGCCGAGCATAAACGTACCTACAAATCTGGAAGCCTGCAGTCTAAAATTGTACAGCATTCTTTAAATACCGACCATATACCAGATTTCGCAAATATAATAGTCATCAAATCCGGTTGCAATAATATTAAAAGTAGAATTTTTCTGGAAGGTGTCTTGTTCACTAGGATGGTCCGAAAAAAACTTTTTTCGATTTTCGATGATGGGTAGTGCGGAAAAGTTGCCTCTGGTGGCACTAAGTTTACACAAAAAATTTGAGATTTTTCGAACAATTCCTTCATTTGCCGCAAATGGCTTGAAGTTTTGCTCAAATGCTGATTTTTGAACTTTTTTAGAAATTTTTTTAAAATTGTTAAATTAAATTTATTTTCCCCCAATTTACTTGAAATGCCATGTTTAGTGTACAAAATGTTTAAATAACCTCTGATTATCTATTATTTAATAGTTATGTGCATTTTGAGTTAGGCGATTTTTATAGCCTTTTCGCGTATGACTGAGAAAAAATTGTAAATATTGTTTGGTTCGTTCGTCGGTTTCTCTCTTTTGTCGTTATTATGTTCCTCGCTCTCCCTTCGGTTTTTCGATGCGTTAAGAGTCACATACTTGAATGCCGGACCACAGCATGTCTTGACAGAAATTCTGGAAGGAGAGGAGTATGTGGAGTAGAAACCAATGAAAACGCAGTCAGTCATCATGAGGATAATGGAGGAAATAGGAGATGGGAGTAACTGCGAGATGGGATGTTAATTATTTTACTGCTCTAAAATACAGCTATTGTCAGAAGATTCAAAAAGTGAAAAATTTGAAGCAGGCAATTCGTCTTAATCAGAATTTGAACCAGGGCCTTCAAAAGTAGACACTCCCAAACACATATCCATTTCTCACACAGCGTTCGCCGGATTTAGAACTGGTATAATCATATAAGTAAATTGCGTTAAGAGCTTCATCCGTGCTTCAGGATGCAGGAATTGTGACAACTAGGAATAAGGATCTCATCATCGATAAAGACTTGGTCAGGAGACAGAAAAAGAAACTTGAAAAGAAGATACAAGAGGAGAAATATCTTGGAAGATGAAAAATTACAGGCATATTTTTTTGATGGTAGAAATAATAACACGAACTTTATAGAAAAAGAGAACAAACGGCACCGTCGAGATAAATACGAAGAACATATCACTAATGGCGCGCGAAAATGTACGTGTCCATTTCTACGAGCCTATTCCTGTTTCATGGACATTAGAAACGCAAAAGGCTGAGGATTTGAATACTCTGTTAATCTAGCTCCATTTCAGTTGGTAAAGGTCTTAGCTCAAGTGGTTCTACCATCTAGTTTAGACAGTTTATGTCGCTGTCAGTGTGGAAGCTTGTTCGTATGAAGAATACATATCAAATGTTGCAGTTCTCTTCGTGATTTTTTTCCAAAGCAGACTTTATTCTGGCTTAGAAAATTATATAATGATTTTGCTATTTCTCCGCAGTGTCCAGAAGAAGGTGTCAAGTGACCCAAATATTCCGAAACACGTTCAGACAACATGGTGACATTTTTTAGTCTTTCTGTCGACGGTGCTGCTAGACCCATTTTTTTCTATGAAGATCGTTTTACTTTTTCTACTATCAAAAAAGATGCATGTAATTTTTCTTCCTCCAAGATCTTTCTTTACATGTATCTTCTTTCCAAGTTTTTTTTTTTTCCGCCTCTTGACCAAGTCTTTATCGATGACGAGATTCTTATTCCCTGTTGTCACAATTCGTGCAATTTTTGCTCACTTATACGCGAAAAAGCTATAAAAGTCACCTAATTCAAAATGCACATAACTATTAAATAACACATAATCAGAGCTTATTTAAACATTTCGTACACTAAACAAGACATTTCAAGTAAATTCAGCTAAAATAACTTAAATTTAACATTTTTTAATGTTTTGCTAAAAAAGTTCAAAAATCAGCATTTGAGCAAAACTTCAAGACATTTGCGGCAAATGAAGGAATTGTCCGAAAAATCTCAAATTTTTTGTGTGAACTTAGTGCCACCAGTGGCAACTTTTCCTCACTACCCATCATCGAAAATCGAAAAAAAGTTTTTTTCGGCCCACCCTAGTGTTCACTCGTAAGCAAATTTCGCCGATTAATGAATCCTGTGCACATCCACATGAATACACAGCATTGCTTTGATATTTTTTTATACTTTCTTTAATTTTAACTGTTAATAATTATTAACTGTAAACATGTGATATAGTTTTCTGGTCATTTGAATGTTATTGCACTGATGAAGGGCTAAGATTTAGCTCGAAACGTTTGCATTTTTAATTGTATTAAATGTATTTATGCAATTTTCCCTTGTATGTCTAATGAATTATAATATATTCTTTATTTTTAATATACAGTGGGCCTGCTAAAGTCCGTTACCCCAATAATTTCTGAACGGCAAGAGCTATAGTCATAAAAGTGGGGTCTGAGTACAGTAAAGTTGCCATGCGCTACTCAATGAAACCGCGTACGGCACCACCCGGTGGAAAAACGCGAGTTAGCATTCCTATCTTGAAAACGGAAAGAGATAGGGAAAAAAGTGATTTACAAAGTTGTAGAGTATCATCGATTTAGTACGAAAAGACACTATTGTGGGCATTAATGCGAATAATAGGACGGTTAAAACGCGCATTTGTTTTTTCGTGATTTCCTACACTGTGACGTCACGAAGCTTGAACGGCAGGATAAATGCATTTTCTTTCGGACAAATGTGCATTGCAGCTGACGGTGAGAAGTTTGAACATCTCAAATAAAGGTATATTGTTATAACTAGTTGTTTTCTTCTTTCTAAGATCGTTTTGTATGGTCCGTCAGATTCCTACCCGGAAATCATTCTACGTACATACTTTGAGCAGCCGCTCAATTTCCTTCCGCAGCCCCATACATGAAATGCATGTCGGCAAGCTCCGGATTTGTGTAACGATGCATGTTGCTTGATTTCCGTGTGAGGAATGACGATTCAAGCCTATAAATCACTTTCATCCGCCGAACTCAACACAGCTCTTGACTGCTTCAACGCTGAATTTCCGCACCCACATTCCTATACGAAATCTTCTTATTTAGGTCACCTCTACCTGCCTTTACATTTCTGACACATAATTTTGAAACACCCTGAAACTCAATCATAACTTTTGAAAACTCAATCATAATCGCATCCATGTCTTACCCAGGAATTCGAACTCGGACCCTCAACGTGGCAGCGCCTCCACTGACTGACCACGCCACCGGGCGCTGGTGTATCGCTAAAAGGAAATCCGTATTTTCTCTTTACCACAGTTACTAAAACTTATACTAATATTGAAAATACAATTATTATGTTACTAAATTGACACTTCATTTATCTTATGCTGATTTTCAAACAAGAAGTAACACCATAATTGTATTTTAACAGAAGATTTGTTCAACATATAGTCGGAAAGTTGTATAATTTTTAAAAATATAAAATAAACCAGAAACGTTCTATAGAATATTTTATTATGACGTATAAGTAATATTTTTTTAGAAATCCATAGAATTCATGACTTATTAGCATACAGTGAATCGTAGCCGGGTTCTGCGGTGATCTCTAAAACAAACAAACAACAACAAAAAAAAGTGCGATTTTCAATTTTATAATAATTTTCTCTGTAAGCTCTCGCATACCAGTCTCTGAAGGCTCACGTACCTGAACTGGTAAGCGTACAATAGTTTGAGAAACCCTGATTTAGAGTACTTTCTACCCCATGACATAATTTTAAACGAATACATTTTCAAGCGATACTTTCCTTTGGATAAACATCTGGCAAAATGATAAGTCCCTGGAGGCTGTCAGCATTCTATTTGCCAATAATATCGAAGAGCAGCTTTGTCTCTCAGTGAAAAATACCAGTGTTTATGTTCGTATTAAAAATTAACTAACTTTTCATGTTTTTTTAGGATTCCGTACATAAAAAGTAAATACAGAACCACGGAACAGGGTACTCTATGTACCATCGGCTTTTAAAGCCTACATGACAACTTTTAATAATATATATGTGTAATGTAATGCCCAGTAGCAGTATAAAAGCAATAAACGTCAAATTGTTAAAAACAGACTAATTTAATTAGAATTAATCACATAAATACTATGGGATTCGCGACTAGTTTGAATTAAGGGGGCTGGTCACTGAGCTTCCGATTTCCCCTCACTAATGTAAAGTCTACGGGTGTTTGGCGCATTCGTCTATTTAAAATATCGCCTCGGGAAATTAATATTTTTAACTTCTATTTTTTGTGTACACTTTCTAAAAGATGTCTCTTTTTTTCTTAGTTCTCAAAATATTTCTAAAGTATAGACTTAATTTTATAGGAAGTGTTAAAATCTTACTCACACTTCGCCCGCTTTTAACACATAAAATATTAAATTAAGCATAGATTTTAGAAATATTTTGAAAACTAAGAAAAAAAAAAGAGACATCCTTTAAGAAGAGTACACAGAAAAAAGATGTTAAAAATATGAATTTCTCGAGAAGATATTTTAAATATACGAATGTATCAAAAGTCCATAGACTTAACATTACGGAGGAAAATTCCGAAGCTGAGTGACCAACCCCCTTAAGTGGCTCTCTCAATACGCCTCCGGTGTCTTTAAAAGTGAATTAAAAACCTATCTGGAAAAACGCGGCAAAGACCAAGGCGGCGTTGCGACTTTGCGACCTCCTTTCGAAGCACGCTTAGCAGAATACCAAGTTTAAACTTTGAACAAGGCTTTTGTTTAAGCTACACTGTAAAAAGAAAAGATTTTTACTACTCTGAATTTAGTTTTATGAAATGCCAAATGAAGTTTAAATATGCACCACTTTTATTGTCAGTACCGAATTAAGCTGATCATAAATAGATTAGGATAAGATTAAACAAAAAAGTTATACAGAATAGCAATATTTGATATTATTTAGGCTTCATATCTCTTTGAACTTTCATGGTGTATCCATTCATACTTTTCTAGTATATACAACTATATACCGAACCCTGCGTTGTAAAATTTTTATACAGTCTTACTATTTCCTTTAGCAAAGATTTTTTTAATGACACAGTTAATAATTCATATATTTATTGTACGGAATCCTCTCAGCGCGAGTAATACTCGCACTTGACCTTTTTTCCCCCCCATAGAATGTTCCTCGAGCTCTCCTCTAAAGAAGGTGATAGAGCCTAACATGTGCAAGCTTCCGTAACTTTTGTCGAAAAGTAAAAGTAATTTTCGTCCAGTTTATTCGCAGAATACTACGATTAAATAGGTCAAAATTTATTTTTCTCAAATAACACGTGGAAGTTTGCCTCGGAGGTAATTAGGCCTTGCACGGTTGAAGATAGTAAAAATAGACTAAAAATACCAAGTTATTTATTTTTGTGTCTTATTAACTTGTTGAAACTTTAAAATATATATACATACATATATAATGCCATACATTTGGCAGAAAGTGTGTTTTAATAATACTTAAAGGTACATAATGAAAAAAACATGTCATAATTCTTTAGAAATTCATTTTTCCCAAAACAAATTGTTCGCTGTTACATCGCACTGTGGGTGATTTACCGATTCTAGCTGGCCAAAATTAATTTTGGCATCAATATTCTCGGATCACCATGAAATTGGAAAATGTTATTGATATTCATTATTAAATGTTAGGTATTGCAAAATGTAGCGTGTAGCAGTCATAATTTCGCTACAGGAACATTCAAAAGTATTTGATTACATTACGCCTATGAGGGAAAATCGCTTGCGGTGGTTTTTAATTATGTTTCATAATTTCAAACACTTTGAAATTTATATACATATCTATGAAGTGATTACTATAGAATATAGTGTGGATAGCATTTATCGATAATTTACAGGGACACTAAAAAGAATTATGTTACATTACGGTCTGTGGAGAAAAATTGTTTGTGGTGTATTTTGTTCATGTTACACTATTTCAAAAAATTTAAATTTATATATATCTCCGAGGTGCTCTATAAGATGATTACTAATGAATATGGTGTGCCATTCATCTTTCATATACAGGGACATACAAAATAATCAGTTATATTTCTCTCTGTATGAACAATAATTGATGGACGTGCGTTTTCAGTTGTGGAGCACTTTTTTAAATTATAAAAATGCATACTATTTAGTGTGTATAAATTCTATAAATCATATACAGGGCTGCACAAAACATCTGAAGTACATTTCCGTTTATTGGCGGAAATTGCTGACGAGGGAGTTTCATGCGTTCACTAACTGTTCTAAATTTTAGCATATTCTGAATTATATGATAAATCCAAAGTTCATATACAGGGATGTACAAACGTTTCAGCTATTTTTTCGACTTTGGTTGAAATTGTGTTTTCAAACGTGTTGTATGTTTTACAAATTATTACTTAGACATCGTTTTTCACGTTATTAAGCTATGAAGTTTTATTATAGTAGGCCGAATGCGTTGAAAAATGTTTCATAATCTGATTGACGCATGATTTTACTTTTTTGTTGATAATTTTAGTGCAACTTTCTTAACATTATGGAAGCTAAAGTGATAAAACTATTTTTGTATTATTACAACAAATCCTAAAATTTCTTTTTCTAGTATTTGAGATACGGGGCAAACATTCGACAACTTTAATGAAAATTGCTGTGTTGGATATTCTGTTGTAAATATATCTCTAACTTTATGCACTTAAATCCGATAAAATAAAGTCCATATTTTGTTTGAAAGCGTACATAATCGAGCAGTATATTTTATTCCGCTTCAAGTAACAGATTAAAGAACTATACTCAAATTTATTGATTCATTCCCAACTAACAAGCACTAATAATAAAACTTTGTAAAAAATCACTATAAAATAAAAACAATACAAAGCACGCGATCAAAACAATACAAAGGATTGCTTCATATCGCCAGTTTTCGGTGCTGTTTTGCTAACAAGCACCAACTTTGCGCTAGTCTATGGATCATACAATTATATTTATATCAAAACAAATAGCAGGGTACAACGCCCTAACTATTGAACTATACCAGGCAAAAAATAAATTACACTACGATAAAATTTTTAAAATCGACTTTTGGCCAGATAGATTCGGTAAATCACCCACCGTGCATCGTTAAAATTCACCATCCGTTTTAATTTTTGTTCAAAATTCTCAAACCGTATAGCGAAAATACATTATAGTATTACACATTACAGAAAATATTTGAATCCGTCTTGCATGCTTGTTTTATTAAGGTCGTCAATTAATAATGAAGCCTATTAACTTACAAGCATTTAATGTAAAATGTTTTTTGTGCTAGTTTTTTAATTTTATTAAAACTGATGTCTGCTGATTAAAAAATGGGTGCACAATCTATATTACAAAGCAAGACCATGTCCATAAGTCTCGCTGACGTTATATTGAAGTTGAAAGCATCTATCCAATATGTTTTACTTTTGTTGTAATTTTTTTAAACTTCTGAACATAGCATAAGTTCAATTTTTACACCAATGAATAGGAAAAAATGTACCTTGAAATGTAATTTGCGTGAAAATTGTATCTCAAGTTAATGATTATTTAGGATTTTTATGTAATTTTCAAATATGGTTTTTTATTAAATCCATCTCTATCGCGTGCAGAGTGATTACGAAAGCTTAACCCGTTTTCTTTTAAGGAGTCTCAGGACTCTTAAAATTATAAAAAATGAAAAAAAAAAAGGACCATTTTCAACATTTAATATCTAAAAATGTTTATGATTTTAAAACACAATTTTTATTGAGATGAAAGATTTAAGCTCGTTCTTTCATTTTATGTATTTAAAAAATAGCAAGATGCATTATGCCCAGAATTAGCATTTACAGGGGGTTGGAAACTGTCAAATATTTGACGAGAGAAAATTGGTATAACAGTTTACGCGCGCGATTAAAAATAATTATTGTAACTAGAATTAAAATTTTGGTACCTACTTATACTTCAGACCATAATAATTACCCTGAACCTAAATAAATTTGCATGTAAAGCATTTTTATATTTTTAATACAAAGTTTATATTTAGTTCATACAAAATTTTGAAAATTTCAACAACATAATCACCTAAAAAATATATTTTTTTGAACAATAAAAAAGAAATTTTAGGGTTCAGTTTATACAGATTAACATGAAACGTATGTTTTGAATTCTTTATGAAAAAATATTCAGAAGTTCTTGAGATATCTTGCACGTTATGCCCAAAAACACCATTTGGTGAAAAATGACTTCAAAATTTCGGAAACGCCCGCCGCTTCAGCTATTGAGCTGCTATAATTCTAAAAGCCATAACTTCTGTTCTAATGTGAATTTCAAGGAAACAAGTATATTAAAATGTTCAGAAAAAATAGGAGTTTAAAATCTAAAAAAAAAAAATTAAAATTTCGAAGCTTTAAGAATCTTGAGATCCCTTAAAACAATAAAAGTAGTTGGGAATTTGTTTCCTCTAGTATTCCACAAAGAAATTAAAACTTCATCAATCAATAAAAAAAATAATTAAAAAAATGATTAAAACACGAATTTAACAGACCTGTATTCGTTCCACTTGATTAAATCACTAAAGTGATCAGAATAAAAAAAGGCCATTGTAAGTTGCGACATCTTTGAGGATTTCTTCGGCTTAACATCTGTCATGCGCAGTGTCAATTCAGGGGGTGGACCGGGGGGGGGGGCATCCTCCCGCGGAGCAATGAGTAATCGCCCCCCCCCCCCAGAAGGTTTGAGATTTTGTGTTTTCAATGGTCAAAAAGTGCAATTTTTCCCCCGGAACACTTATAATGTCTCCCCGGAGTCACAAGAATCCCTCCCTGAGAAAAGTGTCTGAATTCAATACTGGTCATGCGGCTAATACGACAGAGTGTATTTTAATAAATTTCATGTTAATAAATTCAGATTGCTGTTTTAAACACAAAAATGCTTTTTGGTGCTGTTTGTGAGCAACTAAAAATATATTAGATGTTAATTAGTGTTTTCAATTAAAATAAATGCTTTTCACTCTTAATTTTTAACGCCTGGGTTGGATCCTCTAGTGTTTCTATTAAGAACCTTTTAAATAAGAAGGTAAAAAAAAAAAAAAAAAAAAAAAAAAAAAAAAAAAAAAATGAAGAAAATATTTTGAATATTGGAATGCATGGAACATTTTAGAATAAAAAAATCTTAATGGGAGTTTTAGAGTTTTTATATATATATATATAAACAGTAATTAACAATAGTAACAGGATTCACAATCCGCGGGGTTTCCCAGCATTGGAAGTAAACACAGCTCACCACAGTGCTTTATTAGTAATAATGCTTTTATTAATTTCAAAATCTTAAGTAGAACTTATTACCACAAAAACATCCACAATTTATATCTTAAAACTTAATAATTAAACTTTTAAAACGAATTAATTTGTACGATTCACTAAAAAAAATGTTTCACTTCTAAGATGCTGCTCAATCAATTATAATTCTTAACTTAGGCGAAGAAATTTTATATATATGTATATATATATATATATATATATATATATATATATATATATATATATATATATATATATATATATATATATATATATATATATATATATATATATATTAAACATTCTGTACAATAATACCATTGGAAAACAATGAAATTGACTAATAATATGAAAACACAAACACCACATTAACCAGATGTAATGTATATATACATATAATCATTAAAAACGATAACAAATGACCACAAAGAAACATAGTAAAAATTGAATTAAAGGAATATAATGGAAATTTGTAGAACCTAGGCAGAATCATCAGGCCTTAAATACATTGGCATTACAAATAAAATGTGTGGTTTCATCTTCGTATTAGCCATAAAAAGCTAAATAATGCGAATTTAGGGCTACCAACACACAATAAAACAAGAAATAAAATTGAAAAAGAACAATTAAATGAAACAATAAATACGGATGCTAATGGATTGAAAAAGAGCAATTAAATGAAACAATAAATACGGATGTAAATGGATTGAAAAAGAAAAAACATATTACCACTTTGAGATCCTCAGTAACCAGCAATGATGTATACAAAAAACAAAAACAAGGGTAAGATTATATGCAACCATTGCCAAAAAAAGTTATTAAAAGATAATATATACATGGACGCAGATTGTGAAAATTTGCAAAGGAAATCGAGACGAAGAAAGAAGAAAGAAAAAAGTGTGAAAAGCGTGAAATCAATTAGATTTTTGTTAAAGGGAAATTAGCGAAAAAATAAAATTTTTAAGGACAATATATAGTGTGAATCGTTTAGAATAAACTTGATATGGGGTTATTTTAAAATATGTTATATATATATTATTTTGAAACGGATATTTTTCTTTTAAAATACGCTTTGCCAGGTACTGTTTATTAAATTGTCTTCAGAATTTTTCATTTTAAAAGAACTTTTTGAAAACATACTTTTAAAAAATATTCATTAATATGCATTAACCCTTTCCGGCACAGTGTACCCGGGTCGGGATACCTAATTTTAATTCCAAACTTACGAACGGCACCAAGAATATTTTAGTAAAATTTTGCTTTTACAATGAACATGTAAAATAACATGTTTTTAATTTCTATAAAAGTCGTTTTAAAATTCCTGTGTCAGTCAATCATTTCATCATTTTACAACAAAAATTGCCTGTGCCGGAAAGGGTTAAAAAATATTCACAAAAAATTATTTTTTCTAGAAAAAATATATTAAATTCTTTGGAATAAATATTTTTGTAAGTCTGGAAAACAAATTATATCATACATATTATACCATAGAATAATATCTTTTAAGATAGAACCCTGCTTTTTTTTTTCCGGTTCCAAATTATTTCATCTCAAAACGTTTTAAACTGCATTTACACACAAACGCGCGTTTACACACATATGCCAAACTATCGCCAAACTTGGCAATCTTAATAAAATTTTAGAAAATGCAAGTAAATTTCTTGTTAACAAATTCGGTGAAATTCCCACTGTAATTTTCGTAACGTAACATTTGCGTGATTTATCGCCGAAGCTTGACGAGGACACCTTCTTCTGGTTTTAATCATCTCGCATTTATTTATTTTCCGTCACAGAGCGTGTCACGTGATTCGAGTCATCAGCAGCTTCATCTTTTCTCCACTCAACGTGTGTTTGTTTACTCCCGATCGTTTTCTTTACTCGTTTTCTCTAGCTTTCGCACGTGGGTGTATGTCATAAGTACCTGAGACGGTGCTTTCTTTTAACTGCGAAAATCCCCGCAAAGCGTCCCCGTTTTCACGCACTGACATTCATTTCACAAAGCACAACAAGCGACCTGGATTTGTTTTTACAGCGCGCATGCGCCCACACATTTTTTCCAGGAACAATTTAGTGGGTAGGATTTCACACAAAAATTTTCACTTCCTGGTGAAATGATTGCCGGTTAACACTTAGAGAACAGAGTTCTTAAACTTCTTTTTTAAACACGGACCACAACATGACCAATCTAAAGCAGGCAACGATATCCTCTATTCTGGCACATGAATCTCATGCATGAATAAATAAACCATTTTTTTTTTTTTTTTGATTTTATGGGGACAAAAAGCTTAGAAAAAATCCATTTTTCAAAAATATTTAAAAAATCGAAATATTTTAAAGGAAACCGCTTCGAACCAACGTCATCGTATAAGTAATGCCTCAGGACTGGCAACGCTAATTCGTATGACGCAGTTGTGAGTCGGTCGACTTTTTAATGCGTACATGATAGTCCAAGAGCCGACAGCACAAAAACCTATGTTATCAAGCACAAGAAAAAAAAAACTTTATTTTATGAAGAGTAGAAGTAAGGGAATATAATGATCCATGTCTGCCGGAAGTGAAGTGGTGCATAAGCCAAAATTTAATGCCACCAGTGGTTGACTCGTAGGTTTATCATTGTATTTTCCTGCTCTCAGTCCTCCACGTTTTCATATCTTTGTTTGTAGAACAAACACAATGATAAACCTACAAATCAACCACTAATGGTATTAATTTTTGGCTTATGCACCACTTCTTCTTCCGGCAGACATGGATCATTAGATTCCCCTACTTCTACTCTTCCATAAAATAAAGGTTTTTTTCTTGTGCTTGATAACATAAGTTTTTGTGCTGTTGGCTCTTGGACTATGAGGCATTCTCACAAAATTTTAACTTTCAGGAATAAAAATCTGGTGAAATTAAATTTAATAAAATAACATTTTAAACTTATAGACGAATACCTTATGATTCAAAATAAAGAAAAAATGGTCAGCAGCGACGATTTCTTTTATTTAACTGAGGTTTAAGTTAAACTTACGAGTTTAATTTTCCTTACCATTTTACCCCTCTAACTTTTTATTTTCTTCTAAATTTTTACTTATCATGAATTTGCATAGAACATTCAAATAAAAAATAATAAAACAATGTAGTATTTTTAATGCAAAATTTTGGTATAACATTGTCTTAAAGGGATGTTATTGCTAGGGCGGTAAAGGAAAAAAGGGACAGTAAGGGGGGAAAAAAGATGGTAAGGATGGGACGGTAAGGAAAATTACCACCTATTTTTAGACAAATCATATTAATTTTAAGTGATAGCCACAATGTTCATTGATTTTTAGCAACAGTTATTTACATTGGATTAAATAATAATAAAAAAAATACCTCGAACAGTCCTTGGGGGCGGTAAAAGTACTAATAAAGCTACGATGCTTGAAATTGACTTATTTAAATTCTGCAGTAAATTTCCTAACAAAGAATTTTAGCTATTCTTTCTTTAGCATACCTCTGCATGAGAAAAAAGTTGAAAATAATTATGTGGCTGCATTTGATGTGATTTTCTGTATAATTTTAGCAAAAGGGACGGTAAGGAATCTAAACTCCAGGGACAGAGTTAAAAAAATAATAACAACCGTAAAAGTGTGTGCAGATTAATTTTTTGCTGCATATTTATATAAAACAATAGTCTCAGTTTCGGAAAAAAATTATATCGAATTACTTTTATTGAAACAATTTTATACAAACAGCTCCAAATTTAAAAATCAGCATCAGGGACAAGGGATGGTAAGGAATTTCATGGCATATTTGGGCCTCCAACATCGTCCAAAACTTATTTATCTCGTTAATATTGTTATACAATCATGCAATGGGATGTTTTCCAACATAAGAAATTAAAAGAACCCCAAGAGTATCTTTTAAAATAAAAATTATTATTCAGGGACTTAAAAGTCAAAATTATGTGAGAACGCCTCACAGTTAAAATAAACTCCTGACATCATACTTAACCCTTCAGCAAGAATTTTTTATTAAATATCTGTCACCATTTGCAAGTTATTGAATTTTAAAATCCATCAGTCATTTTTGTCACACTCGGTACCTGACCCCTTAAAGGACATCCTGTTTCTCAATATAGTTCTCAATATAGTTTCTCAATATCCCAATTACATGTTTCCTACAGTTTTTAGGGCGATAATGAAGATTTTGATAAAAAAAAATTATATCAGTCTCCAGCTTTAAGAAATATTACTTTCTATTTTTGATTATATGAGAATTTTTAAAACAATTATGACGACATAACCACTTTAATTGAGTTTAATTTACAGATTTGTATTATGACTTACACACGTATCACTGATGAGTTTGAAACTCATAATATCTTATGGATATGCTAATGTGCAGGGGCGTGAAATTTTCAGAAAATCTTACAGCCAAGGATTTATTTTACCAGCCAGCAAAAGGAAACGTATATTTCGAAATAGCTAATGACAACATTTATGTGACTACAAAAATAGTTAATTACTATTACTATAATGCATTTTCATATTTTTTTCAATAAAATTAAAAAATATATACAAGGGAGGAAAGTTTACTGTATGATAGAAATTAATACCATGTTTACATCGCAATAATTTGGAAAGTTGCAAAATAAAGCTAACTAGTGAAAAAATAAAGTATTTAGCATATCTCTATAATTTGTAGTTTTCAATGACTACTCAAAAATTCACTCGCCCTGTCAGAAAATGCAGTCGCCAGTCGCGAGTAAAATGATGTATTTCCACACCCCTGCTAATGAGTACACATTATGATACATATTAAAGATGAGAAGGGTTTAGTCCGAACCTTTAAGTTCAAGCCCTTGTTAGGGCTCTATTTTTGTACCAATCTTCAACCTCGGGTGAACTCCAGCTCAAAATAAAATTTTTATTTAATCAAAAATTGAAAAAACTGGGAGATAAAAAAGTTGCTATTTGAAAAACAAGAACGTATTCGAAGTTTCATAAAGGGTTTTAAATCCTTTAAAAATCAATTTGATGAGAAATGAATTATTATTGATGTAATATAAGGAGAAATATACCTTCTAATTCTGAAGTTTTTGCATGGTCAGTGTTATTAACATACGAAAGCCCTGAGATATCCCTTTTCTATGCAGGTTTTCTTTTTGAAATCCTTTTATAGAATTACTGGAAGACAAAATTCATGTTTTTCTGCCACTGTTGTACAATGCTATTTAAAAGAATAAAAATTGTGACTTTTCAATATTTCTACCAGACCAGTCGTTGGGTATCAATAACAAATTTGAATTTTAAACCGATTTTCAAGGGCATAAAAATCACGAAACGTTGGTATTTAGGATTAATACTTATTTCTATGTAGGTAGTTATTTTTAAATCAGAAAATTAATATTGAAACAATTTAAAAATATTATATTAATAACACTGGTCAACAAATTTGAGCGTATGCTCTTTCATAAAACCGGAATTAGTTGTTTCAGATGCGGTTTTTTGAGATGATTCCGAATCTAGTTTTAGATTTACTTCAGCCTGTCTTGTTTTTGAGATATTTGCATATTTCGATTTATGCAAATTTTGTACAATAACATGCAAATTTAAAGCATGAAGCGTTATCAGAGTGATTTTTTTTTTTTTTTATGATTACTGCCTAGTTAGACAAAAACGTTAATTTTGAGATTATACTGACATGTGACCTTGATATGTTGTACCTAATTTGCATTTTTTTATATGTTTTATATGTTTTTTTAATATTGTTTCTTGACGTCCAAATATGTCTGCCACACGAGAACGTTAATATGTTTCTTTTAAACCAGTTTTTTGCGCTGATTTAAAAATTGGTATCTGTTTTCTTCTATCACGTCTAGTTTTGAAAAAAGTAAAATTTTATTTTTTGTTGAAAAAAACGGAAATTGCATTTTCTGCTACTTTGTGAGGTACTTCAATGAGTTCGGATAGATTCTACTACTTTTTTCGATTACATAAATTGTTGTTTATGTCCCTGGTAGGAATCTGACACTGTTCACCCTTTTGACAATGAGGTACATACCCCTAAAAAGCATCCTATATCAAACTTGAGTCAATACCATACAAAAGTAGAAATTCATTTTACTCAAAAACTAGACGTGATATAAGGAAGTAGATTTCAGATATAAAAATCTAGTCTAGAACAACATTACGTTAATTCTGTGGCAACTACTTTAAAGTTGAAAATACAGTAACCATTACACCATTGAAAATATGGTAGCTTAGGCTTAATAACTGACAGATAAATGTTAAGAATATGCAGATCATGACATTTACCAGAAGCAAATAGTCCAGTAGTTATTATCTAGAAAATTAATTCAATCTGACATATATTTTATCTAAAACTTGCATAAAATGGCACAAGAAAGCTTAAATTTGCATAAACTTATGTATGCAAATTTCTCAAAAACTCGACCACTAGAGAACAAGTTGGAAATGCACGTCAAACGTGGCAAATGAGGCGCGTTCGTAGTATAACTAGCTTTATAAATATTTTTTGCACCGCATATTGTACTGAATATATATTTTAGTGCATTTCATAAGTGCATATCCATTTCATTCGGTTCGAAAGGCTGTAACATTATTAAAATGCACTTGAAATATTTTTTTCCCATTGGCCGTCATGTAACGGAAAACTTTTGACTATCACTTTAATTAAACTATACATCCGATTTTCATAAAATTTGAAATGGCTCGACAAAATTTTACAAAAATTATATATTTAAAATTCCAGACTATTCGGTTGGGTAGTTTTTGCTCTGTTATAGGCGGACGGACGGACAGACAGACAGACTGAACGACGACTATACGTGCTACGTATGTATATAATTACGAACACAGCTAAAAACGGAAAGCATATTCGGAATCAGCGCAAAAAACTGATCTACAATCAACTAATTTCAGTTCTGTGAAAGAACTATTGTTGTCCAGTGTAATTTTCTATTGCATAAATTTCGGTATCGGCTCTGACGATAAAAAAGTTTTTGGACTCGGGCGGGCTTGGATTTCAAATCGTCGGGCTCGGGCTACGAACAAAAGAGTCCGAAGTCATCTCTAGAAAGCGTGGATGAAAGTGGAAAGGATAAAAGTGGGTGTCGTCTCGAAAAATTGCAGTTTTACTTACTCATCATACGTAGTATAGGGTGAGTCTTGTAATCGTTTTAAAAATCGAAAAAAATTTTTTGACGGATTTACACTTTTCAGACACTGGAGATTCCGGAAAACATATTTATAGGAATAAAAAAATTGCCGTCCGTCCGTCTGTCTGTGTGTGTGTGTGTGTGTGTCTGTAAACGCTCTATCTCTCGAACAAATTCAGATAGAGACTTGAAATTGGGTGGGTACTTAGTATGTAATAATGGGAAGGAGCCTATTGAATATCAGTAACCTCGATTATCCGGAACTATTTTTTTCAGACTCTCGAAATTTTCGTTCTGATGAAAGGTACATAAAAATTTTCGAAATTGTTTATTTTAAGGAGTGGATATAAAAGACAATAAAAAAAAACATAAATTTTGCATAAGAAATGAAGTCGATCGGATTATGAGTTGCCGAGATATTTGTAATCCTATTTTTTACACTCTACGATTTTTCATAACACTATTTCATTCAAATTTCAATTCAAAGATGAATTTTAATTGGAAATAAGGCACTTAATCCGATTCAGTAAACTATTAGTTATATGATTATCATTTTTGGAGTTATAAGGATGTTTCTTTTACGCAATTTGTTACTACTTGATTATCCAGTCGGCCCAAAAACTATCTCCAAACTAAAAGATTAAACGCCAATAATGGCGTATCGTAAATGTCACATTCACTTGACATTAAGCACATTACATGTGTTTCTTACGTCATCAAGTGATTTTTAATTCGACGTTTTATTTGTATTTTCATTAATCTTTTACTAATTTATTTGTTCTTTCGTTATTTAAAATAAAAATTACGCCAATTCGTATATTTTTGCGAGTAGTTTGGCGATATATATAAATTCTCGAAATAGGTCGACGGGATAATCAAATAGTATCCTCAATTCAGTAATAGAGCATTACTATGTATTAAAAATATTTAAATATCTCTCTATTCTAAAAAAAAAAGTAACTTACGCCGCCGCCACCGGTTTTGAATTTTTTGTGACCGGAGGTCTTTCTCCGTTAATATTAAGAAAAATACTGCATACAAAAAAAATGAAAATCGGCGGTATGATAGAGAAATGTTTGATAAACACGCTGATGCAGACAGTTTTCAAATGGAATAATTATTTTAAGAGATATTTAATGCTTAAGTTGGACTAAATCGTTCTATTAAAAAGTTTTATAGTAGCAAAAACTATACATGGGAATTAATTCATTATTAGATCATTTTATACGTTAAAATTTCCCGGTGTGTAGACTGCATTCATTTTTTTAATTTGACTCATTTTTTGAGGTTTTATTTCTATTTTAAATTCAAATTTTCAGCATTTTGAGAGATATTTTTTACTTATTTTAGGAAATGGTATTAATTTAAACTGTTGACAACTGTATAAACAGCGCAAATAATAATGTTTGCTTCAAATTAAAAATTTATTTACACGTGACTATTATTAACAGAAAAAAAAAACTTTCAAATTATAAATAAATAATTACGTGCGAAAAGCAGGAACTTATTGAAAATTACTTCATAAAAACTATATTTACACGTGAATTTTATAAGGATAGTGTAAAATAATAAATTCATTAACATGCGTTAGAATCTTAAATATGAGAAATTACGTCATATTACACTTATTACGTAAAATGACCAAAAATTAATATTGCAAAACAGTTTAAATTTAAAAATTGCGCAAGACATTAATTTGATATTTTGAGATTATATTAATAAGATTAATATTAATTTTATTGAACGCGTTTAGACTGCTTTCGAGCGATTATTTAGTAATGTAATTATAAAAAAGATTACAAGCTGAAAATGAAGTGTCATCAACAAAAAATATGATTTGAAAGAGAAAAATCTGTGAAGCAGAAAATAAATAAATTGCTTAAATGGTTTAGTTAAGATTCGTTAACCTTCTGTGTCGTTTCCGTCAAAAGAAGGCATTGGTATTTGTAAAATATATTTGCATTTTGATGCAGATTTGCTTATTATATTAGCTTATTTTGAAATGTTTAACTGATTTTATTTAATCAAAGACGAAAACAGCCATTGTATCTTTTAACAGCAGCTGATTTTTCCTTAAAATTCTTCAATCAAAGAAAAATGAATAGAAACCCATTTATAGGGAGATCGCCACTGTTTTTTAAATTATAATTCAATCTTTCAAAATCTTTTTAAAGCCAATCAAATAAGCGTGCTTTTAGAGACTGCGGTGTCTGAACGGGGGATTGGCGAGCGTAGCTCGTATGGATCCGAGCCCCCTAGTACATTTAAATTTTATTTTTTAATTGCAATGTATTTTATAAATAGTTTACATATGTTTTATTTTCATAAATTATACTATGCATTTCCATGATGGATAAATATTACGGTGGCCCCCAACGACTAGTTTCCTGTACAAAGTGACAATAAGATGCACTATAGATTTATTTCTTGTGTTAAGGAATTCACTAATTAGGCCTGTGAGGCATCCCCGAAGTCAAGATGTCGCCTCGCTCCTGAAGAAAATAAAGCAGTTGGGAATATGGACTCGATCCAATTTCCCCAGAGAGAGAGAAAAAAAAGCATCTACACCTGATTTTTCTTTGTCTCTTCGAATCTGTGAGCTAATTTTAAAAATGTCTGGAGAATTGTGAGAAACAGAGGTTAAGTTGGATATTGGATCACCAACGCAGTAGAAAGCTGAAAATCCGGAATCGGTTTGATTCTGAATTTTGTTGGTTTTCTGGTTTATGATTGTTTCTGAAACAAGATGTACTTCTTATTCTTAATAGCTAATTCCTAAGCCGTAAGTTTTAGAGATATAATTCCAACTGCAAAAATGTTTCAAAGGTTGTCCTACATCAAATGAAAGGTCATTTATATCAAAACAGATATTTTGTTTAAACTGCGAATTTTTATTTTTTATTTTTAGTTTTCATTTATTATTAGCCATTTGGAAATGGTTGTTGTTTTTGGTCGAGGATGGGGCCAAATGATGCTCGCATTTTATTTTTTTTTAACGAAATTCAACGATGTTCTTTACTTTTAGAAGAATTTTTATTTGAATAGGTAATAGAAAGGCATAAAATCGTTAAAAATTGTTTGAATAGGTAATCGAAAGGCATAAAATCGTTAAAAATTGAAAAGGTTACAAAATGGGTAGCCGCAAATTATCAGATATGGAAAAATCCAAAGCCAAAGAGCAACGCTGAAATGAAAATAGTCTTGCAAAGCAAAAATCGAGGTCTTCAACTCATTATGTAGGCCATGAAAATCGAGGCCTTCAACTGATTATGTAGCACATGAAAATCGATTACAGAATAAAAGACGAACACGAAAAAGGAAACAATCTAATGTTTAATCGGTTGATAGTAAAAGGCCATGTCTCGAGGTCTCCAATCCACTAGCCACGGCGTTTTACAATCGGTCGATTCTAACCGGGAAAAATTGAGCTCAACGTAGGTAATTTGCCACAATCTATGGATGATTCGGTGGAACTTCTTTATATTTGTAAACTGTTTTTCTTCTCGAAACAGTACTTGGAGAGTTTATCGATGAAGGTTTTGGTTGTCTGAAGTTTGATCTTTGCGATCTGTTGTTGAAGAGGATGCGACGGAATTTGGTGGACGAAATAAATTCCAAATGGTCGTTGTGATCTATTAAATTACATTTTTTTTATATTTTGATATAACGCGAGATATTTATTATTTTTTTTACACGCTCACTGCGTCTTAAGGGCTATACATATATAACGTTATCAACATTTTGCTAATTTTGGACACCCCCTTACAACATCATACGTTATCATTCGCCGACCCCTCCCCTCCCCCCTCCCCCACCCCCCACTCTCGATGATATCTTTATCAATATCTACAAATCTTTTTTTTTTACATTCTTTTTTTTTATTTTTATATATGCTTGCAATGATATACACATATGATTATATACATTTATTAGTCGCATACTTTACGGATTCAAGAAGTCAATAACATATTAATATATGAAATAAATTTATCTCAAATAACATCTAAAAAAGTTAGCTACTATTTAAAAGTATTTAATAAGAGTTTATTATTACGTACGGCAATCAACCGTAATATTGTCTCCTTGCACTTGCTCTCTGCCCGGGGAGGTTAAAACCAGAACTTATCAACAAAACAGAGGACAACATTCTTTGTCTCTCTTTACTGGTAAATGCAAGTATCATTTCCGACATATTACGGTCCTCATTTCTCTAACAGCGAATTATATGCGCATATTACAGAAAAAAAGGAATGCCAAACGTTGGGGTATTCCAAATTTTTGAATGAAATGATTTTATAAACATTTTATGGCTTTAATAATAGCTTTGTATTTTCATAAAAACATACAAAAATAATAATAAGAAGAAAGGTAACAGGCTATTTGGATGTAAAGAAAAAGTTCTTGAAAAAAGAAAAGTTTGGTTGGATAAAAAATGATAACGATATCAAAAAACAATCCCCCCCCCCTAGATATGTTACGATATCAGGTGCAGACCCCGACTGCGCTCTGAAGTAGTAACGTTATATATGCGCAGCCTCTTATAAGTTGTATTTAGAAATTTTTCTTTCATCCTCTGAGATGATTTTTACGTTTTTTGTGTCAGAAACTGGAAAAATTTCTAAAATTTAAACTATCATAACTCAATAAATTTTGGTTGTACAAAAATGGAATTTTTACCGTAATCTGGACTAGATCCAATTTATCCGACAAAAAAGAAATATCATCCGATATTTCATTGTCTCAACGAAAGTGCGAGCTAATTTATATGAAAAGTCTGGATAATTGCGAGGAAAAGGGTAAAAATTGGACAAAAATATAGCGGTAATGCTGAAAATCCGAAAACAAGGCGATTCCGGATGTTTTGATTTTCGTAATATTGACCATTTCAAAAATCAACGTAAGCAGCGCGTTTCAAAACTGCACATACAATCTCGGCAGGTGAATTAGAGTACAAATGTACATTTGTAGTAAAAATGATTATATTAAAATCCTAAAAAAACGGTGTTATGAAACGAATTTGTGTAATGATTTTATAAAACGACTAGCATACGATTTCAAATATGTGAAACAAATATTAATAGAGAAATGGGTAGAGAGAAAGACAGACGAGTAGGAAGACAGACAGACGGGTAGATAAGACGGGTAGACAGACGGGCGGGTAAAAAGAAAGACTGGTGGATAGAAGACAGGCAAAGAGATATTTAGAGAGGAGTGAAAGGGAAATCCCTACCGTAGCTCCAAGCTGCAAGCCTGTTGGAGTGTTTTTCGAAACGCCACCGCTAGCTTGGAAAATTCACCGCTTTTTTTTATCCTTGGTAGAAAGTACAAGGTAGTAAATTTATAAAAAAATATATATAATTTTTGTTCTTTTTTAAGATATGGCAATAGAAAAGCAAAATAAAAAAAAGAATAATTTTTCACAAAATCTAATCATAATTTGATTAATATTAAACTGTTAATTGATAAAAGTGTTTTATTTAATTATTACACTCTTTATTATTATTTTTTCTTTACTTATCACTCTTCATTTAATTTTCTACTTTTTAGTAATTAATAACTTGCATTGTTGCAGTTTCAAAGTCCGTTGGACTTTTTTGGCGAGCGTGGTTTGGTGTAGAATTAAATCCATTGTTGTTGAAACTCGCGTACAATTGCAACCAGCATAAATAATTTGGTGATTTATCACCTGTGGCGGGCTAACACAAAATGCTTCAAAATTAAGTTATTAATTTATAATTCAATTCTGAAAATGCTAAAATGTTGTATTGTCATCTGAAACACGGCTACACATTGTTTTTATAATTCTAGCATATCAGGAATGAGTTAAAACTTCCATCTTTACATACAAAAAACAAGTTCATTTAAATAAAAGCGAGAAAAATACTGCATATGAAAATATGAAAATTTGTAGTTTTATGGAGTTCGATAAATAAGCTCAAGCAAACAGTTTTTAAATCAAAAGCGCTTTTAAAGCACCAATTAATTTGAAATCGGTAAAATAGTTCCAGAATATAAAATTTATATAATCTAAAATTATGTATAGCAATTTAAACATCTATGGCAGGGACATAATTGACGAACTTCTGGTGTGCAGTGTGTAATAATTTTCTCAATTTGACTAATTTTTGGGCGTGTTTCTTTTAAATCTTTTATTAAAATTAAAATTTTCTTATTTCAATAGAGATTTATTTCATATTTCGAAAAGGTCTTTTTATTTTATCTGTTGTTGCCAAATTTTTAAACAGTTCAGATAATAATAATATTTCCTTACAGGTAAAAACTTGATTTACTTGGGAATTTTAAAAAGAGAAAGACAACTTTGGTGAAAATTACATCTTTTTTAAAACGATGCATTTCAAAAGTCTTATTTAAAAAGATTTTCTTTTAGCGTCGGCATAAAATTTCTGGAGGTAGCATGTTTATTTAGCCATATTATACAAACTAATTTTCAAATGTTTAATTAATCCTATTTAAGCAATCACGAAAACAACTTTTAGATATTGCGACAGTTAGTTGATTCGGCTTTAAGTACCAAAAAATTCCTCGATCAAAGAGAAATTATTGGCAACCTGATTACAGAAGATCGTCAATGGTCATTTAATTATATGTCAATCTTCCTTAACCCTTTTAAAACAGGGCAAACTAGTATGTTTTTAGAGCCTGTGGTGTCTGAACGAGGGTTGGTGAGCGTGGGTCGTATGGGCAGAAGCCCCTAATGTAACAAAATGAGATACATGTTGTCACACAAAAAGGGGGATACTTCCACATAAGAATACAAATCATTAAGTTTGAAGTTTACTCTTCAAAGTATTCCGACAAAATATTTTATTTTATTTCCATACTGGATTTCGGGTTTAATTGGCTAGGTTCAGGTTTAAATTGTTTCACTTTCGGGTTGAAATGTGTGTCTATGATAAATATTTCCTGTCGCTCGAGGATCTACAAAATTTATTTTATCGGGTTCGAGTCGATTCGAAGTTAAACGTTCAGGATTGGTTGGACCTGTGTAAATTCTCTATGCTAATTTCAAATGAAAATTTTGAGTTCGAGTCGGGCATAACCCGACTCATGCTGTATTATTTTAACTTCTATTTCAAGTGAATCCAAACCTAATAAAATATTTTCCTTGACTCCGAAACTTGATCCGAACTAGAAATACTGAAATCCAAACCTGGATTTTAAAAAATAATCTACGAATATATCATTTATCGCAGTTATTGAAAAATAGTCTAAAACTACCAATATAAAAACAATTTTATCTTTTATGTCCATATATCTACTAATTTACGGGTTTTTTTCTGCTCAAACAATACTTTTAATTTTCAATTGAAAAATCGATTAATCTTGAGCCCGATTAACAAAAGCCACGATTTTACCGGAAACAAATAGAGTCAAACCGACTTACAGAAAAAAAGTACAGCGAACGCAATTCTAATCGAAACCCGACTCATAAATAAAAACAAAAATAAAAATAAAGCCGATTCTACACGGCCCGCGTTTCGGGTGGATTTGGGTAAATACGGATTACCCGACATACTGCCGAACTTTAACTTCAATAACATTAACACAAATTCACCAAGAAAACACCAGAAACATGTTCCTAATTCATCTAACTCGTGTATTTCTTTTTAAAACAGAATCTCGTTTCAACCTCATTCCGGCATGCGCCCATCCGTCTTCTGCAATCATCCCACAGTTACAGCTAATCATGCTCGAATCCGAAAGTAAACAGTTGGAATCAACTTCCATGGTTTTTCTTTATTTTCCCGCTGTTAGAGAAATAACTGAAGAATGAGGCACGAACATGAAAGTCATGTGTACAGTTTATTTGCGACAAATTTTTATGTAGGGCTACTATAATACAGGCTGAATCGTGAAGAATTTTGTTTTCTACTTAAACCAATCAGCCCTCTTTGCCCACGCGGGTAGAAGTGTCGTGGTCAATCGTTCTTCTCCTTCTGGCAATTAAATGGCGGCGTGAGGCAACCCGGATATGTTTGAGATAAAAGATGGTAGACCGGCTATGTTAAAGTGCTAGTACGGTCGCCGTTGACATAATGATGTAACAATGACCTGCACTACCGCTTTTCGCATTGATCGCTCGTGCTCGTACTTTCACTCCTGAAATACTCATCTTTTCAATTTTTACACCACTGAAAAGTCAAAAAATTCACTTTCGAATGAAATTTGCTAGAAAATTTTAGATAAATTGAGTGGATTTTTATGACATAAAAAAAATTCAAACATGATTCAAGCATATTTACTTAGCCATTTTATACAAACTAATTTTCAAATGTTTAATTAGTCCTATTTAAGCAATCACGAAAACAGCTTTTAGATATTGCGACACTTAGTTGATTCGCTTTTATGTACCAAAAAATTCCTCGATCAAAGGGAAATTAATGGCAACCTGATTACAGAAGATTGTCACTTCAATTTCAACAATTCAATGCGTTTGTTACAAAAATGTGCAGCAACTAGTGACAGAGTTACCACAATTTGCAATTGCTCAGGGAAATTTTAAAAGGTTTAATCTTCTGTAACCGAGTTCCCTTCTAAAGTTCATATCATGGTTATCGTGTTTTTAACAGCGAATATGAATATAATTAAAGATTTTAGAAAACACTTTTGTGTCCTATCACTTTTGCTCAAATACGTCATTCGGCTATGAGCGTGATTAAGGAAGATTAACCATGAGATTAACCATAAGATACCACTTTAGCGTTAAACTGAAATCTGCCAAGTAAAATACGACATTTTACCAACAATTGTTTCGAATCAGCATACTTTATCTGCATCTTTAACACTTTGTCCTTTTCTTTTTACCACTGAAAGAGTATCAAGCCCTTTTTTCGTTCAAAAAAACATGCACTTAAGGTTTAAATAAATGGAGTTTTAATTGATCGAGAAGGGATGACGGCGCCAAGCTACGACCTTGCATTTTCTATAAAATGGGATTGGAACTGTTCTGCATGTACTTGGCTTGTCTGACAAACAGATTACTATATTGAGCGTTGCCAGAACGCAATTCGGCGAGGACCAAACGTTAGGAATAGAGAACAGATATGCCTCTAGGACACGGATTTTTAATTTTTTTAATTGGAAAATAAAAGTATGAAATGAGCAATGATTACAATTATTTGTCAGAACCGTTCTCCTTTCCAATGCAAAAGAATTTAAAAACATATCAACATAAAAATCAGTGCAGAAATTTAACAAATAAGGGGTCTCAGAACTCTTAAAGCTTCAAAATTTTCGAAATTTTAATTTCTTTGAATGTTAAACTCCTATTTTTCTGAACATTTTGATATAATTGTTTCCTTGAAATTTCCATTAGAACAAAAGTTATGGCTTTTATAATTATACCCATTCGATAGTTGAAGCGGCATTTCCGAAATTTTGAAGTCATTTTTCTCCAAATGAGGTTTTTGGGCATAACGCGCACGTTATCTCAAATACTTCTGAATGTTTTTTCTTGAAATTATTTAAAATATGTGTTCCATGATAATCTGAATAAACTGAACCCTAAAATTTCTTTTTTATTCTTCAAAAAAATATTTTTTTAATGCGATTATACTGCTGAAATTTTCAAAATTTTGTATTACCTAAATGCAACTTTGTATAAAAAATATAAAAATGCTTTAAATATAAATTTATTTAGGTTCAAGGTAATTATTACAGTCCGAAGTATAAGAAGGTAACAAAATTTTCATCTATGTTTCAAAATTTATTTTGCAATCCTGCAAGTAAACTGTTATACAAATTTTCTGTTAGGCAAATGTCTGACACTTTGGAGCCCCTATAAGTGCATATTCTGAATCTTTCTATTTTTTAAATACATGAAATGAAAGAACATACTTACCGTAATTTCTCGCATATACGCCGCAGCTCAGATAATTCGATTTCTTACCAGAATTTGTTTCAAATAAAATGTGACTGCTTAGCATTTATTGGACTTCATTTTTTAAATAAAATTTCCGGTATGAAAAAGACTTATCTCAGCCGAGTCGTATACGCGAGAAATTACTGTACATCTTTCATCCCAATAAAAATTTTGTTTTGAAAGCATACACATTTTAAGATATTAAATGTTGAAAATATATTTTTTCATTTTTTTCCAGTTGAAAGTCTTGAGACCCCTTAAGAAATGTGAAAAAAAAGTTTCTTAAAACATTTTTTTCACATTTCTAGCTTTCTTTTTATGGACACCTTGAGATAAAATGCGTCAGAGAAAACGACGAGAATGGGAAGAAAAGAAAATTTTTCAAAAGAACTCTCTGTCAACCTTTATTTACATTTTAAAACCTCATTAAATTGTTATATATCTACCCTATATATATAAAATCCTAATGAATCGAATTGAAACAGATTTATGTAACGATTCTATGAAACGACTGATTAAACAACTGATTACGTTTCACGGCGATTTCTCCTAAAATATGGAATACTTTGCGATGAAATTAACACCAAAAATCCGTATTGATCCACAGATCTCAAAACTGGTATTAGAATTTTAAAATTAGAATTAGTTTTCGAAATATTAATTTTTTTCTAATTTTAAATACTTTTTTTATAATGATGGCAACCCAAATTTTAATCATAACAGATATTTTTTTTTCATATTTTAGAAAAGGTTATTTTAAATTAATTTGGCGACGAGTTTGGCCTAACTTAAATGCATGCTAAGAAATGCATCATGCTACTTTTATTCAGAATTCAATTTCTATTTCATTATCATTTTATTTAATACAAAACTTTCACTTAAAATTGAAACCTTTAAAATAAATGGCTTTTACTTCATTCTTTTTTTTAAACGAAATGAAAAGAAAAATATTAGACACAGATGTCATATACGCAACGGGGTACATAATTGGCGCCAAAATGACGTTATTTTGCCTGACATGGTAACCCGGCTATTGTTGCTTATTTATTAATAAATGTTTATTTGAATTTATTTTCTTTTTATTTACAAAAAATGTTATAAATTGTTTTGTTCTACAGTTATTAATTAATTTTTTTTATTTATTGCTATTTCATTTTAAAAATAACAGAAAATAATTTAAAAATACATATGTAACAGGTATTTGAAAACGAGGTTTTCGCCAAATTGTCGTAGAAAAAGAAAAGAAAAAAAAAATCACGCCAAACCCGTTGCGCATGTGACCATGCAACAAATCATGAGATTTAATTTCCACTTCAAAGCAACGTTTTAATGCTATTACTTCTCCCGTCGACCAATTTCGCCAAATTATATAAATAGCCAAATTATACAAATTGACATATTTTTTTATTTTAAATAACAAAAGAACAAATAAATTAGTATAACATTAATAAAAATACAAATAAAACGTCGAATAAAAAATCACTTGATGGCGTGAACATGTGTAACTTCCTTAAAGTCAAGTGAATGTGACATTTACGATCAACCATTATTGGCATTTAATCTTATAGTTTGGCGACAAAGTTTTGGTCGATGGGATAACCAAATATCACCGTTTTAAATTATTACTCGAAAAATAAAAAAATGCAAACTGGCGAGTTAAAAAAAAGCTATTGGCGCGATTTTCACCCGGCTAACATAAAAATACCAGGAATTCTTTTTGATCATGGCAACTTATGTAGTTTTATTCGAAAAAATAATTTTGATTCTTTAATCAAAACGGAAAGCTTTCTTATGAAAAGCGAAGGAATCAGCCCGTTGTTTATGGCAGTTACATGACTTGGACTATTATAATATAAACGAAATAAAGGGGATAGAATAATATTCGGCGACTTATCACACCTGTGGCTGGCTAACATTAAAGTACCAAAATGGCCGCCTGGAATATAAAAAGCGAAGGGATCCGCCTGGAGCTGTTGATGATAGTCACATGGCTTAGGCTATTATTATAGAGATTGTCTTCAATTTTAAAAACAGAGCAAAGAATAATATTTCCTAACGATTAAAAATTCATTTTCACGTGACTATTAAAAACAGAAAAAAAAAATTAAAAATTGCTATTAAATAAGTACGTGTTAAAGGCAGGAAAATATTAAAAATTATGTCTTGAAAATTGTATTTACACGTGAATATTAAAAGGGAAAGGAAACTTTAAAATAATAAATACATTAATATGCGTTTAACCCTTTCACGGACAAGGCACTTCTATTCGTAAAATCTTGAAATCAGTGAATGGGACCAGAATTTACAAACAAATTTCGAAATAAAAAAATGCTTTTTTTCACTTACTTAATGAAAGGGAAATTTTCATCCCAATATTCTTATGCTAATGTGGCATTTAAGAATTAAAATTAAGTGGTCCAAAAATTAACCACTGCCCTTGAAGGGGTTAAAGCAGCAAATTTTAGTAATTGTATTATGTCAATCGTTTTATAACGCTGTTAAAAAATACCGAGAGACAAAGACTGTTTACTTAATTCATTTTATTTTAGCTTCTTTTCAAATGTTTAACTGATCTTCTTTAACCAAACACGAAAACAACCATTGGATGCCTTAACAGCAACTGATTCTACCTTAAATTTTTGCAATCAAAGGGAATTGAATGGAAACCCGTTTACAAGGAGATCGCTACAGGTTTTTTCAGTATAATTCAATCTTCTCTAATCTTTTTAAAACCGATCAGATTAGCGTGCTTTTAGATTCTACAGTGTCTGAACGGGGGTTGGCGAGCGTAGCTTGCAGGGGGCAGAGCCCCCTAGTTTATGAAATAAATATCAATGTATCAAACGCACAAGCAATTTGTTCAATATTTACACCATTTAATAACATGCAATGAGAAGAGGTTTATCTATCTATCTATCTATTTATCTTCTATATTATAAAGGACAAACATATCTGTGCGTAACGCATGCGTCATTCTGCGAATGGCAACACTTTCAAATTTGAAATGAATTTTCGTTTTTCAATTTTCGCTACTGAAAAATTTTAAACTTCTACATATCGCACATTTTTTGTTTTTACACCGTCGTATAAGGAAAAATATGTACTTTTAAATGCAATTTGTTTGAAAGCTGCATCTCAATTTATTTTTGAGATATTAATTTTTTTTATAGTTTTTAGTACCAATTTTGTAATTGTGACAACAGAAGTACTCCATTTCTATTAAAAGTAAAGGAAAATAACAGATTACCGTACTTTTTTTTTTGCCTTTTGAAATTACAATTGAAATTAATTTTGAAATAATTAATTTTGAAAATTGAAATTAAAATACATGCTATGTCAAAAATACCGTCTGAATACGGTGAATTTTGGTATTATTTAGTTTCTTATCATCAATTAAATGTTTCTAAGTTTATAGCAAAAATATTTCACAAACGATATAACACTTTCTCTTTAAGAATACATATTTTAAATAATTGTTGTTTCCTTCACAATTACTTATTCAATTCCTACTATTAGTTCACACTCTCCTTATATTTATTTATATATATATTTATATATTTATATATCTTGTTCAAATTTTCAGTCGTTAATAAAATACTCATTATTCATCCTATGAAGTTGAAATAATTTTTTTGAAACTTGTACTGGATAACAATTGATGTTAATACAGTTTTTTCAAATATTAATTAATTAATTTTAGTTTTGCATGGGAAACAAAATGGTGGCCATTGGTTATTGAAGATCAATGAAAGTATTTTCAATAAGGGTTTACCATAGGGGGGGAGGGGGACCCTGTTCTGTTGCCAAATACCGCCGAGTTTGTCGCCAACTTGGCAATATATCGCCAATTTTGGCGGCCAAAATGAGTCGCCAAAAGTGACGCCAACTTTGGTGATATCTCTAATATTTCGCCAAATTCTCGTAGAGTTCCATTCTAAACCTACTTGCTTATAGAAAATCAACAAATTGAGATATTTTAATGCAACAAAAACTAATATTAGCTTAAGGGATTATATTAAATTTTTCTTTGATGGCCTCAGTAGGAATTGACTTTAAAAACAAATTTTTTTTATTACTTGTTTCGTAGCAGAAAGCTGAAAGAATGCAATTTTATTTATGCGTGTGTAATAGTATTTTCCAAATTTTGAAAAAATGATTTCTGATAATGACTTTTGATAAAACATGGAGCTATTATAAACAAAAACAGCGAAGGCATATGTAACATTAAATACCGGATTTTTTTTTTTTTTTTTTTTTTTTTTTTTTTTTTTTGTCGAGCTTCTTGAATGACGATATTGCTTTTTGTTGTGTTTGTGTATTATTCTTCAATAATTGCGCCATTTAAATAGTTCTCTATATAGGCGGGATTGACTAAAAAATTTAATAATTCTAGAAGCTCTGTACTGTATAAATGTTGTTTAACACTGGATCATAAATGTGGAAATCTTTAGCGGATGCAAATGATGTCATTTTATAAAAAATCGTGTTTTTTAAATCTTAAAACTGAAATATGTTTCGTAAGTACGTCATTTCACCCCAGCTCCTTTGAAATTCTTCACAGATGAAAAAACTTCTTTTAAAAGTAACGTAATCGAAAGCGCAGGCTGATAAAGCGCAATGTTTTACAAAAATTTACAGTGTCTGTAACTAATTATGTAGGTTTATTATACATCAATGAAACAGTTCCTTCTTAAACATTTTCCTTCGTCGATGTTTGACGGGTCCCACCTCGTAATTATAAAGATAGAAGTCTTGTTGTTTGTATGTGTGTGTGTGTGCGTGCTGTTTCTGAAGAGATCGCTAGAGGCATAGCTATGAGCTTTTGGAGAAAGGTACCTGTATGTCTGAAATCAAACCCTCTAAGCCAGTTTTTAGATTCTTTGATTAGAATTTTTTTTAATTTTTTAAGCAATTCTGAGCGTTTTTTGCGTTTTGCGGCGAATTTCCCACAAAAATAATCCTGTTTCAATTTTTAGTCCAATATAGTAAATTTTGTCTTCTTTTTATTAAAGTTTCCTGGGAATTCGTACAGCGATTTTTGGATTTTTTACGAAAATTCGCATTCGTAAACTGAATTTGTTATCAAACTTTTAGCGTAATTTAGTAAATGTTGTCTTACTCGATTTTTGAATCTTTAGCGAATTTCGATGCAATTTTCACTGCTTGTTCGCATTGCGCAATGGATTTATTAACATTCTTTAAAGAATTTAGGTTATAGTATAATTCGTTCTTTGCAAGTTTCGAATTTGTAGTGATTTTCTTATGCGAATTTAAGGGTTTTCTTTGCGTTTCGTGATTCCCCCCCCCCCCCACGCTATAGTAAATAGAATTTGATTTCAATGTTTTAGCCAATGCTATAGTAATTTTCTTCCTCTTTTTAATAAAGTTTATTTGGAATTTGTACAGAGATTTTGGAATGTTTAGTGTTTTTTTAATATTATTTTTAGAGTTTTTTCGCGTTACGTGCAATTGTTTGACATTCGTAAAAGGAATCCGGATTTAATCTTTTAACCCATTACAATAAATTTCGCCGACGAATATGCAAAAAAGAAATACACTTAGTGCTTTTCTAATTTTAACGATATCTATAGTTTATTAAATATTAATATTTACTATTTAAAACATACATATTTTCTTCATGTCGTTTCATGGATTAGTAAGAATTTTTTTCATTTTTCTTCATCTCAATGCCTTTGGAAATATCATTTTCCGTTTCATTCGTGTCGTGGAACATTTTAAAAGCCTGGTCGAAAGCTCTATATTTTCAAATCAGATTTCCAACACACTGGAAGAAATCATTTTCTAAAAGAGTTAGGTTTTTTCAGGAACTTTTGGTCATAATTAAATTTTAATATATCTAAATTTCGGAAAATAAATCAGCAACCAATATCACGGTGACCCTTAGGTTATTTTGGAAATATTTTCGTTAATTAAATATAGAATCATACAAATTCGAGATCCGTTTGCAAAAACAAACAGGAGCTGCGTAGCATCCGCGGTGTTCACTGCGTAGGCAGTGCGGCCCTCAGTTCTATGTTCGTTTCGTTAGACATTCATTTAACAATGTTAAATGTTACAAATTTGATTGTGTACACTGCCGAAGACAGAGGGGCCCCAACATTTCGTTCGTTTGGAAAGATTTCCGTTTAAAAATATAAAATCAAATAGACCGGAGCATGCGTAGCACGTTCTGTGTACGTTGCCGAAGTCATTGAAGCCCCCGCTCGTTTAGATAATTTTTTTTTTTTTTTTTTTAGTTTCGATATTCATTTGAAAACACAGGCTGGAGAAAATTTAAAGTACTAACGCTGCCTCCGCCAGTTTTCAATCTACTATTTCGTTTGCACTTGAAGTACATCGAAGTGGAATGCTTTGAGGCCTATAGCTACTATGGATGTCGCCTCGAATGATCCTTATTATACAGAAACAACAACAAGTCACAACAATTTTATTTTCCAATTCATATATTACAACAATGGGACATTCACAATTACATCCATGTCTTACCCGAGGATTCGAACCCGGGCCCCCGCCGTTACAGTAACTGTCGCTACCGACCACGCCACTGGTCCTTTGCACTTTCTCAACTTATAATGCTCAAATAACACAAGACTGCGATGGTTATGTTTTTTAACTTTTAATAACTGATTTTTATGTATTTTTTAGCGCTAAATTTGAAAATGACCTTCATTTTTTTGAACCATCACGTCAGGATTTTCCGCAAATCGTAAATTTCAAAGGTAAGAGTCCAAAAATCAGATACTAAAAAATAAAAAAGATGTTTTTATTTTTTAACTTTTGATAATTTATTTTAATGTATTTCGTGGCGCTGAATCCGAAAATGACATTAATTTTTAACCACCATGTCAGGATTTTTCTCAAATCGTGAATTTCAAAGTTAAAAGTAAAAAAAAATTGCGAAAATCTGATACTATATAATAGATGTGATGGTTATGCTTGTTAAATTTTGATAAATTATTTTTATGTACTTTTTAGCGCTGAATCTGAAAATGATTTCATTTTTAACCATCAGGTCAGAAATCGTAAATTTCAAAGTTAAAATGTAAAGAAATAGCGAAAATCTGATACTATAAAATAGATGTAAAACATTTTTATTCAATAATTTTATTTAACTAGGGGGCTCGGCCCCCTACGAGCTACGCTCGCCAACCCCCGTCCAGACACCGCAGACTCTAAATGCACGCTAATGTGATCGGCTTTAAAAAGATTTCGAAAGATTGAATTATAATTTAAAAAACAGTGGCGGTCTCCCTATAAACAGATTTATATTCATTTCTCTTTGATTGGGGAAATTTTAACGCCAAATCCGCTGCGGTACTACTTGATTATCCCGTCGACTAATTTCGCTAAATTATATAAATCGCCAAACCACTCGCCAAATTATACAAATTGACATAATTTTTATTTTAAATAACGAAAGAACAAATAAATTAGTACAACATTAATAAAAATACAAATAAAACGTCGAAATAAAAATAACTTGATGACGTAGACACGTGTAACAACATTTCAAAATAAGCTAGTATAAAAGGAATTAAGTAAACACAATCTTTGTCTCCCGGTATTTTTTAACAAAGCGAAAAGAAAGTTCTTTTAAATGAGACATTTTAAATTAATCGTTTTTAATCTGACGTAATTTTGACCAAATTATTCTTTCTCTTTTTAATATTCACGTGAAAATGCTTGTGTTAGAAATGAAATATTATTTGCGCTTTCCTAAGAAAAATAGTTGAAAAGTATCCGCTCAAAATATCAAATAAATGTCTAGCGCAATTTCTAAATTTAAACCGTTTTGCAATATTATTTTGTGTTCGTTTTATGTAACAACTGTAATGTGACGTAAATATGACGTAATTTCTCCTATTTAAGACTTCTGAAGCATGTTAATAAATTTATTATTTTACAAATTCCTTTCTCTTTTAAAATTCAAGTGTAATTATAGTTTTATGACGTAATTTTTAATAAGTTCCTGCTTTTTGTACATAATTATTTAATTCTAATTCCAATGTTTTTTTCTGTTCATAATAGTCACGTGTAAATAAATTTTTAATTTATTACACGTATAAATATATATATATATTTTTTTTTTGAAGCAAACATTATTGTTTCCGCTGTTTATACAGTTGGCAACAGTTTAAATTAATACCACTTGCTAAAATCTCTCTCTCTCTATTCTAAAAAAAAGTAACTACCGCTGTCACCGCCGCCGCCGCCGGTTTTGATTTTTTTGTGACCGGGGGCCTTTCTTCGTTAATATTTACAAAAATAATGCATACAAAAATATGAAAATCGATGGTTTTATACAGAAATGTTTGATAAACACGCTGATGCAAACAGTTTTCAAATCGAAGAATTATTTTAAGAGTTGTTTAATGCTAAAGTTGGACAAAATCTTTCCACTAAAAAAGTTTTATAGCAGCAAAAACTATACATGGCAGTGTAATCATTTTTAGATCATTTTATGCGTTAGAATTTGCCGGAGTGCAGATTGCATTAATTTTTTTATTTTGACTCATTTTTTCAGGTTTTATTTCTATTTTAAATTCAAATTTTCAGCATTTCTATAGATATTTTTTACAGATTTCAGAAAATTGTACTAATTTAAAATGTTGCCAACTGTATAAAAAGCGCAAGCAATAATGTTTGCTTCAAATTAAATATTTATTTACACGTGACTATTATAAACAGGAAAAAAACTTTCAAATTAGAATTAAATAATTACGTATAAAAAGCAGGAACTTATTAAAAATTACGTCATAAAAAGTATACACGTGAATTTTAAAAGAGAAAGGATATTGTAAAATAATAAATTCATTAACATGCGTTAGAAGTCTTGGGAGAAATTACGTCATATTTACGTCACATTATAGTTATTACATAAAATGAACACAAAATAATATTGCAAAAAAGTTTAAATTTAGAAATTGCGCTAGACATTTATTTGATATTTTGAGAATTAATTTAAAATCTCTCATTTAAAAGAACTTTCTTTTCGCTTTGTTAAAAAATACCAGGAGACAAAGACTCTCTTTACTTAATTCCTTTTATTTTAGCTTATTTTGAAATGTTGTTACACGTGTATACGTCATCAAGTTATTTTTATTTCGACGTTTTATTTGTGTTTTTATTAATGTTGTACAAATTTATTTGTTCTTTCGTTATTTAAAATAAAAATTATATCAATTTGTATAATTTGGCGAGTGGTTTAGCGATTTATATAATTTGGCGAAATTGGTCGACAGGATAATCAAGTGGTACCGCAGCGGATTTGGCGTTAAAATTCCCCAATCAAAGAGAAATGAATAGAAATTCGTTTATAGGGAGATCGCCACTGTTTTTTAAATTATAATTCAATCTTTCGAAATCTTTTTAAAGCCGATCAAATTAGCGTGCATTTAGAGTCTGCGGTGTCTGGACGGGGGTTGGCGAGCGTAGCTCGTAGGGGGCCGAGCCCCCTAGTCTGTAAAAAATATCTCAAGAAATGCTGAAAATTTGAATTTAAAATAGAAATAAAACCTCAAAAAATGAGTCAAAATAAAAAAATTAATGCAATCTGCACTCCGGCAAATTCTAACGCATAAAATGATCTAAAAATGATTACACTGCCATGTATAGTTTTTGCTGCTATAAAACTTTTTTAGTGAAACGATTTTGTCCAACTTTAGCATTAAACATCTCTTAAAATAAATCTTCGATTTGAAAACTGTCTGCATCAGCGTGTTTATCAAACATTTCTCTATAAAACCACCGATTTTCATATTTTTGTATGCATTATTTTTCTTAATATTAACGAAGAAAGACCTCCGGTCACAAAAAATTCAAAACCGGCGGCGGCGGCGGCGGCGGCGGCGGCGGCGGCGGCGGCGGCGGCGGCGGCGGCGGCGGCGGCGGCGGCGGCGGCGGCGGCGGCGGTGACAGCCGTAGTTACTTTTTTTTAGAATAGAGAGATTCAATAATTGATTCAATTTTTTAGCTTATACTGGGGATTCTTAAAGCTAAACAGCTCAGGGATCCGACGAAGAGCGGGAGAGGGGGACACTTTTAACTTCGAATTTTTTAACTTTGAAATTTAGGATTTGCGAAAACTCCTGACGTGATTGTTAACTAGTCAGATGTGGCAATCCCAAAATTTTCTTCTATCTCATACATATTAATACTTCCTGAAAAATGCAGCATATCAGCACCACCTTTACACCAAAATCTAATTATCAACAACTTTCACAACTTCTAACTGAATCTGAAGTTTGATAAAATCCGTGCATTAGTTTTTTAGATAGAGATGTATTGCGAAATTGTAAAAAATTCTGCATAGCAACGTCAGCTGTTGGGTGACTTACAGCAAAAACTAATTAGGACCAATTTATACCAGGAAGTAACTGAATCTGAAGCTCGATGAAAATTCATGCATTAGTTTTTGAGATATAACTATTGAGGAAATCGTGAAAAATGAAGCACAGCAGAGCCACCTGGTGGGTGATTTACACCAAAAATTAAACAGAACTAATTTATATCAAGGACTAACTGAATCTGAAGTTTGATGAAAATTCGTGCATTTTTCCTTGAGTTAGAACTATTTCGATAATCATCAATGATGCAGCATAGCAGCGCCACCTGTAAGGCGATTTTCACCAAATTGTAATCAGCACCTAACTATATCTTGGACTAACTGAATCTGAAGTTTTATGAAAATCCGTGCAGTAGTTCCTGAGATATAGCTATTGCAGAAATCGTGAAAAATGCCGCATAGCAGCGCCACCTGTTGGGCAATTTTCACCAAAAACTAATCAGGACCAGTTTATATCAAGGTCTAACTGAATCTAAAGTTTTGTGAAATTCCGTGGATTAGTTCTTGAAATAGAGCGCCCACAAAATTTTTGTCACATACAGACTCACAGAGTGACAGAGTGACATGGTGACATGGTGACAGAGTGGCAGACAGACTTACAGACAAACATTTTCTAAAAACCATCAAATCGTGTTCAGGGCATTATAAAACGTATAAATCTGTCGAAAACCGGAAGTCGAAAATTTTCAAGAAATCAAATTCTTTCTTCTTGTAAAGATAGAAGAAAGTAAAAATGAAGGTCATTTTCGGATTCAGTGGTAAAAAATGCATAAAAATCAATTATCAAAAGGTTAAAACACAACAATCACATTTATTTAGTAGTATCAGATTTTCTCCATTTTTTGACTTTTTATCTTTAAAAATTTACGATTTGCAAAAATGCTTTACGTGATGGTAAAAACTTAAGGCCATTTTCGGATTCATCGCTACAAGATACATAAGAATCAATTATCAAACGTTAACCACTTCACCGGCTGACCCGAGATAACTCGGGGGTAAAAGCACTGTTTCCCCATACCATTCGCAAAGAACATGACACAACCCAAATTTTGCAGGCTAGTGTAATTGCATATAAAAAATATAATTAGTGTAATTGCATATAAAAATATAATTAGTAATTTTATGGAGAAGTGTACGATAAACTTGCCAATGCAAATTTTTTTTTTAAACCGAAGACATATTTTAAGCGCAATTCGGTGCTGAGGTTTATCAAGATAGTCTGTCACGTAAGTTTTTTAGAATCAAAAGCTATCTATAGCAATTTAACCATGCCATTTACAGGCATATACTTGACTAGATTGTACAGTGCGCAGTCTCAAATCATTTGCTTTCGTGATATTTTCGAATTTTTTTATAAAAAATTTCATTTTTTAGATACAGAATTTATTCATATTTTTCAAACAGCGACTTGATATTTACAGTTGCCACTTTTCAAAAAGCATAAATAATAATATTTCCAAACAATATATTTTGAATTGATATATATATATTTACACGTGGTTGTTGAAAATTAAAGTATGTTGGTGTTATTTATGACGACCGATTATCTGCAGGATGGATATAGGCCCGAGTGAGAGTGCCATCCGTAGGGGTCTTTCTTGAGGAACCTAACCCGTATTTACGCCTGGAAATCCAAGGTTCGAAGAAAACAACGGAAAACTCCAAAAGGATTAGACCGACGGAAGTGTTTGTATTCGAACACAGCACCTCCCGTCTACCACCTTCGAGACCCGAAACTCTCGACCACTGGTGGGGCTGAAAATTAAGGAAGGCTTTAAAATAATTAAATTAAGTGTGAAATGCATTTGCAGTTTATAATTACGTGATATTTTAAATGATATCTGCAGTCTTATGCATTAAAGTTTTTTAACCATTTGGAAAAATGGTTATTGTCCTCGTCAGGGTAGGAAATCAAAAGCATATCTAACGGTTTTTATTGGTTTAATCATCATTTTATTCGTTTTCTGATTTGTCTATACAGTAATCTGTATTTCACTTGACTTTCAACAGAGATGGACAACAGAGTGTTGCCACTATGACAAAAAAGTAATAAAAACTACGAAAAAAATTAATAACTCAGAAACAAATTGAGACACAGCTTTCAAACAAATTGCATTTAAAAGTACCCTTTTCTCTCTATTCGACGATATAAAAAGTAATATTGTGGGATGATTAGAAGTTTAAGAAATAAATTTCATTTAAAATTGGTCGTCAGATTTCTTGGAAATCTGACGGTGGAAAAGCCTTTTCCCGAACAGCCAATGAAATGCTTGGATAATACATAACTTTCAGGTGGATAATACGTACGAGTCGCAGGCGATTTTTGTCGCTTGCAATTTTTACGTGTAATAACACTATTAATGTTTAATTCATGGCGTAAATAATGTAGGATCAACTCCGTGCTATTTTTTATGTCTTAAATTTTAGTCTTTGAAAAAATCATTTGCCAAATGGTCGTTGTAATTTGTTAAATTGCATATTTTTTCCTGTCATTGTTTTTTTTTTTTTTTTTTTTTGCAGTGTACATATGGGATGCGCAGGCTTTTTTTTTCTTTTCTTTTTTTTAATGTTGCACGGATCACGGATAACAGTACACAACGGAAAGTTTTCGCTGTCAAAAATTACGCCATGGTTAGCAAGAGACGCTTATATTTTATTTAATTTTGATTTTTAAGATTGTTTGAAATATTTATTTTATTTTCAGCATCATTCATCGATTTTTTTTTTGTGACATTTTAAAAAGAAATCACGCAAGAGCAAAATATTTTGATATCCATACAATAATTTTGAACATTTATTATCCAAAAAATGTTATTTTACTAATGTTATTTTGTATGTGTTTTTAAACTTTTTTTTGTATTGTTTTTAGTTTAATATGTGGCTCTATATATGAAATTCGCGGCATATTCGGCAGATTATGTGTATTTGCATTTATTAATCATTAACTAAAAAGATTCGTTTGTGAAAATGTCGTCATAATTGTCGTTATATACAATGTTGACACAAATGTCCATTTTTACTTAGAAAAATATTTTATTTATGACGATTATATAAAGAGGCGTATAATTTCTACAAATTTATGTTATGTTTTTATGTTAACGGGGCGCAGGTGATAAATCGCCAAACATTGTTCCCGTCGCATTTTTTACTTTGTCATTAATTTCATGTAATGTATAATCCTTTCACTCATTTTATTTAAAATACAAAACTTTCATTTAAACTGAAACATTTAAATTTAATGTCTTTCACTTCTATCTTTCATTTTTTTTCTTAAACGAAAAGAAAAGGAAAATATTAAATAATGCGAAAAACCATGATAGTTAATTTTACCTTCAAAAGCCTTGTTTTAATTTACCACTCGAAAAATAAAAAAAAAATGCTAACTGGCGAGTTAAAAAAATGTTATTGGCGAGATTTGCACCCGGCTAACATAAAAGTACCAAGAATCCTTTGCGATCATGGCAACTTTTATGTAGTTTTATTCGAAAAAATAACTTTGATTCTTTAACCAAAATGGAAACCTTTCTTATGAAAAGCGAAGGCATCAGCCCGTAACTGTTTATGGCAGTTACACGACTTGGACTATTGTAGTATAGATGAAATGATGGCGATAAAATAATATTTGACGGCTTATCATCTGTGCCTGGCTAACATTAAAGTACCAAAATGGCCGTCTGGAATATAAAAAGCGAAGTGGTCCTCCCGGAACTGTTGATGACAGTCACATGTCTTAGGCTATTATTATGGAGATTGCAAACAAATGAAGGCATATGAATCATTAGATAGCCGATTTTTTTTTGTTGAGTTTCTTGAATGACGATATACCTTTTTTAGGATTTGTGTTTTATTTAGCTGTAGTGACGTCATATGCATACTTTACTATAGATGTTGTTTAAGACTAGATCGTAAATGAGGAATTCTTCCTCCGGATGCGAATGACGTCATTTTATGTAAAAAAAAGCGTGTGTTTTAGATATTAAAACTGAAATATGTTTTTTACTATATATATTTATATACATTTTTTTTTCATCGGGGGCGACACTAAATTCTGAAAAAGCAGAATTCCTGTTTTCTAGTCTATTAATAATTTCTTTTTTCCAGTTTTTCCTTTCTTTCTTTTTTTCTTTTTTTCAGGTGTAGGGGAGACAGGAGAAAGCAATGATATTTCATTTAACTAAAACTTCTTTAATGACTTATTTAAGTCAATTTCTTAAAATAATATTTATTTATTTTGTTTTCCGCATCATTGAATGAATTTTTTTTATTATTTCATTTCGCCACATTTTAAAAAGAAACAGGGCAAGAGCAAAAATATTTTGATATCCATACATTAATTTTGAACATTTATTAAAATGGCATCTAACTAGGAGATTAAAGAATGTCGGTAAAAACTATTTTTTTTTATTTGAAAAAATTCTAATGGATTTGTTACATTTACTATATATTTTTGAGATTTGCTACACTGTTAAAAATTTGCAGCATTCTGGCAGGTCATTTGACCGTTTTTTCAGAAAACGGTTTCACAACCGTAATTTTAACACTATTATGACCATATTATTGGCCATTTTATGGTCAGAATATAGTTAAATTATGCTTATGAAACCGTTTTTTCAAAAAACGGTCGAATGACCTGCCAGAATGCTGCAAAATTTTTAACAGTGTACTAACTGCACAAGAAAGCATTTTTAACGCATTCAAAATCTCTTCAAACAAATATCAATCAAGAGGCAGTAAATATGGATCTTAAATCTATATTAGAAAGCAAAAACATGTCCGAAAGTAACGCTGACGTCATATTGACAATGACAACGCCTGACCAAAAAATTTCGCTTTTACCGCCATTTTTATGAACTTCTAAACATCGTATAGCTTAAATTCTACACCGTCGAATAGGAAAAATAAAACTCTTTCAAATGCAGCTTGCTTCAAAACAGCAATTTACTGATTTTTTTATAATTTCTAAAATAATTTTCAAGCATGATTAAAAAAAAAAAATCTATCGCTGTCATGCGCAGCCCAATTACAAAAGATCAATCCGATGGCATCCAAAATAATATAAATATTTCAGCATTTTTTTTTTTTTTTTGTGTGTGTGTGTGTGTGTGTGTGTGTAATATTTCAAAACGTAATTAAAATTTTATCAAAAAATAAATAAACAATCTAAGTAAAACACAACTTAACAGGCATGTAATCGAACTACGCGAACCACAGGAATTTTCAGAATCAAAAAAGTTGGTGTAAGTAGTGATATCTTTGGCAATTTCTTAGGCTATTAATTCCTGTCATGCGGCTAATAGGAAATCGCCATTTTTAATAAATTTCAAAACTTTATTTTAATGCATAATTAATAATTTTCAAATGAAAATGCTTTCTGTTGTTGTTAGTAGGCAATATCAAAAATATATAGTAAATGTATCAAATCTATAATCTTAGAATTTTCAAATAAAAAAATAGTTTTTACCCACATTCTTTAATCTCCTAGTTATATTCCAACAATGAATACATTTTAGGGAAAAAATGCGCATATATATAGCGGCCAATAACCAATGTTTATATATTAATGGCTTTTTTAAATCCAAGGAGATGAAATTGCTCATCCTTGCCTGCATTCTTTGCATTATTCAAACTACTCAAATTTTCATCCCTATCTTTATTCGTTATTAAATAAATATTTATGAGTTTTATGTCATCTCTTATAATTACTTTAAGCATGGCAGTTCACGATAATTGTGCTCTGGAATATGTTAAAATTTTTGGGGGAAAATAAAAGACTGTCTGCATCTTTAAAAAAAAAAAAACTTAGTAATAAATTTTATTTATGCGGCAAGATGGCTAAAATAAATATATAGTTTTAAATTTAAAAATTAACTTTATATTAAGTACTAGTTGAATGCTCGTTTAAAAAAAAATAATTAAATTTTTTTAATAAAATGTTTAACATTTACTTTATTCGTATTTTTTTAAATTGTGAATAATTGTAGATGTTTTAGAATAGCTGTTTGCAAGTAATTGATCTATATTTTCTCTACGAAAAATAACGTTTGTTCAGGTATTCGAACCAAGAACAACAGTACAGAAGGCCGCCTCTTCACGAACCTCGCTACTCAGCCATGGGACCAAAAGGAGCAATTTCTGACTTCACCCTCTAAACAAGTATTGGAGAATCAATATCAATAAAAGAGTAAATGAAACACGGTGTGAATATTACAGATTCTTTATTGTGCCTCCTTTTTCGGTCGGGTCGGGTGAACGTAAAATTTCTGCTTAAAATCAACAACAAAAAATTTGTCAACTCGAACCCGATCAACTCGGAATCCGAACCCGAAGTGAAGGAAAATTAATACATATTTTAATGCAATTCAGTAAAATGTTTCAAATTACATCTTTATTAGCAATTTTATCTTTTTTGTGTACATATGTGTACACTCAGTCATATACAAAATTTTTTTTTTCATTTGAAAAATATTCAGGATTTTTTTTTTTTAATTGAGGTCAAACCGATCCCGGCACGAAAGTGTCACAACCTAACCCAACATTTATCCGAACTCTGAACATTTAAAGTCAATCTGACTCGCAATAAAAATTGTATCAACCCAACCCGAATTCGTGTTGGTTCGGGTTCAGTTAAAATTGGGGTTACCCTATCCGATGCAGGATTCTACTTGTCATTACTACCGTCCAATATCCAATGCAGAGACGTTGAATACCTACGCAGGTCGTATTGCTTGCATTAAATTCTCATCACTGTCGTGGAGTCGAAGTAGGAATGCATAGATGAGTGTTTTTCGAAAAATAGAACTATGTCGTATAATAGTTTGAGTTCCAAAAAACGCACTAAGAATATTTTTTTTTTTTTTTTAACATGGACAGAAATTTGCATTTATCCATTTACAGATATATGCAATTACCCATCTACTCATTTAAAACAATCTGTCTTTATGCGTAGACATTAATTCGTATATACCATAAAATAAATTAATATATATATATATATATATATTATTTATTTTTTTTTCTGCGTTATAATGATGTTTGTTTCATGGATTTTTAATTCTTTAATTCTACCAGATCCAAAATTATCTATAGCAGACACACTAGTCTCAGTACTGTCAAACTAAAAAGGAAACACAGTACATATATCATCGCAGCTCTAATAATTTTCTATGACTTGCCTCACCTACGTCGACATAATTCTAAAACCAAACAACCTAAAAAGCTATTTGACATACTTAAACCTTGTTAAAATAACTTGTCAAGTGCGAGTTTTACTCGCATTTAAAGGATTCCGTACAATAAATTTATTAATTACTAACCAAAATTACTATAAGTAACTAGAAATATTAAAGAAAAAGTTTCTAAAAGAGTAAGACTAAAAAACTTCGAATTATTCAATGAATTATTTTTCAATAATTGAATTCATTTGCAATGAAAAACGTTGATTATTTATCACTATGATTCGCCTTATCCGAAACAAAGACCTTGTACAAGGTTTAACCCTTTAGTGCGCAACTTTGCATATATGCAAACAACAGTGATTAGAATTTAATAGATTGATTTATTCGTATATACCTAATTCACACCAGAAAATTAAAATAGCAACATTTGCTTTAATTAATAACAGACATTCCGTATTTAAATAAAGCTAAATTAACCATTGAAACTATCTGGTGTAAAGTCAGATTCTCTGAACTGCGTAATTTCTAGAACTTATTCTATCATGGGAATTAAAGGGTTAAAGATTAAGTTTTATAAAATAAATAATTATATAAAATAAGGTATTTGGAGACATACTTATTAAAATATTTACTAATTTGCAATATTTTAGCGTAAAACAGCCACACGACACTAGTTTTTATACTTGTATTGCAGATATGCAACAGAAGAAATGATTGACGTATTATATGAAAAATGTATCTCTGATATTTATTATATTATTTTTCCTGTGTAATAAACCTTTCAGAGAATCACGTATAATTTTTTTCAAAACAAAATGAAAAATCGCGCATTTAAGGGTTAAAGTTGGAATTGTTCCACTCACGCTTCGAAAGAAGATTGAAGTTGCAAAGCCGACTTGGACCGTGTCGCATATAGATATTTAATATAGATATTTAATATAGATATTTGCTATATAGATATTTAATATAGATATTTGCTATATAGATATTTAACTAATATCTCAGCTAATTAAAATTTTAAAAAATCATTATCGACAATCCTTGAATAATTCCGCATCGATAGGTACATCGACCGGCTTTCAACTCTCCCGCTGAGCGGCCGAAAAGTAAAGTTTGTGTGTAACGGAAAAAAGCGATTTTCTCAAAAGCTAGGTGACCTAAGATAATCGCTACAATATTTTGAAAGGTTTAAATATACTCCTACTATCCTAATTATTTCATAATTTCAGTTTCAGTAGATTCGGTAATGGGGGGGGGGGATATTTTTGCAGTACATTTTCGACGATACCGCTGAAAATAAATTACCTAAAATTAAAACAAATATATTTTTGAGTTCGGTGTTACGAGATCTTTCGAACGATTCTCCACGCGATACATATATATTTTTTTCAAATCATTTAATCATCTCCCGTCCTAATTGTTTCCTAAAAACATTTGTGAAGGGCTAATAATCAATAATAATGGCTAATAATAATAATACGTGGGTCAATAGCCTTTATAACTCTGCCAAGTTTGAACTTTCCACGTTCCATAGTTTTCGAGAAAAACCGCTGTGGCAGACGTATAGACAGACACACGAGTGATCTTAAAATGGTTCGGTTTTTAACTTTTTAAATACGGAACTCTAAAAATTACCTAATAGTATACAGGGTGTTTCACTACCAGACGGACAAACTTGCAGGAGGTGTAGGGGGCATAGAGACGACTCGGAATCACATAGCAATGCAGGGTCGAAATTATTACATGCGAGAATCTTTGAAACAAAAACTTTCATAATATCCCAGACTTTTAATGACTATCTTTTTCTTTTAATTCATCTCTATTACTTTCATTTCAGGGTTCTTTCATGCAGGTGTTTGTGCCCAACCCAGAATTTCTGCCGGTTGACGTTCCTACATTGGGCATGTATGTGGACTTTGCCAATGTATCTGTATCGCCTTTTCGCGTGTTCTTCTATAATGTTTCTTTTCGGATGGAAAGAGGTGGTTTTTTTTCCTCTCCCTCCAATTCTGTTATTAATTACATTTAACCTAGAAATTTATTAAATCATTTAAAGGAAAAGAAATCTGCTTTTATGGTTCAACCATGCACACTACTGATTCAAAAGAAAAAAAATTTAAGCAATACATAGTCCAACTTTCTATTTATAACACTATAGGTATTTTTCTTGTGAAATATGCAGAAGTCTTCACAGAAGAAGTTCAACCAAGCATCGGGGGCGGACCCTGCGACATTCTGAGGTAAGAGAAATTCCTTATCTCTTTTACCTAATATTGTGAAAATAATATATTAGAATATATAATATTCAAAGAGGTCTCTCCTTTATATCAGAAATTGCCGTAGTTGCGGGCTATGGTGCAAAGAAGCAGTGAAAAAGAACAGAAACAGCAACACATTAATGGGACAGAAAGCACTTTATTGAAAGATTGTACTACAGAAGGTGTTCAAAATTACGACCAGAAGTCATCAGGCAGGCTTGACAGCGGCGCCGCTGTGTAGCCTGCCTCTGCCTGACGACTTCTGGTCGTAATTTTAAACACCTTCTGTAGTACAACCTTTCAATAAAGTGTTTTCCGTCCCATTAATGTGTTGCTGTTTCTGTTCTTTTTCACTGCTTCTTTGCACCATAGCTCTCAAGTACGGCATTTTCGACTTGCTATGTGATTCCGAGTCGTCTATGTGCCTTTTACATCTCCTGCAAGTTTGTTCGTCTGGTAGTGAAACACCCTGTATGCAAAGTACCGAGGGGAAAATTCTAATCGCTTTTTTCAAATATTGTGATTCAAATACTCGTATAAAAAGATATAGCTACAAATGGATTGGGGATTATGTGTACTACTTAATGCTATACATAAATCATGCTTGGGGAATTGGCTACATGTTAAAAGTTGTACCAACTTTCACGGTAATTGGAATTTTATTCGAGCTTCTTGGATATAATGTGGGTTTAAAATATCCTAAACTAAAAAAAATATAATGTTTAGTTCCTGTAAAAAAAAAAAAAAAAAAAAAAAAAAAAAGTTGTTATACTGTTATATATAATGGCTCAGATGGTGAAAATTGCCTCGCTATAAATGGAATTCGCCATCCCCTTAATAGATGTATGCATTTTCTGAAGGCGTATACATACGTCGGGCAGTTAAAGGGTTAAAAATTATCTGACCCCTTAATATATCTTCATTATTGTTGAAAATTACGAACAAATTCCGGGTTAAGACTGCAGTGAGACATCCTTTATTTTTGACTGTATAAATTAATTATGACCGTGGTTGTCTATGTTTTCCGAAGGACTTAAACTCCCCCTCTATATTAAAATTTATCACTTTGACAATAAAATTTTACAGGCCAATGTTTTCCAGCTAGCAGTTAGAACGTCGTGATGAGACGAAACTAAATAACACGAAATTAGATTAGTTCGCCTTTTATGGAGTAGCTGAATTTTACAGTAACCGTGACGGCAGATGAGGATTCACGGTGAATGAAGGCTTCCGGAAAAACATTATTTCAGGAAGCGTTTCTTATAATGAGAGGGTTTTTTTTTTCAGTTTTTCTATTTGTGAAACACAGTACAATGAATTACCATGAAAGAGTAAATTAATTTAAAAAATACGGAACTATTTCCATTTCTTTTACTTCCTATATGAACTCTGAATTTCTAACTTTGAGCATTGACCAGCGTATTTAGTGAACATGCTTTATTTTGTTACAATTAAGGTAACTGTACCAATCGTGGACATTTTAAGAACATTTTAAGGCTATTTTTATTTTGGAGTTCTTAATTTTAGTGATTGCAACAACAGCGAATATTAGATTTCTCAATTAACGCTTTCGGTACACTACTGTTTTACAAACGTACTACATTTTTCCGCGTTTAATTCATTTTTATGGATCAGTTTAAAGCGTAATAGTAATGGACAAATTTGAATTTTTGAAAAAAAAAAGCCAAATAAAAGGCGAAACGGCTGAAAAAGACTGAGAATTGTTTTACAAAAAATTATTTGTGATTACATTAATGAGTTAATAAAATTAAACTACTCGGATGTGGCAATCCCAAAACTTTCTTCTGTCTCATACATGTTAATGCTTCCTGATAAATGCATCACAGCCACCGGTTATGTTATTTACACCAAAATCTAATCAGCAACAACTTACGTGAACTTCTAATTGAATTTGAATCTTGATGAAAATCTGTGGATTAGTTTTTGAGATACAGCTGTTGCGGAAATCGTGAAAAGTTCTGCATAGCAGTGGCACATGTTAGGCAATTTACACTAAAAACTTATCATTATCAATTTATATCAGGGACTAATTGAATCTAAAATTTGATGAAAATTCATGGATTAGTTCGTGAGATACAGCTATTGTGGAAATCGTGAAAAATTTAGCATAATAGCGCCACCTGTTGGGAGAGTTATGACAAAAACTAAACAGCACTATTTTATATCAGGGACAAACTGAACCTGAAGTTTGATGAAAATTCGTGCATTAGCTCCTGAGATGGAGTGCGATAATCATGAATAATGCAGCCTAACAGTGCCACCTATCGGAAGATTTACAATAAAAAGTTAGCAGCACCAAATTATATCGAGGACTAACTGAATCTGAAGATTTCTGAAAATCCGTGCTTTAGTTCTTAAGATATAGCTATTGTGGAAAATCATGAATAATACAGCATAGCAGCACCACCTGCTGGGCTATTTACACCAAAACGTAATCAGCACCAATTTATATCAGGGACTAACTGAATCTATTTTTTTTAATTCCGCTCATTAGTTCTTCAGATAGAGCGCCCACAATATTTGTGTCATACACAGACAGACAGACTCACAGACAGACATTTTGTAAAAACGTGATCTCTGACCCCCTAAAACGCATAAATCTGTCGAAAACCGGAATTCGAAAATGTTCAAGTATCCAGTACTTTTTTTCTCGTAAAGATAGAAGAAATTAAAAATAACAAACTTTTATCATAAGTCGAAAAAAAAATTCTTCATAAAGGTTAACAAATCAAACTTTGCATGATGGCCCATTTCAAACACAGTGTTTTAATAGCATTGCAATTAAGTCTTAATGTGTATGTTCAGTTTTAAGCACAACATTATAGAGTAACAATAAAAGGCCTGACATATAAGTCACAGCACCATGAATAGTAAGCCTACGCCCCGACTCGAAAAATGGCACCTGTCGTAGGCGGACATTTCTTACCGTTCGAACGCTCCCATTACATTTAGCTACCACTATTTCCGAGTAGTAATCTTCGCTTTTTTTTTTTTTTTTTTTTTTTTTTTTTTTTTTTTTTTTTTTTTTTGCGATAAAGAAGGGCAAATTTCAGCACTATTCATAATTAGTAAACTTATATAAAATATTTTGTCTCATTTTAAAGATATAAATTTAGTGGTTTCAAGATTTAAAAAATATATATTGTTTCGTCCGAGTTAAACACTGTAGTTTAATCAACAAGTGTCGACTGAAGGTCATTTTCTGACAATTAGCTGTTGACCTTCTCGAAATATTTCGACAGCTTTTCTTTATTAATACAGCTCTTCTTGTTATTAAATTCAGAGCTACTCGAAACGAAATTGTACCCTTTCGCAACAATGCATTCCATCATTTGCACCCTGGTCTATTTCCTAAAAATAGGTTCTCCCAAATCCAGTTCCGTCGTCAGTTGTGGCAACCTCTTCTTTTGTCACCAGGATTTCAGGTGTTAGCAAGGCTGTCCATAACTAATTATGGTGGTATGGCGAGGTACGAATAGTGGGCATCCATAACAGACTTATGAAATTGGTTTAAAATTCAAATATAAACAAAATAAGTTAATTCTGCACGCAATTTCAGTTGTAATAAAGCAAAAGCACAATAATATTGCTTAATCATAAGCACACAAGAAAAAATCTTTCCATATTCTAAACTACAAGGAAACCGCATAGTTGCATTGTTTAATTTGAAGCACCTCACTCCGAAACTGTTGGCTTAAAATCCCCCTAGTTAGAGGCGTTAATACGATAAAGTTGTATCAGCAGCGAACCCACGGGGACGCGAACCTCTACGCGACATGCAAAGTCTAATTTGTTAGTTCGAATTTAAAAGTGTCCATCACTGCGGTGTCGTTTTACATACATTGAAAAAAAGTTATGGAAATCTTTCCTGACTAGTAAACGTTCAAAACGGAAATTCAGCATAACTGCAAAGTAATCCTATTTTCTAAAATTTTTTATTTAAGTTCCCATAAATTTTCCTCTTCTGGTGAAAATTCAGCTCAGAGAATAGGGGTGCGGCCGTACGTCCTGATTTCCAGATATCATAGGCTAAATTATAATGTACCCAAGATTCAGATACAGCTAATTTCCCGAAATCTCACAGTATAAATCACCCAGGCTCCTAACGAATAGCGTCAGTGGGTAGGCATTGTGGAACTGCAATACCACCTATCTGTATTCCATATTGTCTATAACATCCATAGTAAATTGAGTCGTTTTATCTTTAATTCTTCATTTGTTTTTATGCATTATACAAGTATAATCTTTAAGTTAATGTAGCTATGTCATTGCTACCCTGTAGTTTATGAAAAATTGCAAAACTGTTTCGATGTAATTGTGCGCTTTTCAGTTCCAGCAATAATATGTTTACCTATTGTGCCATGGATAAAGCGATGGATAAAGCGCACATATCGGAGACGAAAAGCAGTTTATTATGGAGAGGTAAGTGCTATGTTTTTCACAGTTCTGATCCGATTTTCTTTTCTCTGCTACAGCCATGGATAAGGCTTCGCATTATCTGGCACGGGTCAACTACACAATAGAATTTTCCCCACCTCCAAACGGTCTGTCGGGGCTCAGATGATAAGGAAATATTTTCTTCTTTGCACTGGCCTGCTATTGATGCATACAGGAATCCATTTTGTTGCCTAAGTGGAAGCATAGCTACAGAATGACTAAAAAAAAAAAAAAAGATTTATGATTTATGCACGCGAGAGGAAAGGCGCGAATAAAACACTTAAGTGGATTATTTACGTAGCTTGTGCGTTCTTAAAATGCAGTTACATTTTTCTTTTTTCAATTTTAAGCCTTCGTGTATGTTTCAAAATGTATAATAGAATGATTTTTAACCCCTAAAATAGCGATTTTTAAATTTAAGAATTTCTTACGATACATATTTATGAATAAGATTATTAAGTTTTAACATCTATCATTGTTTTTCAGTTATACATAAATATTTTTCAACATCAAAGTTAATCAACGCAGTATTTAACTGAGATTTTAATTCCCATCAGCAGTATTTGTTTTCTATTTAAAATAAAAGCTACGGTTTTTTTAATTATTATTTATTTATTTATTTTATATATATACATATATATATATATATAAATGAATACTTTTCATTTTTTAAAGGGGGGAGGGGGGTATCTTTAAACATTTTAATGTCATCTAATCCTCCACTCCCCTGCACAGAGTTTAAAATCCTGAATTTTTCTTTCTTTTTTGACCATTGGCTTCTTTGTAATGACAATAAGTATCCGCGCAAAACTTTCCTTATTCACAAAACTTAAAATATTTAAAATATTTTTCTCTTTTCTTGTTTCTTTCAAATGTTAAGTTGTGCAAAAATAAATAAATGACTTACCCTTCTCCCAAATAAAAAAATAAATTAATAAATAAAATATAAAAATAATTTAAAAATTTTATAAGTCCCAAAATTTTTAGATTATTATACTGTATTTGTTATTCATTAGAATCGTTGATGTTAATTCTCTCCCATCCCCCCAGCAAATAGAGAATAATTAATAGCTGGTATTAATACAAAAAATTCCTTTTTTCAGCTTTTGTAGTCTTAAACCCTGTAAAAGAAAGGGAACACATTTTCTTATTTCATTGTAAGTTTCAAACCTTTGTTTAAAATAAGCTATCTAAATCTGCAAAAATATGTTACCAATTTTCCTTTATAAATGTGTGAAATTTAAATAGCAAGATTATTTTCCTTTATAATAATAATAATAAAAATACTCCGCATTCGTAATGCTTATTCTTTAGATATTATTTTTTCCGTCATTACTCAGCAAATTTAGATAAAACATTAATTACTTTATCAAAGTCAATATTTTTAATAAATATTTCTTTATTAAACTGGGCTAACGACTAACGATTAATTATTGCCAAATGATAATTTAAAATACTTTTACTGCTTTAAAAAATATATAAGTTTCACATTTTTTCTTTAATCGTTTAAACAAACAAATCTTAAAATCCCTTTTTATGAAATTTTCATTATACTAATATTTCCAATAAACAGTATAGTGCAATACAAAAAGTCCTTCCGGCCAGTGCCGGGAGGAAGAGGTAGCTTTCATAATCCTTATTTAAAAAAAGCCAACTTATATCATGCAAACACACAAAGCTCAATTTAGTGGAAACCGAATATACGAGATTCAATACTAATTTTTATCAATATAATGAATGAGAATTTCGCGAAATTAGTCAGCTTTATCCAAGCTGCTTTTCTTTAAAGTAACTTATATTTGGCTGCCAAATTCGGCAATTTCTTAAAGTGCCTGTCATTTTAAGACAACATGGTGGATGAGGCTAAGCAGGGAACTTGGTCGAGACCTTAGTAATTGCTGTGCACATGCTCACTCACATCGGAATCGGTTAATATATAGGAGTGCTGTCGCATGCAAAAAATCAGATTTTTCAAAATGTCACCCACAATAGAAATTGAAACTGCTATATCTGAGCCCTTTTTTAAGGTAAAGACAAACAAAAAATGCTCCTGAATCCTTATATCAAGATCAAATACTTAAGAAAGAAACCTTTTTCAATTTCTAATTTTTTTGCACCTCACTTTAAATATATATATATATTTTAATTTAATGGCCGCCATTTTGAAACAAGATGGCGGATGAAGCTGGCCAACGAACTCGGTCGAGATATTTGTATGTACTATGTACACACCAAGGTACATCCAAGTCGATTCATAAATACGCCTGTTATTACGTGAGAAAAATCAGGACGTTTCAAAATGTCAACCACACTAGAAATTCAAAATGCTATAACTCAAACCATTTCTTAAGATATAGACGAAACAAAAACTGCTCCCGAATCTTTTTATCAAGGTCAAACACATAAGAAGAAAATATTTTTTCAATTTTCAATTTTTGGTACCACATTTCAAATTTAAATTTTTCTTAAAATTTAAATGGCCGCCATTTTTAAACAAGATGGCGGGTGAAGCTGGCCAACGAACCCGGTCGAGACATTGGTATGTACTATGTATAAACGAAGTTACATCCAAATCGGTTCATAAATACGCCTTTTATCGCGTGACAAAATTCAGGACGTTTCAAAATGTCAGCCACGCTAAACATTCAAAATGCTATAACTCAGCCATTTTTTAAGATATAGACGAAACAAAAACTGCTCCGAAATCTTTGTATAAAGGGCAAATACATAAGAAAAAAATATTTTTCCCTTTTCAATTTTTTGGTACCACATTTCAAATTTTAAACTTTTAAAAAAATTTTAAATGGCCGCCATTTTGAAACAAAATGGCAGATGAAGCTGGCCAACGAACTCGGTCGAGAGATTGGTATGTACTATGTACACACCGAATTACATCCAAATCGGTTCATAAATACGCCTTTTATCGCGTGACAAAATTCAGGACGTTTCAAAATGTCAGCCACGCTAGAAATTCAAAATGCTATAACGCAGCCATTTTTTAAGATATAGACGAAACAAAAACTGCTCCGGAATCTTTGTATAAAGGTCAAATACATAAGAAAAGAATATTTTTCCATTTTTAATTTTTTGGTACCACATTTCAAGTTTTAAATTTTTTTAAAATTTTTAAATGGCCGCCATTTTGAAACAAAACGGCGGATGAAGCTGGCCAACGAACTCGGTCGAGACATTGGTATGTACTATGTACACACCGAATTACATCGAAATCGGTTCATAATTACGGGAGTTACAGTGTGACATAGGTCAGATATATATATATATATATCAATTTTGAACGGAGGGTGGTTTCGGGGTCTGGGGGTCATGATCGATGAAAATATACCAAAATTTTTTGAAATCGCTTTCCTCCGAACGGCTGCAATAGGTAGCTTTTTTGCAAAGAAAGCTACCTAAAAGGACAAAATTTTAGTTTTATTTAACCTTTTGCTCTTCTTTGTGGAGTGTAACTTGCCATTTTTTTTAAATCTTTGCTACTAGGTGTGCGAAGGGTTAATGCAACAATAGCTTGGCTTTTTTTTTCACCCATCAGTAACCCCCCTCCCTCCCCCCCCCCCCCCCCCAAAAAAAGAGAGAGAGAATTTGGTTCAAAAATCAAGACAGTGTTCTTAAAGAAATTGTTATTCTTGTTCTAGGGATTGTTTTCCTTTTTTTTATCTATAATATTTTACATGTTTTCTTATCATGTTTTGAATAATTTAAAGTTTTTTTTATTATTATTTTATGCCAAAATCTTCCCAGATTACCCCTCCCCCCCCCCCCCCCCCACACACACACAGAGAGAGAGAGAGAGAGAGAGACTAGATATTTTTTAAACCCTTGCATGATTTCAATAAAACTCACATGCGGGCAGTGTTGAATTCAGACACTTTTATCCGGGAGGGATTTCTGTGGCTCCGGGGAGGGGGGGTTATAGAGTTCCGGGGGGAAAATTGCTCCCGGACCACCCCCTGAATTCAACCAATTCAACACTGCATGCAGGTTTTTAACGTTTTCCAACTTAGTTGAAAGTTGATTATTAAATAGGCACGAGAAGCATGTGCTTCCCTTACAAAGTTTTGAAGGGTCCAAAATTGAGAAAACAGGAGGGACCGAAATTTTATATTGAATTAATTCGATTCCAAAATTTTATCTATTTTTTCTTTCAAATTAGTAACTCGTTTGTATATGTTTTTTGTTTCGTAAAAATATCTTTTCACATTAAGTTTTAGAGATATAATTAAGATTGCAATTCACTTCTTATTTAATCAAAAATATAGAGTATGTCACTAAGCCGAAGTCTTATTTTTATTCCTTATTTTAAAGCCTTATAGAAGAACAATTTTTAATCTTTTATTATCAATAACTTAAAATGGAATAACGCTTCTCTTAATTCGCTTATCTTCGCTTATCTTAAATGCATAAATTATGCGGATTTCAATATTCAAAATTATTGAAAGAAAATTTAAAGATTGTACGCATTCTAAATGTTCCGTAATATACGCAACAACTGTCGTAACGTTGTTAACAATAATGTAGCTCTTGTAAAGATAATTTAAACAAACCTACTTTATTATATATGAACTATAATAACCCGAGAAGTACTAAAATTTTCTTTCGCTTACATCCAGGCAACACTGAGCTAGTTACTCCATACTTTGGACTCAAGGAAAAAAAAAGTAGCTTGAATATTTTATTCATCTTTCAATTATACCTTTATTAGTTTCAATTCAAGAATAACATTTTCAATAATCAATTTTTCCTATGTTTTCCATATGTTATTCAAGTTATTAAAAAATGACTCATTATTTTTTCATTCAAGAAATTCCTTATATTAGTATATTTTTTTTTTCTATTATAAGTAATTTTTTGAATGAAAAAAATAATATGTCATGTTTTTAATAACTTGAAAGTTGTTTTGTCCTTTGAACTATAAAGGACAAAATATAAGTATAAAATACAGGCATTACAAAAGGCAGTTACTTCTGTCGATAAAAATTATCTAAAAAAATATTCATCAGTTAAATGCAGCATTTAATGTTATTAAACTCAAGAGAGAAAAACAAAGGCCGCGCACTTGAATTTTATGTTTTATTTTTAAATATGCAAATTTTTTATCAGAGTTCTTGGCAAAGTCTTCAGGTAAGCAGTTTGAAGATTGCAGATCTTTAAATTTAAGAGAAATTTCAAAAGTTTCTAAGATTTTAGATAAAGAGTATAATTCGAGACAAAAAAAGATGTAGTTTTGCATCAAAATGGATGCTTTACTAACTCCGCAGTCAAACCTATTCAGACTATCTTTCTTTAATCTCCTCCTAAACCACCCATCTTGACCTTTGGGGAGGAAAACGCAGGAAAAAGTAATTAAAGCGTGCGGAGCGCTGCTCCACGCATGGATAAAGCCACATGGGAATTTCCAGGGAATGGCGTAGTATGTCTTACGTATATGCAAAACAGTAAAATTTTGCAATTTTTTATGAGACTATGTTTTATTAACTTTTGTTTTTTAACAAACTCGTATTATTATTTTTTAACTTTATTAAAACTTTACATTAAGATTTATTTTGAAAGGATAAGATATAGTAAATATATATCAAACTAGGTGTACAAGTACTTGTATATGTTCATGTAACGTTAAATGTTAGTGTTTAAAAGTAGTTCTAAAACATAATTTCAATAATAAAAGTTAAAAAAAGTTACTATTGGAAAAATAATGTACAAAAGCAGTGATCGGTCAAAGCGATGTCTTTCACATTAATAGCAAATTAAGAAATGCAAAGCGAAATGGAAATTTTCCACATAAACCGGAGATACATCTTCAATACTTCGCCGTTTAATAAGGTAGATAAGATACTTAGGTAATCGTTTTAGAAAACGCATAATATATTTGAAAAACAGGATTTAGCAATTACCGCCCATAGCCAGAAAAGTACTTCAATTCTTTTGTGTACCGCCCGTAGCCAGAAAAGTGCTTCGATTCTTTTGTTTACCGCCCATAGCCGAAACAGTACTTCAGTTTTTTTGTTTACCACCCATAGCCAGAAAAGTACTTCAATTCTTTTGTGTGCAGGCCTGCATTTATCTACAGGTTTATATATATACTAAGCATACTAAGCAGTATGTTAAAATTTAGTTTAATAATAAAACGCAGAGTAAGATGAAAACTCACAGTCAGCAATTTCTATAAGTAGACGAATTGAATTCCTTTCTACAGCCCTGTTTATTAACTACGGATTGTCATACACGCCAGAAATTAAACTAAAATTTAATTCAAGAAAATACCACTCTTAAAACTACTGAAATCACACTTTTAGAAATTATCATTCATAAGCGGTCCTTTATTTAGGTCTTTGTGTGGTCGTGTACATGATTTTATTTATATTCTACAAACATCTCTTAGTATACTAAATATAGTTCAGCTTGCAAATGCACAAGTCATTTAAATAAAGCACTTTAAGGTAGTCGCGCTCATACTCAGTAAAGCTTACGAATTCTTTTGTATATCCCTGTATATGATTTATATCGTTTATACATTCCACTTAGTACGCAAAAATGTAATTATACCTAAAAAAGGCATATCATAATTGAGACGCACTTACGCAATCACTAGTAATAAACAGTACTTCTCATACAGTATTGTATCCAAAATCTTTTTTGTGTCCATGTAAATGAACGATAAATGCTATGCACATAGTATATTCTGCAGCAAATTTCTAGTAGTAAATCTCAATAATGTGTATCAATTTCATTATATTTGTAATACTGTAACGTAATTAAAATACGCTGCATTTTTTTTTCGCCGTCGACCATTGTGTAACGAAATTATTTGTGTGGCCCTGTAAATTAATAATAAATTATTTGCACTCCATATTCTACAAAATGCATGTTTCAAGTGCATTTCATAAATGCATATCAATTTCATTATGTTGGAAATGATGTAACATTGTTAAAATACACTTAATAAGGTTTTTGCCTTTGACTACCATGCAACAGAATAATTTTGGTTGCACCTGCAAAACTATATATTCTACGCGCATCATTTTCAATAGAAATCGTGCTATAGTAAATGTGTATAACATACTAAAATTGCAGAGCAATCCGAGTATATTTTCGAGAGTTAGAGCGTGGATGAATGGAAAAACGGACAGACAAACCGGAGACAATAAACACTTTTCAATTATGTTGGAAAGTGTTAAAATTGAAAACCGCCTCTGTAGATACTATGTGGGATGTGTACACTCAAAAGCCATCTCTTTGAACATGAATGTACAGCTTTCTGTTCTCCATTTCTTTTGTAGAACATCATATCATTCAATGACTCCATCGGTTTAGACTTAGTTGTTTAGTCTGTTGGCTGCAACATATTTATGCGAGTGTAAATCTAGGAATGATTCATAAAACTCGGTGTATTTTTTTTTCTTTTTAGACGGAAATAAATTCTGTGCAAAATAAACTCACTGTTAGAAGCATTTTAACCGAAAACACTTACGGGGGGATGCCTTAAAAAAGATCCAGAGAAAGCGACTAATTGGGTCAATAAAGATTTTAAGACGGCCAAAATAATTATTTTAAAACAAGTGAGTTTTTAAGTAAAAAACCAACCCAATTCTAAAGGAGTGTTTTTGACTTTATTGGACTACAAATGTTAAATTTGGTAGAATACTTTGGCAAAACAGATTGTTTTTGGCAAACTTTTTTTTTCTGTTGTTATCAGTGTTCGTTGATATATATCAATGGATATATATCTTGATATATATCATGATATATATCCGATATTTATTTTCAAAATATCAAGATTTTTGATATTTTCATTTTCATACATTTGATATTTATTTTTTAAATGTCGTATTTTTTTATATTTTCATATATCTGATATTTATTTTCAAAATATTTTCAGTCAAAAGAAGTGCAAATGAATTCTTCAACTGTTATTAAAAATTAGCCCATCTGTAAATAAATAACTAAAAAGAATAGCTCCCAAAATATTCCCTACACTCCAAAAACATTTTTGGACTGTACAGTCGTGGAAAAAAAAGTAAACACCCCCTACTAACTCCTCAACAAATTATCATAGAAGAAAGTTACCGGTACCGAACGATTGAAAATAAAGTCTACTTTTAAATGCTGTATATAAATTTTGCTTAGGGGGGCATCTACATATTAAAACAAACCATAAATTCATATTTTTCAATGGCAATACCCAATTCTGACAGCATAAATGAACTCTACACCTTTCAGTTAGCCTAAAAACCAATTTTTATGCAATTCGTACCATAAGTTTCCGAGAAATTAATTACACAGGCCTACAAAAAAAAAAATTTTTTTTGGTGCCTATGATTTTACAGCTGATTTTAGATATTTTTGGGACACTGAATCCAAATATGAAATCAGTTTTTCTCTATCAGCTCCACTTTTTTAGATATGCAAAGAGAACTAAAGATTTTTTAGAACTGAAGTGACCTTCAACGCTTAAACTGGCTTTTGACACATGGGCCTGTCGCAACGCTCAAAGCGATTTGGGAGGCACTGAAATTTCAGAAGACCTTGAAAAAAACAGATGTGCAAGTAAAACTGAGGTTCTGCGCATGCTTATGATTTCGTGCCGCTCATCCATAAAGCCAAATGGAAAAGCCGCAGAGAGATAAGGTTAGTTTGTGAGTTTTCTCCGTGGAGGGTAGACGTTGTTGACCTTTTGCGATATTTGTATTTAGTATAGAATTCTTATAAAGTTAATTTAAAACGTACTGTATTGTAGATTGTTGTATTTGTGTTGTTGAATGTAATTTAAATGAGTTCAAGTAGAAGAAGTTGTGTAAATCATCCTGATGTGTTTTGCTACATATGCGGAGAATACGTGTTAAAAGAGAACAGAAAAAATGTTACTGACTTTGTAAAGAGAGCTTATCTTGGACACTTCGGTGTTAAACTTGGTGATCAGGATAAAACCTGGGCACCACATCCGGTCTGTAAAACTTGTACAAAACACTTACGACAGTGGACTAACAGGAAAAGAAAAAGTCTCAAATTTTGTTTACCGATGGTTTGAAGAGAACCCCAAAACCACTTCGATTATTGTTATTTCTGCTTAGTAAATATTAATGGAATTAATCGAAAGAAACATAGTAAGTGTACTTATCCTGATTTAGTCTCTGCAAGACACCCGGTTCCTCACTCAGAGGAAGTAAGTGCCGATCCCAACGTTTTACCAGCTACCAGAGATCTGAGAGGATGAATACTGCCCCTCTGATCATCCTTCCGATACTTATGAAGGTGACAGCGATTATGAGGAGATGTCATCAATGCCTCAACGTTTCAACCAGGATGAGTTAAATGATCTCACCAGAGATCTCAACCTGTCAAAAGAAGCTTCTGAATTACTGACTTCAAGATTGAAGGACAAAACTTTACTGGAACAAGGAACCAAAATTACCTTTTACCGCACAAGAGAAAAGGGTCTATTACCCTTATTCTTGTAGACAGCTTAAAGCGGAGTTTAAAATGTGTCCTTCTACACATTGGGAACAAATATGGTTCAATACCAATTGCTCACTCAACGAAAATGAAAGAAGAATATAACACAATAGCTTTGGTATTTGACAAGATAAAGTATCATGAACATCAATGGGTGATTTATGTTCATTTAAAAATGGTAAACTTTCTCCTTGGACAGCAAAGCGGTTACACCAAATATCCTTGCTTCTTGTGTCTTTGGGATAGCAGGGATAAAACACACCACTGGGTTAGAAACGAGTGGCCTAAGAGAGAAAACATGGATGTTGGAGAAAGGAATATCATTAATAACCCCCTTAGTTGGGTGAGACAAAATCATACTTCTTCCACTGCATATCAAGCTCGGCCTTATGAAGCAGTTTGTAAAGGCTCTTGATAAGAACGGGTCATGATTTGCATATATAGAAGAGAAAATGCCCTAATTGAGTTATGAAAAAATTAAATCAGGAATATTTGACGGGCGACAAATAAAACAACTGATTAGGGATCCTGCCTTCGTAAATTCGATGAATGAGACTGAGGGAAAAGCCTGGACTTCTTTTGTTGCAGTTGTCGAAAACTTTCTGGGCAAACACAAAGCAGAAAACTATGTAGAACTGGTAAACGAAATGCTTAATAGTTTTAAATCTCTTGGGTGTAATATGAGCATTAAGGTGCACTATTTACACAGCCACTTAGAGTATTTTCCTGAAAATGTAGGAGACATCAGTGAGGAACAGGGCGAAAGATTTCACCAGGATATTAAGACTATGTAGGACCACTTCCAAGGAAGATGGGATACGCACATGATGGCAGATTACTGTTGGAGATTAAAAAGGGTTTGTTCAAAAATAAATTCAAGAATGTCACGGAAAAGAAGCTTCCGAAATGTTCAGTGAGAATTGGTCTCATCGATGAATTTTTCCTCGATCTTTGTGAGTAAATATATTTGTACAATATAATTCTTAAAAATATTATGTGAATATATGTATATTATAATAATGAAAATTAACATTTGTATATTATTAAAAAAATTCTGTTTATTTATTTTAGTTTTATTTTTGTTTAATTCATGGATTTAACTTAAAATAGTGTAACATATATTTCACAAAAAGTTCAATATCTTAAATATTTGAGCTCCCAGGCAAAATTGAATGTCATATTTGAATTCAGGACATCGAATTCATATAAAATCAGCTCCAAAAACCTAGGCACCAAAACAGCTGTTGGCTTGTGTTATTATAAAACGTGCGTATTTTAAGGGCTGTATCCAAATTGAAGTTCCGTAGTCGATTGTTAACCCGGAGAGCCTCCTTCTTGATCAAGGCACCTTAAGCAGTCAATGAAGCCTGTTAGACAACGGGACAGCAGAAGAAATTTCGAAATATCTACTCACTTCTAACATAGACGGCCCCTTAAACCATCATTTTGCTGTTTTTTAAGCATAATTTGAAAACTATTTGGAAGAAAAATGTGAAATTTCGTATTTTCATAAAGCAGGACTTAATAAATCTAAATCCATCAAAAAAATTGTGGGTTGCGATTCATAATTTTTTCAAATATTAATTTCATAATTCATATTATAAAAGTTGCAAATTTAGCGTATTTATGTTTGGGCACATTAGTATTATTGCTACACAAAAAATTAGCACATTAGGAGCATAATTTCAGGAGATATAAATAAATATATGTAAATGTAATTTAACATTAGAAGCACTAAATTTTGAATGTTTATAATTCAAAAACTTATCATTCAAATGACTTGAAATTTGGTGTCTGGGCATAGTTTGAACCGAAGATTTGAAATATCTCGTTAAAATTGGGTATTGCCATTGAAAAAAATGAGGTTTGGGTTCGTTTTAATATGTAGATGGCCCCCTAAGCAATTTTTACATACATCATTTAAAAGTAGACTTTATTTCCAATCATTCGGTACCAGTAATGTCCGTGTACAATAATTTGTCGAAGAGTTAGTAGAGGGTGTTTACTTTTTTTCTTCCACGACTGTACCTGCAGCTTTCCCATTACCATCATAAGAAATCTGTCTTTGAACAATACCTCCCTACCCTGTCTCAATTCTTTATGTAGACTGCACCTTCTAGAATGAGATAAAGGGGTTAATTGGTGATTGGATTTTAGCAAAAAAAATCTCATATAAGCTTTATGTTTGAAACTGAATATTTAAATGTTGAACCAAAAATTTGGTGGGATAATATTAAATTAGAACAGCCCATGAAAGATAATTTAACTTATCATTTGTTTACAGATTCTCCTTCAATAGATGCATTAGAATCTTTTCTAATTTTGATTTACTTCAGTCTAAATTGTGTAGTAGGCTAGGGAATGAAAAACCAGACAAACTTACATTCATGTTCAAATTCTTCAACAGAAAAATTTTGTATTTTAGAATTTGTTGTGTAATTTTATTCATTTTTTAAACTGAATCCTGCATTTTGTGTTTTGATGAGTGAAAAAGCAACTTTTGCAGAAGATTGTTTTTTCAATTATTTGATCATAAATTTTATAAGAAAAATATAAAAAATGACATTTAGAATATTGTTTTATTATGTTTTCATGTTAAATGTAATATGTTTTAGATTCTAATTTATATTAAGTCTAAAAATCTTTATAATCAGCAGTAAGCTGACAATTGTGAAAATATCGGATATATATCGAAAATATCGGATATATATCAAAATATCGGATATTTTTGATATTTTCGAAAATATCACGATATTTACGAACCCTGGTTGTTATCCACATTCATTTTACATCGCTTTGTTACTAACATTGCTCATTTTCACATGCTGTAGACGATTCCATCTTACAATATTTGGCGGCCCCTGTACAAAAAATAAAAGTGAAAAATTGTTATTCTGAAAATCACTCTTTTATAAGCATTCAATATTTATTTTTAAACACTCCCAGTTTAATGACTGTAGTTTATGTCGTTCAAAAAAAAAAAAAAAAAAAAAAAAAAAACTTTACATTACGTTAATTTGGTGCTTGCCTCGATTCTTGAAAATTCACCGCTTTTATTTACGCTTAATAGAAAGCGCGAACTAGAAATTATTAAAAAAATTATAAATTTTGCCCTGTTTCTTTTTTAAACGATGGCAACAGGAAAGAAAAAGAAAGCACCATTTAAAGTTTTCTATTCTAAATAGTTTTTGGAAAATATAATCATAATCAGCTGTGCATAATCATAAATGTAATCAGCTGTTTCCCGCGACTTCTTTCACTTAACATTTAAAGAAGAATAAATTCATCAATTAAGCAAAAAATTCCGATAATTAATAGAATATGTAATTAACCTTTTATCATATTTTATAGCAGAAACGCTTCTAATGATTCCAATTTGCTTATTTTTGTTTATATATACAGGATCATTTAAATTTCTTTCGTGAGCTTGAAATTTCTTACTCGTTTTCTAAGTTTAAATGAAATAAATTTACATCTCTGTTATTCTATTGTATTATTTATATTTATTTTATTTTATACGTATTCCGTTCATGGATATTGATTTTTGTTTTCGTGACAAAGAATATTATCTAAAGATATATTAGTAAATAGTGATTATTAACAGATCACTTCAGACGTGTCTTTGAATTGATTAGAATAATCGAAAAATCAACATACAACATTATGTTTCTATTCCAAAAAATCACATCTGGGAAAAGAAAAAAAGATAAATGGTATTAAAAAAATCAGACATGGTGAAGCATCAAAATTCAAAAATAAATAATAAAAGTACGAGTAATATCTTTAACTTTCAAATATTTATTACATTTTTATTTCATGGTACCACATTTTTAATAGCTGCAGATCTACCAATAATATCAAAATGTTTATCACGCTCCGAAGACTCTCGAAGCTTTAATGCTTATTATTTAAGCAATAGAGTTGCTTATTTCTTTCAATTGCGGAAGAAATCTATTTATGGAAAAAGCAGTCCAGATACAGCTAAATATTTTCATATCGATTGTTGTGTTGTAATTTTGGTTTATGGAAGCTTAATTATTTGTAGGAATATGCTCCAATAGGGGACAGAGATTGTGTTTCAGAAATTTTTTAACTATAGATTTAGATATTTTAAAATCGAAAGAAAATTTCCCTTCTTTTCTTTTGCTTTTCGATAATCATGGCGCCTTTAAAAATTAGAGGGATGTAAGGTGAAAGGCAAACTTATTGCTTAATTAGTGATTTCACCTCTTCTTTACATGTAAACGATGTCATATGTGAATCCTAATCTCTAATTAAAATTACTTGCTAAAGTTTCTTACATCAAATTTCTGGGAGATTTTATGGTAACGAGTTTATTAAACATGAATTTGCGAATGGTAAATTCTGTGGAAATCAAACTATTTTGTATAAATGCTATAAAATCCTAATATTTTCTGAAAGAAAACTGGTTAATGATTTAAAATGTGACGATGTCACCTGGTTAGTTTTCCGTACGGAATAATACTTATCGAGATAAATAAATAAATAAATATATATATATATATATATATATATATTCTTTCACTTCATGAATCATGTAAAACTATACATTTAAACTTAATTAAAACATGAAATCGCTTAATAAACCCCAATATTATTGTACATGTACATTTAGAAAAAATATGAAAATTTATTTTTTCTAAATGCTTACTTTCAAGTAAGAAAATGTTTTTAAAACTAGGGGGCTCGGCCCCCTACGAGCTAAGCTCGCCAACCCCCGTTCAGACACTGTAGTCTCTAAAAGCACGCTAATTTGATCGGCTTTAAAAAAATTTTGGAAGATTTAATTATAATTAAAAAAACAAAAGCGATCTCCCTATAAACGGGTTTCTATTCATTTCTCTCAGCTGCTGTTAAAAGGTACAATGGCATTTCAAAATCATCTAATATAAAATGAATTAAGTAAACAGAGTCTTTGTCTCCCGGTATTTTTTAACAAAGCGAAAAGAAAGTCCTTTTAAATAAGGCATTTTAAATATATCGTTTTTAATCTGACGTAATTTTCACCAAACTTTTCTTTCCCTTTTTAATATTCACGTGAAAATGCTTTTATTAGAAATGAAATATTATTTGCGCTGTCCAAAAAAAAAAAAAAAAAAAAAATAGTTGAAAAATTCATCTCAAAATATCAAGTAAATGTCTCGCGCTATTTTTAAATTTATACTGTTTTGCAATATTATTTTGTGTTCATTTTATGTAATAACTATAATGTGACGTAATTGTGATGTAATTTCTCCTATTTAAGACTTCTAACGCATGTTAATAAATTTATTATTTTACAATATCCTTTCTCTGTTAAAATTCATGTGTAATTATAGATGAAGTAATTTTCAATAAGTTCCTGCTTTTTATAAGTAATTATTTAATTCTAATTTGAAAGTTTTTTTCTGTTTATAATAGTCACGTGTAAATAAATTTTTAATTTGAAGCAAACATTATTGTTTCCGTTGTTTATAAAGTTGGCAACAGGTTAAATTAGTACAATTTTCTGAAATAAGAAAAAAATATCTCTCGAAATGCTGAAAATTTGAATTTTAAATAGAAATGAAACCTCGAAAAATGAGTCAAATTAAAAAATAAATTAATTCTGCACACCGGGAAATTATAACGTATAAAATGATCTAAAAATTATTAAATTCCGATGCATAGTTTTTGCTCCTATAAAACTTTTTTAGTGGAACGATTTTGTCCAACTTTAGCATTAAATATCTCTTAAAATAATTCTTCCATTTAAAAACTGTCTGCATCAGCGTGTTTATCAAACATTTTTGTATAATACTACCGATTTTCATATTTTTGTATGCATTATTTTTCTTAATATTAACGAAGAAAGACCTCCGGTCACAAAAAATTCAAAACCGGCGGCGGCGGTGACAGCGGTAGTTACTTTTTTTTAGAATAGAGAGATGTAAGTTAATTTCGAAGCTTGTGAAATGAATATTACACCACTACGATTATATATTAATGTTTTCTAATTAAACTGAATGCTTTACATGAAAAAAAGTACTACTTAGTTATCCCGTCGACCAATTTCACCAAATTGTATAAATCGCTACACCACTCGCCAAATTATACAAATTGACATAATTTTTATTTTAAATAACGAAAGAACAAATAAATCAGTATAACATTAATAAAAATACAAATAAAACGTAGAAATAAAAATCACTTGATGACGAATACACGTGTAACTTGCTTAAAGTCAAGGGAATATGACATTTACGATCAACCATTATTGGCATTTAATTATATAGTTTGGCAACAGATTTTTGGTCGACGGGATAACTAAGTAGTACCGAAAAAATATTACATCAATTTTGCCCGATAAAACCTTTTACTAAAAACGCCATTGTGATATTTTGTAACTGTCATCTGTTAAAAATAATTAATTAAAATAGTATATGATTTTTTTAAATTCAATTCGTAGGGGCAATAACTTTCCACTTAAATGTACGGAAGTTTAATTTACATCCTTGGTTGTAAATATCAATATGTTGACAGACGATTTTTGCTTCTGTGGAATAAATTCATTCATAAAGCTTCAATGTGTGAAAATATCTTTTTAGTTTTAGGAAAATTTACTTTAATCATGTTTTGGTACCATCTATACAAATTGAAATTAAATTCGTTTTAATTTTAAAGAGAAAATATCGTCAAAAGTAAATTAATCAGTTTATTTCACCTTTTTTTTCCACAAAAAAAAATGGCTTCTACAGATAATCATAACGTGGATTTTTAATGCAAACTATCATTTGTATGTAACTTATATTCAAACTTATTAATCAATATTAGTAAAAAAAATTCTAATTCGTTTTAAATATGACGTCATTTTTTATGTATTTTCATTAGTTACTGATATTCATGCTCCATGTATTTTTAACGAATACTTGAAAATACCTGTTTTATTTCAAGTATGACGTCATATTTTTCCAAGTGAAACATTTTATTAATAATATAATTCTTGTTCATTTTTTTCCTTCTAATTATATCGCCATTTTTGACAGAAAACACCTTATTAACGTAACCGATATTCATGTTTTATATATAATAAAAAATACTTCATTTTTTTCGTTTCAAATATGACGTCATATTTATTTCTTTTTATTCTCAGTTTTCACATAGAAATTGGTCAATTAAAAATTAATTGCCGAGGAGAAATTATTATTGCAGATGTTGATTTTCTTGGCAACGGGAAAGAAAAATGGTCAAATTTTATCGGAAAAATATCAATTGATTCTGTATGAAAAAGTATGGAATTTTGAATTATTAAGAGAAATATTTGTATAAAATAAACAAAACATAGCCTATGTTCTCTTCCCTTTCATAATGCATCTATATGTAAAGATACAAAAGCATTAATTCATCCGTTTTTATGTTGACTTCATTCAAACTTTCGGACACACATTGACATTTATAATATTATAAGGATAAGGGTTTCATTAATATTAAATTATTAAATGAAAAAATATGTATATATATTATACTTTTTCTTTTACTTTATTTTACTTTTTTAAAATATATACATTTCTTTTACTTTTTTGTATTTTCTAATTTTTAATGCTTAATTTCATTGTTGCAGTTTCACAGCCTTATTATGGCGAGAGTAGTTCAGCACATAATTAACTCCATTGTCTATTTAACTCATACACAGTTGTAACCCTCAAGGTTATTGAGCGTTTTATCACCTGCGGTCGGATAAGGGAAAAATGCCTTAAAATTAAACTATTGATTTATAAACAAGTTCTAAAAATATTAAAATGATGTACTGTCATAGAAACCACACTTTTGTACATAGTTTTTATAATCCTAACATGGCAAAAAGCGAAAAATAGATTATAAAATTTCATATTTACATACAAAAACCAAGTTGAGTTAAAAGAAAGAGAGTGAATAGATGCTTCAGAGTGTCCTCTAATTTATGGGTCAAACTGTGAGGGAAGGTAAAGTAAACATAAAGAAGCAATTTTGGTATAGCAATGTGGAGTCGGTAATGAAAAGTTTTGGAACAACAAGAAATGCGGAGGAAATGAAAACAAGCGTTTTATTTATATAACAATTGTAATAAATGCTCAAATGTACAGTCGTGGGGAAAAAAAAAGTAAACACCCCCTACTAACTCCTCAACAAATTACCGTAGAAGAAAGTTACTGGTACCGGACGATTGGAAATAAAGTCTACTTTTAAATGATGTATATAAAATTCGCTTAGGGGACCACCTACATATTAAAACGAATCCAAACTTCATTTTTTTCAATGGCAATACCCAAATTTAACGAGATATTTCAAATCTTCGGTTCAAACTATGCCTAGAAACGAAATTTCAAATCATTTGAATGGTAAGTTTTTGAATTATAGACATTCAAAATTGAGTGCTTCTAATGTTAAATTACATTTTCATATTTTTATTTATATCTCCTGAAATTATGCTCCGAATGTGCTAATTTTTTGTGTAGCAATAAAACTAATATACCCAAACATAAATACATTGAATTTGCAATTTTTATAATTTTATGATATGATTTATGAATTATGAAATTAATATTCGAAAAAATTATGAATTGCAACCTACAATTTTTTTGATGGATTTAGATTTATTAAGTATTGCTTTATGGAAATCCAAAATTTTACATTTTTTTCCAAGTAGTTTTCAAATTATGCTTAAAAAACGGCAAAATGAAGGTTTAAGGGGCCGTCTATGATAGAAGTGACTAGATATTTTGAAATTTCTTCTGCTGTCTTTTAATCTAACCGGCTTCATTGACTGCTTGAGTGGGCCTTGATCAAGTAGGGGGCTCTCTCGGTTAACAATCCAGTACCGAACTTCAATTTGGATATAGCCCTTAAAATACGCTTGTTTTAAAATAATTAATTTCTCGGAAACTTATCGTACGAATTCCATAAAAAATTGTTTTTAGGCTAATTGTAGGGTGTAGAACTCATTTATGCTGTCAGAATTGTGTACTGCTATTGAAAAAAACAAAGTTATGGGTCGTTTTAATATGTAGATGGCTCCTTAAGCAAATATTATATGCATCATTTAAAAGTAGACTTTATTTCCAATCGTTCGGTACCAGTAACTTTCTTCTACGATAATTTGTTGAGGAGTTAGTAAGGGGTGTTTACTTTTATTTCCACGACTGTACCACAACCAACATCGATACGTACCTGGCAGAACCTTGCAAGTGATTGGCGTACCCTTTCCAAGGTTTCAGATGTCTCCTCTATGAGACACCAGTTAACTCTGATGAGGATCTCATGGCAAGACTTTCAGTCGTTGGTGCAAATATTCGTGAAACACTTGGAATCTACGAAAACGTACGTCAATCACTTGCTAGACGCTGCCAGTGGCATATTTGAACAGTTACTGTAATAGTTATGTCAATAAAACGCTCGTTTTCGTTTCCTCCGCATTTCTTGTTTTTCGCCAAAACTTTTCATTTCCGACCCCACATTTCTATACAAAAGCTGCTTCTTTATGTGTACTTTACCTTCCCTTACAGTTTGGCCCATGAATTCGGGGGCACCCTGTATACAAAATGCGACTAATATTTTTAAAAAGTTAAACCTTAACACCATATTCAGCATTCGCGACGATCAAGAAATTTTAAAGAATGCTAGAACCTTATAAAGTAAAAAAAAAGAGAGACAGACAATAAACGGACACAAAAACATACAAATTTTGGATCATAGAGAAATGAGACCACCAAAGGCGACCCCCTCCACACACAACACACACACACTTCCCCACAAAAAAAGAAAAAGAGATCAGTAGTCCATTAAAAATGCAAAACAACTGAAAATCATTTTTTTTTTTTTTTTACTTCAGATGTAAGAGCGCGAAAATAGGTGTGAAATCAAGCGTAAAATAGCGGCCATGTATGTACATTTTTCTCGGGAAATACTGAAGGAATGATTTCAATACATTTTTTGTATAGTTTTCTCAATAGTTAAGCTTCTGTGTAAAAAAGTCTTTAAGGTTACTAAGAATTGTCTAGGAAGCTGGGATGCCTAGAACTTTTTATATAACTGATAAAAAAAAAAATCATGTAAATTTACAAGCAATGGGTAAATATTATACCCGTATTAGAGATAAAATTTTAGTAAGCATACAGATTTCTGTAGCTTTGCAAAAACTAGTTTTGCAGATTTACGTCTTTTTTTCACAGTGTATAGATAGATCGTTAGTTTAAAAAAAATCCTAGATTTTGTATGTTTTCAAACTTGCATAACTACTATATTTTTTATTGTTATTTTTTGAAGAAGGATCAGCTTATTGCTTACATGCTGGCAAATCTACAGTTATATACATATATTGAAATCCTTTAAAAGCACGAGAAAGTGTACATCAATATCAACTATCTTTACATCGGTGTCACATGTGACTTTGCAACTGTTGTTGCCGCTTAAACATATCGCTAAATAAGTCGATAAGTTAATCACTGAGTAGTTTATAGCTAGCAGTAATGGTATATATATGTATACAGTAAACATCGTCTAATCCGGCATCCCAAGGTCCTGCATGCTGGATAATCCGTCACGACTTTCGAAAGAAATAGTACTCCTGATATTTATGATAATCCAATGTAACTTTAGAATGAATAATTACGTAGCAACTCATTACAAACGGTTCAAAATCGCAAATCTATAAATAGCTCAGCCATCACTTCGACGAGGGGAGGGGGAGAAAAAAGCCATTTCTGTAGGTAATTCGCGAAATCAAACTGTTGAAAGGAAAAATACATTTTTATCATCTGAATTAAATACTTTTTGCATTTTAGAAAAGAATTTTTTAGTGACTGACAAACAAACTGATATTCGAGAATTTTTTTAAATGGCTTCTACGAGTTAAGGCTTCTACAGTGCACGCTTTCATCATATGTTCTACTTTTACATTATTGAGTAATAATTTTATTCCATTCAAGCTGTTTAAAGAATAAAAAGCATGCTTTACTGCCATTTTTTGTTTAATTCTAACTTCTACACGTTTTTCCGACATTCATCCTATAATCCGGAAAATCTCGTAATTCGGCATGCTTCAAGTCCAAAACGTGCCGGATTAGACGATGTTTACTGTATATCAATTTTCATGCAAATAAGTCGAAAACTGTAGAATTGTATAAGGAACACACACTCAAACTCTGAATTATATATATATATAGACTAACAGAACCACTCGACTTTGCCCGTGTTAACCATGGGGCTTGAGGATCAAATGACTGAAAATGAAATAATACGATGATCACAACAACGGATATGTGAGTCACCCCATGTATCATTAGAAGATAGTCAGAAGTAAAAAATGACGTTACTTAAATACTATCCTGGTAAAATCTCTAATCTTTGTAAATAAGAATGCAGGTTTTCTTTGGAGCATGTAACAGAAAAATACAGGATATCTCACGAAGACCGACCAAACTGTGCAAAGCCAGATTCCTTGCTTGTAGTACAGCGAAACTGTCAGGAGAACTAAACCTCAACGACCCATAGTTTTCGAGAAAAAGGCAAAAGAAAAATATGACGTAAGAAAAATATAGCGTCGTATCCGATCCGAGATAAAAAACTTTTGGTAACATGATGCTTTATCTCATCCAGATGAAGATCCATAAAATATCCACCGCGCATATCAAGGCATGCACGCGCCGTGGAATGACGTCAAGCCGACGTTAGTTGCTACAGACAGTGACTTAGTTGCTCGTGTTCATGCTGCGCACACTCTGGTGGACACCACGCTGCTGCTACGTGTGCAGTCAGCCATCCCATGGCGTTCGCATGCATGTCTCGATATACGTGATGGACATTTTGAAAATCTTCCTACGTAAACGTATGCAAACACCGGTGCTCATATTTCCAATAGAATTTTTTCATTCACCGGATATAACGTCATACTTTTCTTTCGCATTTTTCTCCAAAACTATGGGTCGTAGAAGTATAGTTCTTTGGGCGTATTTTGTGTACTCCAAGCAAAGAATCTGGCTGTGGAAGGTTTGAGCGGTCTTGATAAAACACCTTGGTAACGATTTTTCCGACAAAACGGAAAAAAAAATTCCTTTAGTGAAATTCTATTTCGTAGTGCATTGTTTTTAAAAGGAAACTTACATTTTCATTCATAAAAGCTAAATCTACAATGAACACATGAAAATGACTGAAATTTCTACAAGCTTTCAGTCGTGACTTGACTTGAGACATGAGGTAAAAAGAAAGAACGTACTTAAAAAAAAAAAAAAAAGTTGCTATGTGTCATTTAAGGTTTAGTATAAATCGTAGAAAATATTACCACTACATCTAAAAGATTAAAACACTTAGATATAAAATGCAGCTATAACGTATAGCTGCAGTATATAAACGAAAGTGGAAATAAAACATCGCAACCTATTGCTAACAATCTCAACAATATAGCAATTTCACTGTCATGTGTTGAGAAGAGAAAAACAATTTAATTTCCGAAATGCAGCGCGGAAGAGGTTCCGTAATGGTTTGGGTAGTTTTTGGCTTGCAAGAAAAGACAAATAACACAATTTTAAATAATTAGGTGTCAGTTAGAGATTACGAAATGGTACTTAATAGCCTTTTAATGCAAGTTTTTGAAGAAACTGGAGTGGCATGTGTTATTTTTAAACCAGACAGTGCCCAGATTCAATCTACAAATTCCACGTTTGAGTGGTTTCTGTCCAGTTGTGCGTCCATTACTGGCTGACCTGCTTTAAGTCCTGCTTTAATCTCTCATAGAGAATCTAAGGGGACGACAGACATGAGAAGCATATGCTCTGGAAAACTATTTCAATTGCACAAGTGAACTAAAACAAGTAATTTGGTTTCAGCGACGTATTTTCGGCTAGCATTACTTGCAGATATATAACAAACTGGAAGGAGCTATTATATCGGGAGGCGTCAACTCATCCAGATGACGGCGGAAATTCAGGGATTAGTTAATTTGCATATTAAATGCAACTGGTCTGCCAAGTAATATCTTGGTGGAAAATGCCTGTAAAGCCAATTTTAATAATTCACTGAAAGGTTTACCATTGACTTTAACTGCTCCCACTCGTCCATGTTTCCATACGTTTGTGTGCAGGAAAACACAATGGTAAACCTACCAGTCAACTAATAAAGTCATATTTGCAGGTGTTTTCCACAAAGATATGACTTGACAGACCAGTTGCATTTTAATATGCTAATCCGTTTCTGTCTAATCCTGGAATGTCAGCCGCCATCTCGATGAGGTGATTGTCTGTGTAGTTGCCTCCCGGTCTATAACAAACATAAAAGCAAAGTACTAGTTGGATATGTCAATCCAAAAACTTTCTTCTATCTCATATATTTTAATATTTCAAAATGTTGTTACAAATGACAGTATTTCATTTTTATTAGTTCAATACTATATCAACTTTGACTTTCATCTTAAATTTCTGCTTCAGTCAATTAATCGGAGTAAAAGCGAGTTAATCTCGATCAAAATAATCATTAAAATCAATAGTTTTCCGTTATTCTGTTGTGAATCAGCTGTTCGCGAATAGTCGGCTTATCAGGATGGGAAGTTCCCGTCGCTAGATCAAAAGCCGGTGTACAATAGAACTACGAAAACTTAAAAAAAAACCCACAAAAATCGCTATTATAGTGCACCCTATCGGCGGAATATTTCCAAATTCAAGGAGGACCTACTTGCCATGGCCAAAAACATACATAAAAACTTTGGTTCAATTCTATGCATAACTTCATACACTTTTCAATGGTAAAATATTGAAATTTTCAAAAAATCGCTATCACGGCCCCTTCAGGCGAAAATTTTCCAAATTCAGGGAGGACCTTCTTGCAAAGTCTAAAAACCTACACAAAAAATTTGGTTCAATTCAATGCATAACTTCATACGCTTTTGAATGGTACAATATTGAAAATTGCACAAAAATCACTATACAGCGCCGCCTTCCGGCGGATTTTTTCCAAATGCAGAGAGGTCCTTCTTATCATGACCAAAAACATACATAAAAAATTCGGTTGAATTCTATGCATAACTTCATGCATTTTTCAATAGTACAATATTGAAAATAGCACAAAAATCGCTATTACAGCGCCCCCTTCCGGCGGATTTTTTCCAAACTAATGAAGGACCTGCTTGCCATAGCCAAAAACTTTAAAAAAAATTTGGTTCAATTCTATGCATAACTTCATACACTTTTTGATGGTACAATGGCGACAGACAGACATTTTCTATGAGCATGTTACTTTCTTCTATCTTCAACAGAAGAAAGTATTGTAATCGAAATTTTTTTCAACTTTCGGTTTTCGATGGATTTGCACGTTTTAGGTGTCAGAGATCCCAAAAAAACATGTTTGTAAAAAATGTCTGTCTGTCCGTGTGTCTGTCGCCATTGTACCATCAAAAAGTTGTATTAAGTTATGCATAGAATTATACCAAAAACTTTTTTTAAGTTTTTGGTTATAGCAAGCAGGTCCTACCTTAATTTGGAAAAAATCCGCCGGAAGGGGGCGCTGTAATAGCGATTTTTGTGCGATTTTGAATATTGTACCATCGAAACGTGTATGAAGTTATGTATAGAATTAAACCAAAAAAAAATTTTTAAGTTCTTGGTTATGGCAAGCAGGTCCTTCCTTAATTTGGAAAAAATCTGCCGGTAGGGGATGCTGTAATAGCGATTTTTGTGCCATTTTGAATATTGTACCATCGAAAAGTCTATGAAGTTATGCATAGAATTGAACCAAATTTTTTCTGTATGTTTTTAGCCATGGCAAGAAGGTCCTCCCTAAATTTGGAAAAATTCTACCGGAAGGGGGCACTGTAATAGCGATTTTTTTGTAATCTTCTTAATTTTTCGTAGTTTTATTGTACACAAGTGGCTCGTGAATCGACGGGAACTTCCCATCCTGATAAGCCAACTATTCGTGATTTTAATAAATACCATGATCGAGGTTAACTCGTTTTTAGTGCGATTAATTGACTGAGGCTGAAATTTAAGATGAAAGTCAAAGTTGATATAGTATTGAACTAATAAAAGTGAAATATTGACATTTGTAACAATATTTTGAAATATTGAAATATATGAGATAGAAGAATGTTTTGGTATTGACACATCCAACTAGTTTTTTGGAACCTCCAACCCCTAAAACGTGTAAATCCGTCGAAAAAAAATTTCGATCACAATACTTTCTTCTATTGAAGATAGAAGAAATTAAAAATCATTATAAAAGCAAATTATCATGAACAAAAAACTGCGGCAAATATATTTACAACTAGTTGGATGTGCCAGTCCCAAAACTTTCTTCTACCTCATATATTTTAATATTTCAGAATGCTGTTACAGATATCAATATTTCATTTTTATTAGTTCAATACTATATCAACTTTGACTTTCATCTTAAATTTTTGCTTCAGTCAATTAATCGGAGTAAAAACAAGTTAATCTCGATCATGATATTTATTAAAATCACGAATAATCACGAACAGTCGGCTTATCAGGATGGGAAGTTCCCGTTGATTCACGAGCCACTGGTGTACAATAGAACCACGAAAAATTAAGAAGATCACACAAAAAATCTCTATTACAGACCCCCCCCCCCCCCTTTTCGGCGGAATTTTCAAAATTCAGGGAAGACCTTCCTGTCATGGTCAAAAACATACACAAAAAATTTGGTTCAATTCTATACATAATTTTATACACTTTTCGAAGGTACAATATTGAAAATGGCACAAATATCGCAATTACAGCGCCCCCCTTCTACGGAATTTTTTCGAATTCAGGGAGGACCATCTTGTCATGACGAAAAACATACTCAAAATATTTGGTTCAATTCTATGCATAACTTCATACTCTTTTCGATGGTACAATATTCAAAATGGCACAAAAATCGCTATTACAGCGCCCCATACAGGCGCATTTTTTTCCAAATTAAGGAAGAACCTGCTTGCCATAGTGAAGAACTTAACAAAAAATTTTGGTTCAATTCTATGCATAACTTCATACACTTTTCGATGATACAATATTCAAAATCGCACAAAAATCGCTATTACAGCGCACCCTTCCGGCGGAGTTTTTCCAAATGAAGAAAGGAACTGCTTGCCATAGCCAAAAACTTTAAAAAAAAATTAGTTCAATTCTATGCATAACTTCATACACTTTTTGATGGTACAATGGCGACAGACACACGGGCAGAGGGACAGACAGACATTTTCTATAAACATGTTTTTTAGGATCCCTGACCTCTAAAACGTGTAAATCCGTCGAAAACCGGAAGTCGAAAAAAAATTTCGATTACGATACTTTCTTATATTGAAGGTAGAAGAAAGTAAAAATGAAAGCAATGCCTAAAGATTGGGTGTGGGAAAATTACATGTCCACAAAATGAAATGCAGTTATAAAATTCATTTTATAAGGAAATGTTTCACTTTTCTTCAGAAACCCTTTATAAATTCAGTGGTAAAAAAGGATTTATTTCCCAGCAACAGTTTTACATTTGCCATAGGTTTTTGTTTATTAAAATTTGTATTTTATAATTCTTGTATTATGTTTTTATGTTTGTTCTATAGTATGTACAAAATATTATTTAGTATTCTAATGCAATATTTTACGAGAACTATTAAATGTTTTGGATGGACCTATCATTTTGGAAGGCACTGTAGCTCTATGAGATGTATGCAAACAAAGTGATAGCAATAGGTTAATTTTTAAAGAAATCGACCTAATTTTTCTACATCTACTGCAGTGTCTTCCTGGTAGGCGACAAAAAACAGCTCGGAATACCACAAAAGATAAGCCGAATTAGATAAGATAAGTTTCTCGTTTTGCGGAAAAGGAATTGAGTGAGTAATTTGAAAATGGCAGACCGCCAAGCTCTTGTTAACTCCTTGGGAGAAGAAAAACTACCTCGGTAGAATTGGAGAACCTTTAAGAATCACAGAAAAAGTCATTTTTTGAATACTAGTATGTTGTGGACATCACAAACCGTTTTTCTACATCATTCTAAAACAAGATCTACGTTAACCCATTTATGCCTTAATTTTTGTTTTCTCAAATTTCTTGGTAAAATCGCTTTAAAATGTTGCAAAATGAACTGAAAAAATACTAAAAAAAATTACGTAAAAAATATTTTTGTATTTATTTGATGAAATGTAAACGCCCTAAATATGAAATATGCTTAATATTTATAATTGAACTAGGAGGCTCTGCCTCCTGCAAGCTACTCTCGCCAACCCACGTTCACACACCGCAGAATCTAAAAGCACGCTAATCTGATCCGTTTTTAAAAGATTAGAGAAGATTGAATTATAATGAAAAAACCTGTAGCGATCTCCCTGTAAACGGGTTTTCATTCAATTCCCTTTGATTGCGAAAATTTAAGTCCGAATCAGTTGCTGTTAAGGCATCCAAAGGTTGTTTTCGAGTTAATTTAAGAAGATCAGTTAAGCACTTAAAAAGAAGCTAAAGTAAAATGAATTAAGTAAACAGAGTCTTTGCCTCCCGGTATTTTTTAACAGCGTTATAAAACGATTGACATAATACAATTTACTACAATTACTACAATTTACTGCTTTAACCCCTTCAAGGGCGGTGGTTCATTTTTGGACCACATAATTTTAATTCTTAAATGCCACATTGGCACCAGAATATTGAAATAAAAATTTCCTTTTATCAAGAAAATGAACAAAAGCATTTTCGTATTCCGAAATTTGTTTGTAAATTCTGGTGCCATTCACTGATTTCAACATTTTACGAAATTACCCCTGAAAGGGTTAAACGCATATTAATGTATTTATTATTTTAAAGTTTCCTTTCTCTTTTAATATTCACGTGTAAATGCAATTTTCAAGACATAATTTTCAATATTTTCCTGCTTTTAACATGGATTCATTTAATAATAATTTTAAAGTTTTTTTTTGTGTGTGTTTTTAATAGTCACGTATAAATAAATTTTTAATCGTTAGGAAATATTTTTCTTTGCACTGTTTTCAGAATTGAAAACAATCTCTATAATAATAGCCTAAGTCATGTGACCATCATCAACAGTTCCGGGCGGATCCCTTCGCTTTTTACATTCCAGGCGGCCATTTTGGTACTTTAATGTTAGCCAGACACAGGTGATAAGTCGCCAAATATTATTCTATCACCATCATTTCACCTATATTATAATAGTCCGAGTCAAGTAACTGTCATAAACAATTATGGTCTGATCCCTTTGCTTTTCTTAAGAAAGGTTTCCATTTTGATTAATGAATCAAAATTATATTTTCAAATAAAACTACATAAAGGTTGCAATGATCGCAAATAATTCTTGGTACTTTTATGTTAGCCGGGAGCATATCTCGCCAATAGCTTTTTTTTTAACTCGAAAGTTAGCATTTTTTATTTTTCGAGTTATAAATTAAAACAGTACTACTTGGTTATCCCATCGACCAAAAATCTATCGCCAAACTTTATGATTAAATGCCAATAATGGTTGATCGTAAATGTCACATTCACTTGACTTTAAGGAAGTTATACATGTTTACGCCATCAAGTGATTTTTATTTCGACATTTTATTTGTATTTTTATTAATGTTATATTCATTTATTTGTTCTTTCGTTATTTAAAATAAAATTATATCAATTTGTATAATTTGGCAAGTAGTTTAGCGATTTATATAATTTGGCGAAATTGTTCGACGGGATAACTAAGTAGTACCGTATTTTTACTATTGTTATACCAATTTATTTGTTCTTTCGTTATTTAAAATAAAAATTGTGTCAATTTGTATAATTTGGAGAGTGGTTTGGCGATTTATATAATTTGGCGAAATTGGTGGACGAGATAACTAAGTAGTACCATTAAAACATTGCTTTGAAGTTAAAATTAAATGTCATGATTTGCTGCATTATTTAATATTTGGTATAGATGTCATATACGCACCAGGTTTGGCGTGATTTTTTTTTACGATAAAACCTCGTTTTCGAATACCAGTTACATATGTATTTTTTAATTATTTTCTATTACTTTTAAAATGCAATAATAAATTTTAATTAATAACTATAGTTTAATTAATAGCTATAGAACAAAGCAATTTATAACACTTCTTTTAAATAAAAAGAAATTAAAATAAACATTTATTAACAAATAACTAACAATAGCCGGATTTCCATGTCACGCAAAATAACGCCATTTTGGCGCCAATTAGGTACCCCTGTGCCTATATGACATCTGCGCCTAATATTTTTCTTTTCGTTTCGTTTAAAAAGAAAGAAGTGGAGGCCAGTAATTTAAAATTTATCAGTTTTAAATGAAAGTTTTGTATTAAATAAAATGATAATAAAATACAAAAAAAAAAAAAAAAAAAAATGCGACGGAAAAAATGTTTGGCGATTTGTCACCTGCGTCGCGCTAACATAAAGATATCGAGTTCTTGATTTCTCTATAAGTATTTTCTGATTTGGCGAAAGATTGTTCAAGTAAATTGAATTATGAATAAAAGTAACCATGATACATTTCTTTGTTTAACATTTAAGGGAGGACAAACTGGTCGTCAAATTAGTTTAAAATAATAACCTTTTCTAAAATATGAAAAAAAAATCTGTTATGATTAAAATTTGAGTTGCCATCATTATAGAAAAGTATTTAAAATTAGAAAAAAAATAATATATCGAAAACTAATTCTAATTTAAAAATTCTAATACCAGTTTTCAGATCTGCGGATCAATACGGATTTTTGGTGTTCATTTCATCGTATGATATTCCATATTTTAGGAGAAATCGCCGTGAAATATAGTCAGTTGTTTAAACAATCGTTTCATAAAATCGTTTCATATATTCGTTTCATATAGTCGTTTCATAAATTCGTTTCATAAATTCGTTTCATTAGGATTTTATATATGCAGGGTAGATAATATACTTAATTATATGATGTGTCTAAATTTCTATAAAATAAGCTTTTAAATTGTATATTACATACTATAATTATTACTTTTATGAACTGCAAGAAAAATATATTTATTTCTTTACAGACTAATAACATTATAAGTATTAGTAATAATAATTTAAGATCGTATTTGAAGCTTAAAAGCAATTTATTTCATAATCATATTGAAAAAGACTTTACATAAATAACTGTCCCCTAAATGACTAATAAAAATATGTACCCGTTCGCGCCTAGCGCCTTATATTTTGTGTGTTACAAAAATGCATAAAAAATAGACTTGAACGTATAATTTCACAATTTAAAAAAATACGTATTTCAAAGAAGTCTACAAGCTAAGATTATGACTTATTAATTTGGATCCTTGATAGAAAAAATACAAATAAACTTACTTTTTACATTTCGTCATCTTGAAAAGTAAAAAAATTATAAACACCGGAAAAAGCCGTCATTTACGCAAATAAATATCCATCTTATAACTATCATCTCTCGGTAACAGATAAAGACATTTATAGATAATTATTTCATATAGTTTTTGTTATATAATAACATCCTTTCCAATTAAAATTAATTTAAAAAACTATTTTAAAATATTTAAATTAAATCAAAAAACTTCTTTACTTTTAAAATTTAAATTCTACCTTTAAATATTCATTAATTTTCGTTAAGTTCGTTTTTCAGTTAAATTTCACTTAAAAACAATTTTAATTTAATCGCCATAAAAGATCGTCAAAAATTATCAATAATAAAATAATAAATCTTAAAATCAATACTTTCTACCGTAATAGAATATTTTTATAATAATTTTCAAATCTAAAATTCGAATTTATCTCTTAACGATATTTTATTCAAACACTTCTACTCCATGTAGCATCGATTTTAAAATCAGCCAATCAGCATCTTTCCCGCCTAATGCCGTTCGTTCGTAGCGTCGCTTCACTCTCTTGGGCTTTGGACGGCGACGTGCCAAGAAGGGCATGGAGCCGCTCCGCAAAAATTCCTTTTTTCACCGTTGGATTAAACAGATCCTTTGGTCCTTTTGTTTCTCATGATTTTACTTTTAAAGGGAAATGTCCTAATCAAAAGATGCTGTAATAGTTTATATCTACGAATTGGCAATCATCGGAAACTTCGTAATAACGTTGAAGATAGCGGTGTCAAACCGTCACAGAAGAGTCACAATCAAATACTCTGGAGTCACAGAGTTTAAGTGAAAGAAAATTCCCACTTAGAAAAATTATAGTGGAAAGAGAAAGAAAAATGTGCTACAAGAAGAAACAAAGGATAATGGTATTGTGAATATAATCGTTTTCTGAATGTTATACACGATGTAGACGGTATGTAATATTACTTCTTAATACTAACTCTGCGTATTTATGGATGAACCCCCTTTCCATTACAAACAATTTTTTGTCATCGTACGGCTAATAAACTGATAATCTATCCTTCTTAAATTACGCTGGATGACAACAAAAAATACAGTGATCCAGAGACAGTTGATTGATTTGAATTTATCTTCAATATAATGAACTCAACTACGAATCCCGATGTTTCCAAATTCGTAAATAATGATTAACTTGTTCAAACAAATTTAATTAATTTATCTCAGTAAAGTAAATGTTAATTAGTCCATATTGATAAATAAGTATCAATGTTATTCTGAAAAAAATGTGTGTCATGAGTGATTTATTAATATTTGTATAATAAGTGTGCACTTCCCTCCCCTTTCCCCTTTTAACTACTTCATTTAAATAAAAATATTTTGTTTTATTAAGTGTATATGTATCATTTATGTGTTTGATGTTTTTATTATTAAGTGCCAAATTAATTTATCACAATTACATGTTAAAGAAATATTAAATATAAATATTTAAAAGTAAATACTTACACTTGGCACAATTCAAATAGATTCAACTCATACAATTTTCAGGCAAGATAAAGCAATCTCAGTTCAGGTGAGCTTTCTTTTGTTATTATTTTTCCATGAAGATTCCTCAGATTATATTTATTTACTTCCTTCACATCCAATGTTTACTAACCACTAAAGTTCACTATCCAAAATTAATAACAAACTTTCTCCTCTCTTATTCATATTAAAAAATCATATATTATTTATAAATCCTATTAATAATAATAAAATTTAAATTCCTTTTCTCCCTTCTTCCCATTTCTATTTTATTCTTTTTTTTAACCTAACATTAATGGTGCCTTTGACAAACTTTCGAACTTCTATCTTTTTAATGGGACTCTTTCTGGGTTATTTCTTTCATTATTGTTTATTTATTAAAATTCAATAGAAAATTTCGGAAATATGATTTAAATATATAAATTTTTCATCCATTCTCCGGGACTTCTTCAGGAAAAATACTTAATTGTTGCTATATATACATTTGTTATTGTTTAATATATATATTTTTTATTTTGAAATTATTACATACATATAGAGTTAAAAAATGTCTGAATTTACATTTAAAAAAAATAAATATCAGACTATAAAAGGTTTATTTTGCAAATAATTTTTTTTCTGTTTACATATTTTTAAATATAATAAGGATGATTTTGAAATAATGATTTATGATGTTATTAATTGATTACAAGGTCAATATTCCTAAAAATTAATTTTTTTTCTGTGATTTCTTAAATCGGTGTATGGTTGTGGAGACCTGATCAATCTTTACCTCCATTTTGTTATTTTGTCCCTGATCCAGACATTTTAACATTAACATTGATTTGAATGAATCACAATTCATCTGATGTCATTTTTTTTTACTCCCAAGTTTGTGCAGTATAAGAATTTTCAGGTATGATTTTCATTTACATAGGTTTAGAAGTATTATGGCTCTCTATTAGGATAAAATAAAATTTTAAATAAACATTTTTTATACAAATAATATTCAATTTTATTCTGAGAATAAATTTTTCAATTATATAGAAAGTATTTAAATCTGATCTTTCTATCCTAGTGCAATAATTTATATTTTATTTTCTGCATGGTTTTCCTTTTCAGGAAAATTACTTACATACCAGAAAATTTATTTACTTTTGTTTTATTTACAAAATTTTAGTACATGTTATGAAATTTTTACATTGCTTAAAAAAATTACTTAATATATATATAAAGTTAGAATTGCATTTTACTTTCATTTTACATTTTATTGATAAATTGTGATCAATTAAGATTGAATTTATAAATGAGTAGTCTATGTTTTGCGGGCCAAACCAGGCGGTGTGCTAGTACGTAATAGTACACTGGGATCTATTTGTTTTTACCATTCAGCATTCTTGATATATCATAATTTTTTCCTTTAAAATTTACCATAGCCACAAACTACACCAACTTAAATTTTTAATATATTATATTTTATTTGGGACATCAGTATCATGTTGCTACAATTTTTTTTATATATACTCAACTATTAATTTTCATTTTACATTAATTTATAAATTATGGTCATTTGACATTTATGAATTTTTTACTTATATGTCCATTTTAATCATTTAAATTTCTGAATATACTTATATATCTCTTGTCATACAACCTTAAATTTGTTTACAAATGAAATAATTTAAAAAAGATATAGATATAAATATATCAAAATTATACTATTTTCCAGATTTTATTAATATTTATCAAACAACATTGACTTGCAATATCTGCAATTCTCTCATGTCATTTCAATATTACCCCTTAAAATTCATTTATTTTTTTTTTTCAAACTATAGCATATTCAGTTTTAACCACCAGTTTTTATATAATACTTTTTTTGTAGTTCTGGTTGTACACAACGGTTTTGTGGATTAGCCAGTGCATATTAAACCAAAAAATCCAGTGTTTTGTGGCAACAAACTACTCTTCATTTGGAAATTCGAGGCTCTTTTTTCTGTTATGAAGTCAAGTTAACCCTGTCCTTGCACTTTTGAGCGCCACCAGATTTCTGGGTCTCAGACAGTTTAGAGAGTCCAGTCGCAATTTCTGGACGCAATAGATTAAAATATTTAATTCCTATTTTATCGAATTTTTTCTTGCCATGATTGTTTCGTTTTGCGTTTCAATCCAGAGCAGTAGAATCTCGTAATTCTCGCTGGCATTTAGTTAAGGGTCGTGACACAAAGGAATATGGCATTCCTCCGCCTTCCAGTCTTGTTCTGCGGTTTAGGAAATTTCGGATAAAATCCATTTATTTTATAATATTTATTTGATGCTATAGCTAAAGTTCAAATTTATTTATTTACTATTCACTTACAATAGCAATTTTTTGGACTTTGAGAGAATATAGTGTTGTTATTTTGCTGAGGAATTTATTTTAATGATAAAGTTAGTTAAATTTAAAGGGTACCCTATAGCTTATAAAATTGAGAAAGAAATATATAAAAATGAAAAATAAGAAAATGAAAAATATGAAAAAATAATAGAAATGAAAATAATGAAATATAAAAATGAAAAATAAAAAATGAAATGAAATGAAAAAATTGAAAAATATAATAAAATGAAATGTACATAAAAATATATATTAGACTGATCTAGGCGAATGTTAGGACTTTGTTTATGTGTGGTGTAGAATGTTTGTTTTTTCCCTCAGGCTGACCTGGTCTAATTCAGTTATGATGAGCACACACAGAGGGTAAACTTGGCTTAGCTTGGGTAATTTAACCTTCCAATAAGTCCCTCACGGTGCAGTTATATCTATTTTGGATATCATGGGCAGTATACTTGTCAAATTGAGCGGAATAGTTTGTTTGAGTTTGTAAATATTTTTTTTTTGGTTTAACGCTAGGAGACTTAGATCAGTCATTCCATTGTTGTCGAAGGTCATACTATGGGGCAACTGCCTTACGTTTTTGACCTGTGTACACAATGAAGAGATTGTAGAAATCTATTTTTTGCTGCTTATTTCCTCAGCATTTAACATTTCAGTACCAATATTTTTTTTAAGAGAAAATTTATGAAATAATAATAAAAATTATTACCCAAATTAAATAATACTATGAAATTTAATTATTATTCCTTTAAAAAATTTCAAGTAATATTGGACATATATAATTTAAAAAAAAAAAAAAAAAACTCAGATCTCTAAGCCAAAATTTTTTGAATGTATTCAATTGTTAGAATTTTTTTATGTGGATATACAGATTTATTATATATTGTAAAAGTTCTAGATAAATAGTAACGTAAATATGCTACTTTATTTTGCCCTTTTAAAATTATTTATTATGTTGTGAGAGCCATACGTAGGTCACTTACCTTATCCTTACTTTGGTGCAATATATTGAAGTCTTGGAGAATGTCTTGGATTTCTTCATGGTGAAATTTTTTACTTACCTGAACATCTATTTCCTGTAAAAATTTGTTGTTTTGGTTCTTTATGTTTTCATCTTGGGTTCTATGTGTTTGTATTACGAATTGATGTTTATTTGTATTTGTTATGTCAGTATTTGAGTATGCCAAAGATTTTAGAAAAATTTGTATACTTATATTTTTATATAACATATTTTATGTGTAGGCGCAAGCGTATTTATTTATATATATATTTTTATACATTTTTATGTTGTGTTTATGTTGATATGTGTCAATTGTCCAAGAAACTGGGGCAGATAATTCCTTTTGATTTTGGCTTTGTTTTTAAGTTTTGAAAAATTCCAATTGCTCGATGCCACAGGCAATAACTTTTTTTTATTGCTTTTTTTTTCCTTAGGGGTAAGGTAAATGTTATATAATAACATCCTTTCCAATTAAAATTAATTTAAAAAACTATTTTAAAATATTTAAATTAAATCAAAAAACTTCTTTACTTTTAAAATTTAAATTCTACCTTTAAATATTCATTAATTTTCGTTAAGTTCGTTTTTCAGTTAAATTTCACTTAAAAACAATTTTAATTTAATCGCCATAAAAGATCGTCAAAAATTATCAATAATAAAATAATAAATCTTAAAATCAATACTTTCTACCGTAATAGAATATTTTTATAATAATTTTCAAATCTAAAATTCGAATTTATCTCTTAACGATATTTTATTCAAACACTTCTACTCCATGTAGCATCGATTTTAAAATCAGCCAATCAGCATCTTTCCCGCCTAATGCCGTTCGTTCGTAGCGTCGCTTCACTCTCTTGGGCTTTGGACGGCGACGTGCCAAGAAGGGCATGGAGCCGCTCCGCAAAAATTCCTTTTTTCACCGTTGGATTAAACAGATCCTTTGGTCCTTTTGTTTCTCATGATTTTACTTTTAAAGGGAAATGTCCTAATCAAAAGATGCTGTAATAGTTTATATCTACGAATTGGCAATCATCGGAAACTTCGTAATAACGTTGAAGATAGCGGTGTCAAACCGTCACAGAAGAGTCACAATCAAATACTCTGGAGTCACAGAGTTTAAGTGAAAGAAAATTCCCACTTAGAAAAATTATAGTGGAAAGAGAAAGAAAAATGTGCTACAAGAAGAAACAAAGGATAATGGTATTGTGAATATAATCGTTTTCTGAATGTTATACACGATGTAGACGGTATGTAATATTACTTCTTAATACTAACTCTGCGTATTTATGGATGAACCCCCTTTCCATTACAAACAATTTTTTGTCATCGTACGGCTAATAAACTGATAATCTATCCTTCTTAAATTACGCTGGATGACAACAAAAAATACAGTGATCCAGAGACAGTTGATTGATTTGAATTTATCTTCAATATAATGAACTCAACTACGAATCCCGATGTTTCCAAATTCGTAAATAATGATTAACTTGTTCAAACAAATTTAATTAATTTATCTCAGTAAAGTAAATGTTAATTAGTCCATATTGATAAATAAGTATCAATGTTATTCTGAAAAAAATGTGTGTCATGAGTGATTTATTAATATTTGTATAATAAGTGTGCACTTCCCTCCCCTTTCCCCTTTTAACTACTTCATTTAAATAAAAATATTTTGTTTTATTAAGTGTATATGTATCATTTATGTGTTTGATGTTTTTATTATTAAGTGCCAAATTAATTTATCACAATTACATGTTAAAGAAATATTAAATATAAATATTTAAAAGTAAATACTTACACTTGGCACAATTCAAATAGATTCAACTCATACAATTTTCAGGCAAGTTAAAGCAATCTCAGTTCAGGTGAGCTTTCTTTTGTTATTATTTTTCCATGAAGATTCCTCAGATTATATTTATTTACTTCCTTCACATCCAATGTTTACTAACCACTAAAGTTCACTATCCAAAATTAATAACAAACTTTCTCCTCTCTTATTCATATTAAAAAATCATATATTATTTATAAATCCTATTAATAATAATAAAATTTAAATTCCTTTTCTCCCTTCTTCCCATTTCTATTTTATTCTTTTTTTTAACCTAACAGTTTTCATGTTATAGAAAAGAAGAAAATTCTACGAATTTATTGAAATTCGAAGCGTCCCAAAAATGGGACGCTTGTCATAAATAGGTTAAAGTCATGATAAGCTAAAATAACTTTTGAACATATAAAGCTAGAGCTGTAGAACAAATGCCTACCCATAGCAAACGCCTATATGCTATCGTATGGTAGGAATGGTAGTAGTCCAAGAGCTGTTAAACATTTTAGGGAAGGTATTTGAGGCACCCTGAAAATTTGTGCAACTCTTCTTTTGTAATGGCTGAATACAAAATCGAATGCCTGACTGAAGGATCGTGGCCCAAAATCTGTGCCAGACACGTGTCAAGTGCCATTGTGTCTGGCACAGATTTTGGGCCGTCTAAAGTGTCTGTCGTTTTCAAAATATTTTTTTCTAAGTATAAATATTATTCTGTCTCAATCTCAGCGTGCCTCAAATACCTTTTTTGGGTAGTCAAAAAATGGCACTTGACACGTGTCTGGCACAGTTTTTGGGCCACGATCCTTCAGCCAGACATTCGATTTTGTATTCAGGCATTACAAAAGAAGTGTTGCACAAATTTTCAGGCTGCTTCAAATACCTACTCAAAAATGTTCAACAGCTCTCCTACTATAGCGCCTCTGAGGAAGAAATTTGGATATCGAACCTATCTCGAGGACCATGATAAATAGGGAAAATAAGTCAAATATAAAAGCGCAGAGCACCGTAGAATTAGTAGAAAGTGATGACCATGTAAATATATACATATACGTAATATATAAAAATGAAAATTTGTCTGTCTGTCTGTAATTCTATACAAATCCACAGTTAGAAGGCAGAATTGTAAAATGTTACGACATGTGTATTAAAACATGTCCGAGGCAACTAAAGTAGTCCGGAATCGAGATAATTTATAGTTAATTTTTAATTAACAAAAAACTACCCATTTAACAGCAATTTCCCATCAAATATAAACATTTTTTGTTATAGCTGTTGCCAACAATTAAAAATCCACAATAAAATTCTTATCAAAACAATTACTTTTCTGTTACAAGATTTCCACGTGAAAAAAAAAAAAATGAAATAAATAGTTTGACGAATTAAAAAAAAAAAAGTGTATATTAAATCACATTAAAAATACAATGGACGTCACCAGGTGAATATATAACGTCATATAGGTTTGAAAAAACGTACTGAAACATGATATAAACCCGATTATGGAAATATTGGCATTTTTTTTTGGTTTTAGGTTCTCTGAATTTGTTTTCACCATTTTGAAATCTATTCCATATATATGCGTGCGTGTTTGTGTGTATATTAGAATTTCCACTAAGATTTAGGTCCCTAGAACTTACTGAAGAACTGAATAAAGATTTCAGATTTTTTAAAATAAAATTCATAGAATTTTTGTGCTTGACATTTTTTTTTAATCATGAAAAAAATATTTAAGTAATAAAATAGTCGGAAACAACTTTTCATCGAAAGGTTTTAATCTCTTGTCTCAATCCAGATGACAGATTACATTCATTAAGTAAGTAGGTAATCTGTCGTCAGAATTAAAGGAAAAACAAGAAAGAACAATCATGCGTTAAGCATAGATTATGAAGCACTTTCCAACACTTCCTGAATGCTTTAACAAAATTTTGTTATTTAGAGAAATAAGGTAAATAAGATAATTAAGTAAACATTTTAGAAAACAAATAAAACATTTGAAAATCTGATTTCAGCAGTTACCTTCCATAGCCAAATATGTAACACAATTCTTTTGAACAGCCCTGTATTTGATCTGTAGGCTGATATATATACTATATAATAGGGGAATTTAGTTTAGGAAGAAAATGCATTCAGGTTGAAATTTCTCTTTCAGCAATTTATATTAATAGATGGAAACATACTTGAATACTTTTGTTCAGCCCTGTAGTTTACCTAGCACCTTTATTACATGCCACTATTTAGCTAAAATTTAATTCAAACTAAAACACTATTGAAACTACTGAAATCGCATTTCCAGAAATTATCATCCATAGACGGCCATGCATCTAATTCTTTGCGTGACTTAGCGCATCATTTTATCTATATTCTACAAACATTTCCTAGTAAACTAAATGCAGTTCAGCGTAAAAATGCATAACTCATTTAAAAACCATATTTAAGCAATTTGCGCTCATACACAGTACCCCTTACGAATTCTTTTGTGTATCTCTGTATATGAATTATAGCATTTATACATACCATATAGCATGCATAAATATAGTGAAACATAAAAGCGCATACCATAATTAAAAATGCATTTCCAGCATTTAAGTTGATTTTCAAGCTCAACTACATTTAGCATAACACTAAGAGATGTTTGTAGCATATAAATAAATTATATACGGAGCTATGGAAAGAACTGGCCGCATATGGATAGTAATTCCTGGAGGTGTGATTTCAATAGTTCTAAGCATGTTTTTGCCTGAATTAAATTTCAGCATAATACACGGCGTGTGTAAAAATCTGTATGTAATATTCAGGACTGTACAAAATAATTCAAATGTTTTTCCGTCTACTGGTAGAAATTGCTGAAGGAGAATTTTCAAATGTGTTGTGCGTTTTCTGAATAAACTAAAATTTAGCATACTACACGGAAAAAACTGTTTTGTTGAAACAACTAAATTTTGGTTAATATAGCTCCAACCAAATATTTCGGTTGGAATAACCAAATTTTGATTGGACTAACCAAATGATTTGTTGAATTAACATAATCATTTGGTTAATCTAACCAAAATTTGATCATTCCAACCCAAATATTTGGTTGGAGCTATATTAACCAAAATTTAGTTGTTTCAACAAAACAGTTTTTTCCGTGTATGGTTGAATCTGTACAAATCTATAGCTCATACACAGAACTGCACAAAATAATCGGAGTACTTTTAGGGCTATGGTCGATAAATGTTGAAATATGGTTTTTAAATGTGTTATACGTTTTCTTAAATATTTACTTAGGTATCTGCTTTACCTTATTAAAAAGCGAAGTTTTGTTAAAGCATTCTGAAAGCGTTGGAAAGTGTTTCACGATCTTGAAGCATGATCAAGCATTTCTTGAAAGCGAAGTTTTGTTAAACCACTCTGAAAGTGTTGGAAAGTGTTTCACGATCTATGCTTGAAGCATGATCAAGCATTTCTTGATTATGCATGTTTTAGAGAGACTTTTTTCATGAATACTATCATACTCTGCGATATTTTTAATATTCTTTCAATTGGTCTTGTCGTAAAACGGTATAAAGCGTGTGTTTTACGAGTTGTCAAACGATTTTCGTGAAAGCTGACTGTTTCCTGTAATGGTGGCCACCGGTGGCCATATCAGATAGCCACATCATTTAATGGAGCAGTTATGTTAATAAGAGCAATTTTGTTAATAACTTCATTTTTAATGAAAAATCCTGTTTTAAATTTATTTTGAAAATGAAAAAGAATTATTCAGTATTATTTTTATTCATTTTACAGCGAAATGATTTAATTTAGCAGAACAGCACTACGAAATTAAAGAAAATCACGATTTGTGAAACAGGAACAATGGTGGCCATATTAAGTGCATATGTTCCTCATATGAACACTAAGTAGACTTTTGAAATTTCGGTTTATTGGACCAGTAAAACGTTACTGCAAAAACCACCCATTATTACGAACATGGAGAGTGTGAGGTGTCATGCCTTAGAACGAGAGACAATGAGTAGTGTTTTCCAATTTTCTAGAGTTCCGAATGAGGCGTTCGTTAATGTAGCCGATGTTGTGTACGTTGTTGAACCTCCTTAGATAGAAAGTACAGGAACCATTTTGTTTTCTGACAGGAATGTTCCAATTGTTTTCTAATTGCTCTTCTGTTTCATTTATTTTTTATTGAAATGTATATGTCTACCCTCTATATATAAAATCCGAATGAAACGAATTTATGAAACGGATACATGAAACAGCTGAAATGAAACGATTTTATGTAACGATTCTTTGAAACGACTGATTAAACAACTGATTATATTTCACGGCGATTTCTCCTAAAATATGTAATACTTTGCGATGAAATTAACACCAAAAAATCAGTATTGATCCACAGATCTCAAAACTGGTATTAGAATTTTTAAATTCGAATTCGTTTTCGAAATATTAACTTTTTTCTAATTTTAAATACATTTTTCCAATGATGGCAACTCAAATTTTAATCAGAACATATATATATTTTTTCATATTTCAGAAAAGGTTATTATTTTAAACTAATTTGGCGACCAGTTTGGCCTCCCTTAAATGTACTCTAAGAAATGTATCATGCTACTTTAATTCATAATTCAATTTACTGGAACAAACATTCGCCAAATCGAAAGATTCTGATAGAGAAATCAATTCTGACGGTACTTTTATGTTAGCGAGACGCAGGTGATAATTCGCTAAACATTTTTCCCGTCGCATTTTTTTTTTTTATTTCATTAATTTCATTTAAAATATAATCCTTTCATTCATTTTATTTAACATACACAACTTTCATTTAAAATTGATGGCTTTCACTTCTTTCTTTGTTTTTAAAACAAAACGAAAAGAAAAAAATCCCTGCCGGCTCGGGCCTACAGGCGGAGGTAGATTTCGAAGTTAAGTAATAAATTCACCAACAAAACTTAAATCAAGATTAGAGATAAACCCAGTTCCTTCACTAAGAATGAGCTCTAGGGAGCTAAATATTTTGTGAAAATTCTAATATACACGAATACACACAGTATGTATATGGAATAGGCTTAAAAAATAGCTAAAGCAAATTCGGAGAACCTCAAAGTATTAAAATAAGTTAATATTTCCATAGTCGGGTTTTTATCATGTTTTAATACGTTTCTTCAAACTCACATAATGTTACATATTCACCTGCTGAAGTCCATTTTATTTCCAATATGACGCAATATTTTTGTTTGTTTTGTTTTTAATTCGTCAAACTATTTATTTCATTTTGAGTTTTCTTGCGGAAATCTTGCTCCAAAAAACTTATGACGTAATATTCTATTTGTTTTCAATTCGTCAAACTGTTTATTTAATTTATTTTTACACGTGAAGATCTTGCAATAGAAAAGCAATTGTTGTGGTGAGAATTAATTTTATTGTTTTTTTTTTTTAATTGTTGGCAACTGCTATAACGAAAAATATTTATTTTTTCCTGTCATTGTTGTGTAAGAGCTGGTTTTATCAGAATCATGTTAAGACGGTATTCAAAATTTTGAACCTGCCCAGTTCCATTCCCTTGGGCCGATTTTGCCCATTTTCAATCCCCGCCGAGATATTAGTCATCTCAAAGTTGTTGGCGAGTTTGAAGACGATCCGAGCATAATTGCGACTTTTATCGTGCGGACAAAATTTACTACATACATACATACATATATATATATATATAAACTTTTTAGGTGGGGGTGGTTTTGGGTTCCTGGGGTCCTATAATGAAAAGTTATGAAGGAATTTTTCAAAAGTCGCACCATGGTAACGACTGCAATAGGTAGTATTTCTTACGAAATCTACCTAAAAATTAGGCACAGATGTTATCTACGCACCGAGGTTCCTAATTGCCGCCAAAATAGCATTATTGTGATTGACATGGTATCCCGGCTATTGTTGTTTATTTAATAATAAATGTTTATTTACTTTTATTTCTTTTTTAAAATTATATAAATTATTTTTTTCTATAGTTAATAATTATTTTTTTCCTTTAGAAAATAATAGAAAATAATTAAAAAATACGTTACTATTTAGTTATTCCGTCGACAAATTATACAAAGTGACATAATTTTTATTACGAATTATATAACGAAAGAACAAATAAATTAGTATAATATTAATAAATATACAAATAAAACGTCGAAATAAAAATCACTTGATGCCGTAAACACGTGTAAGTTGCTTAAAGTCAAGTGAAAGTGACATTTACGATCAACCATTATTGGCATTTAATCTTATAGTTCGGCGATAGATTTTTGGTCGACGGGATAGCTAAGTAATACCAAAAATGCATATGTAACTGGTATTTGAAAACGAGGTTTTCGCCGAATTTTCGTAAAAAAAAAAAAAAAAAAAAAAAAAAAAAAAAAAAAAAAAAAATAGAATCACGCCAAACTTGCGTATATGACATCTGGCCAAATATTACACCTCGAAAAAGAAAAAAAAATGCTTAACTGGCGAGTTTAAAAAAAGCTATTGGCGAGATTTGCATCCAGCTAGCGTAACAGTACGAAGAATTCTTTGCGACCATGGCAACTGTTATGTAGTTTTATTCGAAATTTTTTTTTTGATTTTTTAATCAGAATGGAAAAATTATGGCCCCATATTGGCGCGATTTTTTTCTGTCGCCAATGTCATATACGGAACGGGCACTTAACTGGCGCCGAAGTATCGTTATTTTGCTTGATATGGTATGCCGGATGTTGCTTATGCTGTTGATGCGTTCCCCAAATTCCCCAACCGCCGCGGCGAGCGGCCCATCTTCGTCCGCAGCCTTTTATTCATCTACTCTAGTCCCACTCTTTTGCGGAAGCCAGAATGAAAAAAAAAAAATTCAAAAATTGAAACCGGACAAATTTAAAAGAGAAATTACACAAATTAAAGACACCGAAAAGCGGGAAGGTAGGGCTCGGGGCGATGAAGCTACCGAAAGACTCCTGCTGCTTCTAGCTTATTATTAGTATATGACATCTGTGAAAAAATTGCATATGAAAGGCCGACTCAATTCAGACCGTATTTGTTTATGGCAGTTGATGACTTGAACTATTATAATACAGATGAAATGATAGCGATAGAATAATATTTGACGACTTATCACCTGTGCCTGGCTAACATTAAAGTACCAAAATGGCACCTAGAGTATAAAAAGCGAAGTGGTCCGCCCGGAACTGTTGATGATAGTCACATGACTTAGGCTATTGTTATACAGATTTTTTTTTTTAAATACCGGGAGACAAAGTCTCTGTATACTTAATTCATTTTATTTTAGCTTCTTTTCAAATGTTTAACTAATCTTCTTTAATCAAAAACGAAAACAACCATTGGATGTCTTAACAGCAACTGATTCCCCCTTAAATTTTTGCAATCAAAGGGATGAATGTAAACCCGTTTACAGGGAGATCTGCACAGCTTTTTTCAGTATAATTCAATCTTCTCTAATATTTTTAAAACCCATTAGATTAGCGCGTTTTTAGATTCTGCGGTGTCTGAACGGGGGTTGGCGAGCGTAGCTTGCAGGTGGCAGAGCCCTCTAGTCATGATATAAAAACATTATCTATACTAATATTATAAAGAAGTAAACTTTGTTTGTTTGTAAAAGGTAATCTCTGGAATTGCCAAACCGATTTCAAAACTAATGGTATCAAATTGATTGTGTTAGTCCCTGTTTGAACATAGGCTATATCTTATGTCCATGCCACTGACCCAAAGGGGGTGCAAGAGCGGAAAACGTTCTAAAAATGCGATTTTTTTGTTATTGAAGGGACTAGAAACATGAAATTTGGCATGATAGTTATTACCTATCTCACGAATTTTAATTGTACCTTATTACTTTTTATGTTAATGCAAATTTCATTAATTCTATAAACTTTTGGGGCGCGGTGTAGTACGAATGCATTTCATTTGCGACGTTTGACGTACAATTTCCGACTTGTTTTTATTGTTGTTGTTGTTCTTTTTCACTGCTTTTTAGACAGTTTGTCAAAGTTGTCCGTGTAATTGGCAACACGGTTTTACGCGCAAAAAAAAAAAAAAAAAAAAAAAAAAAAAAATAGAAATGCTTACTTAACTCAAGTTACCAAATTACCACATATTCTTAAACTAGAGTTCAAGACAAATAGTTTTAGACGATTTTTAAACATTATGAGTAACCGAAAGGTGGATAAGGAAAACAAAAGCGGCAAAGTTGTGTATTACTAACGATATCTTGAGATTAAAAAAAGTTCAAGGAAAATTTAAAAGCTATTTATCTTTTAAAGAGCTGGAGGATCATTGTTTTACATTTATAATGTGAGTTAATGCAAAATGTTCGTAAAAATCAAAAGTTGTTTCGCTTTAAAACAATTTAAAAATCTGTTCTTTTTTTATGTTAAAGATAAGGTTTTTTCCGTAAACTTTTGCGTATCATCTTCTTCTTCAGATAACAATTGTTAAAGAAAATAGAAAAGTTGTTTCTCTCTCAGACAGATTATCTTCCTCTTATCACAAAATTCTTTTTAGGATTCTTCTTCCAATCTGAGATCGAGATTATTGGCCGTCAGCACCCAATTAAGATGCTCTAAGTGCCGAGTGCTATCTTTTATATATGTATCGTTCTTCACATCTCGGATTTTTAATCAAGTTGGGTATAGAGGATGACCATATGGAAAATATCGTTTTTTTATCGTGATGATTTTTAAAAATTTATTTGAAATGAATACCATACTTAAATTAATCCTATCACTTTATTATAATTAATATTGACATTGTGCGCTCAAATGCATTTATAATTAGAATAGACCGTTACACCTGTTATATCCTCCTAAGACCCAAGCAAAATGTAATGCATAAATGTTTTTAAATATGAGATTTTTTCAACAAATAGGCATCAAAGATGACGTTTTTAAATAAATTAATAAATTTCGATTTTTCAATTTTGTTTTACAGCACATCCATCTAAATGGATGTTCAGGCCATTACTCGCGTTAAAGTAATTAAAAAAATGCGAGAAGTATGAGTCAGAATATAATTTATTATAAAGAGCATAAGGCAAGTATTAACATCTGATTTAAAATTGCAAAATTAAAATAGTTTAAACAAATTAAAATAACATAAAAACGAAAATTATCAGCAGAACGTAGAATTCCAACTTGACTCATTTTTACGCCCTTTTGTAAACAAAGTAGTTACCGTTGCCAAAATCAAAAATCTGAATGTTGATTTTTGATTCATACATTACCAAAACCAACAGGTTTTAGATTCCTACAATGAAATTTAACGCAATAGAAGGAGAAAGCAAAACGTCCATTTAAATGGATACCAGATCTCAGGAGGATAAGTGTGATAACATTTTTAGAACTCAGATGATAAAGGGGGCATGTGATAAAATTTAAAAAAAAATGGGTTAATCATATGATTGCAGATAATCAATGGTTCTTTACCATCTGTTAACTTACTATTTAAAAAATCCTGATACTCAAAGGGATTTTAATTGATAAAGAAGACGTTTGACGATAAAAAAATTCTAATTTTAGTTGAAAAAAGTGATTCAAAATGTGTTTTTGCAAAATTAAGATTGTGGCACTTACCACCTTCATCATTTGAGTTCTTCATTTACTGACAAGGAGTGGGCCAACCTTGTTAATCACAGATTTTGATTATTTTAATATATGTTGTAGGGTAGAGATCCCTTAGTGTCAGGTTCAACGTATTTTATCCAACGCTCATTAGTTCTTCAGAAACCGGAGGGTCTAATAATAGTACACAACTTAAGTACTTACTTTGTAACCGCAGTGATAGGTTGGCCGTAGCTCAGTTGGTATGGCGTTTGCGGCTGATCCGCGGGCCCGGGTTCGATACCTAAATGCGCTACATTTGTTTTTCTCATTTTTTGTAATTATTTGTAACTATAATTGATAATTTCATTGTCAATTAAAATTTATAATATTGTATATCAATTATAATTTTAACCTATTTAATTTTTTACTTTTCCCTAAATAGTTGTATAAAACATCATAAAACTCTTAATATTTCAAAAATCACTTTTAAAATGTTCTGTTAAAATGTTTAAGTTTGTTAACATTATAATTAATGTAGGATATTAAAATTTGTAATTGGAATTATTAAATTATAATTACAATTATATTTATAAAACAAAAAATGAGAAAAACAAATGTAACGCGTTCGGGTACCGAACCCGGGCCCGCAGATCAGCCAACGAACGCCGTACCAACTGAGCTACAACCAACCTATCATTGCGGCTGCAATGTAAGTATTTAAGTTGTGTACAATTATTAAACCCCCACGGTTTCTCAAGAACAAAGGAGCGTTGGATAAAATCCGTTGAACCTGACACTAAGGGGTCTTTACCCTACAACATATATTAAAATAATCAAAATCTGTGATTAAAAAGGTTGGCCCTCTTCTTGTGAGACCATTCACACATTCAAGCGATTTCAGCAGTGGTTTTTTAAAAAGTTTTTCTTATTTATCTCACCCATTTAAAATTCAAGTTTTTAAAAATCCTTTCTAAGGTAACATTTGAATCCTAGAAGTGAAGCCTTCGTTACAATAAAAAGAAATACTTTCCTGTAATCTTCGGGTATATTTTCTCCGCGATTTTGCCTGTGGAACTGATACTCATCGATGATTCATGGTCACAAAATGGTTTATAAAAGGGTATAAATATACCACACGGGTTGGCCGTAATACTATACTGGTTTTGTGAAAGTGGAATAAACATCCCTGCTGCATTTCAACTCAATCAAACAGATTTTTTGAATATACAGGCATCACCCGACTTACGTAAATAATGCGTTCCGAAAATTTTCACGTAACTTGAATTTTACACATAAGTCGAATTTGTAAATTGATTAGGTAAATTTTCGTAAAAAACTGCAATATTTATTATATATATATATATATATATATATATATATATATATATATATATATATATAATAAATTATGTTTATATTATATAAACATAAATATTAACGATAAGAACGATGATAATTTTTAACGACTTAGAATTTAGTACAGTACCTTATTTATGAATATATATATATATATATAGTATTTACACAGCATTATTTTATAAATAAAGCATCATGCAGCAGTATTTACTCTGATATCTAATTTATATAAAATCCAAGTCTCTGTGTGTCCCTCACAATTCCTGTAGGACCGCCCCATTGTGATGATTAATTGTTGAAAATTACTAATGCAGGGTTACAACAGTAGCGCCAAATGTTGACCAACTTGGTGAAATATCGCCAAATTTGGTGACGAAAATAATTGTCATATGAAGCCAACTGGGCGATAGCTAGCTAATTTGACGAAATTCCCATTTAAAACCATTAATACTTCATAATCGAGGTCACCGCAATTTAATTTAAACTCCGCGCTTTTAAAGTTTTTTTTTTTTTTTTTTTTTTTTTTTTAAATCTATGGGTGAGAATTTAAAGTGTAATATACAAAAATGTACGTCTTTACATCTTCATCCCGATGCTACTAATAACATAACTGCCAATAGACGGTGCTGTACTGTCTGAGTAACTAAATGCCCGATTTTAATGTGCTTTAGGTACTTTTCCAGTATAGGGGTCTTGGCGAGATAGAGAAAATGAAATTTGGCAACACATTTTCTAGCAACTTATTCGCTGTTTCATATACACATGTAATTTTTCAATATTTATACAATTTATTTAATATAAAGAAGCCATTTAACTATTTTTGTATACAAACTGAAGTAAACTGTATATAAAAAAACAACAGTAATATAGATATAAATAAATGCTTATAGATTATATAAATAAACTTAAAAGTTCATTAATTTTGTTTTCAAACTGTTTATATCATTTGGCAAAAAAATCTCACTTCTGATGTCCAAATTATGACAAACTTTTAAAAAGTACTCCAAGACCCTTATACTGGAAAAATACCACACTTTATATAGTCGGACACAAAAGTTGAATTCTCGGTACTCTTCCACTTTAGGGGCCTTATCGAAGAAAGAAAATTTGCAACATATTTACTGGCAACCTATCTGCTGTTTCATTTCATATACACACGCATTTTCTTTCAATATCTTTACAATTTATTTAGCATAAAGAAGCCATATATCTAATTTTAAAATACAGACATGACCTGTAACCCGCAAAAAGCCTCAAATCCGCACAACACTCGGAACCAAGCTGTGCGGATTAGAGGTCTTCTACTGTATTACAGTTTTTCATAAATGAGTTTCGTTTTTAGAATCTGTTATTTTCATCTATAACTGCTGAATGAGGAAGAAGAACTCATATTATTGCATAAGAACTGTATATATCTTTATATCTCATATTCCGTCATTTTTGACGGGCTATCTTTCTAGTACACTATAAAAGTATGAAAAACATAAAAACAAACTGAAAAAACACTTTTCAAATAAAAAACCTCTTATGGAATGCGGGATTTATAAATTTAACATTGATGAATTAATTTAAACAATTTTCTATCTATATCAAACGAACAGATGAAGGTAGAAGCAAAAAATACACTCGTTCCTCTTCATTCGAAACTTTAAAATTAGCTTTCGTTCTGGTTTGAATTCCGATAATATAATTGTTACGGTTGAACCCCAGATGTTTTGTCTCATTTTAATTAGATTTGAGTTTGTTTTGTTAAATATTTGAATACATAAATCGAGGGATGCCTGTATATTCTAAAATACTGTAAAAAATGAACCTAATTTAGACGTGGGTTTTTGAGAAGGGAGTTTTTAAATATTTTTTCCTTCATTGAATAAAGATTAGACATTTTCTTTAAATAAGGGGGTTTGCTTTAATCTAGGTGGCATATAATGAATTATTTAATTTATATTTTGTTGCTTATACTTTAAAATAATTGTTTCTAATAATCTAATAATTAAAAAATATATTTTAAAAAGATAAAAATATGAAATATTGAAACATAATATATATTTGTTTAAAGTTTGGACATTGATTATTAAAAATAGTGGGTTTTTATTGCTATTTTAATAAACGGTTTAAAATGCTTGATTAGACAGACATATTTCAATAATGGGATGCATCTTAATAAAGGGTAACTCCGGGAGGGTCGCAGCGTCCGGTATAAATGCCGCACCCCTTGTATTTCTTGTAATTATCGATAGATGGTAGTCAAACGCGCAGTATAGGTGCGCAATAAGATTATTTTAATCAGTGTATATCGCGAATCCCATTTCGACGTTCACTTGTAGCTGTACAATCCGTATTTTTTTCACTATCCAAACTTTTAAACATATTCTGCTTAAATACTTTCAGACGCTAATTTCTAAATGCATGCATGATCTCGAAGTCAAAATTAAGTGTAGCGTTTATATAGGGTACTGTGTGTATGGTTACGCCATTTTCCTTAGCGATGATAGGTAACCGTGATGTGCGACGTCTGTACCATACAAAATGGGACACATGCCGCACTGCAATTCCGGTATACATGCCGCAGTTTCTTTTGTACGGGATGATAAAGTGTTATTAACTCTTCTTTTTCTTTTTTGTACAGGCTAACCAAGTTAGGCATGTTATTAGTCGTTAATAGTAATTTTAATGATTTTGCATTTTAGCGTCCTGGGTTAATTGAGATATTGTTTTTCAAAACCAGATAAATTTTAAACTTGTTTACAGATTTTATTATTAATGCCCAGATTTTATAAAAGAAAAAAATGTGTAAGCCTACGAGGACAATGGTGTCCGTAAAGTTTAAGGCAGGATATTGGGCGTAGAAACATTCTGTGTCAGGTAGAGTGTTTAATCTGCGATGCTTAGAGCAAATCGGCAACTGTTGACAACGCTACTAGTAACTTTAAGGCCACTGGGATCTTCCCTTTCAACAACAACGCTCTCCCAGATCATTTGTTTTCTGCTTTAGCGGATAGTGAAATGCCCTCACCAGAAAAAACGACGCAAAAGTAGGCAAATCCATCACGTAAAGTGTTAATGAACACATCTCAAATCAATTTAAAGCCTGCAGAACCTGGAACTAGCAATGTAAAACCACCTACAGTGTGTCCAAAATTAAACGACCCTACTTTAAAGTTGTCTACAGACGGTACTATTGGTCAGAAACTTGTGACATTTTGTGACGGACATGATGAATGAATGGGAATTTGCTTGAGCAAAAAAAAAAATATATAGTTTAAAATTTCACCACCAGAGGGCGTTTTGAAATGTATTACACATTTTTAAAAGTTTTTACGCTTTATTTTTTTCAGATTAAATAAGACAAATATACAGACCGCCCCCTGAAAAAAGCGTAAAAACTTTTAAAAATTATTGGTGTTCGAATTGAACGGACCGTACAAACTCTGTAAAAAAATTCTACTACGACAGCTGCCTTTTTTTTCGGAGAACTGAGGCCTAGTATTCAGTGAGTGATGGCCAAATTGTTAAAAATTGTTTAATTTATGAAAAACGCCCTCTGGTGGCAAAGATTTGAACTAAAAAAATTTCGCTCAAACAAATTTTAATTTTTTTATTATGTACGTCATAAAATTTCACAACTTTCTGACCAATAGTTTCGTATGTAGACAACTTTAAAGTAGGGTCGTTTAATTATGGACACCTTGTACATAAAATATATCCTATTCCGAGACTTAGTCAGGGGACAGCAAAGCACAGAATTAAGAAAACGAGAGTAAACTTAACCTCTATTCACAATTGGAAACAGCTTCATTTAAATTTAGAAAAAAAAATCCAAAAATGTAAGCAAATTAACAAAAAGGATATAAAACTACCAAGAGAAAATTTAATTTTGATTCAAGTAGAGGATCCCGAGACAGTTCATCAGACATTGATGAATGTTCAAACAGTATAAAGCTTACTACACCAAAGGAGAAAAAGAGAAAATTAAAAAGTAAGAAGGAAAGCGAATAGGAAATTGAAGCCAAGATAATAATAATGAAAAGTTGGATCACGCGTGTACACAGACGTTCTTTGCAAGGAATTTTTAGAAAACTACTTCAAAAAAGATGAAGTGTAATTGGCTCTGTTGCATAATGCGTCAAATGTGGTTACATAAAGACTGTACTTTTTCGACACTTTTTGTGCAGCTTGCGGTCGAAAAAACGTGCCTATTAACAAATAAATTATGTAAACACTATTTCAGTTTTTTTTCCCTCTCTCTAATACATTAATGTTACGATGTTGCTGAAATAAGAATTAAAATTCAATGTAAAAAATAAGTCGATAATTTTAATAGTGAAATTAGGCAGACAATTATTAATTTGACTCTACTGGTATGTTTCATTGTACTCATTTAGTCGTTGTTACATAGTTAATTATAATCCAGATATGAGTATTTTTTTATATTTTTATTTTTATTTTTAATTTTATTCTGTTCTTATGACAAAGTACGGCATAACTACCGCACAAGTGCGGCGTCTCAGCCTAAATGTACGGGTGACGCTGCCGCAGTTTAATGTTTTAGAAAAAAATGTTAAAAAATATTAATTATTTGTTTTGAATTTATTTTGTCGTCGTGTTCTATATTTAACATTAAATAGTACAGCATGAATTTTTTTATGTCTCCCATGGGACTTTATAGACAAATTCAAAAACATATGCGGCATAAATCCCGGAATTACTCTACAGTTATAAAATTTTAAAAATAGCATTTGCACTAAAATTCACCCAATTAATTTTGAGAATTACTCAGGTATATATGAAATACCGTCTATTAGAGCAGACGTATAAAATAATTACTATATTTGTATGACTAGCAGGAAATTTAAGTATAGAAAAAGGAACATCTAGCCGATATTAAATATAATAGAAAAATCACAGCTCTAGCAATATTATATTAAGAAGAAACCATCCAAATAAATTTCAATGAAAGTAAGATCATTTTTCCCTTCTATCTATACTATCCATCCATTATAAGGGAAACCATCGAATTGTGGCACGCAAAAATTCCATATATAACAATGCAGCATCATTTAACTTATCAAAAATATGGCTCGAGTTACACAATGGTTACAAAAATAAAAATTAACATCTAAGTAACATAAAAAAAATAATAATAATAACGTGCATAATATAATAGAGTACGTGAAAATTTGAATTATGGCGTTTCATAGACACTGCAATTTTAGGCTATTTTTATAGATTTGTTTTTAAAATAGCTCAGATAGAGTCTAAACATGTAAACTGTTGAATAAACATATTTTTAGTTTTTTTTAAATTTTGATTTACGCCTTTTAGCAATTAAAATTGGTATATAATTGGTATCTTTTTAAATGTGAATAGAACACAAAATTTCTAAACTATATTTAAAGTCAGACTGTGCAGATTTTAATCTTAATTGAATTTAAATAAAAGAAAAACCTTAATGAGTAAATGAATAAATTAAAATATTTTGACAAAAAATGATTAAGATTAGTTATAAAAAGTTCAATAATTTCTGCTATATCTTAAATTACTTAGCTAAAAAATAATAATAAAATACGTAATCACAAACATATCAATTCAAATAATAAAATCTGGTACGACTTAGTTATCCCGTCGACCAAAAACCATTCGCCAAACTATAAGATTAAATGCCAATAATGGTTGATCGTAAATGTCACATTCACTTGACTTTAAGCAAGTTACATGTGTTTACGTCATCAAGTGATTTTTATTTCGACTTTTTATTTGTATATTTATTAATGTTATACTAATTTATTTGTTCTTTCGTTATTTAAAATAAAAATTATGTCAATTTGTATAATTTGGCGAGTTTTTTGGCGATTTATATAATTTGGCAAAACTGGTCGACGGAATAACCAAGTAGTACCGTTTTTTTTTTCTATTATTTTCTAAAGGAAATATAAAAAAAAATTAATAATTATAGAACAAAATAATTTATATGTACCCTATATATATAAAATCCTAATGAAACGGATATTATGAAACGAATTTATTAAACGACTGATTAAACAACTGATTATGTTTCACGGCGATTTCTCCTAAAATACGGAATACTTTGCGATGAAATTAACACCAAAAATCCATATTGATCTGCAGATCTCAAAGCTGGTATTAGAATTTTTAAATTCGAATTAGTTTTCGAAATATTATTTTTTTTCTAATTTTATATACTTTTCTCTAATGATGGCAACTCAAATTTTAATCAAATAAATATTTTTTTTTTTTTTCAGATTTTAGAAAAGGTTATAATTTTAAAATAATTTGGCGAGAAGTTTGGCCTCCCTTAAATGTATGCTAAGAAATGTATCATGTTACTTTCATTCATAATTCAATTTGTATTTCATTATCATTTTATTTAATACAAACTGAGACATTTAAAATAAATGGCTTTCACTTCTTTATTTTTTTTAACGAAATGAAAAGAAAAATATTAGGCACAGATGTCATATACGCACCGGGGTACCTAATTGGCGCCAAAATGGCATTATTTTGGTTGACATGGTAACCCGGCTATTGTTGTTTATTTAATAATAAATGTTTATTTACTTTATTTTCTTTTTACAAATTACATAAATTGTTTTGTTCTATAGTTAATTATTTTTTTGGTTATTTTCCTTTAAAAATAATAAAAAATAATTAAAAAATACGGTACTACTTAGTTATTCCGTCGACCCATTTCGCCAAATTATATAAATCGCCAAATCACTCGCCAAATTATACAAATTGCCATAATTTTTATTGTAAATAACGAAAGAACAAAGAAAATAGTATAACATTAATAAATATACAAATAAAATATCGAAATAAAAATCACTTGATGACGTAAAGGCGTGTAACTTGCTTAAAGTCGAGTGAATGTGACATTTACGATCAACCATTATTGGCATTTAATCTTATAGTTTGGTGATACACTTTTGGTCGACGAGATAACTAAGTAGTACCAAAAATACATATGTAACTGGTATTCGAAAACGAGATTTTTGCCAAATTTTCGTAAAAAAAATCACGCCAAACCCGGTGCGTATATGACATCTGGCCAAATATTAAATGATGTAACAAAGATCACATTTACTTTCAACTTCAAAGCAATGTTTTAATTTACCACTCGAAAAAAAAATGCTAACTGGCGATTTGAAAAATAGTTATTGGCGAGATTTGCACCCGGCTAACTTAACAGTACCAGGAATTCTTTGCGACCATGGAAACTTTTATGTAGTTTAATTCGAAAAAGAAATTTGATTTTTTAATCAAAAGGGAAAACTTTCGGCACAGATGTCATATACGGGCCCATATTGGCGCGATTTTTTTCTGACGCCAATGTCATATATGCAACGGGTACTTAACTGGCGCCATAGTATCGTTATTTTGCTTGATTTGGTAAGCCGGATGTTGTTGTTTATGCTGTTGATGTTTTCCCCAAATTAGCGTCGGACGCGCGAATATGGGGCCATATATGATATCTAAGCCAAACTTTTATATGAAAAGCGAAGGGAAGAGAGCGTATTTATTTATGGCAGTTACATGACTTGGACTATTATAATATAGATGAAATGATGGCCATAGAATAATATTTGGCAACTTATCACCTGTACCTGGCTACATTAAAGTACCAAAATCGCACCAGGAATACACAAAGCGAAGTGGTTCGCCCGGAACTGTTGATGGTAGTCACATGACTTAGTATATTGTTATAGAAATTGTTTTAAAATACCGGGAGACAAAGACTCTGTACACTTAATTCATTTTTTTTACCTTCTTTTCAAATGTTTAACTGATCCTCTTTAATCAAGCATGAAAACAACCATTGGATGTCTTAACAGCAACTGATTCGGCCTTAAATTTTTGAAATGACAGGAAATTGAATAGAAACCCGTTTACAGGGAGATCTGCACAGTTTTTTTTCACTGTAATTCAATCTTCTATAACATTTTTAAAACAGATCAGATTAGCGTGTTTTAGATTCTGTGGTGTCTGAACGGGGGTTGGAGAGCGTAGCTTGCAGGGGGCAGAGTCCCTAGTAATTTATAAACAGAAATAAAAGTAAATAAACATTTATTATCAAATAAACAACAATAGCCGGGTTATCATGTCAACCTTTTCTGAAATATGAAAAAATATATATCTGTTTGATTAAAATTTGAGTTGCCATCATTAGAAAAATGTATTTAAAATTACAAAAAAATTAATATTTCGAAAACTAATTCGAATTTAAAAATTCTAATACCAGTTTTGAGATTTGCTGATCAATGCTGATTTTTCGTGTTAATTTCATCGCAAAGTATTCCATATTTTAGGAGAAATCGCTTGAAACATAATTAGTTGTTTAATCAGTCGATTCATACGTCCGTTTCATAAATTCGTATCATATATCCGTTTCATAAATTCGTTTCATTAAGATTTTATATATACGAGTTGGAACCCGTCGAAATTCGACGAATTAAAATGTTTAGAGTGGAACTGTTATATCGAATTTATAATAAACCTACAAAAATAATTACAATAAAAAATTCATCTTGCATTGGTTATCTAACTCTTAAAACAAATAATGTTTTTAACCTAAAATTACCAAAATATTATTTCCAAAAACTTCAACTGCTTAAATTATTGAAAAATTAAACTGTATTAGAATACGTAATCAAGATGAGTAATTATGTTGAGGTTATCGATTGAGGCAATTACGTTTGTTTTTACGGGATGAAAAATCAGTAAAAAGGATTTTGCTTTGTCACATCATAAAATTTTCCCCCCATAAAATCTAAACCATGCGTTATTTTCACATTCTCAAAATTTATATACGCAACACTCAAATTCACAATTTAAAAGTATTTTAACGCGCAATACATTATTAATGAATGTATTTCCAAACTTAAAGTCACGTTTGTCCGATACAACTTTTCATGTGAACATTTGCATCAAATTTAAGTTCTAATCTCAGTACCCGCGAAAATTTACCATTCAGAAATTTGCCTTTAGTTGCCATAGTATTGGCCATTTAGTATTGGTCAAATATTTAGTTTTTTCAGAGAAAATGATCATTTTTTTTAAATATGACATCAATTTTACACACTGAATCATTTTGCCTAGCGTCTTAAATTCCGTATCAGCGTAATGTAAAAATATTGAAATATCTTCTTCAATCTTTTGATTTATAAAAAAGAATGCAAGGGTTTTTTTTTTTTTTTTTTTTTTTTTTTTTAATGGCTGACGTCATTTTCTGTTCAAAAATTAGAAAAAAGTTACTTTTATTTGTAATGTGAAAATGGCATCAATAAAGATATAATCAAGGAAAATAAATAAACCATGACTATTTTCCCTTTACTTTTAATAGAAATGGAGTACTTCAGTTGCCAAAATTACAAAATTGGTAATAAAAACTATGAAAAAATTAATATCTCAAAAATAAATTGAGATACAGCTTTCTAATAAATTGCATTTAAAAGTACATTTTTTTCCCTATACGACGGTGTAAAAATTGAAACTGAGCGATGTTTAGAAGTTTAAAAATTTGCAGTAGGAAAAATTGCAAAACCGAAATTTCATTTCAAATTTGAAAGTGTTGCCATTCGCAGAATGACGTATGCGTTACGCACAGATATGTTTGTCCTTTATAATATAGATAGGGTAGATATACCGGGTGTCCTAAAAAGGACTGACTGATTTTAAAATTCAATAACTTGCAAACGGTAACAGATATTAAAAAAAAAAATTGCAGGAGGGTTATGCATAAGGTCAAAAGTATTTTTACAATGATTTTCGATTTTAGTTCGAATTACAAACAATAAATGGCGCTGCGATCAATGAACGCTAAATTCAGGCTCCATTTTTTGGTATTTCGGGAAACCACTCAATATATTTTAACCTCCTTTTTACGGATGGAAGAAGAGAAAGGCCAAAAAACCGAGCTTGTATTTAGCGCCTATTGCTTACAGCGCCATCTATTGTTTGTAATTCGAACTAAAGTCGAAAATCACTGTAAAAAAACTTTTGACCTTATGCATAACCTTCCTGCAAGAATTTTTTAAATATCTGTCACCGTTTGCAAGTTATTGAATTTTAAAATCAGTCAGTCCTCTTTAGGACACCCGGTATATATGTAATGAGAAATTTGTAATTGAAGTGACATTGAAATTTGAAACATAAAAGAAAAAACTAAATTTTGTGGCGAGGAAAAAAAGTAATTGAATTTTTTAATGTTTGCTATTTCTAATATTCTTTATAAGTATATAATCAATTTACTAAATTCTTAACCTAGGGCCTTAGAAAAAGTTTTAAAAACAGACCACACGTCGACACCTAATGACAGCTGAAAAATTAGCGAACAGCAGACGATAAAAATACAATCTCGTTGCCACAAATTCTAAAAAAAATTTGTAATTTTTCTTTTCAGCGATATAAGAATTTGAAATACAAAAGGAAAAACTAAATTATGTGACCTAGAGACGAAAAATAATTGAATATTTTTATCTTTACATATTCCTTAAGTTATTTATATATTTAACCAGTTTAGAAAATTCATAAACGAGTAGCTTAGAAAATACTTTTTAATTAATCATACATCACAGATATAACGACTGCTGAAAAGTAAGTAAATTGAAGTGGTATAGATATAAGACAAAAGAAAAACTTTGAATTCTGATAACTAGGGGAGGGGAATATAACAAATATGAGAAAAATAAAGAATATAATTAAATATAATTTGTAAATTTAACCTGTTTACTAGATTCTTATCTCAGGAGCCTAGACAGTGTTTCAGATCACACATCAGAGAGTTAAGGACTGCTGAAACACTAAGAAAACAACAGGCAATAAAAAAAATTGCCCTACAAATTTTAAAATAAAGAAAAGTGTAATGGAAGCGACTAAGAAATCTGCAACATAAAAAAAAAAAACTTATCAGAAGCTTGGAAAAGACAGAATACGAAAATAAAAACGGCTCGTTTAGTGACTCTGTTTTAGAGCGCTAACACAAGTTTTTCGAACGAATCCTTCATTGTATTATCTTTTTTTCCCTTCTGTTTTCCTGTCTGTTTAAAGGACAAACTTTGTTCCCGAGATGTGGCATCAGTCATTCTCTACGTCTTGGAAAGTGGCCATAAATTCGAATTGTCTGTCTGTTAGAGGTAGAAAGTTTTTTCCCCTCGTTGTTTTTTTCCCTTTCTTTTTTTAAAACTAAATGTTGATTTTTTTTTGTTTGTTTCCATGTGTCAGATATTATATAATAAGAGGTTAATGTCACTTCGAAAAAATGAATGAGGTTCAACCTCCGTTTAGGCTACGTACTGATTTATATACAGTGAAACTTCCATTTAGCGAAGTCTCATCGTTACACTTCGTTATGAAGAAAATTCATTAAATAGAAATCAACTCAAATTCATGAAATTTGTATAATAAAATGCATTTGCATAAAATGGGAATATTGGAAAAATTTACACTGGCCTCCAAAAGATAAGGTACAGGGACTGGATGCTTTCGATTGCACACGTTTTGTCGAATAACTACAAAAATTATTGGCAAATTGTTCTTTAACTTCTAGGATGTAAAGAACATGTTTGATTTTATATTTCTAGCTGAAGATTTACCGGGAGGTACAATTAGGGGGCTAATAATAAATTTAATAATAAAACAATATTTGCTACCACCTATGTAACAGAAAAGGCTGGAAATGGTTTGTCACTATGGTAAATGACTATTTGGGTCCTGTTCAACGTTTGTATGCATTTGTGTAAGCATAGCACTCATATTCGTGAAGATGTTAACGTTTTTGTGAAAAATTCAAAACTTTTTTGTTTATAGCATACAGAGTTTACAACTAAATTTAACACAACTTTTCGAAAACTTGCCAAAGAATAGTAGCAACAGTATACTGCAATTAGAACATGAGTATATTGAATATTCGATGAGTTATGGGCATTTTGATGAGATAATTTTTAACTGCGCATGCGCGGAAGATTTCAAAATTTTTATTTCATAATTTGGTAGTCAGTATTTCGGGGCAACTTCTGTAAAAAGTTCAGTCAAATGTTGTGAAAACTTAGAAAGATATAGTGAGCTGATTGTAAAGTTGTGGAAAATCCCTTATAATAAAGCTATTTTTAGGAAGCAACTCACTATATCGACCCTATCTTTGTGAATTTTCGCGATATTTGACTGGACTTTTTATATAAGTTACCCTAAATAACTGACTACCAAATTATCTCTCTATTCTAAAAAAAAGTAACTACCGCTGTCACCGCCGCCGCCGCCGGTTTTGAGACCGCAGGTCTTTCTTCGTTAATATTAAGAAAAATAATGCATACAAAAATATGAAAATCGGTATTATTATAGAAAAATATTTGATAAACACGCTGATGCAGACAGTTTGAAAATCGAAGAATTATTTTAAGAGATATTTAATGCTAAAGTTGGACAAAATCGTTCCACTAAAAAAGTTTTATAGGAGCAAAAACTATTCATGGGAATTTAATCCTTTTTAGATCATTTTATACGTTTGAAGTTCCCGGTGTGCAGACTGTATTTCTTTTTTTAATTTGATGCATTTTTTGAGGTTTTATTTCTATTTTAAATTCAAATTTTCAGCATTTCGAGAGATATATTTTACTTAGTTTGTAACTGTATAAACAGCGCAAACAATAATGTTTGTTTTAAATTTTTTAAAAATGATACGCGTAAATAAATTAAAAATTTTATTTACACGTGCTTATTATAAAGAGAAAAAATCATTTGGAATTAGAATTAAATAATTATGTACAAAAAGCAGGAACTTATTAAAAATTACGTCATAAAAAGTATACACATGAATTTTAAAAGAGAAAAGGATATTGTAAAGTAATAAATTCATTAACATGCGTTAGAAGTCTTAAATAGGAGAAATTACGTCATATTTACGTCACATTACAGTTATTACATAAAATTAACACAAAATATTGCAAAACAGTTTAAATTTAGAAATTGCGCTAGACATTTATTTGATATTTTGAGAGGATCTTTTCAACTATTTTTGTTAGGAAAGCGCAAATAATATTTCATTTCTAACAAAAATATTTTCACGTGAATATTTAAAAGAGAAAAAATAGCTTGGTCAAAATAACGTCAGATTAAAAACGATTAATTTAAAATGTCTCATTTAAAAGAACTTTATTTTCGCTTTGTTAAAAAATACCAGGAGACAAGGACCTTGGAGACAATTAATTCCTTTTATATTAGCTTATTTTGAAATGTTGTTACACGTGTCTACGTCATCAAGTTATTTTTATTTCGACGTTTAATTTGTATTTTTATTAAGGTTGTACTAATTTATTTGTTCTTTCGTCATTTAAAATAAAAATTATGTCAATTTGTATAATTTGGCGAGTGGTTTGGCGATTTATATAATTTGGCGAAATTGGTCGACGGGATAATCAAGTAGTACCGTAGCGGATTTGGCGTTAAAATTCCCCAATCAAAGAGAAATGAATAGAAATTCGTTTATAGGGAGATCGCCACTTTTTTAAAATTATAATTCAATCTTTCGGAATCTTTTTAAAACCGAACAAATTAGCGTGCATTTAGAGTCTGTGGTGTCTGGACGGGGGTTGACGAGCGTAGCGCGTAGGGGGCCGATCCCTCTAGCATAATAAAAATTTTAGGATCTTCCACGTATGCGCAGTTAAAAATTATTTCACACAGATCCCGATATCTCATCAAATATTCAATATATTCATGTTTTAATTGCAGTATACTGTTGCTACTGATATTTTTAAAGTTTTCGGAAAGTGCTGTTAAATTTGGTTGAAAACTCTGTATGCTATAAACAAAGAACATTTGAACTGTTCACAAAAACGTTAACATCTTCACGAATATGAGTGCTATGCTTAGGGGCGGTCCATAAATGATGTCACACTTTTTTTCAATATTTTTGACCCCCCCTCCCCCTTGTCACATGTCATGCTGTAATACCTAAACATACACTTGCAGTACAGAAACAAAGCACTACGTTATAGATCATATTTCAAATTTTTTTTTTAAACTTTAACTATGTGTTTTAATGCCATTTGTGAACATAACAATAAAAATGATTCGTGCACTTATTTTGTATGAAATAAGATTAAGGTTTACAACAAAAAACGTAATTCATATACAATAGTAATAAAATATGTTAATATGAAAGAGCAATTGAAAACAGTAGTGTTTTGGAATTTGACATGGAATTTAATATATTTGGCTTTAAATTTTATCTTTACTTTATCAACACAAAATACTTCAATTTGCTGATTTTTAATGCTTTTATTTTAACCAAACTGTGTGATGTCACATTTATTCTTACCCCCTCCCCCTGTCACTGAGAAACTGTCACAATTTCCCGAACCCCCCTCCCCCCCTCCAAGCGTGACATCATTTGTGGATGACCCCTTACACAGATGCATACAAACGTTGAACGGGACCCAAATAGTCATTTATCACGGTGACAAACCATTTCCAGCCTTTTCTGTTACATAGGTGATCGCAAATATTATTTTATTATTAAATTTATTATTAGCCCCCTAATTGTACCCCCCCCCACCCCCACCCGATAAATCTTCACCGAGAAATATAAAATCAAACATGTTCTTTACATCCTAGAAGTTCAAGAACAATTCGCCAATAATGTTGGTAGATATTCGACAAAACGTGTAGAATCGAAAGCATCCAGTCCCTGTACCTTAACTTTTGGAGGCCAGTGTATTTTGATTTAGACAGTAACTTTTTTTTATGCAATGTAGACATTTGAGAAAAATTCAATTAGAATCTCTCTATTCTAAAAAAAAGTAAGTAACGCCGTCACCGCTGCCGCCGCCGGTTTTGAATTTTTGGTGAACGGAGGTCTTTCTTCGTTAATATTAAGAAAAATATTACACACAAAAATATGAAAATCCGTGGTATTATAGAGAAATGTTTCATAAACACGCTGTTGCAGACAGTGTTCAAATCGGAGAATTATTTTAAGAGATATTTAATGCTAAAGTTGGTCAAAAACGTTTCATTAAAAAAGTTTTATAGGAACAAAAACTATAGATAGGAATTTAATCATTTTTAGTCATTTTATACATTAGAAGTTCCCGGTGTACAGACTGCATTTATTTTTTTAATTTGATTTATTTTTTGAGGTTTTATTTCCATTTTAAATTCAAATTTTCAGCATTTCGAGAGATATATTTTACAACTTTTAGAAAAAAGTATTATTTTAAATTGTTGTTAAATTTAAAAACAGCGCAAAGAATAATATTTCCTTCAAATTAAAAATTTATTTACACGTGCCTATTATAAATAGAAAAAACTTTCAAATGAGTTAAAATGATTACTTATTAAAAGCAGGAAAATGTTGATAATCACATCATAAAAACTATATTTACACGTGAATTTTAAAAGAGAAAGAAAATTGTAAAATAATAAATTCATTAATATGCATTAAAAATGTAAATGCAGGAAATTACGTCATATTTAATATTGCCAAACCATAATATTGTCAAACAGTTTAAATTTAAAAATATACTTGCGCGAGACATTCCTTTCATATTTTGAGATTATCTTTTAAAACTAATCTATGTATATATATTAAACAGCATCTCCATACCTATAATGGGGGTTATCATAGGGGGACCCTGCTCTGTCGCCAAATGCCGCCAAGATTGACGTCAACTTTGCGATATATAGCCAAAAGTGACGCCGACTTGGCGATGTCTCTAATATTTCGCCAATTTCTCATAGACTTCCACTGTAAACCAATAGGGTTTACTTGCTTGCAGAAAATCAACAAATTGAGATATTTTGAACCAATGAACCAATGCAGATGTTATTGAAGTGCCTACAAGAGTCGCATTGCTCTTGTGTTGAGAATTCTATGACAGCGCAAATAATATTTCCTTTCTAACAACAAAAGTATTTTGACGTGAATATTAAAATGAGAAAGAAAACTTTGGTGAAAATTACGTCAGATTTAAAACGATACATTTAAAAGTCTTAGTTCAGAAACTTTCTTATATAGCGTTGTTAAAAAATACCGGTAGACAAAGACTCTGTTTACTTAAATCATTTTATATTAGCTTGTTATTACGGGTTTCACTGATCTGATTTAATCAAAGACGAAAACAACCCTCTAACATGGAGATATCCACTTTTTTTTTTATTATTATAATTCATTCTTCCGAAAAAATTTTAAAGCCGATCAAATTAGCGCGCTTTTAGAGTTTGCAGTGTATGAACGGGGTTTGGCGAGCGTAGCTAGTAGGCGGTAGAGCCCCCTAGTAATATCTTAAAAAAAAAAAAAAAAAAAATGAAGAGAGGTAAACAATAACTGAAGCGTAGCGTACCTTTGCCCTTTTTTCTCAGTATTCCAAATCCTTAGTTTTAAAAAAAGTGTATAACATTACTTTGTACAGGCTTCTTATAAAAGGTACACTGTCCGTAAAAGTTTTCGCACTTTAGTAAGTATCCGAAGAAGTCATCTGTAATATTTCCGTAAAACTGGAATCCCCTTCTTATTGTATTGAAGGCTTTTAGTATTTCTCCTTTTGAAGGGAAATGATTAAATAAATAAATTATTTCATTTTCATATAATCCGCTGAATCCATACATCCATTGCAACAGCAACTTTTCCTTTTGAATGCTGTGCACGCACGAAAGTTGAATAAATTTCGTTATATAGAATATATATTTCGTAATATGGAAATTAATTTACATGCTAATGGTGTTCAAAGTTAAAGAGAAGTTCGGCTGTATTTAATATTCTTAATGCTGATCTGAAATCTAAACAGGCTAATGGTGTACTGTACTTGCTTGAATTAATTTTCGTTCGAAAACACATGGAAATGGCAAATGTTCTTATTCAGAAATTATGATACCAAATACTTTTTATTTTTTCAATTTTCAATAAATACAGAGCATCTATCAGAAAATAATGTCCAAGTTGGGGTTTTTTAATCGGATTTTAGGATGATTATTAACACTTGTATGACGAAATAAATGTTTTAATTATTTTAGCGAAAATTTACACTGTTGAATTCCAAGACAAGTAATATTATAAAGTTGATGTAACAACGCATGAGAGGAGGGAGGGGACAGCTGCGCAGACGATCTGAGTTGCCCAGGTCTAAAAATTTCAATCCAGTTCTATCAAAATTTTGGGAATTAGCAGAAGTATCGTTGCCTTAAGGTAGAACATTCCATAACCAAAATAGGAAATAGCAAAGGATTGAATCTCTCTATTCTAAAAAAAAGTAACTAACGCTGTCACCGCCGCCGCCGGTTTTGAATTTTTGGTGAACGGAGGTCTTTCTTCGTTAATATTAAGAAAAATATTGCATACAAAATATGAAGATAGGTAGTATTATAGAGAAATGTTTGATAAATACGCTGGTGCACACAGTTTTCAAATCGAAGAATTATTTTAAGAGACATTTAATGTTAAAGTTGGTCAAAATCTTTCCATTAAAACTGTTTTATAAGAGCAAAAACTATACATAGGAATTTAATTATTTTTAAATCATTTTTAAATCATTTTATACATTAGAAGTTCCCGGTGTGCAGACTGCCTTTATTTTTTTTAATTTGACTCATTTTTTGAATTTTATTTTTATTTTAAATTCAAATTTTCAGCATTTCGAGAGATATTTTTTAGAACTTTTAGAAAAGGGCATTATTTTAAATTGTTGCCAAATTTAAAAACAGCGCAAATAATAATATTTCCCTCAAATTAAAAATTTATTAAGAGGTGACAAATATAAACAGAAAAAACTTTCAAATGAGAATTAAATGATTACGTATTAAAAGCAGGAAAATATTGATAAATATTGATATAATATGACTATTATAAACGAAAAAAACTTTCAAATTAGAATGAAATTATTATGTATTAAAAGCAGGAAAATATTAAAAAATACGTCATGAAAACTATATTTACATGTGAATTTTAAAAAAGAAAGAAAATTGTAAATTAATAAAGTCATTAATATGCTCTAAAACTCGTAAATGGAGGAAATTACTTTATATTTAAAATTGCCAAACCATAATATTGCCAAACAGTTTAAATTTAAAAATATACTTGCACGACACATTTATTTCATATTTTGAGATTATCTTTTAAAACTAATCTGTATATCAATGAAACGCATCTCATTGGATATTGAACAGAATTTAATGCATCTCCATACCTATAAGGGGGGGGTTACCATAGGGGGGACCTTGTTCTGTCGCCAAATGCACCAAATTTGTCACCAACTTGGTGATATATCGCCGAATTTGGCGACCAAAATTAACCGACAAAAGTGATGTCAACTTGGCAATATCTCTAATGTTTCGCCAAATTCTCATAGACTTCCATTGTAAACCAACAGGGTTTACTTGTTTACAGAAAATTAATACATTGAGATATTTTGAACCAATACAGATGTTATTAAAGGGCCTTCTAGAGTCAAATTGCTCTTGTGTTGAGAATTCTAAGTCAGCGCAAATAATATTTCCTTTTTAACAACAAAAGTATTTTCAAGTGAATATTAAAAAAAGAAAGAAAACTTTGGTGAAAATTACGTCAGATTTAAAACGATATATTTAAAATGTCTTATTTAAAAAACTTTCTTAGCGTTCTTAAAGAATACTAGGAGACAAAGACTCTGTTTACTTAAATTATTTTATATTAGCTTATTTTCACATGTTTCACTGACCTGATTTAATCAAAGACGAAAACAGTCCGTTAACAGGGAGATAGCCACTGTTTTTTTAATTATAATTCATTCTTCCGAAATTTTTTTAAAGCCGACCAAATTAGCGTGCTTTTAGAAATTGCGGTGTCTGAACGGGGGTTGGCAAGCCGTAGCTCATAGGCGCAGAGCCTTCTAGTGAAGAATAAAAAAATAATATTACATTTTTTTTGTTTTCTTTAATTCTGAATTTTACTAGTATTACAAAATAGAGGTACTTCCTTATTATAGCGGCCTTCCCATCTGCAATTACGCGATCTCAACTCATATGTATCCCATACGTTCAAATGTATGCCATATATACGTTATATGGCATTATATACATCATTTATACGTTAGATTTGCGTCATATTGGTCCGACCTATAAATACGCCTCACTTGTAATCTTTAGTAGAGCAAGTTACATGTACTGATAACGACTTCAATCAAGACTTCACAACGCCATAAACGTTCGCATAATCATGATATCCACAGCAATTGACTGGCTTTAATCATGACTGGAATCAATTGCACTTCACTGAAGCAAAATAAAACGAGAAGAGGTATATTTAGCGGGAGAGAGTCTTTTCTTTCCTTCTAATTTTGGTGCATATTTATAGATACCAAATCTAAGTCATAATGCTGTTTCATCATATCTTGTCTAGCATATATGATAAGGATGAAAAGCTAGTGAACAGTAAATTACAAAAATCGAAATTTCGATTTTTATTTAAAACTAGCTGATCTGCTTGGCGTTGCCCAAGCCCGTGATAATAACCTTAAATCAACCTCAAATTTGTATGATTTCGTATCTTTAACTCCAGTTTTTCTGGATTTATATATTAGAATGAAAAAAAAGCGCGAAAAATTATTAAATTGAAAGTACGGGTATATGCCATTTCGTATGTAAACGGCGACGAAACTCTCGGGTTTTTACTGATTTCGTCGCAATTTTAACATATTTTATTTTGTAAAAAATATTTCTATCTGTCCGAAAGTTTCAACTTTTTTGTAGGTCTCCAAAAATATAGTCTTAACATACGGATGAAAGAGTTAAAACTCATATGTTTTTAAGCTGATTACACCATCGATTAGAAGGTGGTTTCAGCTTTATAAGCATATTTTTGGTTTTTCGGTACCTTTAAAATTGCGCCCATAAGGAGAAACGTTTTTCGGAAAAGGAACCCTTTTTTAAACTAGTTGGATGTGCCAATCCCAAAACATTCTTCACTCTCATACATCTTAATGTTTCAAAAAGTAGTTACGCATGTCAATACCTCAGTATTGTTAGTACAATACTGTTTCAACTTTAATTTTCATCTTACATTTCTGCTTCAGTCAATTAATCGGAGTAAAAACAAGTTAATCTAGATCATGATATTTATTAAAATCAAGAGTTCTTCGTTATTCTGCAGTACATCAACTGTTTGCAAATAGCCGGCTCAGCAGGACGCGAGTTCTCGTCTCTGAACGAGCCGCCAATGGACAATAGAACTACGAAAAATCAAGAAAATTATACAAAACTCACTATCACAGCGCCCCTTTTCCGCGGAATTTTTCGAAATTCAAGGAGAACGTGCTGGCAATAGCCAAACACATGCACAAAAATTTTGGTTCAATTCTATGCCTAACTTTATACACTTTCCGATGGTACAATAAAAAATAGCACAAAAATCGCTATCACAGCGAGCAGCGGAATATTTTTAAATTCAAGAAGAAACTCTGGTCTCTGGTCTGGTGGAAGAAACTCTTAGCCAAGTGACAGAATCCGACAGAATTTTTTCAAATTCAGGGTGGACCTGCTTGCCATAGCCAAAAACATACACCAAAAATTTGGTTGAATTCTATGCATAACTTAATATAGTTTACGATGGTACAATAATGAAAATAGCATAGACATTGCTATTACAGCTCCCCTTTCCGGCAGATTTTTTTTTCAAATTTAGGGAGTACCCTCTAGCCACAGCCAAAAACATACACCAAAAATTTGGTTGAATTATATGCATAACTTCATACACTTTTCGATGGTACAATATTGAAAATGGTACAAAAATCGCTTTTATAGCGCCTCCTTGCGGCGGAATATTTCTGAACTGAAGACGGACCTGCTTGCCACAGCCAGAAACATACTAAAAAAAAACTGTTTCAATTCTATGCGTAACTTCTTACACTTTTTGATGGTACATTAGCGATATACGGACACACGGCCAGACAGACAGAAATTTTGTAAAAATATGTTTTTTGGGGACCTCCGACCTTTAAAACGTGTAAATCCGTAGAAAACTGGAAGTCGAAATATTTTTTTTACAATACTTTCTTCTATTGAAGATAAAAGAAAGTAAAAACAATTTCAAAGGTTTAACTGCGATATTTTTTCAAATTGATTGTGGTATTTGAGACTTAAAAGTACGATGTTTCGTAATACGTCTTTCAACTTAAACTGTAACCGAGCGGTTTCATCGATATAGGTTAAATGAAAGCTATGAACAGCCACAAAGAAATCCATCTGCTCAATTTTTCATTACCTGCCAATGCCTAAATACGGTTGGGCTCTTCTTCCCTCTAGGAAGGACAGAGATGAGATTTTAATGAGAGTTCTTTCTGATTTTTATTTAATAACTCAGTTAATTATTAAAAATTTAAAATTCTGAGTCTCAAGTGCATTTAACTTTTGTAAAAAAAAAAGTATACATATTTAGTCGTGAAAACTTGAGACGAAGCCGAGCAAAATCGCGCCGAAACCCGTCGGTTTTTATTGTTTTCGTCAAAATTTTCACACATTTTATTGTGTAAAACATACTTCTATTCGTCCGAACGTTCCAAAATTATAGTAGGTCATGTAAATCCGGTTTTCAAAGATGCTCTGAAAAGATTGTGTCGGAATATGAACTTTTAGTCACTTTTACCGTAGTAAAAATATAGACTAAGTAAGGGGCAAAGTGACCTGTGGTAGCGAATTTTTTTAACCATTTGGAAAAATGGTTATTATCCTCTGTCAGGGTAGGAAATCAAAAACATATCTGAAACGTTTTATTGATTGAATCGGAATTTTATTCGTTTTCTGATTGGTCTATACAGTAATCTGTATTTTCCCTTTACTTTCAATAGAGATGTATACTTCTGTTGACACTATGACAAAAAAGGTAATAAAAACTACAAAAAAAAATAATAACTCGGAAACAAATTGAGATACAGCTTTCAAACAAATTGCATTTAAAAGTACATTTTTTTCTCTATACGACGGTGTAAAAAGTAATATTGTGTGATGTTTAGAAGTTTAAAAATGAAATTTCGTTTAAAATTGGTCCAGGAATATATGTTTAATCCATGGCGTACGTAATGAATGAGCAGCTCCGTAGAAGTTTAAAAATTTACAGTACCGAAAAATGTAATCCATGGCGTACGTAATGTATGATCAATTCCATGCGATTTTTTATGTCTTAAATTTTAGTCTTTGAAAAAAAATCATTTTCCAAATGGTCGTTGTAATTTGTTAAATTGCATTTTCTTTTAAGTGTTCAAATTTGTATTTTTGAAAACCGATTACACCTCTCAAGAGAAGAATGTCTCAACTTTTCATGTGTATTTTTTGCTAACCGGTACCTCCAAAATTGCGTTCTAGGAAAGCGATATGCCATATGTGAGAAAAAGAGACCTACCAAAATGCCACATTTTGAAACATTTTTCAAAGGATTAACATCGGTGGTTTTTCATTTAAGACGTTCTTTCAGAATATTTGTTCCGTTTTTAACTATACTAAATAGTTTGACGACTGTTTGATATTAAAAAACAACAATAATAAATCCTCCCAAATCGGTTCTCTATCTTTGTTCAGCTATGTACAGTTTTACCAGGCATGCACCAAAAAGCACCAGCGCTCTCGACGACTCAACATGAATTAGATGATTTTATGATGAGATTAGGTTGCGATTTTTAATTAACATCTCAACTACTTATCGAAAAATTAAAATTATGAGTCTCAGATGCACCAGGAGAGGCGTTGAAGTAACCTCACAACAATTTTCAGTTTTCTATGTGCGGTAGATTTCCCTAGCCATCGCAGACATACATACAGACACACACACACACACACACAGAGAACAAAACTTTCTTTTATTAGTTTAGATTAAAAAGGATTTCTGGCATCAATTTTATTAAATTGCTAATTATAAGTACACTGTAAAAAAAAAAAATAAATAAATAAATAAATAAAAAAAAATCCCTTACTTTACACCAAAAAGGGTGCCAACTGTTGCCACCCCAAGTGGTGTAATGAAATTCCATTTGAAAATTGATATAATGAGCCACCAGCTATCAAATGCTGTAAACAAACACCACTTTTAGTGGCAACTTAGTTGCCACCATTTTTGGTGTAAAGTCACGCTACTGCTTATCTGGTGTAAAGTCGCACTACTGCTTATTTGATTTGCATTTTAACAGTAAAATAAAAAACAATTTAAAGATTACATTTTAAATCTAATGCAACCATAATTTACAATAAATAGTTTCACGCAAAGAGGCTGCTAAACATTGTTTTAACTGCGATAATTTATTATCTTAATTAAACATTTATTTTAAACATTTTAGTTTTGGTAAACAACGAAATTTCCTCACAAATCATTCATTCGTTACAACTGGACTTACGTCACGTGTATTTGACTCTTTTTTTTTTAATTCAACGTAGGCCTGACTGGTTTTCGAATAAATAGTCTAAGCAAATTAAAATAAACATACCATAAATACAACTAAACATTACAAATTGTACAAAAATCGGATACAGAGAGCTAAGAACGACCAGCCTCTCAAGCGCTAAAGAACAATTTTTATCACTTTTAAAATGCAAATTAAAAATACTTAACGGCATAATTAATTAATAAACACTACACCGCTAGAAAGCTTGAAGTTTAAGTTTTTAAAAGATACTAATAGTTAAGCAAAATGATAAGGTTTAAATAGTTAAAAAAGATGCAAAACAAAGTAAACAAAACGCGTAACGCTATGGGAAAGTGGTCTGAGACAAAAAATTTTATACCAAATTTCATGAATTTTTTAAACATATCTAAACTCAACCCAGGAATACACGATGGGTGGCGGAGCCAAGCCCGTACTTTATAGAACATAAAACAAGTATTACTGGTATGTAGTTCTGCTTAGTCAGGCGCAATCGAACCTGTGCTGATAGTATGTTTGATTCGCTTGCATAAAAACTGCTGAGCGCCTGTGTAATGTTAGACAGAGTGTGTCGATAACACCCTGTACATAATGCTACATCCAAAGCAGCTAAATTCAATCGAGTTTTGTGATTTGATGACGAAAATTTTTCTAGAGATAGAATCGATGTAGAGCTAATCAAATTAAGAGTATAGACTATAAGAAAGCTAGACAGGCACCTATAAGCTATCGAAGAGGTTACTCGTCGTATGCTTTTGCAAGAAAATACTAAAATGTTTACATTGCTAAGTTTAAAATTTTTGTCATTCCAGAAGCAGTTTTCGATATAGCCTGCTATTCAAGCGAATTCTATTCAATGTTGATCAAACACGATCGTGTATTTGTCGAGTTTGGATCAATATGTGAAACTACAGAAGACTACCTGTCCGAATACTTTAGTAGAACGTCTTTTTCTGAAACAAAAGATTAATTTTTATTTAAATTACCCAAAAATTTAAAAAAATTGCGATTTCTTAATAAATCACATTTTAAATTTAAAATTAAATTTAAATATTAGTTCTGACTAATTAAAAATTGTAAAAATTCATAAAAATTTCATTATAAATGCCTGCATTGTACACAGAACCAATACTCAGCCTGCTGATGACAAATCTGAAAGCACAAAAAAACTGGACCTCGCATAGTTATAACTGCTATTTTAGCATAATCAACTAGTGATCTTGCATACATAACCCCCACTGATGTTCTAACATGCAGAACCAACTGATCTCGCAATAAAAAAATCAGTGATGTTACACTATTTCAAAATGCCTGCATTATACCTCACTGTTTCATAAAAGGTGGAGGCGGGAAGCGGTGGCGGTACACCAATGGAGTACTTCTAAGTGTTCTGTTGCGTGTGAGTCTCGTCCTGCAGTCGTCCGGTCGAGATCTCCTGTTCCTGGCTGTTCCCATTGGCCCGTATCTGAGGGTCCATGTGATAATAATGACAGCGGGGACGACTTTCTGCCTAGCCCGAAGCGAACCAAATAGCTTGGAGATGTTCGCCCAGTGCTTGCACGTAAATATACCAGTTATTATACAAGTTGAAAACAAGTTATGTTAAAATATGTCAACAACAGTAAAAATCCCATGTATTTCTATGATCGTGGGCTAACTGAAAAATCGAAAAATGTCAACTTTTGAAACGCTCAGCAAATAAACAAAAAATGTTCAAAACTTTTAAAACTAGATAGAATCTTGAAGCTTAAGCTTTAAATGAGCTGAATATCACATTAGTTTTTCAAAAAAAGTTAGTTTTTGTAGTTAAAAAAGCTTAAGAATATCGTTGTTTACGTAATGTATTTACTATGGGAAAACGAAAGTCGTAATCCTAAAACGATACTTTTTAAAATGGCTCGCAAATAGTTAAAACTTATTGAAAGCTTAAAATTCTTGGTTAAAAAATAATCTACGATATTTAATTTAGTTGAATCGAACATTATTTTAAAGTTAACAAGCAGAATTCATTGTATACTGAGCATCTCAAAAGTGACAAAAATGCCAAAATTTGAAAATGGCACCAATACACTGTAAAAGTAGGTTGACTTCATATCTATATTATAAAGGACAAACATATATGTGCGTAACGCATACGTCATTTTGCAAATGGCAACACTTTGAAATTTGTAATAAAAATTTTGGGTTTACAATTTTCTCTACTGCAAATTTTTAAACTTCTAAACATCGCACATTTTTGATTTTTACACCGTCGTATTTTGAAAAAGTGCTCTTTTAAATGCAATTTGTTTGAAAGCAGTATCTCGGTTTATTTTTGAGATATTAATTTTTTTGTAGTTTTTAATACCATTTTTCCAATCGTGGCAACAAAAGTACCCTGTTTCTATTGAAAGTCATTGAAAGTAAAAGAAAAATAGTCGAAAATAGGAGATTACTGTATCTTTTTGTTGCCATTTTTTCATAAAACCCGAAAAAAAAAGTTTAAATTAAAATACGGGCTATGTCAAGAATATTGTCTGTTATTCCGCGATAATGACGTCATATGCATACTTTTCTATAGACGAAATTTAAGATTGGATTGCAAAAGTGAATTGCTTTAGAGGATGCAAATGACTTCATTTTATAAAACAGCGTGTATTTTAATTCTTAAAACTGAATTATGTTTTGTAGAAGTGCGTCATTTTCACAGCCCAGCTGCTTTCAAATTCTTCACAGGTGAAAATGCTTCACTTTTGAAAATAATGTAATAGAAATCGCACACTGATAAAACGCAATGTTTTACAAAAATTAAGAGTGTCTTCATAAAAGAGAGGTGACATGCAAATAATAACGATTTATATTACAGAAATTGATGATTATCGCCTGGATAGATTTGCTTCGCCAAGTTAGACAAGCAAACAAATAACTCGAGGTTTAAAATTATATCATGTTCCTAAAGTTATTGTCCAAAATTCTCTCGAATAATAAAACTTTAATGCTGTTCTTTAGGGCATTCTACTATAATTTTACCAAAATAACATAATTTGCTTAATTTTTCACAATTTTATATAATCTATATATTTAAAACACAAGTGTGTTTTTTAGTCCTCTGCCCTGATCTTTCTGCTGAACCAATTTTACTAATATTTTTTTTTCAACTGAAAGCTGTTCATTTGTAGATGTGATCGCACTATATATTTTTTTTAATATCCCTACTTTTACATTTTAATTTTAAAAGCATTTTATGAAATTTCACCAAAATGATGAAAATTAGATAGCAGACAATACACATTATTGCAGACAAGACAGAAAAAAAAATCAGGTATTTTTATCTTTATTCGTGCCATTTTCTGATAAAAATTCAAAATTGTTTATAAAAATTGTTGTATAGGGTTTAATGGCCCAAAATATCATTAGGAGCATAATATTATATTAGGAAATAATAACGGAAAATGACATACTGCTTTTGAAAACACGCATTTTTCCTCATAAATTTTCTATATTGTTTTTCCTTCAGCACGTGTACAGATACTAAGTTTCAGACACTAGGCGAAATGCTTATTTAAGTAAAAATGAAGTCATATTTAAAAGAAAACGATCATTTTCTTAGATAAAACTAAACATTTTAACACAAATTCGTCTAAAAAACATAAATTACGGAAATTTTTGCTCTCCGGAATTGAGATTAGAATCTCAAGTAAAGAGTGCATCTATTCACATAAAAGCTGACAATTGTGACTTCAAGTTTTGAGTTAAAATGATTTTTAAATGCTCAAACAAAATACATTTTTTAAAAAAATGATGAATATGGATATGAGAAGTGCGCATGCAAATTTTGAGAAGGTGAAAATTGCTGTTTTTCATTCGGGAATACCGAGCATAAGAGCCTCGATTGATACCCACATCCTAATAACTGATCTTTATTATATTTTACTGATTAAGTATCTATATTCTAAAGAACAAACGTATCTGTGCGTAACGCTGACGTCATTTTGCTAATGGCAACATTTCACGATCAAATTTCGGTCTTCAAATTTTGCTACTGCAATTTTTTAATCTTCTGACCATCGTACATTTTCAATTTTCGTCGCATAAGGAAAAAATTTTACTTTCAAATGCAATTTGTTTTAAAACTGTATCTTAATTGTCTGATGTATTATATTTTCTAAAATAATTTTTATGCATGATTTTTTAAATTTTATCTTATCACGTGTCGGTTTCAACACATAATAATAATAAACATTTTACACATAAAGCAACAAACATTTATCAGCATTTGTTTCTGACTATTTTTGCATAACGGAATTAATACTCTCTTTATAAACAAATAAAAGAAAATTATTAAAAAACCCCACCATTCTAACATATTTATGAAAGACAAATTAACGAAATTAATACTTCTTTTATGAACAAATAAAAGAATAATATAAAAAAAACACAAATCTAACATATTTGTAATCATACAACTTAAATTTTTAGATCATCAAATGTGATTTTTTTCTCAAATGGAATTTCATTGCAAAGTTCATCTCAGTTTACTGATTGTCTATGGTTTTAAAAACAATTTTAATGCATGAAATATTTTTAATTTATCTATGTCGCGCGGAGCTCGATTACGAAAGATTAATCCGCTTGCCCTTAAAACAAAATAAAGTGTTCATCATTTTCTTACGGCTAATATCTTTTTCTTTTTTTAACTTCCCTATGAATAAATAAATAAAATAATATAAATAAAACACAAATTTAACAGACTCTAAGCTCTGAAATTATCAGATATAAAAGGATGTCATAAGTAGCAAAATCTTGGTCAAATAACTCTTAGCAGGCGGATAATAAGAAAATATCGCTTTTGATAAATTTCTAAAATTTATTTGATTGTATAATTTGTATTTTTCATATGAAAAATGTTTTTTTAATGTAAGTGGGCAATCGAAAAAATTTATTGCATATAAAAAAAATATTAGTTTTCAATTAAAAAAAAAAAAAAATGTTTTCACCTATATTCTGTAACCCGGGAAGCCCGGGTACGATCGCTTAGTGCTCATAAAATTATAAATATAGCAGCTAGAGATACATAAAAGGTATAAAAATGTTGGAAAATGATTGTAGTATTAACATTAAACAGGAATTTTTCAAAAATATGAAGTTAAACATAAGTCTTAAGTTCTTACCCTATTCCGAAGAAATTAGCCAAAGAAGACGAGAATTTTTTCAGCTATGAAGGAACCTTTCAGCTCGGGTACTGCAACATAATCTGGTTAATTGCTTTTAATTTAAAGATCATTACTGAGAAACATTTTCGAACAAAATCAGAGCCCTGGAACACTGCTATATAAAGAGATTTCAAAATGGCGGACTGAATCATATGTCGCTTTAAAACTTTACACCCGAACTGGTGTTCGGTTTCCACAATTTCTTTAAAAGATTTAAATTATATACATACCGTTTTGAGTGTATCATGACACTTTATTCGGTGTTTACATCAAACTTAGAGTATTTGGCATTTCATAAATTCAAATTAAGCGTAACTATTGTCCCCTTTTTTCACAGTGTAGGAACTATCATTTATAACGTAGGTTAACTGAAAATTAAGTTTTGTAGATTGCGTGATTTTCATGCAATTATAGTAACGTGCCGTTATAAGGGAGGGATGATACATGGGCAATAAAATGGGATGGCTCCAGAGGACTTTTAAAATATTTATCGCTGAGCTCCATAATAGAATGGGAGCGCTAATTCCCTATTCTCTTACATTGAATCCAGCCAATGAATACAATACAATAGAATTTCGGTGGAAAATTTTGGCAAAACAGGGATTTCCTTATACTATAGGCTATGGGTCAGTTGTTTTCAAATCGGATTTTCCTTAAAAAATATGACGAAGTTGCTACCATTTTCATTGATATGTATTTTTATTTAAAAAAAACTATAGCTTTTATTTATTTTCATCACAGATATTTAATTTGTTATTAGTTAAAAATAACATTTCATGTAAACTCAATGCTACTACGACACAATATAGTCTCATAGGCAATACTGTAACTAAATACTTATGCGTGCCCCTAACGATGAACGATTGATATTATACACAATAAGTTTTATAGTAAGCATCTTATATTGCCCCAAAGTAACGTATATAAATTTTAATATGTTTGAAGTAATGCAACATCTTTAAAGTACACTGCTAGCGATTTTCCCCCATAGACCATACTGTAGCGGAATTCTTTTGAATACCCCTGTCGACGAATTATAAATACTTCACACTTTATTTCCTATATCGAACATGTGAAGATAAATCTCAAAATTACTTAGCGATCCGGCTTTTTAAGGGAGTTAGGGCACGGACAGATAGATAGGCGGTCAGGCGAGAGAGACAAACGGACGCCCAGACTGATTGAATTCATAAACACTTTTCAACTATGTTTGAAAGTGTTAAAAATGGAGTCTAGACCCTAAAAACTAATTAGAACTCCCGCAGTATGTTCCAGGATCGTACATCTTCAGAAGTACAGTCGGTGAATCCAAAATATTCTAAATTCGAACAAAGGATTACAAAATCAGAGTCAAAAATTACGTTCATCAATGTCTTGAATTAATTATCATTTGCATTCTTGGCCGACATTTAGCATTTTATTAATAAACTACTAAATGCATCATTAAGATGAGAATTAAGAGATAAAATATGACTCCTCAATTCCAGGCATTTTCAAGAGAGGGGAGTATTTATGTCTGGATTATTATATCACTCCGCATTTAGAAAGCTATGCCGCCGATTGCCAGTTCAACATAAAAGGCCGTTAATGGAGTATAATAATAGTTTGCTTTTTACTACGTGGAGCAGACAGATAGTCTTCTACAAATAGAAATGATAAATAGACCTTCAAGTAGTTATTCTGTCAGTACTTAAAAATGAGCAAAATATACTGATTTTTAACCGACTTCTAACAAAAGAAGTTTCATTTGTATATATATATTTTTTTAACTTACAAACACATACGCATTTTAGACACAGTTTGTCACACAATTGTCTACACATTCTTTTGGACAGACGCCTCGATTTTCATAACTACATTTTAACACTTTCCAACATAGATAAAAAGTGTTTATGACTTCAGTTTGTATGGCTGCTTTCTGTTCGTACTGTGCCAACTCCTCAAAGTGTGGTAGCGAGAGGGGAGAATATACTTCGAAGGTGTCAGGTTTAGTATGACTAAGATATAGAAAATATTAAGTTATTTTATTAAGATAAAATTAAACAGGTATATTTCTTGATTAAAGCTACTAGACGTCACAAACACAACAATAATAATTATAGTTGAGGACTGGTAAAAATATATACAGTCACGAGGTGGCAGCTATAAGTTATAATTCCAAATCGTAGGAGATGAAAAGTTCAGAGACTTAATTGTCTCTAAGATCAAATGTGATCTATTCGCTGAATCGTTCTACCAAAGGTTAAGTTTCCCTTTCACCGGCAAATTCGTGGCTCGCTAAACTTTCGCCGTCTGTGGGCCGCAAGGTTCGTTCGCCGACGAAGCTTTGCCTCTTCCCTGGGATCAAGACGACCCCTAGTCAAAATTCAGAGACAAAGCATCGGTTCAACCGATCTATGCCCTCTCTAGTCTGGAGGAATCACTAAATTCCTTAATTATTGTCTCGTCTATTTATTATAGATTATTTGTCTTGGCGCTCTATGTACCTGGACTTTGACCAATCTCCATCCTTTTATCACATTACCTGAGTGGTCAGGTAGGGTTTTCATCTGACCCGCCAATACTCTTGTGCTGCACACTTAAAGGAAATGCCTTTTAAAGCGAAAGTACTTTTCTAGTTTCACTTTGTCGGAAGATCAAAGTCGCTCATGGTGGTCTTGGATCTAAGTGCCAGTCAAAGACTGTCAATCCTCAAAGATTGATCATGATATAATGTTTGCTCTAATGTTCCCGACAGATTAGTGGACTCTAACTATCTCTTGGTCGATTCTGTAAAACACATTGTAGTTCCTATGCTGAGAAATTGTGTCATCTTAGGGTTTTTATATAGGAAATATTGTAATATCCTGGGTCTGTACAGTGCTAAAACTCTCGTAAATATACTCGGATTGTCGTATAACTGATATACACGGGTCGCCAAAAGTTAAGGAACAGTGACCGGATGCTTTCGATTGTACACGGTTTGTAGAATAGCTACCAAAATTCTTGACGAATTGTCCTTGAACTTGCAAAAGACATGTTTGCCTTCCTATTTTTCAGTGAAGATTTAGTCGCGGCGACAATTAGAGGGCCAACAATAAATTTAATAATAAAATAATATTTGCGATCACCCGTGTAACAGAAAATGCTCAAAATGGTCTATCAATGTGGCAAATGATTATGTGGGCCTAGGTCCTGTTTAACTGTTGTATGCATTTGCGTAAACATAACACGCATATTCGTGAAGGTGTTTACGTTTCTGTGAAAAATTCAAATATTTTTTGTTTGTAGAATAAAGAGTTTTAAAAGCCACATTTAACAGCACTTTCCGAAAACTTGAAAAAAAAAAAAACAGTAGAAACAGTATACTGCAACTAAAACTTGACTATATTGAATATTTGAGGAGATATGGGCATTTGTATGGAATAATTTTTGACTGCTCATGCGTGAAAGATTCCAAAATTTTTATTTCTTAATTTCGCAGTCGGCTATTTAGGGCAAGTTACACAAAAAGCCCAATCAAATATCGAGAAAACTCAGAAAGTTGGGAGCGATATAGTGAGTTCCTTTTTAAAAGTAGCTTTATTATAAGGGATTTTCCACAACTTGTTAACCAGCTCGCTGTATCTTTTAGAGTTTTCGCAATATCTGACGGGATTTTTATATGAGTTGCCCGAGATAGCTGGCTACCAAATTACGAAATAAAAATTTTGAAATCTTTCACGCATGCGCAGCGTTGCCACGTCATGCGCAGTTTAAGGGGTCTTGTACCTTTTAAACGCGACGAAATTTAACGAAAAGATTCTAAGTTTGAATTAGTCTATCTTTAAAACATTTTTATGTGTAAACATGAAATTTTGGATATTGATTAAACAGATTGTGCTTTGTAATATGCTGGCATTAGAAATTTATTAGCCTTTTACAGAATTTATGTATTGTTGAAATCAAAATAGCTCTTTTTTTTACTCCATAAGTCGCTGCGCGCATATCTTCAGAAAGTATGTATGGATTGTTATGAAATTTGGTAAAGATACTAGACATATATGTGTGCTTAAAATGAACTACTCTTAGGGCAAAATTCTTTCATTAACTATATAAAAGAAACATTTTTGAAAAGTAAAATAAAAATTTTGTATTTTTAATGAATAAAAATAGTCATAACTAAAAATATTACCGTTATAAATGCTTAAAAGTAGTTCATTTTAAACACACGTATTTCTTTAGTATATTTAACAAATTTCATGACAATCCATACATACTTTCTCAAGATATCCTGCGCGCAATGGCTTCTGGAGAAAAAAAAAGAGCTATTTTGATTTCAACAATACACAAATTCTGTAAAAGGCTAATAAATTTCTAATGGTAGCATATTACAAAGCACAATCTGTTTAATCAATATCCAAAATTTCATGTTCATACTTAAAAAGGCTATGAAGATAGACTAATTCCAACTTTGAAGTATTTAGTTAATTTTACACGCGTTTAAAAGGAACAAGACCCTTAAAATTATTTCATACAAATGCCCATATCTCACGAAATATTTAGTATATTCATGATTTAATTGCAGTATATTGTTTCTACTGTTCTTTTTTAAGTTTTCGGAGAGTGGTGTTAAATTTGGTTGAAAGTTCTGTATGCTATATAAAAAAAAACTTTTTAATTTTTCAGTGAAATGTTAACATCTTCACGAATATGAGCGCTATGCTTACACAAATGCAAACAGGTCCCACATAGTCATTTGCGATAATGACAGACCCTTTTGAGCATCCTCTGTTACATGGGTGATCGCAAACATTATTTTATTATTAAATTTATTGCTGGCCTCCAAATTATCCCCGTGACTAAATCTTCACTGAAAAATATGAAGCCAAGCATGTTCTTTACATCCTCGAAGTTCGAAGACCATTCATCAAGAATTTTGGTAGATATTCGACAAACCGAGTACAATCGAAAGTATCCGGTCACTGTTCCTTAATTTTTGGAGGACAGTGTATGTTATTGTAGTTGATTATAGCATGTTTGCTATTGAAAATGGAGTGTTTGTAGGGGTAATCTCTGGTACTACCAAATAGATTTCAAAAGTAATGGTGGCAAATTCATAGTGACAGTACCTGTTCTAACATAGGCTATATTTTATGTCGGCGCCACTAACACCCGGGTGTTACAAAGCAAAAAAAAAAAAAAAATCTACAAATGCAATTTTTGTGATATTGAAGGGTCTAGAAACTTGAAATTTGGCATGGTAGTCACATATAAGATGTAAATGCTTTCTAAGAACAGATGAAAAAAAAATTCGAAATTTAAAAGTATTCAAATAAGCGGAAAGCGATCTAAAAATGTTCTAAATTACGATTTCTAGAGGTGCCAAGTGTTAGGATTTGTCTGTAATTATTACAGATAATCAGCAAAAATTACGGCGTTTCGGACATCGGTTAAAAATTACGGATTATTTTTTAAGGGATTTTTTTTTAAAGACATTTCGTCAAAGGATAGGAAGAAAAATGCGATTTTCGCCAAAGGATAGCTGGAAAAACGAGAATTTCGTCAAAGGATTGCGAGAAAAACGAGAATTTCGCCAAAGGATCGCGAAAGAAACGCAGATTGCGTCAAAAGATTCCGGGGGAAAACGCGATTTTCGTCATAGGGTCGAGGAAAAAACGAGATATTCGTCAAAAGATTGCGAAAAGAACGCAAATTTTGTCAAAAGATCGCGAAAAAACTTGATTTTCGTAAAAGGATCGCAGAAGAAACGCGAATTTCGTGAACAGGTAACAAAAAAACGCGAATTTCGTCAAAGGATCGCGGAAGAAACGTGAATTACGAGAAAAGGTCGCGAAAGAAAAGCAAATCTCGCCAAATGATTGTAGAAGAAAAGCGATTTTCATCATATAGCTGATAAAACGCAGATTTCGTCAGAGGATCGAGGAAGAAAAGCTAATTCCGTCAAAGTATAGCTGAAAAAACACAGATTTAGTCAAAGGATCGCGGAAAAACGCAGATTTCTTCAAAGTATCGCAGAAAAAAAGCATATTTCGTCAAAAAATCGTGAAAGGAACGCGAATTTTGTCCAAAAATCGTAGAAGAAACTCGAATTTTGTCAAAGGATCGTGGAAGAAACGCGAATTTCGACAAAGGATTGCGGAAAGACGTGATTTTCGTCAAGGAATCGCGAAAAATCGCGAAAAAACGCGAATTTTCTTAAAGGGTTGTGGAAAAAGCGCAGCGGTCTCTTTAGAAAATAGCTCACACACACGCATCTATGTTTATTATTATAGGTATAGTTTTTTAATTGAAATAATATACTGAACTAACTTTGAAAAATCGGGCTAACCGGAACTAAACTTACAGGAATTTATGCTAAACCCGAAATCAACCAAACCGAAATCAGAGTTAACCCGGCCTGCAATAAAAAATAGCACAGGGAGGGGATCCCCTCCTCCCACTTCTGCTGTAACTTTTCAGGAAATTTGCTATGAATTTCAGAATTTCTTTTTATTTATTTATTTTTTTACGAAGAATCACCCCTGAGCTCTGGTTACTGATAACTTTCATTGAAGCTTGGCACCTATTGAATTGTTAAAGACAGAAACTTAAAATTTGGCATTGTAGATACTTGTAAGAGTTAAATACTCTTAAGAACTGTTTTTAAAAGATTCGAAATTTAAAAGGATAAAATGAAACTAAGACTTCTATGGAATCTCAGGAAATACCAAACCGATTAAAAAAAAAAAAAAAAAAAAAAAATGTTAGCGAATTGATAGTGATAGTCCCTGCTCCAACATAGGCTATACTTTATGTCAGTGTCACTACCACCAGAGGAGTAATAGCTGTTAGACTAGAAGCTTGGAATATGGCATGATGGTTACTTTTAAGATGTAAATGCTTCCTAAGAACGGTTTCTAAAAAAATCTTAACTTCAAAGGAAAACTGAAATCAGCATAAAAGTTTCAAAATACGTTCGAAGTTATCATTTTTAGGTAGCTTTCATTACAAAAAGCTACCTATTGCAACCGTTCGGAGGAAAGCGATTTTAAAACATTTTGGTATATTTTCATCGATCATGACCCACAGACCCCGAAGCCACCCTCCGTTCAAATATTGATATGTTGTCAATCATTCACAATATTGCGGTTTTTTATGATGATTGTGGTATTTAATTAATGGTTATATATATATATATATATATGATCTTTGTCACGCTGTAACTCTCGTATTTATGAACCGATTTCGATGAAACTCGGTGTGTACATAGTACATACCAATGTCTCGACCGAGTTCGTTGGCCAGCTTCATCCGCCATCTTGTTTCAAAATGGTGGCCATTTAAAATGTTTTAAAAAATTTTAAATTTGAAATATGGTACCAAAAAATTGAAAATTGAAAAATATTTTTTTCTTATGTGTTTGACCTTGATACAAAGATTCCGGAGCAGTTTTTGTTTCGTCTATATCTTAAAAAATGGCTGAGTTATAGCACTTTGAATTTCTACTGTGGTTGACATTTTGAAACTTCCTGATTTTTGTCACGCGATAACAGGCGTATTCATGAACCGATATGAATGTACCTTGGTGTGTACAAAGTACAGACCAATGTCTTGACCGAGTTCGTTGGACAGCTTAATCCGCCATCTTGTTTCAAAATGACGGCCATTTAAAAAAATTTTTAAAATTTTAAATTTAAAATGAGGTATCAAAAAATTTGAAAATGAAAAAGATTTTTTTCTTATGTGTTTGACCTTGATACAAAGATTCCGGAGCAGTTTTTCTTTCGTCTGTATCTTAAAAAATGGCTGAGTTATAGCACTTTGAATTTCTATTGTGGCTGACATTTTGAAACGACCAGATTTTTGTCACACGATAACAGGCGTATTTATGAACCGATTTGGATGTAACTTGGTGTGTACATAGCACATACCAATGTCTCGACCGAGTTCGTAGGCAAGCTTCATTCGCCATCTTGTTTCAAAAGGGAACATTTAAAAAAAAAGTCCTTCCGGCCAGTGCCGGGAGGAAGAGGTAGCTTTCATATTCCTTATTTTAAAGAGCCAACTTATATTATTCAAACACACGAAGCTCAATTTAGTGTTAACCGAATATAGGAGATTCAATACTAATTTTTATCAATACTAAATCATTATGAATGAGAAATTCGCGAAATGAGTCAGCTTTATCCAAGCTGCTTTTATTTAAAGTAACTTATATTTGGCTGCCAAATTCGGCGATTTCTTAAAGTGCCTGCCATTTTAAGACAACGTGGTGGATGAGGCTAACCAGTGAACTTGGTCGAGACCTTAATAATTGCTGTGCACATGCTCACTCACATCGGAATCGATTGATATATACGAGTGCTCTCGCAGGCAAAAAATCAGATTTACGCACATTAGATATTGAAATTGCTATATCTGAGTCATTTTTTAAGATAAAGACAAACAAAAAATGCTCCTGAATCCTTATATCAAGGTCAAATACTTAAGAAAGTAACCTTTTTCAATTTCTAATTTTTTTGCACCTCACTTTAAATATAATTTTTTTTAATTTAATGGCCGCCATTCTGAAACAAGATGGCTGATGAAGCTGGCCAGCGAACTTGGTCGAGATATTCATGTATACTATCCACATGCCCTCTTACATCGAAATAGGCGAATACGTGTGTTATCGCGTGACAAATACAAGATCGTTTCAAAATGTTAGCCATGCTAGAAATTCAAAGTGCTATAATTCAACCATTTTTTAAGATATAAACAAAAGAACAAATTTTCAGAAACAAAAACTGCTCCCGAATCTTTGTATCAAGGCCAAACACATAAAAAAAAATCTTTTTCATTTTCCAATTTTTTAATACCTCATTTTAAATTTAAATTTTTTTTAAATGGCAACCCTTTTGAAACAAGATGGCGAATGAAGCTGGCCAACGAACTCTGTCGAAACATTGGTATGTACTATGCACAGACCAAGTGACATCCAAGTCGGTTCATAAATACGCCTGTTATCACGTGACAAAAATCAGGTCGTTTTAAAATGTCAGCCACAATAGAAATTCAAAATCCTATAACTCAGCCATTTTTTTAGATATAGACGAAACAAAAACTGTTCCGGAATCTTTGTATTAAAGTCAAACATATACAAAAAAAATCTTTTTCATTTTCTAATTTTTTGGTATCTCATTTTAAATTAAAAATTTTTTTAATTATTTAAATGGCGGCCATTTTGAAACAAGATGGCGGATGAAGCTGGACAACGAACTCGGTCGAGATATTTGTATGTACTATGTACGCACCAAGGTACATACAAATCGGTTCATAAATACGCCCGTTATCACGTGACAAAAATCAGGACGTTTCAAAATGTCAGCCGCGCTAGAAATTCATCCGAACGGCTGCAATAGGTAGCTTTTTGTAATGAAAGCTACCTAAAAATGTAATTTAAGATTTAAAATGAGGTATCAAAAAATTGGAAAATGAAAAAGATTTTTTATGTGTTTGACCTTGATACAAAGATTCAGGGGCAGTTTTTGTTTCGTCTATATCTTAAAAAATGGTTGAGTTATAGCACTTTGAATTTCTAGCATGGCTGACATTTTGAAACGATCTGATATTTGTCACGCGATAGCACACGTATTTATTAACCTATTTGGATGTAAGAAGGCATGTGGATAATATATAGCAATGTCTCGACCAAGTTCACTGTCCAGCTTCATCCGCCATCTTGTTTCAAAATGGCGGCCATTAAATTTAAAAAAATGGAATTTAAAGTGAGGTGCAAAAAAATTAGAAATTGAAAAAGGTTTCTTTCTTAAGTATTTGACTTTGATATAAGGATTCCGCAGCATTTTTTGTTTTGTCTTTATCTTAGAAAATGGCTCAGATATAGCAGTTTGAATTTCTTTATGTGGGTGACATTTTGAAAAATCTGAATTTTTGTCTACGACAGCACTCTTTTATATCAACCGATTGCGATGTGAGTGAGCATGTGCACAGGAATTACTAAGATCTCGACAAAGTTCACTGGTTATCCTCATCCAGCATGTTGTGTTAAAAGGGCAGGTCACTTCACGATATCGCCGAATTTGGAAACCAAATATAAGTTACTTTAAATAAAATCAGTTTGGATAAAGCTGACTAATTTCGCGAAATTCTCATTCATAATGATTTAGTATTGATAAAAATTAGTATTGAATCTTCTATAATCAGTTTCCTCTAAATTGAGCTTCGTGTGTTTGAATAATATAAGCTAGCTTTTTAAAAATAAGGAATATGAAAGCTACCTCTTCCTCCCGGCGCTGGCCGGAAGGACTTTTTATGAACCGATTTAGATGTAACTTGGTGTGTACATAGTACATACCAATGTCTCGACCGAGTTCGTTGGCCAACTTCATTCGCCATCTTGTTTCAAAAGGGCTGCCATTAAAAAAAAAAAAAAAATTAAAATAAGTTATCAAAAAATTGAAAAAGATTTTTTTTTATGTGTTTGACCTTGATACAACGATTCCGGAGCAGTTTTTGTTTCGTATATATCTTAGAAAATGGTTGAATTATAGCACTTTGAATTTCTAGCATGGCTGACATTTTGAAACTATCTGATATTTGTCACGTGATAACACGCGTATTTATTAATCTATTTCGATGTAAGAAGGCATGTGGATAGTATATCGTAATGTCTCGACCAAGTTCGCTGGCCAACTTCATCAGCCATCTTGTTTCAAAATGGCGGCCATTATATTAAAAATATATATTTATTTAAAGTGAGGTGCAAAAAAATTAGAAATTGAAAAAAATTTCTTTCTTAAGTATTTTGCCATGATATAAGGATTCCGGAGCATTTTTTGTTTTGTCTTTATCTTAAAAAATGGCTCAGATATAGCAGTTTGAATTTGTAATGTGGTTGACATTTTGAAAAACCTGATCTTTTGCCTGCGACAGCATTTGTATATATCAACCGATTCCGATATGAGTGAGCATGTGCACAGGAATTACTAAGGCCTCGACTAAGTTTATTGGTTATCCTCATCCAGCATGTTGTGTTAAAAGGGCAGGTCACTTCACGATATTGCCGAATTTGGAAACCAAATATAAGTTACTTTAAATAAAATCAGTTTGGATAAAGCTGATTAATTTCGCGAAATTCTCATTCATAATGATTTAGTATTGATAAAAATTAGTATTAAATCTCCTATAATCGGTTTACACTAACGGTGTGTTTGAAGAATATAAGCTTGTTTTTTAAAAATAAGGAATATGAAAGCTACCTCTTCCTCCCCGCACTGGCGGAAGGACATTTTAGAATTGGTTTTAGTTCTTCTCATTAATTTAAGCCTCATTTTCGCTAATTCTCAGGAGTCAGGAGAAAAGAAAGTTTAAAAATAATACTATCATACACTCACATATGCATGCATACTTATGGAATTGTTGAAAATTGATCTGGAATTGTTGGATTCAGGGAACCTCAAAATATAAAATATACAAATATTTCCATAATCGGGTTTTTATCATGATTACAATACTTTCCTTACACTATATGAATGTGAAAAGGAAAACACTCTTGCGCCCAATAACATTTGCTCAAATACGCTATTTGGAATATAAAGTACGGCATTTTGGGTGTAAACTGAAATTTCTCAGCGAAAACACAGATTTTATTTTAATTTATTTTTTTACAACAGGATTGCAATTTCAAATCTCTGTGTATTAATACAATTTTTATCCCTATTCACAGCTTTTAAAAAAATAAACATAGTTAGTCATCAGAAGCACACACACACACACTCACACACACATATATTGTATACTCTTCTTATAAAGGTACTTTTACGATAAATGATATTCTCTTGAAAAGTCATATTCTCTTAATAAATGATATTTCTTTACTGTCGAATCAACAAAATATCTCTAAAGATACATACCTTTTTTAAGTGTAAAATCTGAGAAACGTTTACCAGTTGTGAATAAAGCAGCACAGTAGAACTTGTAAAATCGTAAACATTCTATAACGAAATCCTGTCTTAAACCTGTCTTTGAAAAGTCTCATGGTCCTAAAGATAGGAGTACGACACAATAACACCTGGCTAAGTCGAAAACCTGTTAAAAATGGATTTTTTTCCGTTCCCTAGCGTTTGGTTGCCTAAGATGGACTGCTCAGTGCTCAGACAAGGAAACCAAGTCTGTAGAGTATATTGCCTTGCCCAGTCGCCTTTATTAAGGTCTTTACAAAATTACAGATTTCAGCCAATACATGATCGAAGCCGAGCCCGTCAGGGCTGGGCCTCACGCGACAGAGGGCAGGACTGAGAAAGAAAAGATCAATGTAACACAACAGGCTCTACCCGCTGGGGCACAAACTGCCCCCTCGCGACAAGAAACGGAAGAGGAGGATGAAGTACGGTGCAAATGATTGCTGCTGTGAAGAATGTGTGCTGGAACACACCAAGAGTCCAGAATTTTTTATGGTTGTTGGTAGTGGCGTTTATACGCCTGCTTGGCGTTCTTGCAGCAGTGTGCTCGTCACGCCAGACCGCTAGGATGTGAGTGTGAAAATTTCCATGAGATATTTATAAATTTTTTTTTTAGTTTTTCCAGCAGTGCTGCACGAGAAAGTATATTAAGAAGCTAGGATTTGTGGAGGAGATGCGGGATATCTTAAATGACAGCCTTCGGTCAGAGCACAGTGATAGTACATGTGATTTGGGGAGCCTACCTCTCCACATTCGCAGAAAGATAAAGATATGCAATGGAATTTTTTGTTAAATTATTGCAAACTATTTTATAATTAGATAACAAAAACACATCCAAGCGTGCACAGAAAAAAGAAACAAAAAATTAATTTTTAATTAAATTTTTGAAAAAATGAGAGCGCATTCCTGCAGAAAGGACAATTTACGTCTTCAGGCCTTAAGATACAAACGTCTTCCACTAATTGGTGCATATGAATTCTTGGCAAACGTTTAATATTTTATTTATAAACTACTCAGTCAGTTATAAAGACAGAAATTAAAAAGATAAGGCATAACTCATCGCATACATTGCGGCGCCAGCCGACTATTTTAGTGTAATACATGACATAGCCTTTCAAACATTTCAGAAAGCTACGCCCGTGATAATCATCTGACGTTCAAGCTCAAATCTCAAACACAAAGGTAGTTAATGAGGTGTAACTTTAATTTTTAACCAACTTCCACGGAAGGATGTTTGTTGTATATATTTATTCTTATGCATGTTTACGCATAACTCTTGCATGCATGCTCTTATTTTAAAGAAAAGAAAAACTCTTTTGGACTCAGTCTACAGGTGGTCCTTTTTAAATGTGTTCGGGATCTAAAAATAATATATTTGTCTGTCTGTCTTTTTACTTTCTTTCCTTGACTTTATAAGATTTAACTTTTGTAAAAGTTGACCAATCGTCACGAAATATTAATATGACATCGAGGTATACAGTACTGCTTTATATTTTTAAATTAGTCGTCGTGTCCTGGACAGAGTTTTTACAGGGGCACACCAAACAATTTTATTATGTCATCGTCTACTGCGGCTGTAAATGAATGGTATTATCAATAATAAAAATGTAATTATTTTAATATGATTTCATTAACATTCACTAAAATTTAGAAATGAACATATATATTTAAATGCACTACCAAATTTGGCGATATTTCTTTGAAGACAAAATCAGGCGCTATTGTGGTAACCTTGCCATTAGTGCTTTTTAACAAGTACTCATTGTTGAATCTTATACTGATTTCTCCATGGGCGATCAAACTATAAGTGAGTAACTATTAAGTTTAAGGGCACCTGTGACATAAATTGGTTCAAATTTTAGAGTTTTGAATTGAGTTATAAATTGATAAAGCATAAAAAAAAAGTTGATGATGAAATGCTAAATCAATATGATTATGATGCTGGAAGGTTTTAAAGCAATAAATTTAAGCATTGTGGATGTGTATAGATAAATTTTTTGCCTTTTCGAAAAAAGTAGTTTTTTTATGCTTCGGTACACTTTTCTAAAAATCTATTTTAGGTAAACAGTTGAAACTTTCCGAAATTGTGTAACTAACCCTATTTCAGAATAATAAGAAGCGATTTTCATTTTGGGTTAAAAGAAATAAAACTAAAAATATTTTAGTAAAAATTTTTAAAAAGGAATTTCAAAGTTTTTCCACCTTGTATATTTCTATTTATAGTACTAGGGTGCTCGGCCCCTACGAGCTACGCTCGCCAACCCCGTTCAGACTCCGCAGTTTCTAAAAGCACGCTAATTTGATCGGCTTTAAAAATATTTTGGAAGATTGAATTATAATTTAAAAAACAGTGCCGATCTCCCTATAAAAGGGTTTCTATTCATTTCTCTTTGATTGGGGAATTTTAAGGAAAAGTCAGCTGCTGTTAAAAGATACCATGGCTGTTTTCGTCTTTGATTAAATAAAATCAGTTAAACATTTCAAAATAAGCTAATATAAAATGAATTAAGTAAACATAGTCTTTGTCTCTGTATTTGTCTGTCGGTATTTTTTAATAAAGCGAAAAGAAAGTACTTTTAAATAAGACATTTTAAAGGTATCGTTTTTAATCTGACGTAATTTTCACCAAACTTTACTTTCTCTTTTTAATATTCACGTGAAAATACTTTTGTTAGAAATGGAATATTATTTGCGCTGTCACAACAAAAATAGTTGAAAAGATCATCTCGAAATATCAAATAAATGTCTCGCGCAGTTTTTAAATTTAAACTGTTTTGCAATATTATTTTTTGTTCATTTTACGTAATAAGTGTAATGTGACGTAAATGTGACGTAATTTCTCCTATTTAAGACTTCTAACGCATGTTAATGAATTTATTATTTTAAAATATCCTTTCTCTGTTAAAATTCACGTGTAAATATAGTTTTTATGAAGTAATTTTCAATAAGTTCCTACTTTTTATACGCAATTATTTAATTCTAATTTGAAAGTTTTTTTCCTATTTATAATATTTACGTGTAAATATTTTTTTTATTTGAAGCAAACATTATTGTTTGCGCTGTTTATACAGTTGGCAACAGGTTAAATTAGTAAACTTTTCTGAAATAAGTAAAAAATATCTCTCAAAATGCTGAAAATTTGAATTTAAAATAGAAATAAAACCTCAAAAAATGAGTCAAATTTAAAAACTAAATGCATTCTGCACACCGAGAAATTATAACGTCTAAAATGATCTAAAAATGGTTAAATTCCGATGTATAGTTTTTGCTCCTATAAAACTTTTTTAATGGAACGATTTTGTCCAACTTTAGCTTTAAATATCTCTTAAAATATTTCTTTGATTTGAAAACTGTCTGCATCAGCGTGTTTATCAAACATTTCTGTATGAAACTGCCGATTTTTATATTTTTGTATGCAATATTTTTCTTAATATTAAAGGAGAAAGACCTCCGGTCACAAAAAATTCAAAACCGGCGGCGGCGGTGACAGCGTAAGTTACTTTTTTTTTAGAATAGAGAAAGATTCTTGTGCTCAGTATGTATTTTTTTTTAAATTCATTACGCTGTGAAACTTTGTCATTGTATAATACCTCTGCCATATCCCCTATTATCTTTGGTTCCCGAATTTACCACGAGGAGACGCTGCTAAGTACAACATCGTGTAGCACAAACCAGTTTTATTATACCTAAACACCGTATTCATAGCTGTTGCCAACTCAGTTCAGCAGTTATTTGAGGCGAAAGATGCTTGTGATTCCATCGTACTGTATTTTAAAGGATTTTTTGTTTCGTCCTAAAATTTAAATTTCAAGAAAGATAAAGCCTTCAATACCCCATGTGAAGTTTATTCTTTCATTTTCGTTTGGACAAGATAACGTGTACTTTGATCTGTGAGATAAGCCTTAAGAGTAGTAGAGGCTTTTGTGGAATTTTTACGACTGATTCCGGGTCCAAGTTTTAACAGAGATTAAAAGTTGCATACCTGTATCTGCAACTGTTTTTAAACCTTGGCGTTCTCTTTTTCAACTTTTGGCAAACATACCTTGATAACGTTAGTGTTGCGACGCACAATAGATTTGCCGGTCATATCTATTACGGCTTAGTTGTGACTTGAGATTTTAACAAGCGTTCTGATTTTATCGCTTACCTTTAAATTTTATCGCCAGTTTATTACGGTCTAACGTGTTTAAAAGCACAGCCTCATTATTCTGACATAGCGATCTGCATGGTTTAAAGTTTTCAGACCTGACCCGTGCAAAAATCTTGTCCGATCTTTCTCAATTTTTACAAAAATTTCAGTATTTATTAACTCACAATGAAGATACTTTAAAGAACATATTTCTGCAAAAATTTTATAGAATATTTCAGCCTATATCCCCAAGCCGTGGAATTAGCAGAAAACAAATTTAATAATCACTTAGAGTGTTGTATTCAAATAAAGACTTAAAATATAATAATAAATGCAATTTAGAATGATAGAGGTGCTTAAAAAATAGCAATTTTAATTAAATTCTCTATAATAAAAAAAAAAAACAAATTAAAAAATATATTTCTAAAATTTATTAAATCAATTTCCAAAGATTCCGTTAACAAATTTACAATATTACTATTATTTTTTAAAAAGACTGTTGGTCGTCCTGGTCCGTAAGAATTAATTTCTTGGCCCAGTCCGAGTTTGAATAAAAAAGAGTAAGCCCGGGCCAGGCATGGACTGATGCAAACATCTACTCTGGTCTCTAGATTATATGCACAGCCAGGGCCCAACGAAGAGATTTTTGTACCCAGGTCACTATCGATTTTTTATTCCCCTATAAAAGGATTCATTATTTATACAGTGTCATCGAAAAATAATGCCTAGATTTTAAATAACTGTCACAAAAAACTATGAAAGGTAATTTATTGGTTTTAGTCTTATAATGTGCGGCAAAAAATAATTTTTTTTTCATAACTTAGTATATTTCAATGTAAGCATCGTTCGGTGTGCACTAGGAGCAAATGCGTGAAATGTGAGCATAAGTTCTCCGAAAAAGCCGCTGTACACTAACTATTGACTTTGACTCCACATACCAAATCACGCACGGTGCTTTTTGATGCACGGTCAAACATCGTACTGTGCTTTTTACTGCACGGTCAACATCGTACTGAGCAGCTGCAGTCTGGCGCGTCAGCTGACCTTGACGACCGCGCTACTAATCCGCGCATAACACAGACACGCAAACGAATTCTGGTGAACTAAAATCAAACTTGCGTTCACCAGTTATCGTGTAGTGAAAGAATTACTCATTTAACATAAAAGGTTTCGATGTTATGATTCTTTTAAATCTAGGCATTATATTTCGATAACCCTGTATTATGGACGCTGTGGTCATCTTTGCTCACATTGGACAACTTTACTGGCAGAAAGTGGCATTAAAAAAATAATAAAAATTTTTTAAATATGGTGCAAAAAAGAATGCGACGTGAAAATTAGTATTATTTTTGTGTCACAAAAGAATACTGTTGATTGTGAGTGATATTTCATGGTATTTTCATAACAGTAAAATTATAATTAAAGTAATATTAAAAATTACTTTTACTTTTCTTTAAATTTTACGCTTTTGCTGCTACCAAACTGTAGCAAATTATTGTTTAATGGATCATTACAAACTAAAATGTTATTCGCATAGTAGGTAACTTTTACAATTTAACAATTGAAATTTAAGGCATTTAAAACAGGACTTGGGTGACAACGAGAATGTTTCTAACATTATAGCGTGATTTTGGCAAGATCCCTTGTAATTTCCAAAATGAGCTTACAAGTTTCCTTGCCTGAAATAGAATTTTATGAAAGAAGAGAATATTTAAAAGAGCATTTGTAATTTTATTGCATAAAAAGTAGGAAAGCTGACTTTTTAATAGTTCAGGATACATTTAATATATATATATATATATATATATATATATACATATTAATTTGTAGACTGATGTGCAAAACTTTAACTACAAACATAAAATGCTGATTTTGGAACAAGTGGGTACTCAAAAGAATATAGTAAACATCGGGTATAGCAAATAAGTACTATCCCTACAGCAAATCTAATCGCTATGACATTTTCTTAACGTCATAAATAGTCATAAGTGCCACAGTCACTATAGTGAAACAAATTGTGGTATCTTCCATTCGTCTCATTTAAGCTGCATTTAGTGCTTTCTTTTAAAATGAAAGCCATACTATTAAACGAAAGCCATATATTTCTACGAAAGCCATAAATATGTCAACTGGTCTTTCTTTTCCAATCGTTCTGTGGACATCAACAAAAGAAAGGCGAGTCTCAAGAAAAGAAAAAGACGAACTTATCAACGCCGTTCACCTGTGACCTCTGATCTGTAGGCATCCGATGAAAGTCATATAACATGAATGGAAGCGCAAAGCCACATCAAATGTTCCAATGAAACAAAAAGCTGTCTGTTTAGATCTTAATACTCTCATATGATCGTCATTTGATGACTCCACTTGGATATTACCGTGACTTTTGCTTTGTGATGAGTCACCGCAGGGCCGAAACTAGGGGGGGGGGGACATGTGCCCTGGACGCCAAATGAGGGAATATACCTTTGGAAAGGATCATTTTCTTCTGTTGGACTGATGGCTTCCATTATTATGAAAAAGCCATTATAAATGAAGTGTTAGGTGAAGATGAAAGCTAACACTTCATTTATAATGGCTGTTTCATAATAAAGGAAGCCATCAGTCCATCAGAAGAAAGTAACTCGATTAAAGTGGAAATCCGGTTACGCGGGACTCGGATAATCGGGACTGTACTGTATATTTCATTTTAAAAATGATCTTTAGAATATTTTTGTTGGTGTTCAGAGGGGTTCATGACCACCGTGACCTCTCCCTTAAATCAGCCATTGTAGATTACCTAGTTCAGTATTACATATTTTAAATTTTAAAGTAAGTCGGCTATTAGAAAATTAGTAATATTCTCTTTGTAAATATACTTTGCGGAAGAGGGGGGGGGAGGGGTGGCGCCAAAATCCATGTTTTTCCCGGGTGCAAAAAAGGCTAGTTTCGGCCTTGATTCGCCGGCACATTTTACAGTGAAGTTATTTCGGATTCTTATGTGACCGTGATTTGAAGGCTCAATTTTGAAGCCATCGTAAATGTTGAAGTGTGATGAGTCACCAAATAACGTTACAATCTCGAATGATGTCACACGCTGACTCTCGGGCGGCCGAGTCTCTACTGTGAAGTCACCAGATAATTTCATTTTGCTGTCATTTGGGAACTCGACGCAAAACAACTATCATGGTGACTTTATAATGGAGTCTCAAAGTGACAGTCACATGAAAGTCACAAGGTGAATCCATTCTAAAGTCACCTGGTGATTCATCACAAAGCAGCAGTCATTGTGATTTCTCAGTAGAGTAAGCAAATGGAAGTAATAATGAGACGAATTAAAGATATCACATTTCAGTTAATTGTATTGAGTATGACACATGTGATCATTTTTAATGTCAAAAAGACGACACATGGTCTGGCTGTGCTGTTAGAGTTGTACTTACTTGCTACATTTGCCATTTTTAGAATTTTCTTCTGCGTACTCAAGTGTTCAGAAATTAGCATTTTGTGTTTGTTTCTTAACTTTTGCACCGATGTATTATGGAAAAGTTGAGTGAAAAAATTGTACTCAGGGCGCATTTCTTACATGTCCGTGCAAAACTAAAGTTCTAGGAATGGCATCCTTGTGTCTCCTTTCACTATTCAATGCTATAATCAACCTCGAATCTCCGTAATTTTTTTCCAGATATTTTCTCAATCATACGCAAAAGATAAACTTTAAACAAAGACTTTTGTAGGCTCAAAATTTTTTTCTCGTACTTGATTAAAAGTCTAAATTTTAAAAGATAGTTGGCTTAAAATTATAGTTCTGGACGAATTATAAAGACACATAAATTCACATGGAAATGTGATACGTTGTTCAAAATAATTCTTGCATATTCAGTAAGATTCTCCATATTCTAAGTATTAATTGCGTGTAATTATCTATATTTCCTACAAAATAACAAGAAATATTTAAAAAAAGATATTTAATTCAACATTGGGTATTTCTTTGTATCACACAATATGAAATTCCAAATGTAAAAATTCCTTTGCATAAATTTTCAGAACTTCCTTATTTTAATTAAAACGAGAGTTTAAAATAAAAAATTTCAGATAGTTTGTTTGGTTTGGTAAGTAATCCCGAAAAAAATCTATAATTTAAAACAAACATACCCATGAGTAACGCTGATGTCATATCAACGACTTGGGTAATCGATTTCGTTTTTTATCACAAAATTTTTATTTTCTTAATAATTTCAGTTTTACACCACTGAATAGAAAAAAAAATTACTTTCATTCAATTTGTATGAAAAGTTTATCTCAGTTTACTGAGTTTGTATGATACATAAAATAATTATTAAGCTTGATATATATTTTTTTTATCCACCAGATTAAATTAACCCGATTGCAGAAGAATAAACACGTTTTCCTTTGAAACAATACAAACAGTTCAGCATTTATTTCAGACTAATATTCACTAACTAAAATTAAAAATTAACTAAAAATTAAATAAGTAAAACCTAAATTTTAACAGATATGTAATCGAACTATTCTCTGAAAAACTGAAATAATCATAATAAAAAAACTTCCTATAAAGAGTGAAATTTGTGGTAATTTCTTTGTCTGTTAACCGCTGGTATGCAGCTAATACGGGAGTAATTTCGTTTTTAGTAAATTTAGAATCTTTATTTTTTGGATGCATAATTGACATTTTTTATAAAAAAAAATTCCTTTTAGTTTAATTCGTTAAGAATCTAAAAAAAAAATGAGATTAAATATAAAAAAACTTATTAGAGTCTTCATTTGAAAATTATTTTGATCTATTTTCTGTACACCGCGTAATATGTTCTGTAAGCAGAGACGCGCGTGTCAGGTATTTTGGTTTCATTAATAGCCAGAAGTTTATTCAAATAAAATTATTATTTAAATAGACCCTTGGATTTTTAAGTGAATGGACAGTATCAAGAAAACAAGTTTTTATTTCTCATTTTGCACATGAAAAAGTAATTTTTATGGCTGTAATGCATAATAATAATGTGTATGAAGTTAAACTGCTACACCTACAATTATAAGTGATGCATGAATCATGATACACGATTAATTATTTTGATTATATTCAATGCATAATAATTTACGTTTCGAGTTAAATTGATGCATGTATTATTATTACTGATACAGAAACAGTTATTTTAAATAGACCCAATGTGTAATAATACATGCTAGAAGTTAAACTGACGCATGAATCACTATTTTACAGACAATGCATGATAATATGTTCATGAAGTTAAACTAATACATGTATTACATTACGGATACATGAATAGAATACTGATAATTATTTTAAAAAGATTTAAGGCATAATATGTGCATTACATGCGTACATAGTACGTGCACACATTAAACTAAAATAATAGAATGATCTCTCAGTTTATGATTTCTTTCTTCGACCCCTTGAGTCTCGTATAAGTGAAAGGTCACTGTTTACTTCATTTTATAAACAAATTCAATCAAGACGGGTGGCCAGTAACTCATACAATTCAAATCGGAATCTCTCTTTTCTAAAAGAAAGTAACAAACGTTGTCACCGCCGCCACCGTAAATGTATCTTTTGTGACGGGTATCTTTCGTCGCTAATATTAAGAAAACTGCAGAATACAAAAATATGCAAGTTGGTAATATTTTAGAAAAATGTTTGATAAATACGCTGAAGCAGACAGTTTTTAAATCGAATAATTATTTTAAGATATGTTTAACGTTATATTTGGTCAAAATAGTTCCATTAAAAAGTTTTATAGGAGCAAAATCTATACATAGAAATTTAAACATATTTTCTAAGGATATACTACATTAGAAGATCCTAGTGTACAGACTGCATTTATTTTTTTAATTTGACTCATTTTTTGAAAGTTTTTTTTCAAATTTAAATTCAAATTTTCAGCATTTCGAGGGATATTTAAAAAATATTTTAGAAAAGGTTATTATTTTAAATTGTTGCCAATTGTAAAAGCAGCGCAAAGAATAATATTTCTGTTAAATTAAAAAAATTATTTACGCGTAAAGTATAAACAGAAAAAAATCTTTCAGATTACATTCAAATGATTACTTGTTAAAAACAGGAATATTGAAAATTACGTCATAAAAATTGTATTTTCACGTGAACATGAAAAAGGAAAGAAAACTTTAAAATAATGAATTCATTAATATGTGTTAAAAGCAGTAAATGTGAGAAATTACGTGCTATTTAAAATGGCCAAATAATAGCATGCCAAACAGTTTAAATTTAAAAATGCATTTACACGAGACATTTCATATTTCGAGATGATCTTTGTAACTATTGTTTCCAATTCTAAGGCACCGCAAATAATATTCACTTTTAAACAATGTAAATATTAAAAAGAGGAAGAAGATTTTTCTGAAGATTACGTCCGATTTAAAACGATACATTTAAAATATCCTATTTAAAACAATTTTCTTATAGGGCTGCTAAAAAATAAAGGGAGCCAAAAAATCTATTGACTTAGTTCCTTTTATATTAACTGATTTTCAAATATTTTACTAATCTTATTTAATCAAACACCAATAATAGCAGCTGGATCGACCTTAAAATACCACAGTAAGGTAATGAATGGAAACCCGTGTATAAGTAGATCGCCACTGGTTTTTTAGCCCCCGGAACGGTATGCTATTTCTTTCTCCCAGCTTATTTTGTCTCCAAAAAATAACGTTAGCTTACAGACGCTAGCAATGAACAAAGCAGATGTATTACTGTACAATTAAATGCTCTATAGCAATTTTTTTAGTTTCTAAGCATCGCACATTTTCACTGTTTATACCGTCTTATTGGGAAAAAAAGTACTTTTTAATGCAATTTGTTTGAAAACTGCATCTCCATTTGCTTTTGAAATATTAATTTTTTTGTAGTTTTTAGCGACGTTTGTTTCATTTTGGCAACTCAAGTACTCCATTTCTAAAGAAAGTAAAGAAAAAATTGTTGAAAAATAGCAATTATATCTTTTTGTTGCCATTTTCTCATAAAAATTGAAAAAAAAAATTAATTAAAATACGTGCTATTTTGAGAAAAATATAAATGATAGATTTATGATAAAACATGGAGCTATTATAAACTATATTTAATTTTAACTACCTATATTAATGCAAATGACGTCATTTTACATAAAATAAAAGCGTGTGCTTTAAGTCTTAAAATTGAAATATGTTTTGCAGTAGAGTCCCGATTATCAGAGTCCCGCTTAACCGAGTTTTTTTCTTCTGATGGACTGGTGGCTTCTATTATTATGAAACAGATATTATAAATGAAGCGTTAGGTGAAGATGAAACAGCAGCCGTAAAAAGTTAGAACTCTGATTATCTGGTCAGAATGGGGGGAAAAAATGACCATAATTTTTTTTAATAAAAAAAAATTATGGCCATTTTTTTTTATCAGAGTTCTAACTTTTTACAGCTGCTCTTTCATCTTCACCTAACGCTTCATTTATAATGTCTGTTTCATAATAATAGAAGCCACCAATCCACCAGAAGAAAATGAAGTAATGGAAATGCCGGAGGCGACACTAAATTCTGAAAAAGCAGAATTCCTGTTCTCTAGTTAATTATAATTCAATCTCCCTTAATCTTTTTTAAGCCGATCAAATTAGCGTGTTTTAAGAGTCTGGACGGGGGTTCGCGAGCGTAGCTCGTAGGGCATAGTCCCCTAGGGAAATAACACAGAATCACTAATAAAAAATTATAAAAACAGGTAAGAGTTAGTGAGATATACTGCCGACGAAGAACGCTAATATATAATATATAAATCGTACGAATACACTTATCCTACTTTTTTAGACGAGTTTTGCGCAGTTGAGTTGTATGTATACATAGAGTGTTCATGTAGCAAAGGAGTATACAGATAACTCTGCGGCGATTTTTAAGGGGTTCACGTCAGACGTGAATAGCGCAAGAGCAAACAGGGCATCTAGCCATCTAGGGTCCCCACCTCCACCAGGAGAAATTTTGAAATATACACCAACATGCCATGGTGATATATTTCAATTTGGAGAGCAGAATTCGAAAGCTGGCAATTAACAAGCTTTAATAGAAAACAGCCTTTTGAATTTTAAACTTGATTTTCCTGCTGCAATCAGAATGCAGTCATGAATTCAGAGAAAAGGGTGGAGGGACATTCCTCTCACCCAAATTACCTCCCCATACCCGGAAAATATGAATTTTTTTGCGAAAAATTTGCTCTTTTGTAAAAATCGCCCACCCGGAAGATTTGAATTTTTTTTTTCTTAATTGTCCTTTTTACAAATAGCCAAATTTCTCTCCCGCCGTCACTCCGTGAGGTTTCCCTCGGAGCTGGAAGAATCCTTTACAGAGAAAAAAGTCTGAATTCAAAATGCAGCTCCAACTTTTACGTGTACCGGCAAAATGAAATCCAGGATGGAGCAGGAAGGATTTTCAAACACACATGCTTGTGAATTCCACACTAGGCGGCATTTTTTAAATAAGTCATATCAATTTGACATAAGATAAAATAAGAATTTTTTGTTGATACCCATTTCAAAGATAATTTTTTAACGTCTCAGCAAAACAAATAAAGAAAGCAATGCAGAAATGTAACAAAAAATAAAAAAATAAAAAAGCAAGATTATATATATACCATTTTCAAAATAGAGAACTTAAACAGCTTTCTCTTTTTTTTCCTTCAGGGACGGGGAGTGCTCTGCCCTCCTGGACCTTCCATTTAAGATGATTATTAAACACATTAACGTAAAAGAAAAACACGATAAAAAAATTGTCTTGCACAGTGTGTATCTGCTTTTTCTTAGAGTTTAGTTATTTTAAGTCATCCGGGAATATTAAATTTTACTGTTATTTTCAAAACCGTTAAATTAAAAGGAAATTTAGTTTATTAACCCATTTAAGACAAGCATAGAAATTTTATAAAAGATGGTGTTATTTTCATTGAAATATGCTTAAATTACATTCATTAAGACAAAAAAAAAATTCGTGCATGAAAAATAATATTTTATTTGAAAAATAAAATGCATTCGGCATTTTCATGCGTTCGGTCAATGGTGCGATAACGCACCATTAAATTTAAGATTAATATATATTTTTATTTTTTATGACATTTGTTTTATTATTATTTTATTTACAGAACTTGCAACTTTAATCCGTTATAAAAACATATGAATAATCTCAAGTGGAATAATTATACATTTCAAAAAGTTGAATTTGTCGTTTTGTCGATAACCGTTTCAATTAAAAAAAAAAAAAAAAAAAAAAAAAACTAGCGTACTTTGAACATTTCTCAACGGAAAGTGTTTACTCCAGTTGAATTACTGATATTTTATAGATGTCCCCAGAACCCTTAAAAAAAGCAGAAAAATAAAATTAGTGAAAAGTATTGGTCACAGTGTTAATAAAAATATATTTATTGAAATGATGCATTTACGCACCTTTGACCGAAAATGGGTTAAACTTCAAAATCCAGGCAGGGGCAATGACCTTCCCCTTCCCCCCCATGCCGGTACCCATGCCATCTTTCCCTTTCTTCGACGGTATCGAAGAAAATACAAAATGCTCTTCGAATTTTCAAATATTTACACATAGTATCCGACAATGTGGCAACACGAGTCTCTTCCGCCGCCATTTTTATCAGCCAGCTGTCAATTCGCGGGAGTAGATATTTCGGCCTGCCAGCGAGTCGACAGTATCATTATGTAATAAAAAACGAATTCTAGCTTATCATCCCATATTGACACACCAAAAGCGACCTTCACTCAACCCGGTTCCAGATTATTTCCTTAATTAGTCGCAGCCTATTGACCGTGATTTCTCGGAAAATAGATACGACCACACGGAAAGAAGAAGAAGAAATAAAAAATTGGCGAGATAATTCACATTCATTGGTTTATTTTGCAATCAAATGTTGCCGTTGAAAAGTCATTGCCTTTTGAAAAACAACGTGGATGCTAGACGATTTATACTGGGGCGCCAGCAGAAAGAAGTATAAGGATGTGCAGGATTTAGGAACAGATGTGCCTGTTATCGGCAGGCATGGTTCTAATTTTTAACCCTTTATGTGCTGAATTATGAATTCATGAAAATTTTATCTTCTAAAGCATTTTTCGTGAATTGTTTAAACTACATTAGGAGATTTACATAATCGTTTAATAAATTTTAGAAGGATTTTAGAATGATTAAAGGATTTAGAAGGATTAATTAAATTTGAATTTATATATATATTTGAATTTATATATTTGAACATATATTTAACTATAAACAGAAATTTAACCCTTTATGAACTGAATTATGAATTCATGAAAATTTTATCTTCTAACGAATTTTCATGAGTTGTTTAAGCTATATTAGAAGATCTACATAATCATTTAATAAATTTTAGAAGAATTGAAGGTTTTATAAGGATTCATTAAATTTGAATGTATGGGGATTTTGTGCAATATTTATAACCCCACTCTATTTTTTATTTTAAATAGTTTTCTTAGTATTTTGTTGAATTAGGAAATGTACAAATAAATTATTCTTACAATAGAAATATAGAAATATTTCCGGATTCAAAATCCCCCCCCCCCTCCCCCAACGCGAAGAAAGGTGAAAAGTTGCAAAGGCAAAACAAATCATCCTTTTAAAAACATTTTTTCTTCTGCAACCAATAAAGCTTTTGGAACAAGATAAAGTAATGTGTCTATAACTCATTCTAAACTGTATTACAACTAATCGGTGTATTAAATGAATTTTATAACAAGTTATTTTAATGGTACTTATAAGTACCGTCAGTAGATAAAGGTTTAAAATAGAGAATATAAACATGAAATAAGGTAAAGTAAGATTTTTTTTTTTTTTTTTTTTTTTTTTTCAAAATAAGCATTACAAGACAATTTTTTACCTTATCAACAGAATAAAACAATACAAAAATTTAGCAAATAAGAAACAGTAAATATTCAAAAATAAGTTTCTACCAACATTTTTCAATCTAGAGAATTGAAACAATTACTATTTTTGTTTCGTCGGGGTTTGCTTCGTCCTTTAAAACACGTTTGAGATAAATGTGAAACGATAAGATGAAATGTGAAACGTTTAAGATAAACGTAAAATAAAAACAGTATGTAAACATATTGTTTTAAAATACACTCTACAAATGACTGCAAATCATGTGGGTTTTTTTATTATTATTCCATTAAATAATTAAATTTCATTTCGTTTAAATAGTGTTTCATTTTTAATTTCCTGTTGTCATATCGAGAAGAAAAAAAAGAAACAGAGCAAAAATGATAATTTTTAAAAATAAATTCACTAGGTCCCGCTATCTACCAAACGAAAAAAAAAAACAATTTTTCCATTATCGTGTTCAGTGTCCACGCCAAATTAATGTATTGCAACGGAATTTTTGGGTAAAAAACTCGAATTGAAGTTTTGAAATGAGGCGTGGTTTTCAACATAAACATTAAATTCTTATAGAAAAGTGGTTTTATTTTTTTAACTAATTTTTATTTTATATTTTTAAAATAAAATAGCAAAGTAATAGGCTCAAGCCCTTTGTTTACTTTAAACTTTCAAGTAAAAATAACCACATAAGGTAAAGGTATTTAAAAGTCAGAACTTTTGTGACTTTTGTCACATAATATTGCATGAGCCAGAAATTGGTAGATACATCCGTGCGTTTTTTTTTCTCCACTTATGCTTTTCTATTTTTATTTTTTGTATTATTTTGTTAATTTAGTGATGTTTACGTTTCAAGCGCATTTAAGTTACTTTTAAAAGTTAATTATTCAACAAGTTTATTTTCTAGTACCATATTTAAGACCCCGAATCGAATTTCCATGAGGCCCGCAATCTATACCTGCGGGCCTACGCGTCCATGTGCCTAAATATGGCTCTGCTGTGATTAAAAGCAACTCTGAAAAAGAAAAAACTGGAGTTACTTTTTCGTTATTACATTTTTTAAGTTTTTGGTGCAGCGATATTTCGTCGTTATCTGTTATTGTGTAAATATTTTCGCTATCACAGTTAACGAATGCCGTATATCATTTCAAATTAAGAATGGCATCGCTGAGGGGGGATTTCGCTAAAAGTAACAAGGTGAGATTTATTGTTGTTGTTTTTTTTTAAGAAATAAGTAACTTAGATAAAAACTGGCCCGAAAATAAAATCAGAGACAGATACAATGTGCTGTATCATCTTATATAAATATTACAGATTAGAGTTATTTATTTTTTAGACAGTTATAAAAAATATATTAAAAAAAACTTTTAATTTCTAGAAGGAAGAGAAACAATTGAACCATCCCTTATTTTATTATTTTTTTTAAAAAAAAGTTCTTTTCCTGAACTCAGAGGTTTTCATTTGCAACGTCGAGAGCTAAAAATTGTAAAATGAATTTATCTTCTGCCATTATTTATTTTTCTCAGACTAAATATATTCACATCGAATTCGGATATTTTCGTCTGTACAAGCAACTATATATCGTATTCGCATGCAGATTATGTCGCTGATACCCTACAATATTACCAATAAACTTTCGGTCGTGGTCATACATATAAAAATTAATATTAAATAAAAAAAATTAATTAGAGTTTTTACTTTAAAACAAATTTCATCTGTATTCTTTATATGGGGCAGTGTGTTCTAACACCCGGGTAACCTGGTGTGGATTCTCTGGTTCATCTTAAAACACATGTATTAAAATAACAATTAAAGCCTTTGTGCAGGAATATTAAAAAGCAGAAAACCAACGTTTAAAAAGTCCTTCCGGCCAGTGCCGGGAGGAAGAGGTAGCTTTCATAATCCTTATTTAAAAAAAGCCAACTTATATCATGCAAACACACGAAGCTCAATTTTGTGGAAACCGAATATAGGAGATTCAATTACTAATTTTTATCAATATAATGAATGAGAATTTCGCGAAATTAGTCAGCTTTATCCAAGCTGCTTTTCTTTAAAGTAACTTATATTTGGCTGCCAAATTCGGCAATTTCTTAAAGTGCCTGTCATTTTAAGACAACATGGTGGATGAGGCTAAGCAGTGAACTTGGTCGAGACATTAGTAATTGCTGTGCACATGCTCACTCACATCGGAATCGGTTAATATATAGGAGTGCTGTCGCATGCAAAATATCAGATTTTTCAAAATGTCGCCCACAATAGAAATTGAAACTGCTATATCTGAGCCATTTTTTAAGGTAAAGACAAACAAAAAATGCTCCCGAATCCTTATATCAAGATCAAATACTTAAGAAAGAAACCTTTTTCAATTTCTAATTTTTTTGCACCTCACTTTAAATATATATATATATATATTAATTTAATGGCCGCCATTTTGAAACAAGATAGCTGATGAATCTGGCCAGCAAACTTGGTCGAGGTGTTGATGTATACTATCCACATGCCTTCTTACATCGAAATAGGCGAATACGTGTGTTATCGCGTGACAAATACAAGATCGTTTCAAAATGTTAGCCATGCTAGAAATTCAAAGTGCTGTAAATCAACCATTTTTTTAGATATCAACAAAAGAACAAATTTTCAGAAACAAAAACTGCTCCAGAATCTTTGTATCAAGGACAAACACATAAAAAAAATCTTTTTCATTTTCCAATTTTTTAATACCTCATTTTGAATTTTAAATTTAATTTTTTTTAAAATGGCAACCCTTTTGAAACAAGATGGCGAATGAAGCTGGCCAACGAACTCGGTCGAGACATTGGTATGTACTATGTACAGACCAAGTTTCATCCAAATAGCTTCATAAATACGCCTGTTATCGCGTGACAAAAATCAGGTCGTTTTAAAATGTCAGCCACAAGAGAAATTCAAAATGCTATTACTCAGCCATTTTTTTTTTAGATATAGACGAAAGAAAAACTGTTCCGGAATCTTTGTATTAAGGTCAAACACATACAAAAAAAATCTTTTTCATTTTCCAATTTTTTGGTATCTCATTTAAATATTTTTATTTTTTAATTTCTTTAAATGGCCGCCATTTAGAAACAAGATGGCGGATGAAGCTGGCCAACGAACTCGGTCGAGATATTTGTATGTACTATGTACACACCAAGGTACATCCAAGTCGGTTCATAAATACGCCTGTTATTACGTGAGAAAAATCAGGACGTTTCAAAATGTCAGCCACGCTAGAAATTCAAAATGCTATAACTCAGCCATTTCTTAAAATATAGACGAAACAAAAATTGCTCCCGAATCTTTTTATGAAGGTCAAATACATAAGAAGAAAATATTTTTTCAATTTTCAATTTTTGGTACCACATTTCAAATTTAAATTTTTCTTAAAAATTTAAATGGCCGCCATTTTTAAACAAGATGGCTGGTGAAGCTGGCCAACGAACCCGGTCGAGACATTGGTATGTACTATGTATAAACGAAGTTACATCCAAATCGGTTCATAAATACGCCTTTTATCGCATGACAAAATTCAGGACGTTTCAAAATGTCAGCCACGCTAGAAATTCAAAATGCTATAACTCAGCCATTTTTTAAGATATAGACGAAACAAAAACTGCTCCGAAATCTTTGTATAAAGGTCAAATACATAAGAAAAAAATATTTTTCCATTTTCAATTTTTTGGTACCACATTTCAAATTTAAATTTTTCTTAAAAATTTAAATGGCCGCCATTTTTAAACAAGATGGCTGGTGAAGCTGGCCAACGAACCCGGTCGAGACATTGGTATGTACTATGTATAAACGAAGTTACATCCAAATCGGTTCATAAATACGCCTTTTATCGCGTGACAAAATTCAGGACGTTTCAAAATGTCAGCCACGCTAGAAATTCAAAATGCTATAACTCAGCCATTTTTTAAGATATAGGCGAAACAAAAACTGCTCCGGAATCTTTGTATAAAGGTCAAATACATAAGAAAAAAATATTTTTCCATTTTTAATTTTTTGGTGCCACATTTCAAGTTTTAAATTTTTTTTTAAATTTTAAATGGCCGCCATTTTGAAACAAAACGTCGGATGAAGCTGGCCAACGAACTCGGTCGAGACATTGGTATGTACTATGTACACACCGAATTACATCGAAATCGGTTCATAATTACGGGAGTTACAGTGTGACATAGGTCAGATATATATATATATATATATATATATATATATATCAATTTTGAACGGAGGGTGGTTTCGGGGTCTGGGGGTCATGATTGATGAAAATATACCAAAATTTTTTGAAATCGCTTTCCTCCGAACGGCTGCAATAGGTAGCTTTTTTGTAAAGAAAGCTACCTAAAATGCACAAATAATACGTGAAAAGCACCAAACAGCTATTTCGAATCTACTAGCGAGATTCTTCTTCAGTGCAAGATAGAGCAATACACAGCGTGCTAGAAAAAGCAAGGCTGGGCCTAAAGAAGCAAGAGAAGCCCTAGAAAAAGCAAGGCGTGCTCAGCTTTGCTTTTTCTAGCACGCTGTGCCTTGCTCTATCTTGCACTGAAGAAGAATCTCGCTAGTAGATTCGAAGCAGCTGTTTGCTGCTTTTCACGTATTATTTGTGCATTTTTAAACGTTGGTTTTCTGCTTTTTAAAACATGTATTGTTTCGACTAAAATAAAAGGATAAAATGAATTGCTATATCTCTCCCTTTGTGATTTTGTATCATTTTCTTAGAAAACTTATGGACAAGGAATTTTTTTTTGGTAAAGTTCTTAAAGAGAACAAATTACTATACTAATTTATTAATTTTTCTCGCTATTATTATTTCTCGTAGAAACGTTCACAAATAAATAATCATTTGGTGACTCATTTGTTAAATTAACAGTCGTTTTTATACACTGGTGTCCAAAATTAAGGACCAGTCACAAAGTGCTAATTTTTAAGTAAGCGAATACTGAAAAGGAAATACAGTAGATTTCCGTTACAACGAATTCCATTACAACGAAAAATCCCATTACTACGAAATTTGACAAATCCCCATTTCAAATTGCATTAACCCCAATGTATTAAAAATTCCGATTTAACGAAGTGCATTTTTTTAGGAATTCCGTTACAACGAAAAATTTTCATCGAGCTCTTTTTTTTTTTTTTTTCAATTGCATAACAGAAATGAAATATACTTCGAATAAAATGTTGAAGATAAAAAAAATAACATTATTGTTTTCGGGACAGGTGCTATTTCAGAATTTTCTCCCCTTTGTTATTTTTTCTTTTGTCTACTTCTTTCCCTAATTCCTTAACTTTCATTAGCCCATACGCTTCAAAATGATCACGTGACGGAAAGCAGGTGAACTTCACTGTGAGATGACTGTTTGGGCTCTTTATCGCCAGTACCTGTTGCAGTGTGTTTCTTGCTTCGTTCATTGATAAAATGGCTTGTGTGAAACGAAAACAATTTTCGTTGGAAGAAAAGAAAGTCATAATTTCTGAGATTGATAAAGGATTGCGGAACACTGATGTGGCCAAAAAATATGGAATAACACCATCGACTTTATCTACATTTCTAAAAGATAAAGAAAAAATTGAGAGACAATTCCAAAATGCAAGCATTGGTTCCCATAGAAAACGAAAGCGACAGTCCCAATTTCAAGATGTCGATAAAGCCGTGTTCAAATGGTTCCAAGATGTTCGCTCACGAAATGTACCTATAAATGGTCCTCTGATAAGGCAGAAAGCTCAAGAGTTCGGAACAATACTTGGTATCGAAAATTTCCAAGCCAGTGTAGGTTGGCTCAATCGCTTTCGTACTCGCTATGGAATTGTAATGAAATCAATTTGCGGTGAAGCAGGTGATGTACCTACAAAGACTGTAAATGAATGGAGAGCTGGAGAAGTAGCTGCCCTTATAAAGACATACAGCTCCGTTGATGTTTTCAATGCTGACGAAGCTGGAATATTTTATCAACTTGAACCGAGAAAAACATTAACATTTAAAGACGACAAATGCATCGCAGGAAAAACTTCAAAGCAACGAATTACAGCACTCTTTTGTTGTAACAAATCAGGAACCGAGAAGAGAAAAATATTAATTATTGGTCACTCTGGCAAGCTCCGTTGCTTTAAGAACTGTCATTCATTGCCTTGCGATTATAAATTCAATAAGAAGGCATGGATGACAGAAGATATCTTTAATGATTGGCTAGTGCAATTTGACAAAGAAATGAAGGCTAAAAAACGGAAAATCCTTCTCCTGATTGATAATTGCAGGCCTCATAATAGTCCCCCCAAATTGGACTGCATCCGAGTTGAGTACTTTCCGCCGAATTGCACTTCTATTTTACAGCCTCTAGACCAAGGCATCATCCGTGCTGTAAAATCTCGCTACAGAACTCTTTTGCTAAAAAGAATTCTTTGCGGCTTGGAAAATGGGGATAGGCCAAAAATAAATCTCAAAGAAGCTATTGAAATGATCTCTGGTTCGTGGCAAGAAATTAGCGAGAAAACAATTTCTAACTGTTGGAAACATGCCTGGTTAACTGAGACCGAAGAAAATGAATCAGAAATTTTAGATTCGGATGCGTCCTCTGAATTAAACACAATTTGGAAGGCTGCCAAAAAATTAACATCAGTCCCTGATCAGGTGGATTTGGAGGATTTCTTATCTGTGGATGACAATATTCAAACATGCTCTGAAGTATCTGATGAAGATATCATTTTGTCCATTAAAACTACATCAAACCAACAAAATGACGACAGCAGTGATGACGATACTGATGTTACCGACGATTCAAAAGTTGCCGCTTCGGAAGCTCTCTCATGCTTGGACAAAATGCGTGATTTTGTTTCACACCAAAAAAAAGTTCCAGGAGGTATTTTCTCACATTCATTCGTTGCACACGTTTTTGTTATCATCAACTACACATTCGTTTGTGCAAACTAAAATCACAGATTTTCTGCAATAATGTACTACTAAATAAAGGTTAGTCCGTAATTTTGTATTTTTAATATTGCATTTTATTTTACTAACCTTTTTATGTTAATTTAACTAGTCTTCCATTAAAATTTTCTATGATGAAAAGTAAATTTATCTTACATAATTAATTTACGTGTATATGCAGTTCATTAGATAAATAGGAGTAATTCCGTTATAACGAAAAAATCGTTACAACGAAATATTTTAGCGGTCCCGTGAAGTTCGTTGTAACGGAAATCTACTGTAATATAATTCAAATAATTACTATCCCTACAGCACAGCTAGTCCATATAGCATCTCATTCATGTCACATATGGTCACAAGTGTCACAGTCACTACGGTGAAACAAAAAATATAGGAAAATTCCACACGTCTCATTATGAGTCTCAAATGATCACTATATGTGACTCCACTCAGACGTCAATGTGACCGCTGCTTTGTGACAAGTCACCAGGTGATTTACAATGTAGCTACATTGTGACTTTCATGTGACTGTCATTTTTAGACTCAATTTCAAAGTCATCATGAACTTTGCATTATCATAAGTCACCAAATAATATCGCATTATAGTCACATGGTGACTTTTCACAAAAGAGCACAATGGTGACTTCACAGTAGTCTCTCTGTCACTTGAAAGTCATCATGTGACTTTAATGTGACATTATTTGGTAACTTATCACAATGCAGAGTTCACGATGACTTTGAAATTGAGTCTGCAGATGACAGTCAGATGAGAGTCACAATGTAACTACATTGTAAATCACCTGGTGACTCGTCATAAAGCAGCAGTCACAGTGACGTCTCAGTGGAGTCATATATAGTGATCATTTGAGACTCATAATGAGATGTATGAAATTTCCTATATTTTTGCTTTACCGTAGTGACTGTGACACTTGTGACCATGTGTGACATGAATGAGACGTTATATGGACTAGCTGGGCTGTAGAGATAGTAATTATTCGAATTATATTATTTCCTTTTTAGTATTCGCGTACTTGAAAATTAGCATTTTGTGATTGGTCGTTAATTTTGGACACCAGTGTATTTAAGGCTGCTAGTCACTCAACTTCCCAATTCCCTGCGCAAATGTTAAATCCATTGGCATGTCATGCATTCGTATATTTAAAATATCTCCACGGGAAATTAATATTTTAAATTCCTTTTTTTCTGTGTACTCTTCTTAAAAGATGTTTATTTTTTTCTTAATTCTCAAAATATTTCTAAAATCTATGCTCAATTTAGTATTTTATATCTTGAAAGCTAACGAACTGTAAATAAGATTCTAACGCTTCATATAAAATTAAGTATACATTTTAGAAATATTTTGAGATCTAAGAAAAAAAGATACCTCCTTTAAGAAGAGTACGCAGAAAAAAGGAGTTTAAAATATTAATTTCCCGAGAAGATATTTTAAATATACGAACACCTCACATGACTATAGCCTTAACCCTTCACTGCACCACGCGCCACATCTGGCACATACAGAAAAACACTGTAATTCTTATTATGTGCCATGAATTTGGCCAACATGATCTCTATCTCTGATCAAGAACAGTCCAAACAATGGAACAACGCTTATTTTGTCCATGTCAGATGGCTGCATTTGACAAAAAAGTAGAATTCGTTCTTCGGAAACAAAAAAAAAATTTCGATCAAGCTATTAAGGTAAAATTTAATTCCATTATTTTTACTGAATAGTTAAAAATATTAATATAAAAAGAGTTGCAGAGTGTTAAGCAGATAAAATTAATTAATTTAAGCTCATTTAGTTGTAAAATATAGCAATACAGTATTTTAAAACACTAATTGTGTATATAGGATACATGCCATAAAATATCAAATTTTAGCTGAAAATTTGAAACTTAATTATTTTTACTATTTTTCCCATTATTAGACCGATATATAGATTTAAATTAATTTTTTCCTTAAAAATAGAAAAAAAAACGTGCAGTGAAGGTTTAACATTAGCGTAGTGAATTCGGAAAGTGAGTAACTAGCAGCCTTTAGGGTACAATGCAGTTTCAAAATCAGGAAATTCGAATAAAAAATCGATTTCTTTTGTGTGTGTGAATTATGAAACTAAATGTTGGATTTCATTTTGAATTCATTAAACTTTTACTATTCATGAGAACTTCCATTGAAACATATGAAAGTATCTCTCTATTAAAAAACAAAGTAACTAACGCTGTCACCTCCGCCACCGCCGCCGCCGTAAATTAATTTTTTTGTTACCGGGGGTCTATCTTCGCTAATATTAAGAAAACTATTGCATACAAAAATATGAAAATTGATCATACACTGAAGTGCCTTTGAATTAGAAATATTCAATGCTATGTAAATTTTGTAGCACTGCACTGTGATAACTGCATATATAGCTAGTGCTGTGGTTGTTGTAAATCAGTCGTTTCAATTACCAGTATGTGTAAACCTAGTGAATGAGTTGCATTCGATCGAGGATAAATAACAGAGCCATTCAATTTCCGAAATCGTTAGAGAGCTAGGAATTTCCTACTCGGCAGTGTCAATAGTATACCGAGACAGAGTTGGTCAAATTTGTAATCTCAATTATCCGCAATGTCATTACAAGTTAATTGCACGTAATTAGTTATAGTTACACACATTCAAACATAGAAATTTTGTCAAATAATGGAATCGAAGCAGTACCCGCTACAGTGCTGCAAGAAATTTTTACTTCATGCAATTTTAACTATAATTAACTACATACAATTAAACTGTAATTACATTGCCGATAATTGCAATTACAAATTTGCCCAACTCTGCCGAGAAATATACGGATGGTGGAAAAAAAACTAGCAATCGGGCAAAAGGTAAAGAGCAATTAGCCTTGAACAAGCGTGGTAGGAGACGGCTCAGCCGTATTGCACATAGCCAGCGAAGCCAAACATTAGCTTAAATTACCAGCCAAATGAATCAGTACTCCAGTCGTACAGTCAGTAAATGGGCCGTGCAACGCTTGCTTCACTGTACGAGCTTCAGGAGCAGTAGACCCAGGAGAGTAGCATCGCTCAATGCATGCCATCGGGCTGCATGTCTTGCCTAGGAAAGAGAACAGACAGAATGGATTCTAGAGGAATGAAAACAAGTAGAATGGAGTGAGCTGAAAATATGGCGCCAGACTCATGAAGCCATGGATCCTGCATGCCAGTTTGCAACTGTACAAGGTCATGGAATCTCAGTCATGGTCTTTAGTGGATTCTCTTTGCAGTTTTTGGGGACTTTGGTACCTGTACCAACCTCCCTCAATGCAAGTCCATTACGTAGAGTTTCTGGACGATCACATCATTTATGTCTTCCTGCCATCAAGGTGGAAATGGAGTATATTGCAGCAAGACAATAGTTCCTCTCACAGGTCCCGGTTGGCTACTGCTGGTTAGATGATCATTCCTCTGACTTCTCTGTCATGAATTGTCCACCCAGAAGCCCAGGCTTAAACCCTATTGAACACCTTTGAGATGATTTGTAGGATGGCGCGGAAGTACGTCACACAACATCAGCGAAACTGACAGAATGATGGACAGTTCTAGCAGATGTTTGGCAAGCCATGCCTTTGGAACACTTCTGCAAAATTGTTCAATCTATGCTTCGTCGTGTGGCAACCGTTAGCAAGGCCAGGGGTGGCCCAACTCGCTACAAACGTTCTATCCTTAATTTAATGGCATTTCAGTGTATTATAGAAAAATGTTTGATGAACACACTGAAGCAGACAGTTTTTAAATCGAAGATTTATTTTAAGAGCTATTTAATGATGAAGTTGGTCAAAATCTTTCCGTTAGAAAACTTTATAGAAACAAAAACTATAAATAGGAATTTAACATTTTTTTTCTAGCTCTATACTTCACAAGCTAGCGGTGTGCAGACTCCGCTTATTTTTTTAATTTGATTCATATTTTGAGAGGATTTTTTTTTTAATCTTTCATTCAAATTTTTATTATTTCAAAAGGTATTTTTTTTATTTAAAACAGGTCATTATTTTAAATTGTTGCCAAATTGTAAAAAGGGCGCAAAAAAGAATATTTCCTCCGAAAAACAAAATGAATTTACACGTGTATATAAAAAATATAAATGAAATTTTAAATTATATTAAATGATTACGTGTTAAAAGCAGAAAATACGGAAAATTAAGCCATAAAAATTGTTTTTACACGTAAATATTAAAAAAAGTAAGAAAACCTTTAAAAATTTAAATTATTGCACGCGAACTGCATTTAATGGGGGTAATTACATCATATGTAAAATGCCCAAATATTAAATATCGTCATATGAAAAATTACTAAAATAATTGAATTGTTGCGCGTGAAAAACTTTAAATGGTGAAAAATAGGTCATATTTAAAAAGCTGAAATAATAATATTTCTAAACACTTTTAAATTGAATAATATATTACACATGAATCATAAAAGAGAAATAAACTTTCAAATACCTAAATTATTATACGCGAAACGCATTTAATGATGAAAATTACGTCATATATTGTAACTATACATTTAAAACGTTTTTTATGAATAATACTCATGTAACGCCACATTGGGAATCGCATGGCTAGAAATTTTTGTTATATGTTTCATCACTTGATGCAGCATAAAGACAGATAAATGTTGCGCAACATACTTTCGATTTATTTTGTACGAATTACTATTCAATAAATGCATATCAAAGTATTCATATAGACTTATTAATTAAAATAAACAATTTACATTTTAAAACAAAATGAAAATATGCATGATTGTGGATTAAAATAGAGAAAAATAACCATGCATAAGCTATAATACCTGTTACTGAAAATATATAAACATCGATTAAAAAATAAAATATAAGTGTAATACTTTAAAACACAGTACTTTTCAATACCGTGGCTCAGAATTTTATTCCCAAGCAGACGAAGATTTTTATCCTCGAATCCAAATGAAGACTATTGTCCATAGTGTCATTATGAAGGTCTGAGTCAGGGACGTAGCTACAGATATTTTTTCGGGGGCGGGGGGCGGGGGGGGGAGGTATTCAAAAATTTCCCAACTTGAAAACAAATTGCTCTATTTTTCAACTGAAATGATATGTGCAATGTATGTTTAATGATAATGATATTTATACTTTAAAAGATTTATTTTCAAAGAATAATACTGAAACTAAAAACAAAAAAATTATAATTATTGATTCATTTAATGAAAGTTTTTGTCTTATATTGTGTAGGAGTCATAATCGGTACTTCATAGGAAAATAGCCTCTTGATATTTTGAGATTTTTGAGAAAGGAACAAAATTTTGGAGGAAATAGATTACAGACATTGTTGATAGACAACAGTAAGGAAATTCAGGTCTGGTAGATGTATGATATTTTCGTAGCACGAAGAAACACGATGACAAATTGAGCCTGGCTGCTTTTTGTATTTCTTTTGATAATTTAACTAGTTTACTGTTACAGAACTCAGAAAAGTAATCGGCAAAACAATAAAAAATTCTCTTTTTTTTTTTTTTTTTTTTTTTTTTTTTTTTTTAACTATTTTTACTATTTTAAAAAAAAAAAAAAAGAAAAAGTGTTTCAAAAATGTAGAATTTCCCAACTTTAAGCTCAAATTTCCCAACCCTAAACTCAAATTTCCCAAGTCCATATATATTGGAGGAGGAGGCTCCCCTCCCCCCCCCCATAACCCCCCATTGCGACGCCTATGGCCTGAGTTAAATTTTAACGTAATCATTTTATGGAAGCTTATTTTAAAATATGTGACTGATCTTAATTATCAATCCCAGAAAGAGCCGTTAGCTGTCACGACAGCTGTGGATGACGTCATGGTAACCGAAAAATGTCCCATTCAAATGGAAAGCATAGTATCCCGATAGCAGAAGATAGTCGCTGTTCGTGATTATATCATTCCATCTTCAGTAACAGAAATATTTTTAAATCAGGGCACATTAGTATATTTTCAGAGACTGCGAAGCTCTAACGGGGGGTTCGTGGGCGTAGCTCGCAGGGGTGTGAGCCCCCTAGTTAATTTATAATTAAGTTGTAAAAATATTATAATGTTGTATTGTCATCTGAAACACACCTTTGCACATAATTTATATAATTCTAGCCTATCTAAACATTACCATGTTTTTAGAGGCTGCGAAGTCTGAACGGGGGTGTTGGCGCCCTAGTATCATAAATAAATATTGCTATATTTTATGCAACAGAAGTGTCAGTGGAACAGTTTGAAACATTTTTGTCTTATTAAAATATTTAATATGCAATAACTAAAAATATTTTCTTATATATTTAAATTTCAAATTTGTGTATAAGTATTTTAGCCTGTTCTTAATAATTATGCCAAATTACATGTGAATTCAATAAAAATTCAGTTTTCAAAGTCTATTGTTGCCTAAAAACACACTGAAAATCAATTTCGTGTTAATGTAAAAAAAAAAAAAAAAATAAATAAATTTAAAAAAAAAAAAAAATTAAAGTAAAAAAAAAATGGCTGTATTATTGATTTGTTTTACTTTAAAACAGATTAAGAAATTGATTACACTGATAAACAAGAAATTTTTTCTTGGAAAATTTTAACAGATTTAAGTAATCATACCCTTGGGAATTTAGGAAATATTCACAAAAAGGTGATGTTGGTCTTCGTTTCAGAGATATCTGTGTTTAAATATATCTCATTATGTTACTTTTGCCTTTTAAAGTACTTTGTTTCTACTGTCTAATGACCCTCAAAGTGAACAAATATCTGCTACTTATAACACATTTAGCCGTCAATAACATGCGTTTCGTCCATGTGAAAATTGCAGCACAGCAACGCGAACTGTTGGGCGATTTACACCAAAACATAATCAGCACCAATTCATATGAAGGACTATTTTAACTTTGTATATTTTTTACAGGAGAAGGAGAAAGCAGAAATAGATATATATAGATACAATAATACAGGGCTCGTACACATTCCTTTAAATAAAAATCAAGGACTTTTAAGGACTTCAAGGACCAAAAAAAAAAATGTAAGGACCTACAAATCAAATAAACTAATAAATTATAAAATGCATTTTTTAATAAAGGGTTTCATTTTTGTAAATACAAGTTTTAAACATTCAAATGGCCGGGAGGGGGGGGGGGGGGATTTCAGCGTCTTCCAGTAAAAATTTTGAAAATTTTGAAATAACAAATACAGCAGACGAAAAAACTAGTCAGACGTGCCAATTCCAAAACTTTTTTCTACCTCATACATACTACAAAATTTACTGTCAGAGTGCCAACATTAAATGGCAATCTATGCCCATCATGGGGATTCTAAAGATATGAAATTCCGTGCATTAGATTTTGAGATATGACTATTGCTAAAATAATGTAAATCCTATAAATGCAGCATAGCAGCACCGCCTGTTGAGTGATTTACACTAAAACCTAATTAGCAACAACTTGTGTCAACGTCTAACTGAATCTGAAGATTGATAAAAATTCGTGCATTTGTTCTTGAGATAGAGATATTGCGGAAATCATGAAAAATTCACCATAGCAGCGTCACCTGTTTGGCTATTTACACCAGAGCATAATCAGCCCTATATTTATCAAAGTATACCTGAATCGGAAGTTTGATGGCTTTCCTTCAAGAACGTTGCGCATAATTTCTTAGGGAATAACAAAGCTACAAATTACAAGCGTATAGTTCAAAATATGGTAAACAATTTTAAAAAGCTAAAGTGACTAAAGCTTCATTTTTTGCACTCTCGCATTGACTTTTTCGCAGATAATATGGGAACAATTAGCGACGAGCATGGTGAACGATTTCACCTACAAATTTCTGCTATGGAGTCTCGTTATCACTCGCAATGGGGTGCAGCAATGCTTGCCGATTACTGTTGTTCATAAAGAGAGAAAATTCTGAACATAAATATAAAACGCAAAAATAGGTACTAATGTACTCAAATTAATACACTCAAATTGTGTTCATCTGCGTAAAATGTGTGTAAAATATGCAGAAAATGTGTATAAACAGTGTACAAGTATACAGCTGGTAAATTTAATATTTATGTATTATTATTATTATGTATTATTGTACGATCTCTTAAATTGTGATATATCGTAATAACTTATAAATACATTTCCGTCGTTAACAAAAAAAAAAAAATCATTTTGATTAATATTAATATTTAGAAGGTAACACTCGTGAGATTTTCGCCTAGAATTATTTTTTTGTAATACTTAAGATTGCAAAGTTAGTCTTAATGGATTCTTAAACAAAAAGTACGTAAGTTTTAAACAATTATATATAATTAAATATATAATTATATGTAATTGAATATATAATTATATGTAATTGAATATATAATTATATATAATTCTATGTATAACTGAATAAATAAATAATCAAATACATAGGAAACATTCGTAAAATATAATAAAAGTACTTTCCATGTTTACAAGAATTTTTCAATAAATAAAAAATACAGTAGTAATTTTCCAGTGCTTCATTTACACTATAACTAAAAGAGAACAATATCCTTTCTTTAGCTTTTTTGTCAACAACAAAAATCAAATCCTGGGTAAAATTTAAACTCTTGAGGTAACGCTCAAGAGGGAGACAAATACTAAAATTAAATTTTTAACTATTATACATGTAAATTAGAAGAAATACCAACAATTTTACAGATTATAATGTATTGCCACACTTTTTATTAAAAACAAACTAGTCTTCTTATAAAGGCTTGTAGAGAACTTTGTTAAATTAGGTTTTTTGATCTGGACATGTAAATTTCTTCAGTTTGATAACTTAAATAAGCATTAAATTAAATAAATTATTTAAACTCAAATATTTAAAATCCTATAAATATTTTGATGAATACATTCTATTAACTATAAAGTAATGTAGATACTGATAAATGTTCCAACGGTATCAAAATATTATTTTTTTAAATGTGGATTCAAAAATTTAAATATTTAATAGGCAATTCATTTTAAAATTACTTTGGTGCATTTATTTTTGTAGAAACTTTTACCGATAAATCACGTTAATTGGTATATTAATTTTCTTATAAGGTTTCACCAAAAAAACATATATTCAATAACAGAGTGATTATTTTTTCGACTGCGGTTAGTGTGCCAAGCATGTGATTTCTTGATAAAAGAAAGAACTAATTATTGTGTCAGCTCATGTGATTCTTTAGTCATTAAATCTCTTAGTCACAATTAGTAAGAAATAACACCAGTTTGAGCAATAACTAATATTTTTGGAAATATTTAAGTGAAATTCACATCCGTTCGTATATTATTTAGTTTTCTTAAAAACATTTGCTAAGATATGGCATTAAATAGTATAGGTTACATCTCATTGGTTATTCCTGCGCCATATTACGTCATATTCCAGCGGATTCCGATAACGAGCGTCGAGAGGTTCATAATGATGGGGGGCGGACATTTGCATAGCTTGAATCCCGATTTGTCACAGCACGCCGCCTTTACATCATCCGCGTATACGGCGAGGCTAACGAAAAAGACAGGCTACCGCGGTGCATTCCACGTATATTTTTTTTTACAGACCACTGGAGTCACGTGTTGCTCAAATACCCCAATGCAGGTGTACGAAGAGAACATCACGTCATTCTAGCGGCCTGTAAAAAAAGACACTTGGGATGCACCGCAGTAGCCTGTCTTTTTCGTTAGCCTTGTGCATATAGAATCATGTGACCGTGACGCTGTATTCTGAGACCCTCTCCCCCTGTATGAATTTTCACAATGCTTGTTTCGATATTCGATATCGGAATCCGCTGGAAACAGTCGATACGTACCCATTGGGACAATCTGTACTTGCAGGACCCCAAAAGGGGTAAGGACAAAGCGGGTGCAAGTTTCCGGTGCCGTGGTCCCTCTAAACTTCCTGCCAGGCGTACTCTTTTAAATATAAAATAGTAAAAACATACAAACATCCAATCTTCCAGTTTAAAACAGCTAACAAGTAAAAAAATTAAAAAGTCGGTACTAGAATCGTATAATTTGTTTATGTTATTTTTATTTTATTTATTTATTTATTTATTTATTTTTTTACTTGCTGATACATTATCACCAAGGTTGTTAAAGACTAAACTATGATGGACTGAGATGACTAAACGCCAGGGTCTTCCTGGAATTGAGCGCATCGTGGCAGCTGAATATGTGTACATGATCGCTGATCCTTTTACCATACATATAATTTTTCCCCTATTTTTTTTAGTACAGTGATATTTAAACTTTAAACAAATACGTAAAAAATAATTATTCGACAAATTTGTGTAACAATTCCGCAGTTAAGTACCCTCAGATTTTCTCTGCGAACACGTGTACGTAATAAAATACAAACAAATAAACAAGAGCAATAAATGTTACTTACCGCATCCTTTGCAAAGCACTTTCTTCACCGCTCGCAGAATTCGCTTGTCGTTCGGAATGGGCAGCGCAGATGCAGTAAGCGAAGGCCACGTCAGTCTCTCGGACGGTACCCCAAACACCACGTACTGTCGCCCTAGCAACAGGTTGTCCTGGTTTACTTCTAGTACACACCTGCCGTGAGTATAGTACACAACCTCAGTGTCCTCCGGGCGTTTATTTAACGTCCTTGTACTGCGCCTAAACGATCCAAGTAATAGTGGGGGATCGGACACTGTCCAGTTTAGAGTATTTAGTGTTATCGGTATCGTCTTGACCGCTTCCGTATAGGCAGAAAGACGTGAATAGTTGTTTGTTCTCACTGTGGGGACACTAGACTGACGTGAATAGCTGTTCGTTCTCACAACAGGGACCCTAGACAGACGTGAATAGTTCTTTGGCCTCACTGCTGGGACACTAGTAGTAACGTAGTCTCTTGTGTACCGGTTCCTCTCGTACAGTCTGGTGTAGTGGGCCATTCTTGCAGTCCTCTTACGGTCGTCGCTGTCTGGCATTTTCAGAAGATCGTCTATGGCGAACCATGCCCGCACAGTCCCATCCCTTTGCACGAGGACGCTCTTGAGTGTCCCTACGAACACGGTGGGTGAGAGGTACGCCCTGGCTTGTGCTGCATCCGCGACTGCCCTGTTCGTGAAACTTTCGTTGCGACGACGCTGTTTTGGTTGGTTTTCTCCACTGAGGCACAACACATCGCTACTTTCGCAAGGTACGACAAGCCACAAACAGAGGACGACCAGAAGGAGATATTTGAAGAGATAAAAGATGAGGCGCATGACCTATTCAGAGGGGAAGGATTATATGAATCAGGGGGAGGTTAAGGGAGAGGGTGTCTAGATATCCTTCGTAATTCTTTCACAAACAAAATCGTTACACAGTACACACTGGAAAATTTCCTTTCATTCAAGCAGAAAAGTTTTGTGTCATACAAAGTTTCTCTTTCTTATTTCCGACTATGATAACAGAGAATTTTAAATCATCGTGATTTGAAATTCATTTAATACATTGCAAAATATAATCAATTGCTTTTTTTATTGGTCAGAGGGTAAGCCGACTGTCCACACTGATGCAGTTTAACAGATCCTTTGAAATGTTTCGGCAATCACAGAAAATTTCACACTAAGCTGAAGATATGTCCTTGTTAAATTCCAGTCATTTCCAATGTAATTCAAAAAATAAGAACCACTTTAAAAATTCCATTGTTAAATCCAAACCATTTCCAAAGGTGTTAATTCCAAATATTAAGAATCATTTTAAGGACTATTTTTTTAACTCCAAAATATATCCAAATATGTTAAATCCAAAAATTAAGAATGACTTTAAAAATTTTCTTGTAAAATCCTGTATATTCTTTCTTGCGAAATTTCTTCTTTTTATCCATTTGAATTTAGCTTTAACTCATTGTGAATTTCGAAGTATTAATAAGAAAATCGAACTTAAAACATTTCTCTATTATCTCTGAGTATTCAGATGAAACTTGTTATTTCATTTTTTAAATTATTGAAAAAGTATATCAAATTTTATATAAAGCTCATAAAATAAAAATTTATTTGCTTTTAACAGTCTGTCCGATAACTTCTAAGTTTTATTTATTGCACCATTATCGACACTAGCTTTTTTTGTAGTTATCAGTCGGATGTTGCTGAGAAAATGAATAAATCAGAACTTCTGTTTGTTTATTAAATAAATAAATTTTAGCCGATTGTTTTTAATTTTGCAAATTGCATTATGTATGAACGTACTATATCTAAGCGAAGAGTATCTGTACTATTTACTACTAATACCACAATATTATTTTCATTTACTATTATATAGTTAATATTATCTTATTATCAAATTATTGTTTTATAATTATGTAAATAAATAAATATAATTACTAGCTTATTTTTGATATAAAGTATAGACGAAGTCAGAGCTTACTTGAATGTTATATATATATATATTTAACTCTAATGACAAAGGTAATTTTTATATAGCTATGTTTTTACGTTTAGTTACTGTCCCGTTGTATCGTTGTTACATATCAGTATTATAATATATGAATAAATTAATAAATATTAATATAATATTCAAACGTGAAACAGTTATTGAAATTCTTAACTAGTGTATTAAAAAAATAAACATATTTACAAAATTCATATAAACTATATAAGCTTTATTAAAAGTTAACAAAAGGAATTTTTAAACATTTAGAATAGTAATAATCTTAATTTTTTATATTGAATTATTTATTTGTTCTTTTAAATTGAAATATTAATAAATAATTAGTTTTTTTTTCTTATGTTATTCTTATATTTCTATGAATTGAAACCTTAATGAATAGTTAGTAGTTTTACCTTGTGTTATTATTATGTTCTTAAAAATTAAATAATAATAACAATAAGTGGTCTGAAGTTTTACGTTATTTTCTTATAGATAAAAATTACAATAAGTAATTTGTATTTTTATCTTATAATATTTTTATGTTTCTATGGATTCAAATTTAATAAATAGTCTGTAGCTTATCTTATGTTCTTATAAATAAAAGTATTAATAAATACACAGTAGTTTTTTTTTTTTTTTTTTTTTTTTTTTACCTTATATAATATTTATATTCTTATAAAAATATAATATTAATAAATAGCTTTTAATTTTTATATATTATTTATATACTCAAAAAAATGTATAATTAATGCACTATGATTCCTTTTATCTTTTATTATTCTAATGTATTCTTATAATATTCAGTTTTAATAAATAATCATTAGCTGTTTATAGAGCTGTTAAACAAATATTTTATCTTTTACACTAATATTATATTTGATAATTAATTTACATTTAAAATATTATAAAAATTAGAAATTTAATAAATAATACTCCTTATATACTATATATTTTTCAAATAAATAGTTACTATTCTTTGTAAATTTCGTTTCATAAATACGAATTGGAATAATTTCAAACAATAATACTGATGCAATAATAAAATTCTTATGCAGATAATATAAATAATATGTTTGATATGCTATATGAAAAATATTTTATGCATATACTTGAAATATAATTTAAATATATTACTACTATTATTATATCTATTGATAACTTACTAGTTTTTTAAAAATAATCCCTTTGAAAAATGCAATAGAAGCTTTAATCATTCCTCGTGTATTCACAAACATTTACGAACTTCTACACAAGATTCTTCGAAATATACACAAAATGCAATCTAAAGAGCTGCTTTTAATTAATTCAGCTACTGTTGGAAAGATTCTATATTTACAATGAGACGAATTGTTCAAAACACGCTTAGAGAATAAAAGGATTTTTCTCAATCAGAATATAATGAAATTTGAATAATGGAAGGATTTTTCTTAGTCAGAATATGATGAAACAGGATAATGCAACAATTTTTCTGGCTTAGAATGCGATGGAATTAGAATAATGGAAAAACTTTTCGTGGTCAGAATACGATGAAGGTGAATAATGCAAAGATTTTTCTTCTTCAGAATACGATGAAAATTGAATAGTGGAAAGACTTTTCCTCGTCGGAATACGATGAAACTGTATAATGCAAATATTTTTCTTGATCAAACTGCGCGCTGAATTTAGGATAATGGAAATGGTTTCTGGACTAGGATATGAGGGAAATTAGGATACTGGAAGTATTTTCTCGATTACAATCCGATGTGTTTACGAGGGATCCTCGTGGTAGTGCGGGCACAGACTTAATAACCACAGCCCAAATAGGAAGATTCTTCTGCGTGGCTTTGCGTATAGCATGTCACCTGAGATGAAGATAAAGAGAGAGGAGAAGGAGCAAAACTTCTCGGCCTGGCGTATCACGGAGCTCTCCCAGCTCTGGAGATGAAGTGGAGGCGATGCTCGCATCCATCGCACATGCGCAAGCGAGAGGGCACGGTTCCGTGACGTCACTTTCTAAAGTTTCTGAACTTGGAGATGAGAAAAGAGATATAGCGGAAAAGCGAAAGTTTTTAACTCAGGAAGAAAATAAAAACTTTAGTTAGGCGCGTGTTATATTTCTGTCAGAAAATTGAGCTTTTAAAATAATCTGGTTTTGACAACGTACGCCAGAACTGAGTATGAAACTTTTACGTAATGAGACCCACTAAAAAAGATGTTGCATAAAACTTGCAAAGACAGATTCGCAAAGTATTGAAATAAATCCGATTTAGGCAGTGTTTTCGCTAGTTTAATGCAGATTTAAAAAAAAAAAATAAATAAATAACAATAGATAGTTTTTGTTTAATATTTTTGAAAACAGATTCTTAATATAATATTGAAATGATACAAAAGTTTAGGTTTTCGCATCAAACTGTTAATTATTTTTTACATAACCATCGGTGTTTGCCCTTTACGAGCTATGCTCGCCAGTCCGGTTCAAACACCACAGACTCAAAAAAAAAAATAATAATAACAACGTTAATTTGATCGGCTTTAAAAAGCTTACGGAAGATTGAACTATAAATAAAAAAACCAATGTCGATCTCCCTGTAAACGGCTTTCCATTCATTTCCCTTTGATTACCGAATTTTAAGGCAGAATCAACTGTTTTTAATGCATCTAATGTCTGTTTCCGTGTTTGATTAAATAAGATCAGTTAAACATTTGAAAAAAAAAAAACTAATATAAAATTAACTAAGTAAGCAGAGTCATTGCCTCACGGTATTTTTTAACAAATCTATAAGAAAATTGTTTTAAATAAAACATTTTGAATGTATCGTTTTAAATATGAAGTAATTTTTACCAAAGTTTTCTTTCTCTTTATTAATATTCACTTGAAAATACTTTTTGTTGTTAGGAAGGAAATATTATTATTTGAGCTGTCTTAGAATTGGCAACAATAGTTAAAAGATCACCTCGAAATATGAAATAAATGCATCGTGTAAGTATATTTAAATTTAAACTGTTTGGCAACATTATTATTTGGCCCCTTTAAATATGATGTGATTTCTCTTATTTATTGCTTTTAAGGCATGTTAATGAATTTAGTATTTTAAAGTTTTCTTTCTCTTTTTAAGATTCACGTGAAAATACTTTTGTTGTTAGAAATGAAATATTATTATTTACGCTGTCTTAGAACTAGCAACAATAGTTAAAAAGATCATCTCGAAATATGTAATAAATGTCTCGTGAAATATAATTTTAAATTTAAAATCTTTGGCAATATTATTATTTAGCCTTTTTAAATAGGGCGTAATTTACATCATTTACTGCTTTTAACACATATTAATGAGTTTGTTACTTTAAAGTTTTCTTTCTCTTTTAATATTCACATATAAATACAATTTTTATGACATAATTTTCAATATTTTCCTGCTTTTAACACATACACAATTAATTGAATTTTAAAGTTTTTTTTCTATTTTTAATAGTCTAATTAAAAGTAAATAGTATTTATCGCGCTGTTTTATTACAATTGACAACAACTTAAAATAATTATTTTTTCTAAAATATGCAAAACATCTTTTGAAATGATGAAAATTTGAAAACAAAATGTAAAAAAACCCTTAAAAACATTAGTTAATTTTTTAAAAAATAAGTTCAGTCTGCATACCGCAAGTTTGTAACGTATTTCCTTAGAAAACTGATTAAACTCCTATATATAGTTTTTGCTTTTATAAAACTTTTTTAATGAAAAGATTTTGACCAAATTTAGCAATTAATATTGCTTAAAATAATTCTCCGATTTAAAAACTGTCTGCTTTACGTGCTTATCACTTTTTTCTTTAACTATACCAATTTTCATATTTTTGTAAGCAGTAATTTTCTTAATAACAGCGAAGAAAGACCTCCTGTCTTACAAAAATCATTTACGGCAGCGGCGGTGACAGCGTTAGATACTTTTTTCTAGAATAGAGGACTAATAATTATAACTAAATGATGCAAAAAGAAACATTACAGACGATAAGTTATCCGCAAGCAGACTAACATTTTAAGTACAGTAAAACCTGCTAAGGCAAATTCTGATAGGACAGGGGAAAAGTTACGCTTTAGATAGGTTTTCATGTTAGCAAGTACCCGTTTATTGCGTATTCTGATAGTTTTTTAACCAGGAAAAGTTAAAAAAAAAAAAAAAAAAAAAAAAAAAAACAATTTAACAAATTACAACGACTATTTAGAAAATGATTTTTTCAAAGACTAAAATTTAAGACATAAAAAATCGCACGGAGTTGATCATACATTACGTACGTTATGAATTAAACATTAATAGTGTCCTTACACGTGCAAATTGCAAGCGACAAAAATCGCCTGCGACTCGTCAGATTTCCTGAAACTTACGTATTATCCACCTGAAACTTACGTATTACCCAAGCATTTCATTGGCTGTTCGGGAAAAGGCTTTTCCATCGTCAGATTTCCAAGAAATCTGACGACCCATTTTAAATGAAATTTCATTCTTAAACTTCTAAACATCCCACACTATTACTTTTCACACCGCCGTATAGAGAAAAAAATGTACTTTTAAATGCAATTTGTTTGAAAGCTGTATCTCAATTCGTTTCTGAGTTATTAATTTTTTTTTTCAGTTTTTATTATTTTTTTGTCATAGTGGCAACAGAAGCATCCATCTCTGTTGAAAGTAAAGGGAAAGTACAGATTATTGTATAGACCAATCAGAAAACGAATAAAATGCGGATTAAACCAATAAAAAGCTTCAGATATGCTTTTGATTTCCTCCCCTGACGAGAACAATAACCATTTTTCCAAATGGTTAATAATTCGTTTGAAACGTGACTCGTTATAGACAGCTTCCATTCACATAGGTTTTGCTATAATTCGTTTGTACAGTCGAGGGAAAGATAAGTAATCACCACCTACTAACTCTGCAACTAATTATAATAGGAAAAATTTACAGGTACCAAACAATTGAAAATAAAGACTACTTTTAAATGCTGTCCTTAAATTTTTTTTAGAGTTTCATCTACAAATCAAAACCAGACCAATGTTTGTTTGTTTTTTTTTTTCAATGGCAATACCCAAATTTGAGAATATATTTTAACTCTTCTGTTCAAACTATGCTTACAAATGAAATTTCAAGTCATTTGGATAAGTTTTTGAATTCTAAACATTCAAAATTTAGAGCTTCTAAAGTTAAATTACATTTTCATATATTTATTAATATCGCCAGAAATTATTATCCTAATGTGATAATTTGCTGTGAGTTATAATACTAAAAAAAAAAAAAAAAAAAAAAAAAAAAAAAAAAAAACATAAATACACTGAATTTGTAATATTAATAATTTTATATTATGAATTATGAAATTAATATTCGAAAAAAGTATGAATTGCAACATACAAATTTTTTGATAGATTTATATTTATTATGTCCTGCTTTATGCGAATTCTCAATTTCAATTTTTTCTTCCAATTAGTTTTCGAATTATGATTAAAAAAGTCCAAATGATGGTTTAAGGGGCCATCTATGATGTCCAAAAAAAGCATAATTTGAAAAAATATATACAGGGTGTCCGGTCTCAACGGTGTCCAATGGCTAATTCCTAAACCGTTAGTCATAGGCATATAGTTCCAATTAGAAAAATGCTTTAAATCAGGTAAAGAAATATTTCAAAAGCGATTTGGGTCAATAAAAATATTTCTTAAAAAATTACGAAATTTAAGTTTTTATACGGTCTTCCGGTCCTATAAGTTATATTTAGTAAAATTTTCCTATTACACAGACAAGTAAGAGAAGAAAAGTCCCATTCATATAACACTAAAATTGCGCGAGTTATGGAACTTTAAAAATGCATGACTTATGCCACTTTTCTGCTCTGAAAACAAATGAGTTCGGCTTGACTTTGAGGGGTCACATTCCAAGTGCTTAAAGTATTCGAAGATCTCATTTCATGTGAATCTGCGCTTTGAAAAAAATCGTACAAGTATTACGCTTAAGTTAACATTTATTAAGTTTCAGTTTGGCTGAAATAACATATGTTTTATTTTGTCAGCATTTGAGACTGTTTGTTTTATGATTTCTTTTAATAAAATTATGTTATTTTTATAAGTTTTTATGTTACTTCAACGATCTTATGTATGTTTTTTCAATTCAAAATTTGTATTCGAACTTTAACCTACTTTCAAATATCCTATCGAGATTACATTTTACATACTGGCGCAAATCCGATAATAATTTAATATTATTATAATTTTCAGTGGTTACCATTTATACTTATTTTACAGGATAACACAAAAAATTTCGGATAGATTAGTTTAAGAAAAGAAGTTTAAGAAAAAGTTTTAGATTAGATAATACAAGACGGAGATTGTTGGGATTTTTAACTTTTATGTATTTTTTAGCACTGAATCCGAAAATTGCCTTAATTTTTAAATATCATGTCAGGATATTTCGCAAATCATAAATTGTCGTTTTTAAAGAATAACAAAAATCGGATACTATAAAGTAGAGGAGATGGTTGTATTTTTTAACTTTTGATAATTGATTTTTACGTACTTTTTAGCACTAAATCTGAAAATGACTTTTATTTTTAACCATCACGTTAGAATTTTTTTGCAAATGTGTAAGTTAAAATATAGCGAAAATCTCATACTATAAAACATATGGAAAACTTATTTTATTTTATTTTATTCTATAATTTATTCGATATTTTTCCTTATCTTGGGATTTTACAGCTGGATGGTGTGATGAGATGAGGGAGGAGATTAAATTATAACTTTGAACTTTTTAACTTTAAAATTTACAATTTGCGAAAAATCCTGGTGTGATGGCTAAAAATGAAGGTCAATTCCGGATTCAGCGGAAGCAGGACGTTTCGGTCCCGACACTTCGGTCCCGCCATTTCGGTCCCGCCGTTCCGGTCCCAAGACATTTCGGTCCCGAGACATTTCGGTCCCAAGACATTTCGGTCCCGAGACATTTCGGTCCCGAGACATTTCGGTCCCGAGACAATTCGGTCCCAAGACATTTCGGTCCCGAGACATTTCGGTCCCGAGACAATTCGGTCCCAAGACATTTCGGTCCCGAGACATTTCGGTCCCAAGACATTTCGGTCCCGAGACAATTCGGTCCCAAGACATTTCGGTCCCGAGATAGTTCGGTCCCTTCTCCAGCAAGCTGAAATTTTGTGCACTTGAAATAGGTGACAATTTTATAGGGGACATTGTAGAGTTTTTTAAATAAAGGCCTTAAAATTTTAGTAAACATACACAAATTTCGTATGGTAATCATTTTAAAAAACAAGGGGGGGGGGGATTGACATTTTCTATATTTTAGTGTATCATAAGTATAAGGGTCTGATAAATTAAGACATTTATAACTCGATCTATAATTATCGCAAAACACTCATATTTTGTATGGTAAACGTAATCTTTATAAAAGGAGGGACATTATCAAATTTTTTAACTGAACTCCCTAAATTTTAGTATAACTTGAATATAAGGACTCGAAAACGCAAACACTTATAGCACAGATCAAAATTGTCGCAGCCCATACAAATTTCCTATGATAATCATAATCGTTTTATAAGGCAGGGGGGGGGGGGCTCTGTTGACTTTTTATATATTTTAGTGTATCTTAAGTATAAGGTCCTGATAAATTAAAACATTTATAACTCTCTGTGTAATTATCGTAATCACACTCATATTTTGTACGGTAAACGTAATCTTTAAAAAAGGAGGTACATTATAAGATTTTTTAACTGAACCCTTGAAATTTTAGTATAACCGAATATAAGGGCCCGAAAACCGCAAACACTTATAACTCGCAATCAAATTGTAGCACCCCATGCAAATTTTATATGGTAGAAGTAATCGTTTTCAGGAGTGGGGGAAGGGATAGTTCTGTGGATTCTTTATAGAAGCTCCTCATATTTTAGTCTATCATAAATATAAAGTCCAGACAATTTAAAAATATTTATAAGTCGAGCTTTAATTTTCATATGCAAATGCCCATGCCAAAATGCACATATTCAATTGTATATAATTTGCACACTATGTGATTAATAATGAAAAAATCTGCAAATATTTTTACAAATCTTTATTTTATCTTATTATTTAACGGCGCATCAATTTTAAATGCATTGCATTTTACATATTTTTTAAAATGGGGGTTCTTAACATGGAATTGTGATAAAGACACATTATTTTTTAAATTCTGCACCGGAACAGACTAGAACTTTCTATTTTATTTTAATAATTATTTTAATTCATTATTTTTTGAAAAACTATTTAAAAGTTTGCATTAATCTTTTTACATGTAACAATAACATTACCGCTATTTCTACCGGTGTCGAATGACAAGTTTAAAAATATTTTTAATTTTGGACCACTTCACCGTTTGCCCCGAGATAACTCGGGGATAAAAGCACTTTTTCCCCATACCTGTCGACGGTGAAGTGGTTTGCAACAATTACAAATCCTTTTTAATATATTTAAGACTTTTATATGCTTATTACATTCAAAAACTACGAGCACAATAAACATAAATCAAAATTTTAAAATTTCTATTGTCATAAAATATTCTTTTCGTATTTAAAATTAATTCTGTATTTCAAATATTTCTTTGTTATTTATTTGACTTATATACTTAGAATTAAAGCAGCCTACATGTTTTAATATGACAAATAAAAAATAAAAATGAAAATACAAAAAAATAGCATAAAATCTCAAAATAGTAATGTATAGTGAATCACTTTTACGTAAAATTTCATTTTAAATTAAGAAATTTTATAAATATATCACAATGAAGAAATTTGGAAATTTAGAAAACATATTTGGCTTTTCTTGATATCATATGTTATTCATTCAAAAGAATATTATACATATATATATGTCAAGTGTAGATGTCCTGGCTTCCCCCTTTTGATTATGCTAAATAAAGATCCAGATAGAAGAATTATTCTACTCGTGCTCTCTTTGTTCTAGTCAGCCGGCGCTTTTTTGTGGCCACACGGCATTTTTCATCTTTAATGGCTTAAAAAAACCGGGACGACATGCAGTGGCGTAGCCAGGATTTCGTTTCGGGGGGCGGAGGGTCCAGAATTTTCCCTTCATGTTATATATATAGTAAAACCTGTCAAGATGAAATTGTAAATATTGGTGTAAATTCTGTTTTACACAGGTTTCCGTGTTATTTGGTGTATTTGTATAGTATTCTTTTCCGTAGCGCTATGGAACATTTATGTTTAAGACAGAACTCCGTTATAGGCAGGTTCCATTTTTAAAAGTTTTGTGTATTTATATAAATATACTTATTTATATCATATGAATAGAATAAAACTTGTCAAAATAGTAATTGTCTATAACAGAATCCTGTCTTTAACGTAAGCGTTACATGGTCTTAATATGAATTGCGATACAATTAAATTTGCTGAAAACCTGTCTGAAAAGGGGATTTTCACCCTTCTTTAGTGAAGCTTAGTGAAACCTATGAAAGCGGAATCTTTCTATAACGGAATCCTGTCTCAAACGGAAGAGTTTCAGAATCCCTGCGAAACGAACAATAGATCTTATTGAGGTAGTGTATCTTAGAAGTATAATTAATTACACTTCTTTACATGGAAGCCTGTCTAAAATGGAGCTTTTTACCAGTCCTTGGAATCTTGTCTTGATTGTGTATATATGATAGAAGTATTTCGAGTAACTTTAAGAATTTAGGTATATCCTTATTTAATTTCTTAATTTAAAAAAAAAGCATGGATAAAAAATATAAGGCCAATCTCTATAACTTCAACTAATAATACATTCAAGTTACATTAATATTTACCAGTGAAAAAGATTCACTTATGATGTAAAAAGCTGAGCGCATACTGAAGAGTTAAATTTAATTAACCCATTCGCTGTTATTCACGAGTATACTCGTGTCTTTAATTTATTGATTACTTTGTCACTACTATTTTAGAATTTTAAAAAAATGCCTCATTTATTGGCAGAAATTTCGCTGTATTAGTAAAGCGAAATTTATCTTTCTGAATTTGTGCTGGCAAACGACCTTCAACAAAAAATTTGAAAATTCTTAGTTTTGGCAGGGAATGGGTTAAATCAAGTTTCATATTACATAACATTTGCCTACAATAAAGTTAGGGCCAAGTGGTTAAGTGTAAAACAGCAATTTTCATGTTTAATTTCTTGCCATTGAATTAAAAATTTGTGCTGTAATAGATATTGGATAAGAATTTCACATAAGTGTCAATCGCATGAGCCGTTCATGCGATCCGCCGCGCTCCCCATGGAAATTTTTGAGGTAACCCAGATAGCATGAACATTAGCAGAAAGTTTGATTTTTTCTGATATTATCTTGCCGTGACAAATTTGAATTGAGAAATTCACAGCAAATCTCCCGCAATGTATACCATCACCCACTTGCATGAGTAGTTTGTTGTGAAACTGATGGCAAGACTGTCTTTAATTCACGAAAGTGACGAAAGCAAAAAATCTCTCTGTTGAGAGACTCAACAACAATGAGAATCAGCACATACGCAGAAATTGCAGAAATTTTATTCGGTAGGCACCTTTTTTTCTAAACGCTATACTTATTAAATACCAAAAAATGCTCGAAATGAAAAGTACAAACATTACCTAAACTTGTTTATGGTGATAAAACCTATGCATGCGCCTTCTGACGGCGCTTTCGCATCAACAGGTCTATTGACCCCTTCGAAGGGGTTAAACTTATAGTGTGATATGGAAAGATTAATACTTTGCAGTAAGTTTGCAGTATTTTTGATTACTTCTTTGCCGTTAGTTTGCAATAAATTTGATACAGCATGAATTTAACTTGCACGACAAGTTGAAAACACTCATAGTTATATTGTTAAGTAAAAAAAAAATTCAAAAATTAAATTGTTTTTATTAAACGTATTTATCAATTCAAAATTATTTTAATTATTAATTGTTTAGATAACTAATTTATCAATTGCTTGTTTAAAAACTATTACATGAACTATATAATAGTTTTTATAGGGTAAATGCAAATATATATTTTTTTAATTTTCGGTTATTATAACGTTATTAACTTCATTAGGATGTATAAAAGTGATAAGGGTTCTGAAGATAAACATGTTGTTTATTCATTTATTAGTTAGCTTATAATATTATTTTTGCTCTTTAATTATAATTAATTAATAATTCCTTACTTTTTGCGAATTGTAAATTATAACTGTACTTAAAAAATTAAAATCTGCATAATATCACCTAACACTGTTAAAAGGTATTTTTACGTATTTGTACAATGTTGCATTATTATTATTATGTTTAATTAATTAATTAATTATTACTTAGACTTTATGTTTTTGACTGATTTTTCAAAAAAATTCCTATATTATTTTTTGGAAATTATAAATTAAAACTTTTGAATAAAAACTTTAAGTGCTATTAATAATTGCTACTAGCAATTGCTATTAATTAATTCTCAAAAAAGTTAGGAATTTTAGTATAAAAATTAAATTAATATTTTATTAAATATATTTTTTATTTAATGTATCCTTAATTTATTAAATTAATAACATTATTAATATACATTACATTTTTTTACTTTAAAATAAACTCAATACATAATACATTTTATATTCAATTTATCATATAGTAGTTATAAACTGAAATTTATCTTTTACATGTTTGTTTATTTTATATTTAAAGTCACCGAAATTTAAAACTATTAATATAATTAATAATAAAACTAAAATAAAAAAATTATTAAATTTTTTTTCTGGGAAAGTGGGAGGAAAGGGGTAATATAAAAATCAATAAATAAACGACAAAAACTAACAAGTTGGAAATTGCTCGTCATGAGGTGCGTTCGTACTATAACTAGTTTTATAATTATTTTTTGAACCCCATATTGTACTGAATGTATATTTTTTTTTTTGCACTTCATGAGTGCATAGCCTGTGACATCATTAAAAAGCACTTGCAATAATTTTTTCCTATTGGCCGTAATGTAACGGAAATTTTTTGACTGTCCCTGTAATTAAATTATACGATTTTCATAAAATTTGAAATGGCTCGACAAAATTTTGCAACAATTATATATATTTAAAATTTCAGACCATTCGGAAGGCTGTAACATCATTAAAATGCACTTGCAATAATTTTTCCCTTTGGCCGCAATGTAAAGAAAAAATTTGACAGTCCCTGTAATTAAACTATGCATCCGATATCCATAAAATTTGAAATGGCTCGACAAAATTATGCAACAATCATATATTTAAAATTTCAGACCATTCGGTTGGGTTGTTTTTGCTCTGTTATATGCGGACAGACAGACGGGCAGACGGACGGACTGAACGACGACAATAGGTGCTACGTATTTATATAATTACGAACGCACCTTAACCTTACTAAAAACCTTAGTTTTGTCAGTTAAAAATTGAAAATAAAATTAATTAAAATAATACTCACACTATTACATAAAATAAAAAATAATCATCTTATTACAAAGAAATAGGCCCAGTTTCAATAAAATTAGTTCACAAAAATCGTCTGCAATGGGTGAGAAGACTGTTAAAAATGCAACCAATAATTATTTTTAAAAAAATGAAGCGGTGGATGGAGTTTTCTGACAACAAAATATTTTTCCTGGCACACCTAATTACCAAATCACTATTGTTTTCCCAATGTTTATAATGGTAAAGTAATTTATGAAAACAAAATTATAACTTTGTATTATAAAAGTAATAAGAAAAATATTTTTGCTTCAATAAATATATCTCATTTCTGAATTATTAAAGGAGAGGATGTAGAAGAATGATTTGAGGAAATATTTACCTACAATAGCTTATAAGTGTCCAGTTGAATTATTGAAGACATTTATTATTAATCTAATTGTAAGAAGGAGAAAAAATAAGAACAGTTTTTTAAATTATTTAATTAATGATGATAATTTAAAGGTTCTAAAAAACGTATGAAAACAACCAAAAAATCATCTATGGCAGTTTATAGTATATATAAAATACCTAATATTAATAACAAATAATAAAGCTTAAAAAATCCATTTTGTTAAAGAATAATAATAATAATAAAAAGACAATGTCAACTGTAAAATTATATCACGTTGTTCAATCAAACAAATTTTCAGCTCGCTGTGATTTCATTATCACGAGTTATAAAAGTTTAAATTTATCGGACTGTTATATTCAGTTTTTTTTTTTAATTTGGGGTGTGGGGGGTGTTAAAAAAATTTAAAAAGGTCCCAAATAATGTTTAAATTACAGCGTTTGGCGGCCCACGACAATTAGAATACGAGTTATAAGGTGGTGGGCACCGAAATGACAAGGGACCGAAATGGCTAAGGACCGAAATGGCCAGGGACCGAAATGGCTGGGGACCGAAATGGCCAGGGACCGAAATGTCTCGGGACCGAAATGTCTCGGGACCGAAATGTCTCGGGACCGAAATGGCCAGGGACCGAAATGGCCCGGGACCGAAATGTCTCGGGACCAAAATGGCCAGGGACCGAAATGTCTCAGGACCGAAATGGCCAGGGACCGAAATGTCTCGGGACCGAAATGGCCAGGGACCGAAATGTCTCGGGACCGAAACGGCGGGACCGAAATGGCGGGACCGAAGTGTCGGGACCGAAATGTCGTGTACCCGGATTCAGCGGTACAGAATACATAAGAATCAATTACCAAAAGCTAAAAAACATGAAATAACCCAACTTTTGCAGGCTAGTGTAATCTAATAATATTTTAAAATACGTATCATTTTGTAAAGTATTGAGGCTGTTAATTTAGCACCATTTTATTCAACAAAAATTCTGATTTTTTTTCTTTCTTCTTAAATGTTTATTACAAATTGTATATTTTGCATTAATATATCAGAATGACTAAAGATTTCAAATTTATATTGCAATGTTAATTTTACTCTCAACCATTTTTTAATATATCTGACGAAATCATATTTAGACTAAATTTGTGAATGACCCCCAATTTGCAGCAAAAAATATGCTCCAACTTTAAACAGGTATTACTCGGTCAATTTTAATCGTAGAACAATTGGACTTTTTTTGTATTACTTGTCAGCGTAAAAGAAAAATTTTACTAAATATAACTTATAGGGCCGGGGGACCATGTAAAAATTTAAATTTCGTAATTTTTTAAGAAATGTTTTTATTGACCCAAATCGCTTTTAAAATATTTCTTTACCTGATTTAAAACATTATTGTAATTGGAACTATATGTCTATGACTAACGGTTTAGGAATTAGCCATTGAACACCGTTGAGACCGGACACCCTGTATAATGCTCACTTTAAAGAAACATTTGGGCTGCCAGTAGTCGAAACCTGTTAAGCGAGTGAGATGTTCATAATGGCAAGAAATAATACCCTAATAGATGTGACTTAGTCATTCTGTAGCATTTCAACAATCGAGTACCGAACTGCAATTTGGATACAACCCCTAAAATAGGCTCATTTTACAATAATTAATTTCTCGGATACTAATCGTAAGAATTTCTTGAAAATTTGGATTGAGGCTAATTGTGTAGAATCTATTTACGGTGTCAATTGTGGATATTGCAATTGAAAAAAAAAATGGGTTCGTTTTGATATGTAGATGTCCCCCTAAGCAAATTTGATATACATTATTTAAAAGTAGACTTTATTTCCAATCTTTTGGTACCAGTAACTTTCTTCTACAATCATTTCTTGGAGAGTTTATAGGGGTGTTTTCTTTTTTCCACGACTGTACCTATTTTTTAACCCTTTGCACTCGAGGGCTCCGGAGCGGAGACATTTAAAATTTGTCTTCAAACTCGAGGGCTACGGAGACAATGCAATTAATTTTGTGATACCTGTCTAGAAAAGCCAAGATTACATATTGGCAATTGCTGCGAGAGGTATCACACTTTGGATGATTACAAAATGTAATAATTTTATAATTTTTTTTTTTTTTTTTTTTTTTTTTTTTATATATATATATATCATAACATTTGTATTCATAAAGAATTAAAAAAAATAATAAGATATAACTAAAATTGCTTAGAGTTGCTGGTAAATACAAATGAAAAAAAAACTTCGAGTGCAAAGGGTTAAATCATTAACTGTGAAATAGAAACTGTTAGAAACGAAAGCAAAAAAACCCGGTTTTGACTGATTTCCGTTTTAACAGGAGTAATTGTATAGTATTCCTTTTCTCTAGATAATGAAACTTTTCCATGTGAGATAGGATTCCGTTATAAACTGAGCTCCGTTCTCACAACTCTATACTTTTCATTGTATACTTATTATATTGCATGCTCATGCATGCTTTTCGAGCGAATGATCCGATTTTGATAATTATTTTTGTTGCCATGGGCTCATGCTAGTCGTAGACCCATTATAAGTTTCATCAGAATTCATAAGCTTTGTTTTTAAAAGTTAGAAAAAACTATCAAAAGTTAGAGAAATGCCTGCTGGGTGTGTTTATTTGCAACAATATTTTCGATTAGGATTACACTGGACAGAACTGAAATTAATTTAATCTAGATCTGTTTTTTGCACTGATTCCGAATGGGCTTTCCGTTTTTCCCAGGTGGCCCAGTTTTTGAAAAATTTGCATATTTAAAACGTGATTTATCACATTGATAACTAAGCGTAGAACTAACAGAGTGAAAAATGTCCAAGCCAGGAATCGAACCCGGAACCCTTGGAATGGCGCTCCAAGTGCTCTACCATTTAAGCCACGAGGACGATACCCAGCTTAGCATATCTCACTCATATATGTTGGTAAGGCTACAACTGCAGCTAAAGATGGAGCAGTCTTCATAAGCACATAATCCTGTGGCGAAACATGAAATACAAATACACCCAGCATCGGTGAACACATATAATTTTAATTAATTTTTCGATTAATTTTAAACAATGAAATTACGCTTGAAATTATTGAATATGTGATTTATCACATTGCTAACTGAGCATAGAACCAACACAGTGAAAAATGTCCAAGCCGGGAATCGAACCCGGAACCCTTGGAATGGCGCTCCAAGTGCTCTACCATTTAAGCCACGAGGACGATACCCAGCTTAGCATATCTCACTCATATATGTTGGTAAGGCTACAACTGCAGCACAAGATGGAACAGTCTTCATAAGCACACAATCCTGTGGCGAAACATGAGATACAAATAAACCCAGCAACGGTGAACACATATAATTTTAATTAATTTTTCAATTAATTTTAAGCAGTAAAATTACGCTTGAAATTATTGAATATTTAATACATGATTTATCACATTGCTAACTGAGCGTAGAACCAACAAAGTGAAAAATGTCCAAGCCGGGAATCGAACCCAGAACTCTTGGAATAGCGCTCCAACTGCTCTACCATTTAAGCTAATAGGACGATACCCATGGGTATCAAATTGAAAAATTAATTAAAATTATGTATGTGTTCACCGATGCAGGGTTTATTTGTGTTTCGTGTTTCGCCGCAGGATTGTATGCTCATGAAGACTATTCCATCTTGTGCTTTAGTTGCAGCTTTAGAAATATATGTGAGTGAGAGTTGATAAGCTGGGTATCGTCCTCGTAGCTTTATTGGTAGAACTTGGAGCACTATTCCAAGGGTTTTGGGTTCGATTTCCGGTTTGGATATTTTTCACTCTGTTGGTTCTACTCTTAGTTAGCAATGTGATAAATCACGTATTAAATATTCAATAATTTCAAGCTTAATTTCACTGTTTAAAATTAATTAAAATTATTTGAATATTTTAGTTTATGCAACTTTGAGCTTTTTTGTGCTATTTTATGACAATTTTTGATACAATAAATGTCAGATTGAATTACCTTTTCTAGAAAATGATTACTTTACTATGATTGCTTCAGATAAATGTCACGATATGCATATTCTTAACATTTATCTGTCAGCTATTAAGACTAATTTGCATATTTTTCAATGGTGTAATGTTTACATCACTATCAACTTTAAACTAGTCGCCACAGAATCGACGTAATGTTTTCTAGACTAGATTTTTATCCTGATTTAAAATCTGCAATCTGTTTCCTTATATCATATTTAGGTTTCGAGAAAAATGAATTTCTACTTTTGTGCGGTATTGACACAATTTTGATATAAGATCATTTTCAGGGGTGCGTTCCTCATTGTCAAAAGGGTGAACAGTGTCAGATTCCTATCATTGACTAAAACAAGAACTTATATAAACGCAAAAAAAAAAAAAAAAAAAAAAAAAAAAATAGTAGAATCTATACTAACCTAAGTTAACTATACCTAACTCGTTGAAGTACATCACAAAGTAGCATAAAAAGCGATTTCTGGCTCTTTTGGCCAAAAAATAAAATTTCCCTTTTTTTCAAAAACTAGAGGGGATAGTAGAAAATAGATGCCAGATTTGAAATCAGCGCAAAAAACTGGTTTATAGAAACACATTAGAGTACTTGTACGGCAGAACTATTTGGACGTCAAGAAACATTATCAGGTAAAGATGAAATGCAAATTAGGCTCAATATTTCTCTGTCACATGTCCGTATAATCTCAGAAATAACATTTTTGTAAAGTAAACTAGAAAGTAATCGTAACACAAAACAAAAAGCCAGTCTGATACTGTATTATGTCTTAAATTTCCATATAATTGTACGATGTTTACAAAATTTGTATAAATCGAAATATGCACATATCTCAAAAACAAGACTTGCTGGAAGAAATCTAAAACTAGATTCGGAATCAGTACAAAAAACTTTATAAGAAATAACTATTTTCAGTTTTGTTAAAGAGCAAATGCTCAAATTTTTTTACCATTTCTGTATTTAAATACGTAGTTCAATTACATTACTTTTCAATTTTTGTTTAATTCATTGATTGATTCATGAAGTTTTAATTTCGCTATGGAATGTAAGCCGAATGCTGAACTATTTATATTGTTTTATCGCAATCGGACTGCACGTGATAGAGATAGCTTTAAAAACTACTCGGATGTGGCAATGCCAAAACTTTCTTCTATCTCATGCATATTTACTTTCTGAAAAATGCAGCATAACAGCGCTACCGGTTAGGTGATTTGCACCGAAATCTAATCAGTAACAACTTATGTCAACTTCTAACTGAATCTAAAGGTGAAAATCCGTGCATCAGTTTTTGAGATAGAGTTATTGCGGAAATCTTAAAAAATTCTGCATAGTAGCGCCACCATTTGGGCAATTTAGACCAAAAACTAATCAGGATCAATTTGTATCAGGGACTAACTGAGTCTTAAGTTTGATGAAAATTCGTGCATTAGTTCTTGAGATATAGCTAATGCGGAAATTGTGTAAAACGCAGTACAGTAGCGCTGCCTGTTGGGCGAGTTACACTAAAAAGAAATTAGCATCAATTTATATCAGGGCCGAACCAAATCTAGAGTTTTATTAAATTCTGTCCATTAGTTCTTGATTTACAGAGCCCACAAAGTTTGTGTCACGTACAGACAGACAGAATCACAGACAGACATTTTGTAAAACCATGTTTTTCGGAATCTCTGACCCCTAAAACGCGTGAATCCGTCGAAAACCAGAATTCGAAAATTTTCACGAATCCTATATTTTCTTCTTGTAAAGAGAGAAGAAAGTAAAAATGCATTTAATTAAAAACATCTTCCGTGATTGAAGTTTTTTGGGGATTTAATGGATAGTTATTCTGTTTTGGTTAAATTGGAATTATAGAAGTTTTCTAATCCGTCACTGTCAATGTTATGTTCGTTGTTTGGTGGAAAGTTATAGGATGTTCCGATGGCAAAATATACACTACTTTGAATAGATTTTTATTTGTATCGCGATTGTGGAAGTTTTGCTACTTTTGCTTTATGCAAAAAAAAAAAAAAAAAAAAAAAAAAAAAAAAAAAAAAAAAAATTGTTATCCATGGTCATAGGACTTTGAAAAATTCTGAAATATAAATGCATAATCGCCGAAACGTCACTGAAGGGTTACTGTCGAGACACAAAAAGTTTTTGGTTTCCGTCTGTTTGTTTGTTAGTTAGTTAGTCTGTCTGTCCGGCGATAAGTGCCGTAAAAAGGATCCGATTAGCTTGAAATTAAGGATGCATGTTGGTTAGATCCCCGGATTTAGCTGTATAGTTTTTGGTTAAATTTGGTTCATTCGTTCGGAATATGTAGAACATTTTATTTTGCGCCTTAATGCTTTCCTATAGCAATTCAGACGATTTTTCCATTTTTATTTGTTGAAAGAAAATGGCTCATATGATTGTAGGATTTAAATGGTAAATTATGGATGATGAAATATCTTAATTAGAAACATATATTATTTATATTAGTTTGAAATTTTGGGTATACATTTGTCAGATTTTTTTAATTCGGTGTATAACTTACGGAGGGATTTTATATATGTGTTCCAATAATATAAAATATTTTCCTTTATAAATTTACTTTTAAAATGCACATATTTCATTGTTTTAATTTTCTTTTAACTGTTACCTAGCAACATAACTTCACCTAAAAATATCATAAATGTATATGTGCAAGAGGAAAATGAAATAAAAAATATAGACACGAATACGTCTTCATATTGGAAGTAAAACGAAAATACGAAAAGAAGGTGAATTTAACCTCATATATAAAAAATAAAACGAATACGCTTTGAGGTTGAAGTAAAAGGGGCTTGTGTTATGATATTAATTGTTATTATTTTAAAAAATGTTACTACTAATATCTCATAGTTTATCGTTTGCACACAGCTAACAGAAATGTTTAATTTTTAATCGAAAATTTCAATGAGAAAAAAAAAAAAAACTTTTGAAAAGCAAATAGATAGTAAATGTCAAAATTATGCACCGCCAAATTATCGCTGTCGAAAATAACATCATTGCATCGGGAAATAAATATTTTCATTGTTAAAAACCAAACATTAACTAGATTGCCTGAAAATATATTTTTTGAAGAGTGTTACTTCTTATTGCATCTCATTTCAGAAAATATGAATGAAAATTATTTTATTTTTAAAAGGAAATTACATTTTCGATCATAAAAACCTAAACTTTTACTATAATTGCGTTAATGTAAATCATTTTCTGTCCACCAGTATTGAAAATAAGGCTCGGAAATCTACGATTTACGATAACCATAACCACAAAAAATTCTCCTGAATCCTTATATCAAGGTCAAAAACTTAAGAAAGAAACCTTTTTCAATTTCTAATTTTTTTGCACCTCACTTTAAATATATATATTTTTTTAATTTAATGGCCGCCATTTTGAAACAAGATGGCTGATGAAGCTGGCCAGCGAACTTGGTCGAGATATTGATGTATAGGCGAATACGTGTGTTATCGCGTGACAAATACAAGATCGTTTAAAAATGTTAGCCATGCTAGAAATTCAAAGTGCTATAATTAAACCATTTTTTAAGATATAAACAAAAGAACAAATTTTCAGAAACAAAAACTGCTCCGGAATCTTTGTATCAAGGCCAAACACATAAAGAAAAATCTTTTTCATTTTCCAATTTTTTAATGCCTCATTTTAAATTTTAAATTAATTTTTTTTTAAATGGCAACCCTTTTGAAACAAGATGGCGAATGAAGCTGGCCAACGAACTCGGTCGAGACATTGGTATGTACTATGTACAGACCAAGTTACATCCAAATCGGTTCGTAATACGCCTGATATCGCGTGACAAAAATCAGGTCGTTTCTAAAATGTCAGCCACAATAGAAATTCAAAATGCTATTACTCAGCCATTTTTTTAGATATAGACGAAACAAAAACTGTTCCAGAATCTTTATATTTAGGTCAAACACATACAAAAAAAAATCTTTTCCATTTTACAATTTTTTGGTATCTCATTTTAAATTTTAAATTTTTAAATTTTTTTTTAATGGCCGCCATTTTGAAAGAAGATGGCGGATGAAGCTGGCCAACGAACTCGGTCGAGATATTTGTATGTACTATGTACACACCAAGGTACATCCAAATCGGTTCATAAATACGCCTGTTTTCACGTGACAAAAATCAGGACGTTTCAAAATGTCAGCCACGCTAGAAAATCAAAATGCTATAACTCGGCCATTTTTTAAGATATAGACGAAACAAAAACTGCTACCGAATCTTTTTATCAAGGTGAAACACATAAGAAAAAAAATATTTTTTCAATTTGCAATTTTTTGGTACCACATTTCAAATTTAAATTTTTCTTACAAATTTAAATGGCCGCCATTTTTAAACAAAATGGCGGATGAAGCTGGCCAACGAACTCGGTCGAGACATTGGTATGTACTATGTATAATCGAAGTTATATCCAAATCGGTTCATAAATACGCCTTTTATCGCGTGACAAAATTTAGAACTTTTCAAAATGTCAGCCACGCTAGAAATTCAGAATGCTATAACTCAGCCATATTTTAAAATATAGATAAAACCAAAAACTGCTCCGGAATCTTTGTATAAAGGTCAAATACATAAGAAAAAATACTTTTCCATTTTCAATTTTTTGGTACCTCATTTCAAATTTTAAATTTTTTAAAATATTTTAAATGGCCGCCATTTTGAAACAAAATGGCAGATGAAGCTGGCCAACGAACTCGGTTGAGACATTGGTATGTACTATGTACACACCGAATTACATCCAAATCGGTTCATAAATACGAGAGTTATAGTGTGACAAAGGTCAGATATGTATATAATTGTGATAGTATGAACGAATTTACAACAATACAGTGTCTCCAAACACACTGATTGGATACCAAAAACATAATAAAGAAGCTGCGAAGTATAAAACAAAGCCCCTTGTACTATATAATAAGAATTATTAATGAAGAAAAAGGGAAGAATATGGATTTCGTGAAAGATAATTGAAAAGCTTATATATTGAATTACGTTTTCAAGAGTACAGAATTCAATTATATAAGCAAAATTAGTCGTTTTCTGTGAGAAAAAAAGCTAAAAGCTGAATTTTTTTTCCCCTGTACTCTAACAACCAATATAACCAGTAGAATAGTTTCAAACTGAAAACAGAATAAAATTAAATGCTATGAAATGGCAAAAGCAATCCAACCTGTTAAATAATTAATTAATAGCAAGTAAAAATAGTAATATTACACAAAATACCTAAATAAATCCCAGTTATTCTATCTAGATACACATCAGCACATGGTATCCATAGGCACGATAAATTTAAGGTTATTTTTACAGCTAAGTTAACACAGATTTTAAAACCTAATGTATACAGTTAATCAATTTTGAATTACCGTGATAAATACAATTTAAATAATATAAATAGAAAATAATTACATAATGAGTAAATAACCTGTTAACAGTTTTTAATTTGTATTAAATTTTTAAATTGAAGCAAAATTCCAAATCGCAAATATCCAAAATTAAGCTCCACCTTGTGTTAGAAATTGATATTATTACTCTATTCGAAGCTACAGACAGAATCCAATTTAAATTTTAGTGCTGCCATCTATGATTTTAACTTGAAACTAAATGAACAATGTCATAAAAATTATGCTATAAGTTAGTTCATCCATAATATACCAACTACTAAATCCCAAACAATTCCTAATATAAAAATACCATATTATATTTCATTATTCATATAAATATTAAATAAATACAAATTTTAATAGAATTATTACAATATATTTTACTACCTTACCCAATTAATCTATACGGAAAATTTAAATAATTTCAAAACAATAATAATATAACATAGCAATTTGCTATAAAACTAAATAATTTATATAAAAAAATTATATATAATAAAAATAAACTATAAGAAATACTTAAAAATAAAAAAAAATTAATTAATAAAATGAACCGGAGGGAAAAAAATAAAATAAAATAAATAAATAAATAAATGGATATTGATATAATTTTGCCAGAATCTTCATTTCCCAATTGCCTAATGATAACAAATAAATTATGTGGTTTATTTTCATATTAACTATAAAAAAAAAAAAGGAAAAAGGAAAAAAAGAAACTAAACAATATGAATATGAGATTAACATTCACAAAAAACCGTTATTTAATCATTTAATTCTAACTTCAAAATTAAACAATATTAAAAAGTATAATATAATATAATACAAATAACCCAATTTTAATACAATAACTTATTATTCATATTATTCATCATAAAGATGGTATACAATTAGAAATTAATATGATATTGTTCCAAGAAGACTAAAAATTAAAAACAAGTTAATTTTTAACTTGATTAAATATTAATTAAGCTTAATAAATTAAATATGAATTGAAATAAAAATTTTAATTTAACGTCACCATATATAAAAAATCGAATCACCTCCATATAAAAAGAGTATTAGCAATGTAGTTATTAAAATGCCCCATCATTTTTTTAAATAAATTAACCATTGCGTATTATCCAGACAACACCACCCTCCTCCGTAGTCTAACATCTACCCACCCATCCGTCCTATGATAATTTTTTTTTATTATTTTACAATTTTTTTATTTTTTTATGAATATTTTCTTATTTTATAAATTTTTTGTAATTTTGTTTACGCATGTGCTAATTTGTTATTTTTTAAAAAGATCATGTAAGTACTAATTGTCTATTAAAGAATATGTGAATTTCTTTGGAAAACCTTGATTTAATGCATCATAAATTAGTTTTTTAATATTATTATTATTAATTAGATGAGAAGAACATAAACATTTTATTCTATATAAATGGTTAAGTATTATATTTCGATATGCAGAATTATGAAGACAAGATTTAAAATTTGTAAATGTATTAACTTTGAATTTAAATTCTTTACGTTTATCATATAGATCTATTATTGTTTTGTTGTCTTTTATTGTAATTTTAAGATCTAAGAAGTTGATTGTATTATTAGATAAGATGTTTTCCGTTAATTCCAAATTAGTGAGATAATCTACTGGAAATTGAGAAATTTTAGTTTGATCAGTGGCAATTAAAATTGTGTCATCAATATAACGATATAAATGTAGATTATTATTAGTAAAAGTACGTTCATAGTGATATAAATATAAGTCTGATAATAAAATGGATGTACATCCACCTTGTGGTATACCTATATGTTGTAAATATAATTTGTTATCTTGCAAGATATAATTATTATAGATAATGAAGTTAGTTAAAGATTTAAAATAAGCTATATCTATATTAGATGGTAAATCAAGTTGTTGATTATACTGTTTAAATAATGCATTTATAATATTATGTAAATCTAATAAATCTATATTATTAAAAATATCTTTGAAGTCATATGTCGTTATATTATATACACAATTAAGATTTTTTATAATATTGACCAGTTGATAGCTGTTTTTTATACAATGTGTATTATCATTGTTTGTAGTCAGTATATATAATTGATTAAGAATTTTTAATAGAAGTTTATTGGCTTTATTATTATATGTATTACATCCAATAGTTACAATCCTAAATTTAATAGGAGTCTTATGAAATTTGGGAATAAGCACTAAATAATGATAATTAAAGTTAGTAGAGAGAATATTTAATAGTTTATAATAACTTTGAATTTTACGATTATTTACAATTACATTTTCATTAGTTTTTTTAAAAGATTTATTAGAAGAAATAGAATTAGTAAGAAGTTGGTGATAATAAGATTTACATATGATTGCATAGTTATTAGGAGATTTGTCTACATATGTAATTAATTAATTTGTTGGAAAAAATGATTTGTGTTAATAGTAACTATATCAGAAATATTATATATATATATATATCAATTTTGAACGGAGGGTTGTTTCGGGGTCTGGGGGTCATGATCAATGAAAATATACCAAAACTTTTTGAAATCACTTTCCTCCGAACGGCTGCAATAGGTAGCTTTTTGTAATGAAAGCTACCTAAAATAGCTTGTACGGGCACATCTACAAATGGACATCTTTCATTTAAAAGAATTAGGGGGCTCTGCCCCCTACGAGCTACGCTCGCCAACCCCCGTTACGACTCCCCGGATTAAAAAAGTAGGATAATTTCATCGACTTTAAAACGATTGAATTATACTTTTAAAAAAACAGTGGCGATCTCTCTGTAAACGGGTTTTCATTCATATTCGTTTGATTGTAGATTTTTAAGGCGAAATCAGCGTTTGTTAAGGGATACAATGGCTGTTTTCGTCTTTGATTTTAAAAAATTAGTTAAACATGTAAAATTAGTAAACATGCAAATGTAAAATGAATTAAGTATACAGAGTCTTTGTCTCTCGGCTTTTTAACAGATCTATAAGAAAGTTCTTTTAAATAACACATGGGTCATTCCACGTAAAATGAGCAAAAATTTAAAAAAAGTCGTGGCCACATAGTAACAGATTTTAATAAAATTTGATATACAGGTTCAAATCATATTCAAATAGAGCTCTGCAAAATATCTTCACAAAAAATAAATTATTTTAGCAGTTATGGACATTTAAAAAACTTGTGATAAAGATTGGCATGTGTGCAATCGTCCAAAGTTGCAGGTTTGAAGTTCTGTATCTTGAAAACTATTTAACTGAAATGAATTTTTTTTTAATAATGTAACCTCTGAAAAATTATCTTCTTATTTATTGAGCAATAATAATCTGGTAACACCATGATTATTCTTTAATTGGTTGTAAAAATTGAAAATTTGCAAATTTTGAGAAAATTAAAAACGTAATAAAAATTAAAGGAATTCAAAAACATCTGATAAATTAATATGTAGTTTTACATATTAAGATCGAATTGGTAATGTTTTTAGGTTGCCATGTATTTCCTTCACCTTTAAAAAAATTTAGAAACTTTTAACAAAATGACAAAATCGTAATTTTTCCTTTTATTAATAGGTAAAAAAAAATAATGAAGGAAATGTCCCACATTACAGTTATTGCACAGACATAAAGATCAATAAGTCCATAACCTGCTAAAAAAATTTCAAGCATGCCTTTTTCCTTCCTAACGTCACAAAATTGGGTTAAAAAAGGCAATATTAACTACATTCCATGAGCTATTTTTTTTTTTTTTATTCGCGCGCGTTTCTTAAAATATTGCACGATTTCAAGGTGAAGAAATTTAGTGCTGCCATCTATTTTCTGTATGTGGGTTTAGGTATTAATATATAATTTTCTGTTCAATTGAGCTTTTTTTTTCTACTTTAATTAAAAATCTTCTTGAGGAAAAAATAATCTGAAAGCAAGTATAAAAGTTTTTATATTTAAAATATACACTGTTATTTAAAATATCAAAAGAATTAAAAGTTTAAAAAAGCTTTCTTTCAGGTCGAAACAAGTGATAGAAATATTGCATTTTATCCTCAACATTTTTTACTATTTATTTTTTTTTCTCATTAAGGAATAAAAAAGGCAAGAATGAAAGTTTAAATATTTAATATATATATTTTTAGCTATAACGTCAAGCAATTTTGATATTGTAGGAGGTGTCCTTCATCTCAATAGAAACGTTGCATTTTTCCCTCAAATTTTTTCAAAAATAATTTTTCTCTCATTAAGGAATAAAAATACAATTACTAACTTACGTCAATCTGTTACTTATTATTCATTCCTAATTATAAATAATTTTTAATATAGTTTTTGCATACTTAAGGCTAATAACCAAAATTGAAACTTCAAGCATGTAGCCAAAACCACGATTTTGCATCCACTTTTAATATAAATTTTAATACTTAAATAAACAATCCTAAAATCTATTATTTTACATTTACTCATAAATAGATATGATCTACTTACAAAATGATTTTCGTTAAAATCTGTGGCATGTCTGCCACAGTTGGTTTGCTCATTTTGTATGGAATGACCCACATTTGAAATATATCGTTTTATACCTGACGTAACTTACACCAAAGTTTTCTTTCTCTTTTTAACATTCACATGAAAATACTTTTGTTGTTAGAAAGGAAATATTATTTGCGCTGTCTTAGAGTTCACGATAATAGTTGAAATGATTATCTAAAATATGAAATAAATGTCTCGCGCAAATATATTTCTTAATTTACTAGGGGGCTCTGCCCGCTACGAGCAACGTTCGTCAACCCCCTGTTCAGACACCGCAGACTCTAACAGCACGATAATTTAATCGGCTTTAAAAAGATTTCGGAAGATTGAATTATAATTTGAATTTGAGAATTATAATCTGACGTAATTTTCACCAAACTTTTCTTTTTATTTTTAATATTCACGTAAAAATACTTTTGTTAGAAATGAAATATTATGATCATCTTAAAATATCAAATAAATGTCTCGAGCAATTTTTAAATTTAAACTGTTTTGCAATATTATTTTTTGTTCATTTTATATAATAAGTGTAATGTGACGTGAATGTCACGTAAATTCTCCTATTTAAGACTTCTAACGCATAAACATGCGTTATGAATTTATTATTTTACAAGATCCTGTCTCTTTTAAAATTCACGTGTAATTATAATTTTTATGACGTAATTTTCAATGAGTTCCTGCTTTTTATATTTTCTGTTTATAATAGTCACGTGTAAAATAAATTTTTAATTTGAAGTAAACATTATTGCTTGCGTTGTTTATACAACTGGCAACAGTTTAAATTAATAACATTGTCTAAAATTTGTAAAAAATATCTCTCGAAATGCTGAAAATTTGAATTTAAAATTGAAATAAAACCTCAAAAAATGAGTCAAATAAGAAAAATAAATACAATCTGCACACCGGAAACTTATAACGTATAAAATGATCTAAAAATGATTAAATTCTCATGTATAGTTTTTGCTCCAATAAGACTTTTTTAATGGAACGATTTTGTCCAACTTTAGCATTAAATATCTCTTAAAATAATCCTTCGATTTGAAAACTGTCTGCATCAGCGTGTTTATCAAACATTTCTCTATAATACCACCGATTTTCATATTTTTGTATGCAACAGTTCTTTTTAATATTAACGATGAAAGGCCATGCTTAAGCATTCAAATTGGATGTGGATCTACCCGGAATATCTACGCAGATTTTCATTGGTCCATTTCCAAATCAAAACTTTTTTTTTATATATAGAAGGAAACTGTTTGTCAACTGTCAATTATTTGACCTTTTTAAATAGACGTAAATTTCTTAACGCTTAATAATGAATTTATTACTTAAAAATTTTCTTTCTCTTTTAAAATTCACGAGTAACTATAGTTTTTATTATGTAATTTTCAATATTTTCCTGATTTTTAACGCGAATAACATAATTCTCATTTGAAAGTTTTTTTCTGATTATAATAGCTACGTGTAAATAAATTTTTAATTTGAAGGAAATATTATTCTTTGCACTTTTAAAAAAATTGGCAACAGATTAAAATAATATCCTCTTCTAAAAATGTAAAAAATATCTCTCAAAATGCTGCAAATTTGGATTTAAAATGGAGATAAGCCCTCAAAAAGTTAATCAAATAAAAAAAAAATAAATATGGTCTGCACACCAGTAACTTCTAAAGTTTTAAATGGTGTAAAAATGTTTACATTCCTGTGTATAGTTTTTGCACATATAAATTTTTTTAATGAAACGATTTTTTCCAACTTTAACATTAAATATCTCTTGAAATAATTATTCGATTTAAAAACTGTCTGCATCAGCGTGTTTGTCAAAGATTTCTCTATAATAGCAGCAATTTTCATATTTTTCGATGAAACAGTTTTCTTAATATTAATGAAGAAAGTTCCCCTGTCACAAAAGATATGGATGCCGATCTACCGGGAAGTACACGGATGATCTACGCAGATTTTCATTGGTCCATTTCCAAACCATTACTTTTTTTATATATATAGAAGGATAAGTATCAAAATTGGTTTAGTAGAAAACTCAGAACTGCTGACTAAAAAAATAGCCTTGTCTTTTAAATATACAGATAGACCAGCTGACCCGCCCGGCGTTGCCAGGGCTCTTGATAATTTTCTTAAATGAACCTTAAATTTGTATGATTTTAATTCTTTAACTCGATTTTGTCTGAAATACGTACCGCTCACTGTGAAAAATGGGGGAGAAGCTGCTAATTGTTGAGATTTGTTATGTAAATTCTTTTCATAATTTTCGGGAAATTGTATGGGGTAGTAATGAACAAATTAAAATTTCAAAAGGCCCTCTAGTGATGAAAACATGAGTTAAGAGGGGGGGGGGGAAGAGCGGCTGCTTAAGAGTCTTGGTCAGTAAGAAAAGATTTCGCATTTCTGCGAGACAGCAGCTTGATGCCAACCCCCCCCCCCCCCCAATTCCTGTCAAGTAGGCGGACACTGCTATTTACCGCAAAGTCCACCCCGGTCAGTAGATAAAATTTATGACCCCAGTGGTAGGGAGGTAGTTCTAGCTTTATTTTGGACAGCATAGGAAAAATATTTCTGAATTCTTTTTCAGTTTTTAGAAAGAAGACACACTCTAAATTGAAATGTCTGAAATTCAGACACTTAAGTGACTGAAATGGAGTGTTCAATTTTCAGACATTTTAAAAGTCTTAATTTTTTCAGACACTTCTTGCGTCTGAATTTCAGACACTTCAAACGTCTGAATCGCAGCCGTTTCATTTTGCAAGCATGATACGCAGCCATGTTTGACCACAATGAATCCTGGAAAAATATTTGACCATGGTCCTGCCCCTCCACCCCCATACAGCCTCATTTTATGGGCTCTCAAAATTGGTATGCCATTTTCGTAAAGCTGATAATTTAAATCTTTTATCGACATTGTACTGATTATAATCAATATTTTGAACTTCTATAGTAGAATAAGATTAAAAACAAAAATTTTTTTATCTAAATACAATAAAACCTCTCAATAGGGGGCTACTACGGAATTTGTCCGCCATTCGTTGCCGAGGTGCCCTTGATTGGGAGGTTTTACTGAATTTAGATTTTTTTTAAAATTTATTTAGTTTATAATCTTATTCTACTTTAAAAGCTCAAAATATTGATTATAATCAATACAATGTCGAAACAAATTTAAAATAAAAGCTTTACAAAAATTGCATGTTTAATTTGGGGCCCCTAAAACCGTAGTGAGAGGATACTGCCCAGTTTTCCCATTATTTAATCAAGTGCTTCATCTACAAAAAGTCCAACCCTGCATTATAAGTTCGCTAAATAGAGGTGTCCGGTATTCGGGAGTGTCCGTTATGAAGGTTAATGAACATTCCCTAATATCGGACACCTTTATTGAGCGACAACCTTTTTTAATCCACAACCCAGACATTTGTTTATTTTTACTTCACAAAAGCAGACACCTTTGATTATCGAACAAATTCCGCAGGCCCCAGGTGTCCGAGAACTTTTACAGTATTTCGATAAATATATATATTTTTTGTTTCTAATCATGTCCTACTCTAAAAGTTCAAAATATCATTATAATCAGTGCAATGTCGAAAGATTTTTTAAAAAAAAAATTACGAAAATTGCATCACAATTGCGAAAAATTTGCTTTACGAAAATTGCATGACAAATATCCCCCCCCCCCTCCCAACACACACACACACAAAGAAAAAATCATATTATAGGATGCACGATCTTTGAATATGGGGTTGTGCAAATATAACGTTATCAACTTTTTGGTAATTTTGGACCCCCTCCCCCCCTTACGATATCATACGTTATCATTCCTCGAACCCCCCCCCCCCCATCCCCCGGTAATGATATCGTTATCAATGTCTATTTTTTTTTTTTTTTTCGAGTGATATATAGATATTGTTACATTTACTTTTTGCATACTTTATTGATTCAAGAGAAGCCAATAAACTACCCCTTTATATATGAAATAACTTTATGTCAAATAACACTTAAAAGAAATAGTCTTTAATAATATATATTTGTTACATAATGCATTCAACAGTATTAACATCTTGTACTTTCCCCCATATAGGGGGGGGGGGCAGACAGAACTTCTTATTAACATTCTTTCTCTTTTATTTACTAGCACACACAAGTATCATTTCAAAGATACTTGGCATACGGTTTCTCGAACAGCGTATTACATATGCATACACATATGAGAGAAGAATAGAAATGCCAATAGTTAAGGTATTCCAAATTTTAGAATTAAATAGTTTTATAATCATTTAATGATTTTAATAATAACTTTGTATTTTCATAAAAATAGACAATAGGCTAAAAAAATATAACGTTATTTTGATGTAAAGACAAAGTTATAAATAAAATGAGAAAATTTGGGCTGTATCAAAAATGATAACGATATCAAAAGCCAAACCCCCCCTCCCCCTAAAGATATCTAACGATATCATGCGACAAACCCCCCTCCCCCCTAAAATGATAACGTTATATATGCATAGCCCCTATCTCGAAACGATAAAAACAAAGCATTTTTCAAGGTACCAAAACGCAAATAATATGCAATTAAGATCTTTTTTTCCCCCTTTCTGCCTCAAATATATATTCATAACTATAATATTATCCAGAAAAATAAATATTGTATATACAAAATTAATATCTAAATTTTAAATGTAAGCCGTCATATCACTAATGCGTGAATTAAAATCTAAGTGCTGCACGCATGATAAAATTCTAAATTATGCATATAGAAAACAATTTTTGAACAAAATAGAATCATAACACACCTAATATACACATTAAATAAAAAATGTACGCAAAAAATTTGGTTTAAAATTCAATTTCAGCACAAAATAAATAAAAAAAAGTAAAATATTTCAAGTTTTTCAAGTTCAAACAAATAAATAAACAAAATATGTTTGGGTTTTTTAGCATGTAGACTATAAAGAAACGCATATTTGTTTATTTTTTTAAAAGCTGCGCTTACATAGTTTGAAAGAAACAACAAAAGCACAAACTTCAAACTTGCTAATATGAGAAAACGCTTTTTAAAGTTTCGATATCTAACGGATCTTCAACTCTCCGTCTATAAATGATTATAACTCAATTTTGAATGGGGTTTTTTGCATATTGTTGAAAAATTTTAAAACATTCGGAATAAAACAGAAACAGAAAACTGATTTTTTGAAAGGTTAAAAGGTCCTGTGCCCTCTTAAAAATTAAGTCTTCTTTAAAATTTATATTTACACATGGGCAATTTTTAAAAAATATAGATCAGATGATAATCACAAGAGCTATTTAACTATCAATAAATAAATATTATATTTTAATAAGATAAAGAAAAATTTATTTCCAGTTTCAAACTTTGTCTTAAATCTGCACATAATCAGTAAAGCTTAATAAAATAGCTAAAGAGATAAAGTGTAATCATTCTCTAAATCATTAGAGTGTTATTGACATTATATATATTTTTTTTCTCCTTCCAGTGTAGCGATGCCAGATGAATCATCGGCGGGTTTTGCTTACGATAGGAAAAATCGAATGATATGGTTGAATAACGGCGTTGAATGGGTGTTCAAACTGTATAATTTTAAATACTTATAATTAAGCATACATAATATAATAATTAAAAACAGTTATTAAATTGGGATGGTTGCTATAAAGACATGGGCATTCCAGTACATATCACATAATATACCTTTGAAAAATATAGAAATCGAATGAAACCAAAGTAAACATTAACAAATGCTGTTCGAGAAGGCTTAGTATTGCGTAAGTCAATAAATTCAATAACTGCAAAAAACATCCTGTAGACTCATTAAAACTGATTTTAAGGATAACATTGGTTAGAAAATAATATAGAAACATGATTGCAGATGTTTTTAAGGACAGAAACTTAATTATTAGCAAGATAAAATTTTAACACGGAAATTCAACAGACAAAATGCTTTAAACAAATGTTGGTATAACTCAGAAACTAATAAAGCTAGAGACTTGTGTAAGGGTTCCATTTAAAGAGAAAACATTTACGGAGAGTTTGCAATACATGGTCTAGGTCCCACTTACCTGGAAAAAGGTGTAAGGTATCCAAAATTATACCCGCACAGGGGGCGTCAATTTCAACTGGTGGCTAGGTTAATGATCCGTGAGGGAGAAATACTTGGATCTTTTAAAACGAAAATTCCTGTATACATCCGGCTAACTATATTAAAAGGGTGAAATATTTTCACTCTTAAAATAGAATCTGCCAGACAAAAGTTTCTATTTAACAGATTTGACGAACAGAAGACTAATAACACTGTATTATTCATAAAATGATTACGAATAAACACTAAGTCGATACGAATTAATCCACAGAACTTCACAATCCACAAAATATGAATAAAGTCAAAATAAACTTTCAGTTTGAAATTGAATTACAACGTACATTAGAACGAAACACATCTAAAACGCATGACGCATGCGCAACTGAGAGTCCCTCTGGTGGTTATAAGGAAGAACTGAAGAAATATTTTCCCTCCCAGTATAATGAAATTGAATCATGTTTTCTTTATGTCTGATAATTAAAAATGAATGATATTTCTTTTCTTACAAATGGCTATCGAATAATTTTACGTTAAGGGAAAATGTTACTAAGAATTTTACTTCAGAGAAACCCACCCTCCTTTGAACATTTCGTAGAAGACAATTTTAATTCTTTTCTTCTTTTGATGTTCATATATTTCAAATTTATCTCAAACGGTGTTTGTGTGTGGGGGGGGGGGGGGAGGGGAAGAGTCCATTGAGAAAGAAAAAGTTCTCTATTTTCAAAACTGTCGTTTGAAACTTATTTTTGAACGATTACTATCTCTTAATTGTTAAATTTTTAGATGCGTTCTTAATTATATAAATACGTAGTACCCATAGTCGTCGTTCAGTCCATCTGTCTGTCCGTCTATAACAGCGCAAAAACTACCCAACCGATTTGTTTGAAATTTAAAATATATAATTATTGCATAATTTTGTCGAGTCATTTCAAATTTTATGAAAATCGGATGTATACTTTAATTAGTACAGTCAAAAGTTTACCGTTACATTACGGCCAATGGAAAAAAATTATTTCAAGTGCATTTTAATGATGTTACAGCTTTTCAAAAAGAATGAAATTGATATGCGCTTATGAAGTGCAATAAAATATACATTCAGTACAATATGCAGTGCAAAAAATACTTATAAAACTAGTTATAGTACGAACGCACCTCATTTGCCACGTTTGACGTGCAATTTCCAACTTGTTATATTTATTTTTATGTTGATATCTTTAAAAATTTCTTGCACAAGGAGTTCTGACAAAATATTCTTAGTTTGCCTATTTCATGTTTATGTTCTGCATTTTAGAAAAGCAGATTACGCTGTTGACCCCAGGCACACCTGTTCCAAAATTTTGCCCCTCCCTAAATTTCTTTCTACCGGTACATCTCTTAGTATTTAGAGGGGAGGAAGGTTGACCCTTCCTTGGAAATAAATATATTTTGTGAAAAGCAATTACTGATTTATTTATTGCGTCAAAAGTAACTTAGTCCCAAAACTTTAGTAAGCGATCTATTTTAATTTTCCAGATGTCCCATGTTCTAATCAAATTACTTTTTTTAAATAAAATAATACCAAATCTAATGGATAAAAATATTTTAAACATCCTTTATCCATTCGAAAACAATTTTCTGGTAGTGCTGGCATACAAATTGCAATACATTTATACATACAGTTATCACACATATGATACAACTGTATCGCATTTAGACACTTAAGTGTCTAAATTTCTAAATGTCTTAATTTCAGACATATCACCATTATTCAGACATTTTAATCAGCTCATTTATGCCATGATCATAGTAAGACACTTATGTATCTTAAATTTAGACATCTGTGATGTCTGAAATTTCAAATTTAGACACTTAAGTGTCTGAATAACTTTTTCAGTCACATATGTGTCTTAATTTAAGACGCCTCTATTTGCAGTGCATCGAATGATTTTTTTCCTGACTAGTTTTATTTGATTATAATTTAAAAATTTGCGCTTTTACACAGTCTCCAAATAAAAGCGTGAGAACTTTTACACAGCATTCACAAAATTTTCTGTAGATATATGTAGATTTGCAAAATGAGTTATGGTAAAACCTATATTGATTTTCATTTTATATGATTTAATAAATATTTGGTACAAGTAATTACATCATGTATGAATGATTGTAGTTTATTATTTATTTATTTATTTATTTATTTGCGTGGTTTTTAATTTAATTTTTTATAATGATTTTCACTTACGATCGAAGACATTTATATCATAAAATATCAATTAATATAGTATTAGTCGCAATCGCATTTTAAACAAGGGAGAAAAATTATGCGATATGTATGAATTTTAAAATCCTTTCAAATACTGTAAGTAAACCTATATTTTTTATAATTGTTGAAGCAATGAACAGACATAGTTTCTATCACGATCATTATATGTATTCTTTAGGCTACATTTTAATTTTAACAGTTGAACCACACTAAAAAAGAAACTGATTAAATAAATTAGCTATTTTCCCCTTTCCCCGAAGCAAGGTTTTTATTTTTTCTTCCAATATGTGAAACTATCTTTGTAATGAAATTCATTCATGTTTTTGAGAGAGAGAGAGGGAGAAAGATGCAGGAAGATTAGCAAAAATTTAATTATTTTAAAGTTTTCTTGCAATGGATACATTTTAAAGCTACATTTGCATGCATTTTAAAAATATTTATTTAAAAAAAATTATAAATACGATTATGAGATGAGAAAACTTTAACTTATATGAACAATTCTATTAGTCATCACATTCATATATAACTAACAAATCAAATGCGAAACGATCTATAATTTAACAACAAAACACTAATTAGTTCTAGGATAATAATTCAAAACATATTACGTAATTCTATTGAATAGGAAAAATCTATAATTGACTATTTAAATCCATTTTTAGTTAAATTTTTTTAAGACACAGAAACAAAATCTTAGAATATTAATTATTTTAACTTTTTAAAAATTTCATTCAACTCGGTTATAAATGACATTACAAACATTACATTGTTCCCTTAAAAACATTACAAATTTGAAAATTAATTTTTAAAACAATTTTTGATATTACTAAAGCATTAGTATTTATTATTTTATCCTGTTACACCCTCCCCCCACCTTCCCTCAAAAACAAATGTAAACAAAACCCCCCCTTTTTTTTCAGATTCTGCTAGTAGGAGATTAAACTTTGATATATGGCGATTAAGAAAAATTCTGAACTTGCCAAATAGTTTTTCTTTAAACATTTTTTTTTCCCACGCAAAAAAATTTTCCCTTTTGTCAGATTTATATAAAAAACACTTTTCAGTAACTTCTACATATCGCTGTCTTCTTTTAAATGTTATTATATATATTTGACTTATCAATGGAAATATTCGACGAGTACATGGCTACTAAATAAAAAATAACTATTAGCCAGAAATTGCTATTAACTTCTACCTATGGAATTTAATGTATTGAATAGCACAATTTATAATATTAATTTAAAGTAATTTCTTTCAACATCTACAACTATTTTATATTTTTGAGAAAAGAAAATTTTTAAATTCCAAAATACAGGAAATTGAATTCTACATTATGCTACATCTTAAAAACGAAAGGATAGATATGTAAGTTATTTTAAATAAATAAAAGTCAGACACTAGACACAGATATTTTCTTTTTTTTTACTGTCTTTCAATTAAAACGTATAATTATTGCACGCTATAATTCGAAAATGACTATGAAGACAATTGAGGTACATACGATATTTGTAGAAATTATTTAATCTCGATATGTCAGTAGAATAAAAGGAAATAATATGAAAACTCATAGATGGTCACACTCCCTATTTTTTTAAAAGACCTATTTCAAATTATATTTTTCTTTCTTCTATCTTTAGAAAAAGAAAGCATTGCATTCGTGAAAAAAATAGACTTCCGGTTTTCGACGGATTTATAGGTTTTAGATCTAAGACACAGTAATAAACTAGTATATATTATTTGCAAACTAAAAACTCTTTATATATATTTTTAAAGTAAAATTAATAATAATTCTAATACCATGTGTTAAACCTGTATGATTAAATTTTAAGCATTTTTTTTTTTTTTATAAGCAAGATTTTATTAAAAAAATATTCGCATATGCTTTTCTCAAGTGCTACTTTTTTTTTGTTATGTTTGTTATTTTGGCACCTTTATCAAATTTTGTTGACTAAAACCAGTCGATAAACGAACTTTATTTTATTATTATTATTATTCTTTTTTTTTTTTTTGGTAGATTTCGTATGAAATGCTACCTATTGGGATCTAACCTATGTTGGAATTTCGGAAAATTTTTTGCAGATCTACACTGATCATGACCCCTAGAAAACAAAACCACCCCCAGTAAATAATATATATATATATATATATATATCCAAAAACCAAACCAAAAATTCGAAACTACGGAACTGATCCAACAATAAATAAACTAAACCAAATGACAACTACAAAATAACTAAAAACAACTAACTTTAAAAACAACATACATTAAAAACGGCAAACTTTAAAAACATTCAAACTAAAACCAGAAGAAATTGAATCCATGGAGACAGGCCGGCATGCACTTGCGACATGCAACTGCAGGGTTAAAACCAGTTTTTATGTGCACAACGCTCCCCAAACAACCTGTCAAGACCAAAAAGAAAAAAACTAACAAATCGAATGAGCTGCCTAGACCCATCGAAAACCAACAACTGAACATGAAACCCCAAACAATCGCGCACGCAAACCCTGAACAGTCAAAGCCACGGTTACTCCTCTCTTCGCATCCACATTACCTCTAAATCTCTGCGATAAGTCTTACACTTTACGAAATTTCGTAGCAGACTCAAGATAGCCATGGTGCAATGCCAGAATATACCAATTGTAAAGTTCTTCAATTTTTTCCCCAGTATTTGATGTCAATCTATCTATACGGTTTAACCCGTTAATAAAAATATTTCTATATATTGCGATATGCACATTTGATCCAAAATTTAAGATTTTTATAGTTTCAAAATTAAAGCTTTTTCGTTTATCATATATATCTGTTTTTATCTCACCATTTTTTATCTCGATATTAATGTCTAAATAGTTGACCATGTTTTTACTTTTTGACTCCAATTTCAAATTTAAACCTTTAGGATAGCAATCAAATTTTTCTTTTTTCACATCATTGCATCTGACTATTAAAACGTCATCAATGTAACGAAAGCACTTCATATCCTCATTTATATCAATTTGTTCCTCATACATATATAAGTAGATATCGGCTAAAATCGAACTACAACATCCCCCCATTGGAATACCTCTAACTTGTTTGTAAACAATTTTCCCGTCATATAAGTAGTTCTCACTCACTACAAAGTTAAACAAATTAGTAAACCATTCATGTCCGATAGTTGAGGAATTATATTTACTAAAAAACTCCATAATTTTTATTTTAAGATTGTCCAAATCTATACTATTATACAAATCTTCAAAATCATACGCTGTTAAACTTGAAATGTTTTTCATTAGATTTAAATGTGTAAGTAACTCAAAGCTGTTTTTTATTACACAATCCGGTTTATCTTTCAATACTTCATCAAAAATCTCTTTTAATAATTTCAACAATTTTTTATTACAATTTTCGAAATATGAACCGAAACCACATGTAATAGCTCTAAAAGCAACCGGATCTTTATGAAACTTTGGAACCATTACCAAATATATATATATATATATATTATATATGTGATATATATATATATATATATATATATATCACATTTTTCTGGACGCGATAACTTCCATAATTCTGCATAAATGTTTTTCAAACTGATACATAAAATCAAGGCGCATAAAATGTAGGTCAGGTATTGGGTGGAAATAGGGAGGGGTTTTGTAAAAAACGAAAAAAAACCCATAACTTCTTAGTTGTAATACGTATAGACTCAGTTTAAAGTTATTATTACTTCTAAAAAATGGGCCAAAAATTTATGTATGACAGATTTTTGATAAAAACTAAAAATGGGCTCAAGAGACTCAAAAAATAGGCCTTCAATCGGTAATCTTCCCCTCTTGTCTTGCCGCGAGCCTCCCATTCTGGCATTCAACATGCTGTCAAGGGTCGTGTGCTCCCTCCTTCGAGACCTGATTAATGGCTTAGGGGGGGGGGGGGGAAGGAAATGTTTTAATATTTATCAAATATCTGGAGTTTAAATAAACTTACGCGATTTTTTTTTTTTTTTTTTTTTTTTTTTTTGGTATGAATAGATGAGAACACACACTTTCTTACGCACTGTTCAAAATTTTAAAACTCCAAATAGTTTTGAAGTTACATAATGCTAAACACATTTCGCTTACTTCTTAAGACTTTAGCACTAAATTAAAAAATAAGTATTTCTTTTAAAATTATTTTGTCAAGTAAAACAGAAAATTGCATCCTTTAAGAAGAACACACAGAAAAAATGAGTTAAAAATATCAATTTTCTGACAAGTTATTTGATAAATACGAATGCATTCCATAGCCATTCGTTTAACATGGGAGAGGTAAATCTCAAATCTTACTGATCCGGGCCCTTAATTATCTACAGGCTAAAAGCTTTCCAACGGTATGTCACATGAAAATATCCATTTCCGCCTCCCCTCCAAGAGGGGAGAGGGAGAATACCCCATGTCAGGGGTCAAAATATACCCCACCAATTGAAGGTCTGTCAGGAGTTTCACCTTCGGTCAAGCCTTCAAACGAGTTTGAATCTCTCTGTAGGAGCTGAGTTAGAAAATTGAATCCCTGGGAGGTGGGGAGCTAATTTGGGTGAGGTTCGGAAGAAAGGTTCTTAATATGAAAGAGTGGTCCGAGGATTTTCCGATGGTATATCACATGAAGGTTTCTGAAAATGTTTGAAAATTGCCAAAATATGGCTAAATATTCTAAAATTTTCGACCCCCCCCCCCCATAGGGGTGATTTCTAAAATCGCTGAAACACATATTCAATTATTTTTCTAGTAAATTTATTTTCTGGAATTGCACTATCCTACCTAAAACGACTGCTGAGATATAGCCAAATGTTCTAAAAGTTTCGACTTCCCCTTTAACTCCCTTAGGGGAGGATTTCTAAAATCGATGAAACAAGTGTTTAATTATTTTTTAGTAGATATATTTTCTGGAACTTCACGCTCTTACCTAAAACGGCTGCTGAGATATAGCCGCATGCTCTAAAATTGTTGACTCCCTTTTAAGCCCTTAGGGTGGGAATTTTCAAAAATCCTTCCTTAGTGCTCACTTATGTCATAAGAAGTACGTTTTCCAAATTTTCATGCTTCTAGGTTCAGTAGTTTGGGCTGGGCGATGATGATTCAGTGAGCGGGACATTGCTTTTTATATATGGAGATTGTTTGCCCTCTAATTGTTCTCGCGACTAAATCTTTCACCGAAAAATATTAAGTAAAACATGTTTTTTTGCATCCTCGAAGAACAAGGACAATTCGTCAAGAATTCCAGTAGATATTCGGCAAACTGTGTATATTTGAAAGCGTCCGGTCACCATCCCCTTAATTTTGGGGCACTAACATATTTATAACCTGAAACGAAGTTTGCTTCGAAAAAATTAAAAGTTATTTCAATGTTTGAATAGATTAGATGTTGCAGATAACGAAACTGCCAGTCAGCTGGACAGAGTTGTACAAATTCGAAATTGCGATTATCTTCAATGTAATTACAATTTAATTGCGTGTAATTAATTATAGTTAAAATTACACGCCGTAAAAAATTCTTGCGGCATTGTAGTCGAAATTACCCCCATTCCATTATGTGACGAAATTTCTGCGTTTGAATGTATCTAACTAAAATCAATTACATGCAATTAACTCGTAATTTCAATGCGGATAATTGAGATTACAAATTTGACCAACTCTGCAGCTGGCCGGGGTATTTGCCATACCAACATCGCACAGGCTTTTGCAATGTGAAAAGAACGGCATCTGGATTACTGATGTTATCTTGACGCTGAAGCATCATCAGTATTTGGGTTGCTATATATTTGGCATCGCAGCGGACTGCGCGTTGTTGCCACGTCAACACTGCGGCCAGCAGCACCCAAGCCAATTGGCAGTTTCGTTGTCTGCACCATATCTATTATATATACTAAAATCAGCGACGCTAAAAATGTATGTAAAAAAGCGACCCTGTCTCCGGATCATAAGTTTTCATTTAAAAATAGTGCGATACAAATTAGAATTTTATTAAATGCTATGCCACTTGGTTTGATTTTTTGCATTTTTTCCCGTATTGTCAGTGCAATCGTATATTTTTCTGTCTCAAACTATTTTTTTTTTTTTTTCTGGTTGTCTTTTTTAACGATTTATGGGGCGAATGCACAGAACTCCGAAATTGTGATTGACGCATTATTGCATTTTTATACATTTTACCCAGAAGGCCGCTATTTATGATAACAAGTTGGAATTAGCTTGTCAAACGTGGCAAATGAGGTGCGTTCGTACTATAACTAGTTTTATAAGTATTTTTTGCACCCGCACATTGTACTGAATGTATATGTTAGTGCATTTCATAAGTGCATATCAATCTCATCCTATTCGAAAGGCTGTAACATCATTGAAATGCACTTGAAATATTTTTTCCCATTGGCCTTAATGTAACGGAAAACTTTTGACTGTCCCTGTCATTAAACTATACATCCGATTTTCATAAAATTTGGAATGACTCGACCAAATTTTGCACCAATTATATATTTAAAATTTCAGACCATTCAGAAGGCTGTAACATCATTAAAATGCACTTGCAACAATTTTGTCCCATTGGTCGTAATGTAACGGAAAATTTTGACTGTCCCTGTAATTAAACTATACATCCGATTTTTATAAAATTTGAAATGACTCGACAAAATTTTGCAAAAATTATATATTTAAAATTTCAGGCCATTCGGAAGCATGTAACATTATTAAAATGCACTTGCAAAAATTTTTTCCCATTGGCCGTAATGTAACGGAAAATTTTGACTGTCGCTGTAATTAAACTATACATCCGATTTTCATAAAATTTGAAATGACTCGACAAAATTTTACAACAATTATTCATTTAAAATTTCAGACCATTCAGTTGGGTAGTTTTTGCTCTGTTACATGCGAACGGACGGACGGACAGACAGACGGACTGAAGGACGACTATAGCTGCTACGTATTTATATAATTACGAACGCACCTAAAAACGTAGAAAGTCAGATGTTCCTGCTAGCCTCTCTCCATAAAAATCCACTATTTTTGACCGATTTGTGCGAAAGTTGATATACACACGTTTTCGAACGAGGGTAGAATTACTGGCTATGTTTTAAAAAAAATATGATCCCTCTTTACCCCTTTTTTCAACTTCCTGATATAATTTATATTTATACAAATCTTTACTCTTTTTTTTTTTTTTTCAAATTCATTGTTTGCTTTTCTGTAGTTACAAAATGTATGGACAAAATTTTCAGAACCCATTAAAAATTGAAACTTACTCGCTATTTCACTATATTTTTGCATTCGACATTGATAACATTCTGAGCAGCTAATTTGCATTTTTCATATATATCAGTAAAAAAATTACTATAAGTGAGCCAAAATGATGTAATATCTTAATTTAAGGGTATTTGGAATTAAAATATCTGCATATAACAGACATTCCAATTCAAATAATGATATTCAAGGTTAAAAAAAAAAAAAAAAAAAAAAAAAAAAAAAAAAGGTCTCCTAAATATGACGATGAAAATTTCTGATTGTCGATGAAAATTTTCCATGAGACACTTTAAATGTGACATCAAACTGACTGTAAACAAAAGGTTGCTACGTTTAGTTTTCTATTTCGTTTGTAAACGACAGCTTTATCTTTTTGCTATACTTTTTAGTTAAGTGTTTAAATACTATAGATGCAGTGGTAACATTTTCAACGATTTATATTAAATAGAAAATCGTTTTTCTCTCTTTTCAAAAAAACTTCATGGATGACGTTACGACGTAAAACGTCTAGAAAATGACGTCATTTTCATGTAATTACTGTGAATTTAATTTTTCTGAATAAAAATGTAAATTTCTATTTAACAAGTAATATAAAAATTTGTTTTTAAAGTCAATTCCTACTTAGGTCATCAAAGAAAAATTTAATATAATCCCTTAAGCTAATATTAGTTATTTGTTGCATTAAAATATCTCAATTTGTTGATTTTCTATAAGCAAGTAAGTTTACAATGGAACTATATGGGAATTTGGCGAAAGGTTAGAGATATCGCCAAGTTGGGGAAAAAACTTGGCGATATTTGGCGACAGAACAGGGTCCCCCGTATGGTAACCCCTTATTGAAAATACTTTCATTGATCTTCAATAGCCAATGGCCGCCATTTTGTTTCCCATGCAAAACTAAAATTAATTAATTAAAATTTAATTAATTAATTAATATTTGAAAAAACTGTATTAACATCAATTGTCATCCAGTACAAGTTCAAAAAATTTTATTTCAACTTGATAGGATGTATAATGAGTATTTTATTAATGATTGAAAATTTGAACAAGATATATAAATATTAAACAAAAACATAATTTGAAGAACAAATTAAAAAAACAAAATTTATTTCGTACATTGTTTAAGCCCGAGAAGGGACAGATATTAAGTTATTTCATTCAATTAGTTCTACATTTAATGTTAAATTTTTGTAACAAATTAGTTAAGCCAAATGAAGAGGAAAAAATAAAAATAAAATTCGTACAATATGATATTTAAAACACCCTAAAAAATTAGATTCCGTTCAAATCAAATCGGAATAAATCTTAGACTTCTTCCATTTTTAATTGAAAATATTTATATTGCAGATTTTGTATTATGTTTATGACAATTGCGAATAAACCGATAAGATGCATGCAAAATACAAAACTTAAAAATAAGTCTAAAATTTATTTCGATTTCGTTTGAACGGAATCTAATTTTTTAGCGTGTTTTAAGTATCATATTGTATAAATTTTATTTTTATTTTTTAATCTTCAATTGGCTTAACTAATTTGTTACAAAAATTTAATATTAAATGTAGAACTAATTGAATGAAATAACTTAATATCTGTCCCTTCTCGGGCTTAAACAATGTAGGAAATATATTTTGTTTTTTTAATGTGCTCTTCAAATTATGTTTTTGTTTAATAAGTAAAGTTTTTTAATAACTACAGCACTCAGACGAACGTATTTCAAAATTAATAGAGAGTATCATCATCGGGCTTTGATGTATGCGGTATTGCATCACAATGTGGGATGCAGTTTACCAATGTGTAATTCAAAATGTTTCACCACTGTAGTAATGCAGGTTGCGGTTGTTTGGACAAAAACTTCCAATCTGAACGTAAAAAATCTATAATCAAAACATAAAAAATTAACTTCACTTAAATTTAGATACCCTATTTCCCACTCAGAAACGCTTTGAATGTATATGTAAATTGTGTTGAATCCTTACTGCTAATATTTAACAATAAATATATTTAACAATATAGCTGTGATACAGTAAAAAATAAAAAATAAAAGTTTTACTTAAATTTTTAAATCTTATTCTCTCCCAAGGGGTGATGTAAACACATCAGAAAATTATTACCTAAGTTTAACTTGGCGTATAAATAGTTCTCATCTCGGAAAAAAAAAACACATTTTAAAATTTAAGTTATGTAATTCCTCACTAAGTTCGCTACCTGCGTAAAAATAGCTATACGTTAGAAGCTTTTTACTAAAATATAAACTTAACCAAAGCAAAAACTTATTCTGAAAATATCCTTTTTATTTCCACTATGACGCCATATTCACCTTTTTAATTTTTGAAAGAAAAAAAAAAACTAGATCAATTTAATAATTTTACGTGAAAATCTTTCAACTAAAAAGAAATTAATTATTATTACGGCTTTTGAAATTTTTGCAACAATGAAGTAAAAATGTTACATTTTCTATGAAAAATGTCCGTTAATTTTCAATGAAAAAAATCGAAAATTGGAATTATTAAGAAAAATATTTGAATGATGCAAAAACAATTGTCCCATGTTTCTCTCTTTGGTTATAATTCACCCATATGCAAAGTCATTTTACCATTCGTTTTGACCCTGGCGTCAGGCAAACGTTTTTACACTTTAAATTTATAATATCATTAGAATTAGTAAAGAATAAAAAATGAGTGGCATCAGGGACAAAAAGGTGGGAAGAAAAAATGAAAAAGTTATCCATAGGCTTTTCCATGTTAAATTAACATTGAGAAGTGACACTGGAAATAAATATAGGGAGAGTGTGAAGTAATAGTAGGAATTGAAAAAAAAAATAATAATGTTTCATCCTTAGTAGAGGCCACTTGCTCTTCTAAAATTAACGTCTAATACCTCTAAAGAAAAGTCTTTATCTCAAGCAATACAAAATAGAATTTCACTAAATGCTGCGCCATATGGTTCTCTTGTCCACCCACCTTTTTTTTTTTTTTTTTTTTTTTTTGTTAAGCGAAATCGTATATTTTCTGCTACACGCGCCAAAGAAAACCCGCATCCCATTTATGAAGTGGAGTTAATTTTCTGTTAGTGCATCAAAGTAAGACCATTTTTTTCCCATCGTCGTGATTTATGGGCGCGAATGCACAATGCTTGGTTATTGTAATCGCCGTAATTTTATGATATTGCATTTTTATTACTTTACATGGAACAGCCCCCCCCCACACACACACACACACACCACCCCAACCCCACCGTATAGCAAAGACGGACAAAGCCAGGTGGTTCTGCTATTAATCAATACTAATTTCTGAAGCCTTTCTACTGCAAAATTGTCAGACTAACACACGTTTTTCGGGTACTTTTCCAGTATTGGGGCATTTGCGAAATAGTGAAAATGGTCTTGGCGAGAGGAGGAAATTTGGCAATATATTTTCTGGCAACCTATTCAATGTTTCCTATATACAAGCAATGTTTTCAATATTTATTAGAATTTATTTAACATTTAGAAGGCATTTTTCCGTTTTTATATATAAACAGAAGTAAACTGTATATAAAAAACAATAACAATATGTATATAAATAAAATGTTTATATACATAGTATAAATACGTATATAAACATGTATAAAAGCTCATCAGGTAATGTTTTCATAGCTGTTTATGTTATTTGACAGTAAATCTCCTTTTCTAAAGACCGAATTGCACCAACTTTATTTAAAAGGCGCGGAGACTACTATACTGGAAAAGTAATCGTTATTCATTAGCGAGTACATTGGCTAACATACATGTAAGAATGAAACGATACCTATTACTTCTCAGGTATGCACAAGCACAGCAAAATCCAAAGTAAGTTTTGCCTGCCTTAAGAAAGTTTTCAATTTGCGACCTTGGGTATTAATAATATTAATAACTTGATAATAACTTGAATAATATATTTTTTAAAAGAATAATACACATTTTCTTAAAATTTGAGTATCAGTATATTAAAAAAATATTCAAAAAATTGCATCCGCGGTCTTATTGACATTTTTATTTTCCACGGACACTCTGAAGCTGGGGACTCCCGGTGTTTCTCCGTCTTAATCAGCAGATAGTTGCACGTTGCACAATGCTCAGCTCATAATTTATTAGTAGGTGAAAAGTTCTTTAAAAATGCCTTTCTTGTGTGCAGTATATATATATATATATATATTATATAAAGAACTAATATGCTCAAATTAAGCGACTCAAGTTCTGTGTTTTTTATTCTCTTACTTGTCAGTTAGTTTAACTTGAAAAATGTAGCCATAAAAAATGTTTCAATCTACGTACTTATTAATTTATTTAAAAAGCAGAAGATGTAACGGGCATTTTAAAGGAGCGGACACCGGAAATTTGTACCGGCTCCCTCCTTCTACCTGCGGCATCGTGTTTATAAACGCATACGATTAAAATGAAGAAGAAAAAAATTATGTTTGTTTGTTTGTTTGTTTGTTTTTGACCCTCTCGGGCCCGGTGAGCAGCTTTCTATTTCTGTATAGCTGTCTTACTCCACTACCAAGATACACAACAAAAAAAGAAAAAAATTAGGGAGAGAGAGAAAATTTAGAAAACATGTAAAGAATTAAGTACCAAGGATTCGCTCAACACGTCCTACAAGATATAGGACGTGTTGCTTCACTCGGCTTCACCCGTGTCCTTAAGCCCTTTTATTTTTTTAGTGCTGCCATCTACCGGCAACTATTAAAATGTTTCTCCTCAAACTATTACCGTTATAGTGTTTTCCTCTCTTGGAATTGTTACATTATGCAAGCAAAATAATTTTGCTTTTTGAAATTAATATTTAAAAAAGATTTATATTCATAACACATTAATTGAAAGAGCGTGACCAAAGAGTAACAATATTAATATTTTTCCAGAAAAATAATTTTTCAAGTACTAGTAGAAAAGAAATACTTTGCATCTATTAAGCATTTCCTGTTTTTCCAAAAATTTCCCTCGCCAAATTTGAGACAGAAAAAATCCATTACAATTCGCCCAGTAGTTTGCTATTCTTCAGGGTTGCACGGTAATAGGAGTGAAAAGAGGCGAAATAAACAAAATCGGATTTAGAAACTTATCGCCAAGCACGGCGAGCGTTTCAGCATTTGAATTCAATTTAATTCCATGTTTATTTTTTTAATTATTATTATGTATGATACATAATTATAAATATTTTATAATTTCATTGAAAATTAGCATTTAAACTTCTCTTGATTCGATATTGATTTTTGAAGGCTGATTCAAAGTTTATTTCTAAAATATTGTATTATTTTTACATTTTCAGTAAAAGTAAGCCTAAAATCTGATTTGATGTTTATTTTCAAAATATTCCGATACATGTGAAACCCAGTTAATCACAGATTCAATTTAGTGCGGCTCGAATGCATCCTACAGTGGGATCGGTTTCTATGCAGTCTGGCCAATATTCAAAAATAAATATAGTGATTTTGTGGCTGGCGTTTCTGTTCGTATGGATCATTCGGGATAACAGCCGTGCTGCTCATAGGTCCCAAAGCTCCCCCCATTACCTACCTACCTAACTACAGAACAAAACAATTTATAACATTTTTTGTAAATAAAAAGAAAATAAATTCAAATAAACATTTATTAATAAATAAGCAACAATAGCCGGGTTACCATGTCAGGCAAAATAACGCCATTTTGGCGCCAATTAGGTATCACGTTGCGTATATGACATCTATGTGTAATATTTTTCTTTTCGTTTCGTTTAAAAAAAAAAAAAAGAATGAAGTAAAAGCCATTTAATTTAAAGGTTTCAATTTTAAATGAAAGTTTTGTATTAAATAAAATGATAATGAAATACAAATTGAATTCTGAATAAAAGTAACATGATGCATTTCTTAGCATACATTTAAGGGAGGCCAAACTCGTCGCCAAATTAATTTAAAATAACCTTTTCTAAAATATGAAAAAAAATATCTGTTATGATTAAAATTTGAGTTGCCATCATTAGAAAAAAGTATTTAAAATTAGAAAAAAATTAATATTTCGAAAACTAATTCTAATTTTAAAATTCTAATACCAGTTTTGAGATCTGTGGATCAATACGGATTTTTGGTGTTAATTTCATCGCAAAGTATTCCGTATTTTAGGAGAAATCGCCGTGAAACTTAATCAGTTGTTTAATCAGTCGTTTCATAGAATCGTTACATAAATTCGTTTCAATTCGATTCATTAGGATTTTATATATATAGGGTAGAAATGAACATGGTGATGAATACTTCCTTTCATAGCTGCGCACATACATTTGTTAGTGAATTTATGTACAACATTTTTTTAAAAATTAATATGAAACCAGCTCATCATTTATATTAAACAAAAACCTAATTTGCAGAACAAATTAAAAAAACAAAATTTATTTCCTAAATTGTTTAAGCCCGAGAAGGGGCAGATATTAAGATATTTCATTCAATTCGTTCTACATTTAATGTTAAATCTTTGTAACAAATAAGTTAAACCAATTGAACATTAAAAAATAAAAATAAAATTCATACAACATGATACTTTAAACACCCTAAAAACTTAGATTCCGTTCAAATAAAATCGAAATAAATCTTAGACGTTTTCCATATTTCAGTTATAAATATTTGTATTGCAGATTTTTGTATTATTGTTATGATGATTGTACATAAAATGATAAGATACATGCAAAATACAAAACTTTAAAAAAGTCTAAGATTTATTTCCATTTCATTTGAACGGAATCTAAGTTTTTAGGGTGTTTAAAGTATCATGTTGTATGAATTTTATTTTTATTTTTTAATGTTCAATTGGTTTAACTTATTTGTTACAAAACTTTAACATTAAATGTAGAACGAATTGAATGAAATATCTTAATATCTGCCCCTTCTCGGGCTTAAACAATTTAGGAAATAAATTTTGTTTTTTTAATTTGTTCTGCAAATTAGGTTTTTGTTTAATATGTCAAGTTTTTTAATAACTACTGAATTCAGACGACCACATTTCAAAATTAATGGAGGGTATATCATCATCAGGCTTTGATTTGTGCGATATCGCATCACATTTTGTGATGCAATTTACCTATGTATAATTCAAAATGTTTCACCAGTGCAGTAATGCAGGTTGCTGTAGTTTGGTCAAAAAATTACAATCTAAACTTAAACAAGTAATATAAAAATTTTGTTTTTAAAGTCAGTTCCTACTTAGGCCATCAAAGAACAATTTAATATAATCCCTTAAGCTAATATTAGTTTTTGTTGCATTAAAATATCTCAATTTGTTGATTTTCTATAAGCAAGTAGGTTTACAATGGAACTTTATGGGAATTTGGCGAAATATTACAGATATCGCCAAGTTGGCGTCACTTTTGGCAACTCATTTTGGCCGCCAAATTTGGCGATATATCGACAAGTTGGCGACAAACTTGGCGGTATTTGGCGACAGAACAGGGTCCCCCTCTATGGTAACCCCTTATTGAAAATACTTTCATTCATCTTCAATAACCCATGGCCGCCATTTTGTTTCCCATGCAAAACAAAATTTAATTAATTAATTAATATTGAAAAAACTGTATTAACTTCAATTGTCATCCTGTACAAGTTAAAAAAAATTATTTCAACTTGATAGGATGAATAACGAGTATTTTATTAACGATTGAAAATTTGAACAAGATAAATATATAAATAAATAAATAAAGGGAGAGTGTGAGCTAATAGTAGGAATTGAAAAAAATCTGCTTGAAAATGTTATTTTTATTTCCACTATGACGACCACTATTTCATCTTCTTTTTAATTCTTAAAAAAAACTATTTCAGTTTCTTCAGTTTCATGTTTCGCGTGAAAATCATTCAACTAAATATAGGCAAATTATTTTACGGCTTTTGAATTATTTACAACAATGAAGGGAAAAAAAGTTAAATTATATTAGAAAATGTCCGTTGATTCTCAATGAAAAAGGCGAAATTTCGAATTATTAAGAAAAATATTTGAATAATGTAAATAAAAATTAGCCCGTGTTACTCTCTAGATTATAATCCACCTATATGCAAAGGCATTTTATGATCCGTTTTAACCCTGACGTCAGGTAAATGTTTTTACACTTTGAATTTATAATATTATTAGAATTAGCAAAGAACTAAAAATGAGTGGCATCAGGGACAAAAAGGTGGGAAGAAAAAATGAAAAAGTTATCATCTCCATAGGCTTTTCTATGTTAAATTAACATTGAGAAGTAACACTGGAAATAAATAAGTATTGCGCTGCCGCGCAATACTTAAATTACCTGTAAATTAACCCTTTATGTACTGAATTATGAATTGTTGAAAATTTTATCTTCGAAAGCATTTTTCATGAATTGCTTAAACTACATTAGAAGATTTACATAATCATGTAATAAATTTTAGAATGATTGAATGATTTAGAAGGATTAATTCAATTTGAATTTTTAGGGATTCTGTGCAATATTTACAAACCCACTCAAATTTTTTATTTTAAATACTTTTCTTAGTATTTTGTAGAATTAGAAAATTTACAAATATACTATTACAATAAAAATATAGAAATATTTCCGAATCAAAAATTTCCTCCTCCCCCCCCCTAACGCCAAGAAAGATGTAAAGATGCAAAGGCAAAAGAAATCATCGTTTTAAAAATATTTTTGTTTTGTGTAATCGAAAATGCTTTTGGAACAAGATAAAGTAATATATCTATAATTCATTCTAAACTGTATTACAGCTAACTGATGTATTAAATGAATTTTATAACAAGTTATTTTAATGGTACTTATAAGTACCGTCAGTAGATAAAGGGTTAAATGTCGTAAAATTCCCAGCAGTAGAACGCACTTCAGAGCTCTCTGACACGGGTAGTTTATTTCTTGCTATCCCAGTTTTTTCAATTTAAAACGAGTATTGATATTTCAGAAATTCCCTGTATCATCTGTTCCTCAAATAAAACTATAGCGTATACTCTCAGGGTACTTCTTGTCTATAGCGTATACTCATTTCTCTTTTTTTTCTTACGACTACAGCAGTGAGATTGTCTAACTTAACCCTTAAACGCAGTAGCGTGCAGAATGGGACCTTTGAGCGGACCCACAAGTTAGCTATGGTAGGGTTTTAGCATCTTGCGTTTAAAACATTTTGAGTATCTTTACTTCAACCTATTTATGTAAAAATGACATTTAGCCGATTGAAAATAATCGAAAATAAGTGAAGGTTTCCTCTGACTTGTGAAATCTACATATCATTGTTGCCAAGAAACCTGAAACAATTCATAAAATTAAAGAACAAGCTGATTAATTTTGTCTAAAATTAATGATTAAGATGTATTATTAAAGTTAATATATAGACACTTGACTGCAAAAAATGTAAACTTGGCCCTCGAGCACACTTCTCTCTAGAAGACTATGGTTTTTAGTGAAATTTTACTGTCTTACGGTGTGATTTTATCAAGTTATGTACTAAAATTTCTAGAATTTCTGAAGCTTCCACATTTTAGAAATAATAATTTTGGCGGCTTTACTTGATGACAAATTGAGTAAAGTCAACACCACTATTTTAAAATATTGGTATCATTTTTTATTTTTATTTTTCTTTAAAAATACTTAACCCCCAACATAAATGACAACGCTGGAAAAATGTTCAAGTATGTAGTGTAGATAGTCTTAGTATTACATATTCGCCAATAGATGGCACCACCAAACAATATTTTATTAATTAACTAGTGTAAATGCCCTTCCTAGGACGGTGTGTAAAAATTGTGTTTTTCACTTAAAATTTGAAAAACTGATAAAAAAAATTATTGACAATATGGAAGCGTTTAGATGAGCAAAGTTCGGCTAGTTCATGTTTAAACACACAATTAGCATTTACAATATATCTGGGTAAACCAGGTTTTCCGGCTAATATACTATAACAAAATTCAGATTTCTTAATAAAACAAAAATTTAATAAATATGCAATAAAAGTGCGTAATTAAAACAGTCTGCTGCAACTATTGAAATAATACTATTTTTTAATAGCACTTTGAAATTGTATTTTATCGTTTACCCCCCCCCCCCCCCCCTCCAAATCTTTTTTTATATGTATATTGATTAATAAATAAGTATCTCGGGTTGAATCCCAACCGTCTAATCCCCTAAGCTTTTTTTTTTTCTTTTTAAAGTTTAAATTTACATACACCTGTATATAGAAAAGGAAAATATAAGTAATGTGTAATTTAAAAATAAGTTACAAAATGCCAGATTATTATGTCGGGGGGGGGGGGGGGTCTAATCCCCTAAGCTTCTGTCCTCCTGATGCAGAGCTATAAATCTAAAATTATTAATTTTACTTTTCGTATAAGCATTAATTTTTTACTTTTAAAATATAGAATTTTTTTTTTTTTTTTTTTTTTTTTTTTAACCATTTGAAAAATGGTTATTGTTCTCTGTCAGGGTAGGAAATCAAAAGTATATCTGAAGGTTTTTATTGGTTTAATCCGCATTTTATTCATGTTCTGATTGATCTATACAGTAATTTGTATTTCCCTTTACATTCAACAACGATGGATACTTTCTGTTGCCACTATGACAAAAAAGTAATAAGAACTACAAAAAAAAAAAAAAAAAAAAATTAATAACTCAGAAAAAAATTGAGACACAGCTTTCAAACAAATTGCATTTAAAAGTACATTTTTTCTCTATCCGACGGTGTAAAAAGTAATATTGTCGGACGTTTAGAAGTTTAAGAATGAAATTTCATTTAAAATGTGTCGTCAGATTTCTTGGAAATCTGTAAACGATGGAAAAGCCTTTTCCCGAACAGCTAATGAAATGCTTGGATAATCTGTAAGTTTCAGGTGGATAATCCGTAAGTTTCAGGTGGATAATACGTAGTAATAACACTATTAATGTTTAATTCATGGCGTACGTAATGTAGGATCAACTGGGTGCGATTTTTTATGTCTTAAATTTTAGTCTTTGAAAAAGCATTTTCCAAATGGTCGTTGTAATTTGTTAAATTGTTTTTTTTTTTTTTTTTTCATTTTCTTATTTTTTCTTTTTTTTTTTAAAAGTTTACATTTACATACACCTGTATATAGAAAAAGAAAATATAAGTAATTTGTAATTTAAAAATAAGTTACAAAATAATAAGTCTAAAATATTTAAATTGATTACTTTTTTAAAAGAAAGTCAGTTTTATCAATTTTTTCAGGGAAAAAAAAGGATATTTTTAAAAATACCATATCATTGTTTTCCGTGAATCACTTTATATGAGAAATAAATTAAAATTCCTTACATGTCGCAAAGAAAATTTAATATGATTGCAACTTAATACTTGAAAGTGACCACAAGCTCAAGTGACGCTCAAGTGACACTTGGCGATTTATTTTGGTGGTGAAATGCGATGTGCCTTCTGATTTGTTAAGAATAAGTGTCTATCGCTGCTTAATTATCAGGACTTGTAACCTTGAGAAGTAATCGCGGGATTCTTGTTTCTTGTCAATTAATGGGAGAATGGAACCTTTCACCTTGAGTCTCTCCCTCGGAGACTGGTAAGATTGATGGATTCGCCCCGGGTGCGTTACACTGTCTTTTATTATACAGAGATTCTGTATAAATGCACATATAAATAATTGTGGTCAGTTTTTAAATTGTAGAGAATGATTGGAGGTCATAGAATGAAATAAAAATTTCCCTCAAGTAAAATAAATCGTTCTTATTCTCAGTTCAGATTTCGCTGTTTATAACGTTTAGATTTAGAAGAGTTTTATTTTGGATGCTATAAGAATCATTTCCGATGTAACGTCTTAAATGTATCGTTTTAAATATGACTTAATTTTCCTCACTAAATTCTTTCCGCGTGTAGTAGCTCGATTATTTTAAAGTTTTCTTTTCTTTCTTTCATTTTTTTTTCTTTTTTTTTTACGTGTAAAATTGCTTTTCAATTGAAAAGTGTTTATAAATATTATTTGGGATTTTTTAAATTTCGCAACAGTAGATAAAAATCGACTATTTTAAACTACTAATTAAATCTTTATGCAGATAATGAAATGTTAAATAAAAAATTAAAAAAACCTATAAAAATCAGATAAATTTAAAAAAAAAAATGGTTGAACGCTGCATATCACAATCTATTCAAGTACGTGCCTGCATAAGATGGTTCAACTGCTATGCATAGTTTTTGATTCAATAAAACTTTTTTAACTGAGCTATTTTGGTCGATTTCAAATTAAATTGTGCTTAAAATAATTATTCGATTTAAAAACTGCCTGCTTAAGAGTGTTTGCCACATATCATATTCCCACTTTTCATGTTATGCTATAGTTTTATTGTTAGCTGAGAAAAGTAAAAGGTGCCAAAAAATTCATTTACAGCAGAGGCGGCAGTGGCATTAGTTGCTTTTTTTAGATTAGATAAATAATATTTTTGTAAATCCTGTAGATAAATTAATTTTTACACTTTTATATACTCAATAAACGGTCAAGTGCGAGTATTACTCGCGCTCAGAGGGTTCCGTAGAATAAATATATGAATTTGTAAATGTATTATTTAAAAAAAAAAAAAAAAAAAAAAAAATGCTAAAAGAATACTTAGACTTTGTAAAAAACTATACTAATCTGCGGTGTCTAAACGGGGTTGGCGAGCGTAGCTTGTAGGGGGTAGAGCCTCCAGCATGTTAAAAAGATAATTTATGTATTCCTATATGGATATTTGAAGATTTTTGCGTTAAATCAGTCCTTTTGTCTAACAGACAGAATTTTGGGGGAAAAAACTTTTGTCTTTTAGATTTTGTGTACAAGAACTGATATTTTATTCTTGAAAGTGATTATTAAAGAAAAAAGGTAGAAAAATCATACATCGACCACAGATGCTGAAATACTTTCCATTCATTACATTCGGAACACTAAGAAAACTTTGTTTAATTTGGTAAAAGATGATGCCTAAAACAATTTGGAAAACGCATAGCTCATTCGAAAACAAATTTCATTAATTATCATCTATAATCGAAAAATATCAGACTTATTTTGTACAGCTCTGTAAATGATCTACAGATTTGTATAAACTATACAGTATGCCAAAATTTAATTCAGTTCGAAAACATATAACACAATTGAAAATTCCATTTCAGCCGCTTCCGGCCATAAGTGGGAAAGTACTCGAAATCTTTTGTGCAGACCTGTGCATGATGTGTGTAATTTATACACGCCATGTAATATGCCAAACATTAGTTAAATTTAAAAAGGCATACTACAGTTGAAAATTTTAAAAAGGCATACTACAGTTGAAAATGCACTTAAAGTAATTACTAGATAGTGCCCGCCAAGATTTAACGGTATATAACTTGAATGTTCCATTAGAAATATTTTTGAATTTTTAATTAGTTGCTTATAAATTAATCATTGAAATCGTGATAAATTTTTATATTGCATAAGTGATTCCTATTTCTTGAAGGCGAGCTAGAGAGTGCTGTCAGTCTAACTTATTGAATGAAGTGAAATAACTTTAAGTTTATAATTTACAACCAATTATCCTTGTCTTTTATCAGAAATTTACCAAAAATTACTCGGCAGAGCATTTATTTTTCCTTACTACGGTCTCATTTTTTTTAATAATCTATTTTTATTTTATTAACTACACGACCTTTAAAAGCCGCCATGAATTTTATTTATACCAGTCTCATTCTCTAAAAGCCTAATTTTGAAACTTGATGCACTGTAAAAAAAACGACATTTTTACAGTACAAAGTACTGTTCATCTCGCGCACAAACTCGATCACAGTGAATGTGCTGTATCTTTCTTTGGTTTCTTGACTATATAAACATGAAAAATACAATAGTTGCATAAAATTGCCAGCACATTGTGTTGTTAATTTTACGCAACTACTGTATTTTCCATGTTTATATAGTCAGGAAACCAAAGAAAGATACAGCACATTCACTGTGATCGAGTTTGATCTGGCAAATTTATAGTGGTTTTTTTACAGTGTGCAACTAACGATTTATAATATATATTTTTTATTACTTGAATTTTATTATACCTTTTTCTTCATTTTTTTAAAATATTAAATGATTGATATCAAGATAATTTATTTTATAGTTCTTATATGAATATTTTCCTTTCTTTCCGTTTTATTTTTATTTATTTACTAGCAAACCCCGCGGCTTTGCTCGCGTAATGTTGAAATATGCCAAGTGATATTTACATGACTATTTTTTATAAGAACACTTTTTAGAATAACTCAAAAATTACAAATTAAGCCACAGTTTGACTAAATTTCACTATAAAAGTGCGATAGACAGAAATGAGATTTTAATTAATAAGAACTAAAACTAATTCCAATTAAATGATAATTTAGAAAGTATTTTGGGACCTTTTATGCTCATTTTATACGTTCATTTCATTATTCATTTGAAGTTTCGGATTTTTTAGAAACCGTCTTAAGACATTTACATCTTAAAATTAACCATTATGCCAATCCGGTGTTAGTGGCACCAACATAAAATGCCGAAACAGAGTTGAAATAGAATGTCTCGAAAAATGTTGAAACAGACTGTCACCATTAATTTACCAACACTAACCTTGAAATCGGTTGGTATTTCCAAATATTCCATAGAAAACGGGATTTAGAGGATTTTAAAGGCTTTCTTGTTGTTCCTGCCAACCAGGTGGTAGTGACACCAGCATAAAATATAACCCGTATAGGATCAGGGACTATCACTCTTGATTCGCAACCAATAACTTCTGTAATCGGTTTATTATTTCCTGAGATTCCATAGAAATCGTAATTTAGGACTCTTTTAGAATGCTTTTCGCTCCTTCCCTTCGCTTCACACTTTTTAATTTCGAATTTATTTTCGACTGTTCTTAGAGGACATTTATATTTTATAAGTAACTACCGTGCTATATTTAAAGTTTCTAGCCTCTTCAGTACTGCAGAAATCGCAATTTAGGAAGTTTTTTGCTCCTGCAACCCTCGACATAAAATATAGCTTATGTTTGAGCAGGTTCTATCACCATCAATTTGTAACAATTACGTTTAAAATCGGTTTCGTATTTCATACGATTGCGTAAAAATCGTAATTTAGAACGCTTATAGAACGCTTTTCGCTCACTTCAACTTTTTAAATTTGGAATTTTCTTTCGACAATTCTTAGAAAGCTTTTGCATCTTTGAAGTAATTACCATTCCAAATGTAAAATGTTAGACACCCTCAGTAACACAAAAACGCAATTTAGAACATTTTTTGCTCCTGTAACCACCAGGACAACAACATAAAATATAGGCTATGTTGGAGCAGAGATTGTCACCATTAATTTGAAACCATTACTTCTGAAATAGGGTTATATTTCCTGGGATTGCGTAGAAATCGCTATTTAGAACGTTTTTAGAACGCTTTTCGTTCATTTTCATCCGTTTTAAATTTCAAATTTTTAAGGAACTCTTCTCAGAGAGTATTTAAATCTGATAAGTAATTACCAATTTCTATTTGCTAGCTCTTTCAGTATCACAAAAATCACAATTTAGAGCGTTTTTTGAAATGCAACCGCAAGGTGGTAGTGACGCCAACATGAAATAGATCCTATATTGGAGCAAGGGCTGTCATCATCAATTTCCAACCATTACTTTTGAAATCGGTTGGATACTTTCTGGGATTGCGTAGAAATCGCAATTTAGAACGTTTTTTAGAACTTTTTCGTCCATTTTTCCCCCATTTAAATTTCGAATTATTTAGGAGATGTTCTCAGAGATCATTTATATCTTATAAGTAACTAAACTACCATGCCTAGTTTCAAGTCGCTAGCCCCTGCAGTAGTACAAAAAATACAATTTAGATCGTTTTTTTGCTCCTTCACCTCCTTTGGCCTAGTGGCACCGATATGAAATACAGCCTATGTTGGAGCACGAGCTGTCACTATCGTTTTCACACTATTATTTTTTAAATTGGCTCGGTACTTCCTGAGATTGCGTAGAAATCGCAATTTAAAAAGTTTTTTAGAACGCATTTCGCTCATTTTCACCCCTTTTAAATTTTGATTTTTTAGGAAATGTTCTTAGAGATCATTTGTATCTTATAAGTAACTGCCCTGTCTAGTTTCAGGATTCCAGGCCCCTCAGTAACACAAAAATCGCAATTTAAACGTTTTTTGCTTCTGCAACCCCTAGGTGGTAGTGACGCTGACATGAAATAGAGCTTATGTTAGAGCAAGGGCTGTCATCATCAATTTCCAACCATTACTTTTGAAATAGGTTGGGTACTTTCTGAGATTGCGTAGAAATTGCCATTTAGAACGTTTTTTAAAACTGTTTTCGCGCATTTTCACCGCTTTTAAATTTGGAATTTTTTAAGAAATGTTCTTAGAGATCATTTATACCTTACTAGTAAATCTGCAGATCAGGAGCCTCAACGTCATCTTTGCAAGTCATTGTTTTTTAACACTGATTGCGTAATATTCAACTTCCTACAAATCGCTTTTTAAAGTTTTCAAATTACATAAATATTTATAAGCATACAAGATACTTCGTAAAGTTTCAGAAATTAAAAGTGTTAAACAAGTGGTTATACATTGATGTTCTGAAATTCTGATGAGCTACTTATTCTGGTAACTTTTTAAATCAAAAATTGCATTTCTTCAGGGGGGCTCTGCCCCCCTGAACCCCCCGTAGTCTATTTAAATTTACATTCGTAATTTTTTATTGATTGTGCGGATGGTTATAGTATATCTTAGCTTTTTTTACGCTGTGATTTATAACGATAAGCATAAGTTTTTTTATAAATTAATAAAATTTAAATTTAAAATAAAATATTCATGTTAACCGTACACAGACAATAAATATTGAAGTGACGCCAAAAATGTAACCCTAAAATCCGCTACATTCGGCACAACACAACGACGTGCTTAAAAAAACAAACAAAAAAAAAACAGAGTAATAGTTTTAGTAATACAGTTTTTAATTCATAATACAATGAAATGCTACCTTAGAATGCTTGCTGCTTAAATGTAAGCAGATCATTTTCATTTTACAGAAAAAATGCACGGATGAAGTCAAAGAATTCGGTCCCTGTTCCACGTGCTTGTTTTGTTTGGACCGAATGAGAGCATTTGAATCTGAGCGATAACGCACATCGTATTGCAAACTGTTTTTACGGCATACTGCATCTCCATCTATCTCTTTCCTCCGTGAATAATAGTTAATTTTATTTTACCCAAGATCTTTTTATTCCAGCATCTTTGTTTTCGATAAATGACATCTAATTCACCTGCTATGCGTACTTACTCAAAACTTTTCATCTTGTTATATTAAGAAATACTCGAGAGTTTTCTTTTTATTTCCAAATTTTATTTTTCATTTTCCTCTTTCACGACAAACATTTCAATTGAAAATTGTTTAAAAGAAAATATTTTTCCGGGTTTTGATTTTCTTGGCAACAATTAAAGAAATATTGATAAATGTTATGGAAAAATGTTACGTTATTCTCTATGAAATAATGAACTTTTGTATTTTTAAGCAAAATATTTGAATAAAATAAATAAAATAAATGAAATATTGCCTATTTTTATTTCTGGTCTAAAATCCATCTATATGCAAAGATACAAATGCATTAATTCATCCGTTTTGACGTTGGCTTTACTCAAACGTTATACACGAAATTATACTAATATTATTAGGACCAAATACGTTGCTAGGCAACAGATGAAAGAAAAGGAAAAAATGAAATATGCATTATGTAAATTAATAAAACAATATCCTTTATACTATTAGAAAACATGCATGAAATTCCCCCAATATTATAAACCGAATTTAAAAAAAAATCTCACAAATATATTGACAAAATTTCAAACTAATTGGAATAATTTATTAATCTTTTTTAAAAATTTCAGCATAAAAAAATTACCATTTAAATCCATTTTTCATATGAGACGTTTCTTTCAACAAATGAAAATCTGAAAATCTTCTGACTTGCCATAGAAAAGCATTATAGAGCAAAATAAAATGTTCCATATTTCCGGAACGAATGAATCAAATTTAACCAAAATCTATACAGCTAAGTCCGGGTATCTCATCAACATGCCCAGCGAATTTCAAGCCGATCGGATGCTTTTTGCGGCAGTTATCGCGGAACAGACAGACAGACTAACAGACAGACTAACAGACAGACTAACAGACTGACTAACAGACAGACTAACAGACAGACTAACAGAAACCAAAACTTTTCGTGTCTCCACAGTAAGCCTTCACTGACGTTTCGGCAATAAGTAACTACCATTCCAAATTCCACGTATCTGGGCCCTTCCGTAACACAAAAACCGCAATTTCGAACATTTTTTTGCTCCGGGGTAGTGGCACCGACATAAAATGTATCCTATATTGGAGCAAGGGTTAGCACCATTATTTTTTTAAATCGGTTTGGTACTTCTTGAGATTGCGTAAAAATCGCCATTTAGAACGTTTTTTAGAACGCTTTTTTGCGCTTTTCACCCCTTTTATATTTCGAATTTTTTTTTAAATGTTCTAAAAGATCATATATATCTAATAAGTAACTACCATGCCAAATTCCATGTATCTGGGCCCTTCAGTAACACAAGAATCGCAATTTCGAACGTTTTTTGCTTCTGCACCCCCTATAGGGGTAGTGGCACCGACATAAAATGTAGCCTATGTTGGAGCAAGGGTTGTCACCATCATTTTGACACCATTATTTTTGAAATCGGTTTGGTACTTCCTGAAGTTGCGTAAAAATCGCCATTTACAACGTTTTTTAGAACGCTTTTCGGGCATTTTCACCCCTTTTTAATTTCGATTTTTTTTTAAGAAATGTCCTTAGAGTCCATTAGTATCTTATAAGTAACTACCATCCCAAATTTCATGTTTATAGGCCTTTCAGTAACACAAAAATCGCATTTTTAGAGCGTTTTTTGCTCCTGCACCCCCTTTTGGCCAGTGGCACGGACATAAGATATAGCCTATGTTCTAAGTTGGACTAATACCATCATTTTGATATCATTACTTTTGGAATCGGTTCGGTAGTTCCAGAGCTTACCTCCTACAAATAAACAAATTTTACCTCTTTATAATATCAGTATAGATTTATTTATTTATTTTACGGAAAAGAATGGCAAACTTTTCTTACTGACTCACACACCTATATATTCTTGATAATGGTCAAAAACATAAGTTGCAGATCAGCTCAATTTATTTAATTTATAATTACATGCAAAATATTTTAGGTTAAATATTTTAAATATAATTTTTTTTTCAAAATATTTTTGAGTGTTAAATTTTATTTAATGATAATATTCAAATAATAATAATAATAAAATCAAAATCATATAACTTCTCCTCTTAATAAAATATGTCATTATCGAAATGAATTATCGCCAAAAATGGAACAGAAGTCATTTTACCGGGCGTTGGGTTCGAACCTGAGTCGTCTACCAAAGTTCAAAGATTTAAACTGGTGCTTTAGACCATTCTGCTACCCGGACCTGGACCGGACTTTGGAGTAACCAACAACTATTTTTTACTGTAATTTTTTGTATCTCATTACATGCTTTCAAAAGCTTAGACTTAAATTTTGAGCTCAAAATCTGAATCGTTGGGAGTGGTTAAGTAGCGCAAACTGAACTATGTTCATATGTTGAAATTTGAACCCCCCTACTGAACACAGTTCAGTTTGCGCTACTTAACCACTCCCAACGATTCAAATTTTGAGCTCAAAATTTAAGTCTAAGCTTTTGAAAGCATGTAATGAGATACAAAAAATAACGATAAAATATAGTTGCTCGTTACTCCAAAGTTTAAAGCGCCCTCTATCGGTAATTTTCTAACGTTAATTTAAAAATTTATTTTGAAGACAATACTGACATAAAGAATAGTTTTAGTGAAAACCGCAAACGAATCGACCAATTTTTCCGTTTTTTATAATCATTTGAAATTTTAATTCCTGAACACAGTTATGCTACTTAACCACTCTCAACGATTCAGATTTTGAGCTCAAAATTTAAGTTTAAGTCTAAGCTTTTGAAAGCATGTAATGAGATACAAAAAATTACAGTAAAAAATAGTTGTTGGTTACTCCAAAGTCTAAAGCGCCCTCTATCGGCGTTTTTTGAACTGTATCTTTAAAATTTATTTTAAAAAAATACTGACATAAAGAATAGTTTAAGTGAAAACCGCAAACGAATCGACCAATTTTTCCGTTTTTTATAATCATTTGAAATTTTGGACCCTAAACTTTAAAGGCTCCTATCTCCTTCGGAAGACGTTTGGGACCCTTAGTTTCCTATTTAATATTGTTTGTCTTGATGTGTACTATCACCCCTTAAAGTTTTGCCCAAGAGTTTAGATACACCCTGTATATGATTGCTTATAGTTACTCTACTGCTCCCTGTAAATCAGTGTTCCTCAACCTTTTGTGGTTGATGGCACGCTAAAAATATCTGGAATTATTTGCGGCATACCTGAATATAAAAAATGTAAAAGTTGTATGATACAACGACTAAAACAACAACATAAATATATATTTATTTATTTACAAAATTTATTCAATGAGAGGGCTGAGTCTGTTTTCTTGGGCAAATTCAGTCAAAGCGAGATTCCAAATTCGCAGAAGAGTTCGTATTTCTTCGTCAACTTTTAAAAGACATTCTCACTTTTTGGACTTGATTTCTGTCAGTGCTGAAAATCCAAATTCCCAGAATCATGAAGAGCATCCGGATAATAGGCGTATTTTCATCTGGAGGGACCGTGGCAGTAGGAATAATCCTGCGTTCGTGCACGAAAGTGTCAGATTTGGCGGTGGAGGAGTGTTGGTGTATGGTGGCATCTCCAGTGACGGGCGCACTGACCTCTACATCATTCGAGATGGAGCTCTGACTGGTCGCCGATATAGGGATGAGATCCTCAGACCTATTGTAGTCCCTTACGCTGCAGCAATCGGAGATAACTTCATTTTAATGGACGATAACTGCAGGCCACATCGTGCAAACCTGATGGAGGATTTCCTTTTCGAGGAAGGAATCGTTCGAATGGAATGGCCAGCGTGTTCTCCAGACATGAATCCAATCGAGCACGTTTGGGACGCTCTAGGAAGACGAGTTTCTGGCCGTCAACAACCCCCACAAACTCTCCAATAACTGGAAAGAGCTCTTCTGGAAGAGTGGGGAAGAATACCCCAACTCGTCATTAATAGCCTCATTGAGTCCATGCCTCAAAGGTGTTCAACGTTGCTGGCCGCCCGTGGAAACCATACCCCCTACTGAAAATGATTTTCTTTGAAGAAAACACCTTTTCTTATTCTTTTTTTCTCATATGCACAAATTGTGTTTTTTTCCTTTAGTACACAAATGTGCAATAAAATGCATTTTTTCTGCCAAACATGTGTAATTTATTCTCATATAACCTACTATGTCTGTCGACCATGTATCAATCAGCTAAACAGTTTACCAGATACAAAATCCACCTAAAACTGCAATATCCTTTAATTGTTTTGAGCAGTGTATATTTACTGGAGTTTGAGCTCGGATAGACAAACAGGTAGGCGGCCAGACAAACGGAATTCATAAACATTTTTCAAATACGTTGGAAAGCGTTAATAAAAAGAGTAATAGTAATTGATAGATGTGTAAAAGTTATACTAAAAATTTTCATGCTATCCTATTGTTTGATTTTTAAGCATGGAAAATAAGCTTTAAAAATGTTCTTTTTAAACATTTTCCAACATAGTTGAAAAGTGTTTACGAATTGGGTATGTCTAGCCTTCTGTCTGTCCGAGTTTTAACTCGCGTAAATACACTATATGGCCAAAGGCAACCGGTCACTTGCGATTTTTGACGTTTTGCTAAATATCTAGAGAAATACACGAGAAATTAACCTGAAACTGCTGGTGTGTAAACAGTATAGTATAGGTCATATATTTCCGCCAAGATGTTTTCCCGAAACCCCATAGGGGGCCGTCAAAAAATTGAAAAATAACGAATATCTTTTCGACAACCCTGTAAAAACTAATGCAGCAAAAGCGTTTAAACTCGAGATTATTAAGTGGCTTATTTTAATGTACTGTGTTCATTTTTATGAGGATAGCATGTATAGTAGAGAAATTAAGGTTTTTATGAAAACAGTCCCAAATTTCGCCAAGTTTTTTTTGCTTATAATTTGCAGAGTTCTTAATATAAAAAAAAGTTCTTTTCAGAAAATGTGACGAACAACACTGTACACAATACTCTGCAGTCAGAATTAAAAAAATAATAAAAATTGGATGAAAAATGAGCAGGTTTACTAAAAAATGTTTCACTGCGCATTCGCGAATGCAATCAAATTGTAATGTGCATAACGTGTTAGCTAAATGTATAGAGCAACTTTTGTAAAAGTCTCAAAAATATAGTTTGAAAAGTCTGATAATAATCGTTTATAGAATAAGCTCAAAATCCGTTTTCCCAAAATGAAGCAAAAACATGAGGGGTTGTATCCATATATCCATTGATTAGTGCCGATTTAGCATACATAATATTGCACGTACTACTGTATTTGGATACAATCCCTCATCTTTTTGCTTCATTTTGGGAACAACGGATTTTGAGCTTATTCTATAAACGATTATTATCAGACTTTTCAAACTACGTTTTTGAGACTTTTACAAAAGTTGCTCTATACATTTAGCTAACACATTATGCACATTATATTTTGATTGCATTCGCGCAAACGCAGTGAAACATTATTTAGTAAACCTACTCATTTTTCATCCAATTTATATTATTTTTTAATTCTGACTGTAGAGTATTGTGTACAATGTTGTTCGTCATATTTTCTGAAAAGCACTTTTTTTTAATATTAAGAACTCTGAAAATTATAAGCAAAAAACTTGGCGAAATTTGGGACTGTTTTTATAAAAACATTAATTTCTCTACGAGTATACATGCTATCCTCATAAAAATGAACACAGTACATTAAAATAAGCCACTTATTAATAATCTCGAGTTTAAACGTTTTTGCTCCATTAGTTTTTACAGGGTAATCCAAAAGATATTTGTTCTATTTCAATTTTTTGACGGCCCCCTATGCGGTTTTGGGAAAAAAATCTTCTCGGAAATATATGACCTACACTATACTGTTTACACACTTGTAGTTTCAGGTTAATTTCTCATGTATTTTTCTAGATATTTAACAAAACGTCTAAAATCGCAACTGACCGGTCACCTTTGGCCATATAGTGTATACTCGGATTGGCATCTAATTGATTGGGATTTACTCTGATATGATTGGTGTTGGAAATTAAGTGTGTAAAATTTATACTTCATTTATAGGAGCACTCAAAAGTATTTCGTTATACTAAGGTCTATAGGGGAAAATCGTTTGCTGTGCATTTTAATTATGTGTTATCCTATATTAAACATAATGAAATTTATCTACATTATTGAGGTGCAACAGAAGAAGGTTACTATAGAATATGTTATGTGTAGCACTTACAATAGTTATACAGTGAAACTCAAAAGAATTCCGTTAATTGGAGATATGCACTTTTAAGCTCAACTGCATTTAATATTTTAAGACATGTTTGTAGAAAATACATGTCTGTATAAATAAAATCAATCAGGGAAATGCAAAGAACTGTATACATTACCGACTATGAATGAATTTTCGGAAATATCATTTCAGTACTTTTAAGCGTGTTCTTGTCTAAATGCTATTTGCGGAGCTAACGTACTGGGCTCCCGCGGTGAAAAGTCACGTGACAGCGGCGGTCTTACCCAGAACGCACTTTCACGCGGGAATTCGATCAGATTCAGAGGAATTTGATTAGTTCGGTTTCGAGTGATGTGTGTTTATAATAACTTATATTAATAATTTAATAATATAAAAACAAACGCAATTGTCATTGCGAATGCATATTTTTATATAAAAGTGACTGTGTTTCGTAATTCTTACGGATTAAATAATGACAAGCCATTGAATTGATCAATCGAATGTAAGTATTAACCATTTCCGTTTTAGAGTAATTATAGTGTATTTTTACGATACCAATACATTGATAAGATTGTTTATGTTTTGTATTCTTTAAATATACGTAAATATCATTTATTTTAAATGAAATTGTCCTTTCGGCCACCATTTATTGTAAAAGCTGTTCACTTTATTATTATAAGAGGGATCAGAACAAATCAGAATTTTTTTCAAAGTTCAGTTTATTTTTAACGATTCAATATTCATAAAACTATATCTGTGATACTAATGCGTATTAATATTATGTATTGAAATAATCATTCTTAAGAAATCTTTATTAAATGTTGATGTATTTACCATGATTCTAGGATACAAAGAACTTTTTTTCCCCTTTTGATGACATTATACCTGATGGATATAAATTATTTTATTTAATATAATTAAAATAATGCCAGTGATTTCCAACTTTATACAAGATTTTGCAATAACAATTCTGTTTTCTCAGAGTAAAAAAATACGGATTTTTAAATATTTTGTGTTCTTAAATTATTTTATTTTGATTTTTAACTCATATGATCAGAGGTTAACATTGAGCATATTTAAATTCTGTAAATACTTAATTTTGCACTAAAGCTTTCAAATTTTATGTATTTAAAAAAAAAAAAAAAAAAACTTATTTCATGACGATGTATAAATTTCGTGCAGAAATACTGATATTTAAGGATTTATTTGTGCTAAATAAATCATTCTTAAGCAGTGTGTTTTAAATTTTGGTGCATATTTACAACTATTAATTTTAGGGTTTTATATAAAGAGCTCATTTGTTGTTATTTTTTTTTTACTTTTGAGAACTTCATGTCCTTTTAAAAATTATTTTAACATATTTCAAGATGCCAATGGTTTTGAACATTGTATAGGATTTTTTAGTCATGATTCTGCTGCTTGTGAAAAATTTTGATTAAAAAATATCAATTTGCATACATTCTGTGTGCCAATATTGTTTTATTTTGGTTTTTTCTTAATATTCAGAGGTAAATACTGAGCACATCTTTAAAAATATTTATTTATATATGTACTATAACTTTACAATATATATTAAATGAATATGTCGTATATAATTTCCGTGGAAAAATAGTAATATTTAAAGTGTAAAAAAAAAGTTTGTTTTCTCTCTCTTTTTTCGACAATGATATTTTTTCCAATAACTTAACATTGTGCTTTTCCTTAACAATTTTTACATGAGAAATAAATTATTCATAAGTAATCTGTTTTAAATTTTGGTGTATTTAAAACGATTAATTTCCAGGGCATAAAGAGCTGAGTTGATTTTTTTCCCACTTTTGACAACATTGTACATACAAATTATTTTATTTAATATACTTATAGTTATGCCAGTAATTTGAAAATTTTAGAAGATTGTACAATCATGATTCCGTTGCTTGTAAAGCCACGAATTGCATCAAATTAAAAAATGATTTGGATGTGTTCGTAATATAAAGCCGAGGCTATAATCTAATGTGATTAATTTTAACAGAATTATTCCAATTAATACAAAAATTAGTTTTGTTAAAAACTGTCGAGGAATTCTTAGCCTAGTGCAGGGAAGGGGCCAGCACCTGGAAAATCTAAACCCCTGCACAATGAAGCTATGAATGAGACACCATGTGTCAGGTTGAAGAAACCGACAAAGGCCCTTTAAACATGTATTTAAAAAAAATACTATTTTTAAATGTTTAACAATTTTTTGCATTCTATAGTTTTTATGATAAGGAGGTTCTCACATTTTAAATTTTCATAGCTCAATATAATGCACATATATTTCAAAAATTCATGAAATCCTTTTTATCTGAAGGAAGTGGAACTTTCAGGCTGTAAAATAGGAAATGTGCATTTTTTAAATGTCTATTCTCCGATAATCGCCTTTCACTGACTATACTGTAAAAAAAGACAGGTGTTTCTTAAACTACAAAAATTTACTACAATCACGAACGAAAATATTCGATAACCGCCTCCAAGTTACCCAATATTCCGAAAAGCGTTTCTTTATCTTTAGAAACCTTAGAAAACAATTTATTTTTAAAATTTAAAGAAGAATTTATTAAAATAAATTTTTATTAGCTGGCCGTATTTTTCGGAAACGTTTTCGGGCAGCTTTTGCATTTCCTTAACCAGTAACTTTACAGTTAACAGTAACAGTAACTTAACAGTTTCCTTAACCTACCCGGAAAATCGGTTTTCGAGATGTTATCAGACCTCATATAATTATTTTCCGCTGCATAACTGAAATTGTACATGCAATTGTAACAGAAAAATGGTTATTTTAATGTTAATGCTGTTAATTCTACATGTTTCACAGTTAAATATGTTTGATGAACATGAAAATATTTACTATAGTCCTCATAGCATCCAAAAACCTGTTTTCTGGGTTTAATGCACTGTAAAAGCTACTCTGAAACGTTTTCGAAACTACGGGCAGCTAATAAAAATTATTTTTATAAATTCTTCTTTAAATTTCAAAGTTAAATTCTTTTGTGAGGTTTCTAAAGATAAAGGAACATTTTTCGGAATCTTGGGGAAGAGGTTAATATGTTCGTTCGTGATTATAGTACATTTTCGTAAATTAAGAAACATCTGTCTTTTTTTACGGTGAATCATACATTTAAAATTGTCTTAAAATGCCTAAAATGCCAAACATGACAATATTTTCTTAAAGCTTCTTTGCATTTATATAAATTTCAGAAACACTGTTGCATTTCTTGGTGTATTTACATTAAGTTAGCAAATGTTATGCATCTCCGTTATAAAAATGTATTTATACATAAGGGGTCATAAAGTAATATTTTTAATTTATGAATGTTTCGCATTTATACTGATTAATAGTTTCAATGAATTTCTGATATTCCTCTTGAAATTCCCGTTTGGCGCTGTTAATGAACTCGATTATGAAAACTGCACTGCTTATTTTACACTTGATAGAAAGCTCAAACAAATTAATTTACTAAAAAATATAGAATATTTGCTCTGTTTATTTTTTAAGAAAGGGAACAGAAAAGAAAAACTGAAACATAATTTAAATTATCATTTAGGATTTCTAAATTAATTTATGAACGTATAATTGTAAATTAATATTTAACGTTTGATAGATAAATGGGCATATTTTGTAATATTATAGTCTTCATTTTGTATTTATAATTTATGTTTTAGTTTTTAGTCTTTAAAATGTTCTATCGTTGCAATTTCACAGTGCTTTGGCATATTTTGGAAAACCTTTATTGGCGCATAATTGAATCCATTATTGTTTTAACTCCCATACAATTATACGAGTTGCAGAGAATATTTTGCGATTTATCACCAGTGGGGAACAAGTTGAAAAATACCGTAAAATTGATTTATTAATTTAAAATTAAGTTGTAAAAATATTAAAATACTTTATTGTCATCCGAATTATACTTTTGCGCATAATTTGTATAATTCTAGCATAGTAGGAAATGGATTAAAAATGGATTGCAAATAAATTGCATTTTTTACATACAAAAACCAGGTTGAGTTAAATGAAAGGCCGAAAAAATGCTCTTAATGTGAGGATATCTTTTGTTTATTAATCAAAGAAAGACTCACAAGACATCGATTTATCCAAATGAGTGATATAAGGAGGGTTTAAAAATCAAAACATATATAAGATTTTCCCTAGATAGAAAAGAATTAGAACTAAAAGAAAACGTATACATTATGCAGTTTACTTTTTATTTAATGTAATGTTGTGAAATAAAAACAACGCTTTAATGTTTTCATTATACTGTAAAGTAATGAATTCTATCAAATAAAAGAATGATTTTAATAGGATAGTAAATCTAAAGCCTAGACGATAATTTATTTTGTCACACGCATCTGCTCAGTTCAGCTGAGACCGCGAGCGTCACGTGACTACTCGAAATCGGAGAAGCACGGTAGCCCGTCTTTTTCGTTAGCCCCGTGCTATTTGAATATGACGTATATAAAAATGTATAGGTAATATATAGGGCTGTACAAAAAGAATTTTCCATTACATTTCCATCTATTGGTAGAAATACCCAAAGGATGATTTTAAATTGTGTTATGCGTTTTCTTACTCTACTAAATTTTAGTGTACTATGTAGAATATAATACAAATCTATAGATCTTATACACAGGTGCACAAAATAATCGGAGTACTGTTCCGAATATCGATGGTAACTACTGAAATATGGTCTTTAAATATATTATGTGTTTCCTAAAATGGTTTCTTAGGTATCTTATTTACATTTTTAAAAACAGTGGATTTTTGTAGATTTTGTAGAAGTATTTGGGAAGTGTTGGAAAGTGTTTCATAATCTATGCTTGATGCATGATTTTTATTTCTTTTTTTAACTAAATTAATCGTAATAATTGAAAAGAGCGGCCACTGTGTTATACATAGACATATATATATCTTAGTAAATAGTTAAATCGTATTCAGGACATCCCAAAACGAGTAGATCGAAAATCTAAAGTAGAAAGATTTCAGGAGTCCAATAATTTCTTTTATATAAAACAATAAAAAATATCGTGCATTAAGCATAGATTACGAAACACTTTCCAACACTTCCTGATATCTTTAACAAAACTGCGTTATTTAGGGAAATAAGGTAAATAAGATAACTAAGTAAACATTCTCGAAAACAGATAAAACATTTGAAAAGCTGATTTCAGTAGTTACCGTCCATAGCCAAATATGTATTCCAATTCTTTTGAACAGCCCTGTATTTGATCTATAGGTTGATATATATAATATATAATGGGAAAATTTAGTTTAGCAAGGAAACGCATAACAGGTTGAAATTTCTATTTCAGCAATTTATACTAATAGATAGAAACATACTTGAGTACTTTTATTCAACCCTGTAATTTACCTAGTACTTTTATTACACGCCATTAGTTAGCTAAAATTTAATTCAAACTAAAACACTCTTAAAACTACTGAAATCACATTTCCAGAAATTATCATCCATAGACGACCATGTATTCAATACTTTGCGTAGCTCTGTGTATCATTTTATCTTTTTTTCTACAAACATTTCTTAGAAAACTAAATGCAGTTCAGTGTAAAAATACATAACTCATTTAAAAACCACCTTTAAGCAATTTACTCTCATACTCAGTACCTTTACAAAAATATACGATACTTCGGGCAGAACATACTATCTGAAATCTTTTGTGTGTCACTGTAAATACTATGCACTTCGTATTATGCAGGAAATAACGTATAGTAAGACTCAGTGATTTATGTCAATTTCATTATATATGAAATACTTTAACATAATTAAAATACGCCGTAAACAATTACCCCTCCCCCGTTATACCATTATGTAACGAAATTCTTTTGTGTGGCCCTGTAAATGAAAAATAACTATTCATTGCTCTGAATATTCTACAGAATGCATATATTATTGCACTTGGTAAATGCATATGAATTTTGTTATGTTTGAAAGAGTGTTACATCTTTAAAATTCATTTGAAACGATTTTTTCCAATCGGCTGTAATGTAACGAAATACTTTTAGCTGTCCCTGTAAATAAACTAAACATGCTACAAACTTCAGTTGACATAGGGATCGTGCTATGGTCAACATCAATGACATCCAAAAATTTCAAGGCAATCCGAATATATTTATGAGAGTTAGAGGATCGACAGACGGCCAGACAAACTGGGGTCATTAACACAGAAGAACTTTGTTCGAAAGTGTAAAAAAAAAGTTAAAGTAAACATTCGAAGCCATACAGTCGTAATTTACAACATGTAGCTTCGGACATCATTTAAAGACAATCATTGAATTACAAATAGGGAAGTAAAAACTCAGTAATAATAATTGCTCTTACAATGAATAAAAATTCAGTTTGCCAAATGAATTTGTCAAAGGAAGTACTGTGAAACCTTAAGAATGTTCATGTGACGCCACGTTAGTTTGTTTTTAAAACACAAGCGCGGAGAAATTAAATCTCGAAGCTTACTTATTGGATTAGGTAGCACTTTTCTGTTGGAATACCTTACAGTAGACGATGTCTTTAGATTTACAGAGCGTTAATTGCAATCGGCATTGATTCATTCTTCGACATATTTAGTAATTCTTGTGGGGCACTGTTCGGTGAGTAAAGTGGACTTTGTCTTGCATATTTATTTTTTGTATACCTAAAGGATGGCGAAAGAGATTTAATTGTGAAAAATATATTTATTTATTTATTTTAAAAAAAGAAAAGAAAGAATTTTATATTTCTAATATTTATTACAATCTACAAAAGACATATATGGGGCATTCTCACAATCTTTTGACTTTTAAGTCCCTGAATAATAATTTTTATTTTAGTACATATTCTTGTGTTTTTTTTTATTATTTCATATACTGGGGAACATACCATTACAGGATTGCATAACAATATTAACCAGATAGATAAGTTTTGGATGATGTTTGGGGTCCAAATACCAGGAAAACTCCTATACCGTCCCGTGTCCCTGATGCTGATATTTAAGTTTGGAGCTGTCTGTATAAAATTGTTTCAATAAAAGTAATTCGATGTAAATTTTTTTTTTCGAAACTGGGACAATTGTTTTATATAAATATGTAGCAAAAAATTAACCTGCACATATTTTTAGGGTTGTTATTATTTTTTAAACTCTGTCCCTGGGTTTTAAATTCCTTACCATCCCTCTTGCTAAACTTATACAGAAAATCACTTCAGATGCAGCCACAGAATTTTTTGAAAGTTTTTTCTCAGGCAGAATATGCTAGAGAAAGAATGTCTAAAATTCTTTGACAGGAAATTTACTTCAGAACTTAAATCAGCATTTAAATATGAATTTCAAGCATCGTGGCTTTAATGGTAGTCTTTTCGTCCCGAAGGTTTATTCCTACACTTTTCGAGATAAATTAATTATTTTTTTATTTAATCCAGTGTAAATAACTCTTTCTAAAAATCAATGAACATTGTGGCTATCACTTAGTCTTAACATGATTTGCCTAAAAATAGTAGTAATTTTCCTTACCGTTCCATCCTAACAATCCCTTTTTGTTTCATTCCCGTCTCTTTTTTCCTATACCATCCCCTTTCTTTTCCTCCTGTCCCTTCTTTAACATGCCTTTAAGACAATGTTATACCAAATTTTTGTACTAAAAATACTACATTATTATTATTTCTTATTTGAATGCCCTGTAGGTACAATGCAGGTTCATTAGGAGTAAAAACTTAGAAGAAAATAAAAAGTTATAGTGGTCAAATGGTAAGGAAAATTAAACTCGCAAGTTTAACATAAACCTCAGTTAAATAAAAAAAATTTTCTCTGCTGAGAATTTTTTCTTTATTTTGAATCATTAAGGCATTCGTCTATCAGATTAAAATGTTATTTTAGCAAGTTTAATTTTACCAGATTTTTATTCCGAAAGTCAAAAGATTGTGAGAATGTCCCATATATTTATCTAGAAAAACATAATATTACTACGAATGAAAGCACATAATAACCTCTTCTGAGTTACCCATAATTCCGAGAAGTATACATTATCTTTAGAAATTTCAAAGTGTTGAAAATATTTAGAATTTAAGGCTATGTGGATGAAATTGTCCTGCAATTAATTTTCAAAAGTACTTTTTCAATTTTTACGTATCCTTGAATTCTATGAATTATATTTGGAAAAAAATTCCCATATTCTGACAAGTACAACAGTCAAAATCCCATTCTTCTATGACAAAAATTCGCTGCGCATGATACATTGAAATTTATAAAATTTCGGAGCTTATAGACACTAAAATATCGTCCATCTAATTTTAGTCCCAGAAAGCTTTGGAATTTTATTAAATTCAAAGTAGCATAAGTTTTCGTCATAAAAGAAAGGAAATCTTACTCATAAGGATTAAGGCTTTGAAAATTAATAGTAGGACTCTTTCATTATTATAATCTCAGTTCTTACATTATTTTGAACGCTTTTGAAATTTACATAATCTATGTATCTCCAACGGGTAAAAAATTAACCCACGTTTCAATCTTTTTAAAGCGCCATTGAAACACAAACAATTTATAAAAACTAATTCTTCAATAAGAAAACTGAATTTTCGTATAAAACCAAAATATTTAACATTGTAAATCTTCAGCTATTTCTAAACACTGTGGAATGTATTTCATTTCGAAATACGAAACTTCGATTTTGCTAATTTTGCCCACATCGTCGAGATTTGGGACTATTAGTGGTCCCACAAGGGGACAATTGGACTTTCCAAATTGGACAATTCCAAATTTCTCATTAGCCCACTCTTGTCAGTTCAATTTTGACTTTTTAAAAGCAAAATAATGCTTCAGACTGCAAATATAACTAATACATGCAGATTTTAAAGATAAATTAGAAATTAAGTTTTTTATTAAAGTTTCAAAAGGTTCTCATACAAAATTTCAAACTATAGCAATATTCCGAACAATTGTACAATATAACAACATTTTTGTGATATTTAAACGTCTTTTTAACACTTTGCAACTAAGTGGAAAAGTGTTTATGCATTCGTTTTTCTGTCTGTCTGTCCATGCTTTAACTCCCGTAAATATTCTCCGATTTTCATACAATTGATAAACCTTATTTGGGGTCACCTAAGCATGTTTGGTATTGTTGTGGAATTAATAGTTCATTTGCAGGGGAGTATTTTAATGGCATTATGCTATTTGAAATGTGTCGAAACTGATATAAATCACTGAATATTCCACTACAAGATACTTAAGGTAGAATAGGGCATTCATGGCATTTGTCGTTCATTTACAGGGACACACAAAATAAATCGATTACAGTACTGTCTTTGAGTAATGATGGTTGGAAATGCGTTTTCAATTTTGGCATGCGTTTTTAATTTTTTTTTTCATTTTACTAGTTGTATATAAATTTTATACCTCATATACAGGGCTGAGCAAAAGAATTCACGTGCCATTCTCCTTATTAGCGGAAATTGCTAAAGGGGAAATTTCAACTAATGTATGTATGTTATAAATTTAAAAAGAAGCGTTAAAAACGCCAGAATAAGTAAAAATTCCGCAGTCTAGTTTCGGTTTGCGTTTAGCGTGCCATCATTACCATTTTTTTTTTCATTAATCACTACCATTTTTTTTTCACATTTCTGGTGGCATTACCTTTACTATTCTTCCATTGGTTGGTAACCAGGTTTTCCTGTTTCCCCATTGGTTAATGAACCTCTCAGTTGAATCCGCTTCTCTTCTGTATAAATGAGCAAGTTTCCTTTATTCTTTACACTGAGGACGGTACGCTAAACGCTACCGAAACTAGTCTGCGGAATTTTTACTTATTCTGGCATTTTTAACGTTGCTTTTTAAATTTATATCATTCTGCGCCAAGTAGCATCTTAATAAATAAATGTATATATATATTTCTTAACTGAACTAAATTTTGGCATGCATGTAGTTAATAGATAAAAATCTATGTACAAGCCTGCCCAAAGAATTAGGTTAATTTTCCGATTGTAGATCGGAACAGCTGAAATTGGGTTTTCAAATGTGTTATGCGTTTCCATATGGTTGAATTAGACATAACATTTTTCAATTCCTATTATTAGTTCACACTCTCCCTATATTTGTTTATTTATATATTTATTTATATATTTATATAACTTGTTCAAATTTTCAATCGTTAATAAAATACTCATTATTCATCCTATCAAGTTGAAATAAATTTTTTTGAACTTGTACTGGATGACAATTGATGTTAACACAGTTTTTTCAAGTATTAATTAATTAATTAAATTTTAATTAATTAATTTTAGTTTTGCATGGGAAACAAAATGGCGGCCATTGGTTATTGAAGGTCAATGAAAGTATCTTCAATAAGGGGTTACCATAGGGGGGGGACTCTGTTCTGTCGCCAAATACCGCCAAGTTTGTCGCCAACTTGGTGATATTTCTAATATTTCGCCAAATTCCCATAGAATTCCATTGTAAACCTACTTGCTTATAGAAAATTAACAAATTGAGATATTTTAATGCAACAAACACTAATATTAGCTTGAGGGATTATATTAAATTTTTCTTTGATGACCTAAGTAGGAATTGACTTTAAAAACAAAATTGTTATATTATTTGTTTAATTTATTAAACGGTGCAGTTTTGTTACCTTATTCTGAATGTGTTGGAAAGTGCTTCATAATCTATGCTTGAAGCATGATTTTTTTCTTTCTTGCTTATATATAAAATTGGTTTGTATAATTTTTCTATTAAATTTGTATTTTAGAAGTTTTTCGCAACTTTTAAAATTAGAATTTATTGAATGAGATATGCAATGTTGAATGCTGCAATTAGCTCTCATGTAAGTGATATGAAGAAATTGTTATATGTAGAACTACGTAAAGCTATACCTAAAACTGACTATCTCGAACACATTAAGCCTATCTGATATGTCTAAACGAGATGTTATCATTCTTAAAAGACTACCCGGGCTTCTCCCCTAGACAGCAGTTTCGAAAGTTTTCCAAAATCTGAGAAAAAAATAGGCCTACTATTTTCTGAAATGTTATGCGGCTCTGTATCCTTTTAGGATTTTCACGCGATATACACTATTATAATTATCTGTATTATAAAGGACAAACGTGTTAGTGCTTAATGCTAAGGTTATTTTGACGGTTGGTTGATTTGGTGACGATTAAATTTAACTTTTACTGGAATTTTTTTTAAACTTCTAAAAATCACACATTTTAAATTTTTATATCGTCAAATAGGAAAAAAATGTATTTTCAACTGAAATTTGTTTGAAAACTGTATCTCAATTTTTTTTTGTAAAATGTATCGCTATTTACTAAATTTTCATTGTTTTTAAAGTAGTTTTCACTTATCACTGTCTTCTATCTTCAATAGAAGAAAGTATTATAATCGAAATTTTTTTCGACTTATGGTTTTCGACGGATTTAGACGTTTTAGGGGTCAGAGATCCCAAAAAACATGTTTATAAGCAATGTCTGTCTGCCCGTGTGTCCGTGTGTCTGTCGCCATTGTACCGTCCAAAAGTGTATAAAGTTATGCATAGCATTGAACCTTTTTTTTTTTTTTTTTTGAGTTTTTGGATATGGCAAGCAGGTTCTCCCTTAATTTCAAAAATTCCGACGGAAGGGAGTGCTGTAATAGCAATTTTTGTGCCATTTTCATTTTGTACCATCGAAAACTGTATAAAGTTATGTATAGAATTGAACCAATTTTTTTTTTTTTTTTTTTTTTTTTTTTTTGGCTATGGCAAGCAGATCCTCCCTTAATTAAAATTCCGACGGAAGGGGGCGCTGTAATAGCAATTTTATTGCCATTTTCATTATTGTACCATCGAAAACTGTATGAAGTTATGTATAGAATTGAACCAAATTTTTTGTGTATGTTTTTGGCCATGGCAAGAAGGTCCTCCCTTAATTTGAAAAAAATCCGACAGAAGGTGGCGCTGTAATAGCAATTTTATTGCCATTTTCATTATTGTACCATCGAAAACTGTATGAAGTTATGTATAGAATTGAACCAGATTTTTTGTGTATGTTTTTGGCCATGGCAAGAAGGTCCTCCCTTAATTTGAAAAAAATCCGACAGAAGGTGGCACTGTAATAGCAATTTTATTGCCATTTTCATTATTGTACCATCGAAAACTGTATGAAGTTATGTATAGAATTGAACCAAATTTTTTGTGTATGTTTTTGGCCATGGCAAGAAGGTCCTCCCTTAATTTGAAAAAAATCCGACAGAAGGTGGCACTGTAATAGCAATTTTATTGCCATTTTCATTATTGTACCATCGAAAACTGTATGAAGTTATGTATAGAATTGAACCAAATTTTTTGTGTATGTTTTTGGCCATGGCAAGAAGGTCCTCCCTTAATTTGAAAAAAATTCGACAGAAGGTGGCACTGTAATAGCAATTTTATTGCCATTTTCATTATTGTACCATCGAAAACTGTACGAAGTTATGCATAGAATTGAACCAAATTTTTTGTGTGTGGTTTTGGCTATGCCAAGCAGGTCCACTTTGAATTTGGAAATATTCCGCCGTAAGGGAGCACTGTAATAGGGATTTTTGTATAATTTTCTTGATTTTTCGTAGTTGTACACCGGCGGCCAATAAAGCAACGGGAACTTCGCATCATGATAAGCCGGCTATTCGCAAACAGCTGATGTACAACAGAATAACGGAAAACTATTGATTTTAATCGATATTATGAACAAGATTAACTCATTTTTATTCCGATTAATTGACTGAAGCAGAAATTTAAGATGAAAATCAAAGTTGGTATAGTATTGAACTAATAAAAATGAAATATTGACATGTGTAACAACATTTCGAAATATTAAAATAGATGAGATAGAAGAAAGTTTTGGGACTGGCACATCCAACTATTTTTTTTTTTTTTAAATCTTTGTCTATCGCGTGCAGATGATTACGTAAGGTAAATTCGTTTGCACTTAAATTAATATAAATAGCTCATCATTTCTTTCCAGCTTATATGAGAAATTGAAATTAAAACACTCATCCATCAATAAATTAAACAATATATATATATATAAATATAAAGAAAATACACATTTAAGACATGTAATCGAACTACGTACTTAAACCTCTAAAGGCAGGTTTTAAATAAACGATTTCTTCGGCTGTTAACTCCTGGCGCAAGGCAAAACAAAACTATTGCTTTTAACCCGGGAATGCTCGCGCATATCTATCTATATATATAAAAGCCGTTCTCTGTGTGTATGTCCTTTATACAAATCTTTAATTTTTGACCGATTTGCACGAAACTCGATGTACATAGGCTTTAGAACGTGGAATAGATCCCTGTCTGCTTTAAAAAATTATCAGACCACTATTTATCCCTTTTTTCTACCATGTTCCGTAATTTAACATTGTAGAAATATATCTTTTTAAATCATTTTTAATTCAAACGTTTCTTTCCTGTTGCCAAACGCTAAAAAATGACACAATAATGTGAAAAAATTAACAATAACGCGTTGCTATATTTTTGCATTTTTGAAATTGACGTCATTCTAAACAGAAAACGTACATCTATATACGTAAAAGCCGTTCTCTGTGTGTATGTGTTTTATACAAATCTTTAATTTTTGACGGATTTGCACGAAACTTCATTTACATAGGCTTTAGAACGTGGAAAAGAGCACTATCTACTTTAAAAAATCATCAGAACACTATTTATTCCTTTTTTCTACTGTAGCCGTCTGCTATTTCTCTCTCTCTCGCACGCGAAGAGCCAGCCAATAGCAATGAGGCGCATTTCCTCCCCCCGCGTTTTCTGCGGAGAGCTTTTGAAGTCACGTGACGCAGTAACATTCGAACTCTGCAGAGAGCGGCAGATTATTCTGTCAGTGACGATGGCGAATATTTGACTATGTGTTGTTATGTTAATAAAGTTTATTTTTCTACAAAACCTTCTGATTATTTGAGTCACCGATACATTTTTATCATCTCCCTTCAATGCATTCTCTAAAATGGTGACCGCGGATTTTTGAACCTTCAACTATTTCATAGAACGTCGAACTATTCAACTGTTTCATGGAACGTTTTGTTTAACTAGCAAAATGGCAACTGCTGAAACATCTGCCGTAGTCATTCCACCCTATATCCCTGTGGACCCTACATTATGGTTTCATATGCTGGAGAGCACATTCGAACTAGCTACTCCTAAAGCTATCACTGAGTCAAAAACAAAATATAATTATGTTGTAGCGCATCTACCGCCTGCTACTGCTACTATGGTTCGAGATATAATTATGAGTCCTGATCCTACTGATCCTTATCAGATTTTGAAAGCAAAAGTTATCGAACGTTGCGGAGAAAGTCGTACTTTAGAAATACGGAAACTGCTAGCTGGAGAAAGCCTGGGTGACAGAAAACCAACTGAATTACTTCGATTAATGAAAAGACGGGCTGAAAGCCATAATATTAGTAACGGTCTTCTTTTAGAACTGTTTACTCAACAAATGCCAACCACTGTGCAAACGATTCTAGCTTCCATTGAAAAAATTACTCCAGATAAAGCGGCGGATATTGCTGATAGAATAATTGAATTAACGCCTTCCAACATTAGTTCTGTTTCGATTCGAACACCAACAACTGAATCTCAGACACCACCAGCCATTGATATGCTCGTAAAAGAAATCCAAGCATTACGCCAAGAGGTCGCTCATCTTCGTCGTTCAAGAAGTGTATCTAGAAGTGATAACCATCAGCGTAATCGTTCTCAGTCCCGCCATAGGGGTGTAACATTGTGTTGGTATCACCAAAAATATCAAGAAAAAGCAAAAAAGTGCCTAGCGCCTTGTTCTTATTCGGAAAACCAGAAGCGGGAAGAGTAGCGGCGACGGACTTCTCCCCAGCACCTTCTCGTCGCCTTTTCGTTAGAGACAGAAATACAGGTATGTGTTTTCTAGTCGATTCTGGATCTGATGCCTCACTTGTGGCCGCGAATAAAAATGACAAAACTAAGCCTGTTCTTCAAACCTTTCGTGCTGCTAATGGCACAAAAATTAATGTGTATGGTCGTAAATGTATTAATATCAACTTAGGCCTACGCCGAAATTTTACATATTCTTTTTATATTTGTGATGTTTCATGTGCTATTTTAGGAGCTGATTTTTTGCATAGTTTTAATTTAAAACTTGATTTACGGAATCGTCGTCTTATTGATTCCACTACTAATTTAAAAGCTCCTGCTATATTAAGTACTTAACTAATCTCATTTCATGAACGTTCAAGCTTTATAAATATAATTTTCTTTTAATTCTGCGCAAATTAAAATAAGCGTGATTTGCATTGGAATTAAAAAAAAATCTTGTGAAAAAGCAGCATTTTGCGTAAGAAATCCGCCCCTACTGGTTAAGGGGGAAGTAGTAGGTGTGAAATCCGTGTGGGTGGGATGGAATTGTGCTTTTGGGGAAACTTCGCACCCCCTGCCTCTCCCGATCGAGGACTCAAGAAAGGTGTCCTATTACACTCTTATCTCCTAGGTTTTTCTCTCGTGAAAGAAAACGTTCTTACCATGGATGTAGTTTTATAAATAGAATTTTCAGCGTGGTCAACAGTGGTCAGAAAGAGAAAGCATTTCTTGTTTTTTAGTTGACATATGCGAGTGTGAAAATTTTACTTTCCAATAAATGTGTGTTTATATATTTTTTATATTTTAACAGAAAATGTTGAGCTATATGTTCATTTATTAAATAAATGTCATTCATATACTATATTTTTAAAAAAATGAGCTACGATATAAAAAGCAAAAAGGGCAGCATCTTACAATAACTACCAGAAGAAAAAAAAAATAGAGGCAAAAATCTTGCAACATGGAGAAAAAGGTAAGTGTTTAGTTATTAATTCTATTAATTTATTAATTTTAAATAATATAGTCTAATTTGATTTTGGCGAGCTTGGATGTAACGAGTACAGGTTTTAATGAGCAAAAAGAAATCTTTTGTTGACTATAAACAGACATAACAGAAACTGTGCTATGAAATAAAATAAATAAATAAATATAATATTACTGCTATTACTAATAACAATAATAGTAGTATTAATATTAATAATAATAATGTTAAGAAGAAAAATAAATACATATAATAATAATAAATAAACAACAACAACAAAAATAATAGTAACTTTTAAAGATCTGTTTAATTTCTTATCCATATCTAAATCAATTTTATAGAGTTTTATCCTATTTATAAATTTAGAATTGAAAAGAAAAAATTATGATAAATCTCAAGGAGGCATCAATAATATATAAATAGAAAATTGTGTCAATCACAATAATAATTCTGCCTTTTGATAAATAAACGGAACTTTTACTTATTTATTTTAAACTTGACTGAAATATAACTCTGTTATAACGCGAAAATACTGTGGATTCGTTCTCGTTATAACCAAGTTTGTCTGTATTAGAAATATACTATGATTTCATATGTGGTTTGCATTAATGTTTTGAAATTCAGAATTTTATAACACGCACACGTGTATATAATTATACAATTAACGTTTACGCTCGTTATATTTTAACCAGTAACTAACTTGCAAAATCAACTTTAATAATAATAATTGATAATTAAATTTTCAAACACACACACGCATATGTGCGTGTGCATTTTCCGTTATAAAAAAATTTTCTGATAAATTTCTTTCTTATGAAATAAGTTCCTGCAGCAGGATTAATGTTTTGCATATTCTAAAAATGTAAACACACTCTCCAGAGAAAAAAAAAAAAAAAAAAAAAAAAAAAAAAAAAATCACCAAAATAAGTGGAAAATAAAAAAATCATTGTCTGCAGATTTATCCTTTCTTTGCGATTTTCAGAAAATTCAGTGGCGTATCGGGGATGGAAGATAAGGATATGTATCCCACAGAACGTAAATATAAATAAATGTAATACTTGTAGAGAGAGATGTAGCAGAAGACATTCGCACAGGAAAAAGAGCCGCTCTTTCCAACACAGATCTCTTTTATGATAGCTAGCAGCATACAGTAGAGGTCTGCACGGGCCGAAATATCCAGGCCCGGGTCCGGCCCGACTCATAGAAAAAAATTCGGCCCAGCCCGATACAGAAATTAAAAGTTCGGTCCGGCCCGTAGAAAAAAATATTGGCCTCGCCCGGACCGGTAAAAACTTAAATTTTCGGCCCGAGCACCGCCCGGCCCGAAAAAAGTAAAAATCTCGGCTCAACCCGTGGGAATTTCTATAAAACATTGATTTTTACATCGATTTGGTTAAAAATTTGTCTCGTACAAGGAGTTCTGACCAAAAATATTTATCTTCATGTTTATAATCTTCATTTTTGTAGAAGTGTCGCAGGCTGCGATATTTATTTTTTTAATGAATCTCTATTTCTTGTAAGTAAATGTTTCAGTTATCATTATTATTATTAATCCATATTCCATGTATTATGTACTGAAGTGTTAAAAATCTAAAAATGCTATATAGTAAAATCTTCTAAGACGGAATTGCACAGAAAAGAAAAAAAAATGCGTTGTAGCCAAGTTCCCTTCTTAGCAAGTGTAAATGTATTATATGTATTAGTATAACGTATTAGTATATTAATTTTGCATGGAACAGCACGTTTTTCAGTTTAAAACAGGATTCCGTCATAGGCAGGATCCTTTTCACACGTTTTACTATATTTTAATTTAGCTGTATTTTAATAACAGTGGATATCTACTATTCTTTAAAAAGAATAAATTTTAATGTTTAAGTTTACAATAATGGCGATTTAAAAAAGCATGCATATTTTTCAAAAATTTTTAGGCCAGGCCTAATTTTACTGACTTTTAAATGGACAAGGCCACGCTGTGACAATGATTTTCATACGTGCTGGGTCAAAAGTAGGACTGAAAATTTTGGGCCGTGAAAAGTAGGAATGAAACCAGGCCCGGCTATGTGCAGAAAAAATAAGTTTGGCCCGGCCCGAAAAGAGTGGAAACCAAGCCTGGCCTGACCCGAGTGCCGTGAGTGAAAATAGGCCCGAGTTCGGCCCGTGCAGATTTTTAGCATACAGTGCGTCTCAAAGCTTGAAATAGAATACCTTTTATGAATGCAGAAAATCGTTGAGGAAAGAAAAAAAAAATGAAGTAAAAATCGCTAAAAATTCAAAAATCGCAGAACAAAATTTTCTATTGTGAGCTAAAATATTGTAACCTTATTTTTTTTCATTAAAAGCGCATTAAAAATCGCTAAAAATCACAATAAAACTCAGTAAAGTTTCAAAAATCGAGGAAACTAATCTTTTTTTAGGCTAAAAGTTTGAAATCAATTTCAGCTAATGGTAAAATTCACTGTGAAATGCGAAAAAACTCTAGAAATTCCATAAAAATTTCGCGAACAATTAACAAAATCGCTGTACAAACTCTGAATAAACTTTCTTCAAAAGAAGACTAAATTTACTATTTTGAGTTAAAAGACTGAGACCGCTAATAAACCGAACTGTTGCTAATTTGGAAGATCTCTGAGAAACATGAAAAAATGCTAAAAATTGCATAAGAGATTAAATTTAAAAAAAATCTGAATTACGAAATTGGGTTTCGAGATACATAACTACATACATAGAGGTACCTTCTTACCAAATTCTGTACTTCTGTGTGCAGCAGTCTCTTTAGAATGCATTCGACAGACACACACAACGAATGCATTCTACTTTCCTTATTATTAGACTAGCTGATTCGCTGGGAGTCGCCCAGGCCCGTCAAAATATATCACAAAACGCAAAAAAAAAAAAAAAAAAGACAAAAAAACTAAAAATCACGAAAAATTAAAAAATCCCACGAAATCCGAATAAACTTTACTGAGAAGAGAAAAAAATTACTATACTGAACTAGAAGATTGAAACCAGATACTTTTCTAATTTTACCACAGCAAAAAAAATCTTAAATATCGAAAATCGCAGCGGACAAAAATTACTATATTTTGATAAAAGATTAAAACAAGATTTCTTCTATGAATGTTGAAAAAATCTGTGCAAAATGCAAAAAAACTTTAAAAATTCAAAAACATTAAAAAATTGCGGTACGATATCCAAATAAATTTATTGCAAAAGAAGACAGAATTTACTATATGAGATCAAAAAATTAAAAAATTGCTACAGATCGCGAAGAAACGTGAAAATCGTAGCAGTTTCAAAAAATCATGTAGGACAAAATTTACTATATTAGGATAAAAGTTATCTAATTCTTATTACGAATGTAAAAAAATCGACATGAAACGTAAAAAAAAAGCTAAAAAGCGCAAAAGCATCAAAAATTGCTCAAGAGAAAATTTACTACATAAGGCTAAAAGTTTGAAACCGAATTCCTTTTCCGAATGTCAAAAAAATCGTGGTGGGACTAAAAATCGCTAAATATTCAAAACTTGCTGGAGACAAAATTTACTATAATGGGGTACAACATTGTAGTCGGAATTATTTGATAAATGACAAAAAAAAAAAAAAAAAAAAAAAAGAAAAAAAGAAAAGATCAAAAACAATAAAAATCTCAGAAAATCACTTAAAATCGCATTGAATGTCATATTATAAACCCCAAAAGATCAAAAATGGCCCAGGAGAAAATTTATTATATAAGGTTAAAAGTTTGAAACAGAATTCCTTTTCAGAATGTCAAAAAGACCCACCAGTGGCTGAGAGGTTCTGCTCTCAAAGCTGGTAGACGGGAAGTGCTGGGTTCGATCCCAATCGCGCCCGTCGGCCTAATCGTTCGGAGTTTTCGTGGTTTTCTTCGAGCTATGGATTTCCATGCGTAAATACGGGTTAGGTTCCCTTAGAAAGACCCCCCACGAAGGGCACTCCCCCCTCGGGCTTATATCCCTAGTGTAGATAATCGGCCGTCAAAATCAACCAACCGAATGTCAAAAAATTTGTTGCGGGGCTTAAAAATAGCAAAATATTCAATAGTTGCTGGTGACAAAATTTGCTATAATGGGATAAAACATTATAGTCGGAATTACTTCATAAATGACAAAAAAGTCGATGAAAAACAATAAAAAATCTCCCAAAATCGCATTGAATATCATAATTGAATAAAAAAATCAACATGAAACGTAAAAAAAAAGCTAAAAAGCGCAAAAGCATCAAAAATCGCTCAAGAGAAAATTTACTACATTAGGCTAAATGTTTGAAACAGAATTCCTTTTCCGAATGTCAAAAAAATCGTCGTGGGACTAAAAATCGCTAAATATTCAAAAATTGCTGGAGAGAAAATTTACTATAATGGGGTACAACATTGTAGTCGAAATTATTTCATAAATGACAAAAAAAAAATCGATCAAAAACAATAAAAAATCGATCAAAAACAATAAAAAATCTTCCAAAATCGCATTGAATATCATATTATAAATACCAAAACATCAAAAATCGCTCAAGAGAAAAATTACTATATTAGGTTTAAAGTTTGAAACCGAATTCCTTTTCCGAATGTCAAAAAAATCGTGGTGGGACTAAAAATCGCTAAATATTCAAAACTTGCTGGAGACAAAATTTACTATAATGGGTTACAACATTGTAGTCGAAATTCTTTGATAAATGACAAAAAAAAAAAAAAAAAAAAAAAAAGAAAGAAAAAAAAAAGAAAAAAAAAAAGATTAAAAATCTCAGAAAATCACTTAAAATCGCATTGAATGTCATATTATAAACCCCAAAAGATCAAAAATCGCCCAGGAGAAAATTTATTATATAAGGTTAAAAGTTTGAAACAGAATTCCTTTTCAGAATGTCAAAACGCCCCCCGAGTGGCTGAGAGGTTCTGCTCTCAAAGCTGGTAGACGGGAAGTGCTGGGTTCGATCCCAATCGCGCCCGTCGGCCTAATCGTTCGGAGTTTTCGTGGTTTTCTTCGAGCTATGGATTTCCATGCGTAAATACGGGTTAGGTTCCCTTAGAAAGACCCCCCACGAAGGGCACTCCCCCCCTCGGGCCTATATCCCTAGTGTAGATAATCGGCCGTCAAAATCAACCAACCGAATGTCAAAAAATTCATTGCGGGGCTTAAAAATAGCAAAATATTCAATAGTTGCTGGTGACAAAATTTGCTATAATGGGATAAAACATTATAGTCGGAATTACTTCATAAATAACAAAAAAGTCGATGAAAAACAATAAAAAAATCTCCCAAAATCGCATTGAATATCATAATTGAATAAAAAAATCGACATGAAACGTAAAAAAAAAGCTAAAAAGCGCAAAAGCATCAAAAATCGCTCAAGAGAAAATTTACTACATTAGGCTAAATGTTTGAAACAGAATTCCTTTTCCGAATGTCAAAAAAATCGTCGTGGGACTAAAAATCGCTAAATATTCAAAAATTGCTGGAGAGAAAATTTACTATAATGGGGTACAACATTGTAGTCGGAATTATTTCATAAATGACAAAAAAAAAAAAATCGATCAAAAACAATAAAAAATCGATCAAAAACAATAAAAAATCTTCCAAAATCGCATTGAATATCATATTATAAATACCAAAACATCAAAAATCGCTCAAGAGAAAAATTACTATATTAGGTTAAAAGTTTGAAACCGAATTCCTTTTCCGAATGTCAAAAAAATCGTGGTGGGACTAAAAATCGCTAAATATTCAAAACTTGCTGGAGACAAAATTTACTATAATGGGTTACAACATTGTAGTCGAAATTCTTTGATAAATGAAAAAAAAAAAAAAAAGAAAGAAAAAAAAAAAGATTAAAAATCTCAGAAAATTTTAAAATCGCATTGAATGTCATATTATAAACCCCAAAAGATCAAAAATCGCCCAGGAGAAAATTTATTATATAAGGTTAAAAGTTTGAAACAGAATTCCTTTTCAGAATGTCAAAACGCCCCCCGAGTGGCTGAGAGGTTCTGCTCTCAAAGCTGGTAGACGGGAAGTGCTGGGTTCGATCCCAATCGCGCCCGTCGGCCTAATCGTTCGGAGTTTTCCTGGTTTTCTTCGAGCTATGGATTTCCATGCGTAAATACGGGTTAGGTTCCCTTAGAAAGACCCCCCACGAAGGGCACTCCCCCCCTCGGGCCTATATCCCTAGTGTAGATAATCGGCCGTCAAAATCAACCAACCGAATGTCAAAAAATTCATTGCGGGGCTTAAAAATAGCAAAATATTCAATAGTTGCTGGTGACAAAATTTGCTATAATGGGATAAAACATTATAGTCGGAATTACTTCATAAATGACAAAAAAGTCGATGAAAAACAATAAAAAAATCTCCCAAAATCGCATTGAATATCATAATTGAATAAAAAAATCGACATGAAACGTAAAAAAAAAGCTAAAAAGCGCAAAAGCATCAAAAATCGCTCAAGAGAAAATTTACTACATTAGGCTAAATGTTTGAAACAGAATTCCTTTTCCGAATGTCAAAAAAATCGTCGTGGGACTAAAAATCGCTAAATATTCAAAAATTGCTGGAGAGAAAATTTACTATAATGGGGTACAACATTGTAGTCGGAATTATTTCATAAATGACAAAAAAAAAAAAAAAAAAAAAAACGATCAAAAACAATAAAAAATCTTCCAAAATCGCATTGAATATCATATTATAAATACCAAAACATCAAAAATCGCTCAAGAGAAAAATTACTATATTAAGTTAAAAGTTTGAAACCGAATTCCTTTTCCGAATGTCAAAAAAATTATCGTATGCCTAAAAATAGAAAAATATTCAAAAGTTGCTGATGACAAAATTTACTAATGGGGAATGGGGTAAAACATTACAGTCGGAATTCTTTCACAAATGACAAAAAAATCGGCGAGAAACGATAAAATTCTCATAAAATCACTCAAAATCGCATTGAATATCATATTGTAAATCCCTATACTTCAAAAACTTTAAAGGACAAAATTGTATTAGGATATGAGTTTGAAAAAGAATTCCTTTTCCGAATGTAAAAAAATCGCCGCGGGACTAAGAAAAAAAATACGCTAAGAACCGGTGTATGAATTCTGAATAAAATTTCTTGAAAATATGACTAAATTTATTATATTGGGACTAAAATACTGAAACCTTTTTTTCTTCGTAGAAAAATCGCTTAAAAACGTTAAAAAAAAGGAGAGAGAGAGAGCTAAAATCGCATAAAAAATAAATGAAAAATCTAATATTCGTAATCGAGCTTCCAGGTACACGGCTTCATACACTAAATGGTCATCAATCACCGGGCACTTTCAATTTTAGACATTTTGTCGAATATTTAAAAATATATTTGTCGGATTCTTCTGGAACTTCAGAATTATAAAGAATATGTTTGACTTCGTATTTATCAACATCGATTTCATAAGGAGGATAATTAGAGGGCCAACAAAAAATCAAAGAACAAGAATAATATTTGGGATCATCCTGTAAAATAAAATGCACGAAATGATATATCATAATAAAGAATGAACTAATAAAGAGTATTGACCCACATATTTACAAATTATTAAACACTCACAAATGTATTTGAGAAAAATGTAGATGGGCTAATTAAATTACTTGAAAAAAATGTTTTCTTTGTATACCGTGTGAAAGCATTCGTAGCGCTGAACTCAAAAATACATTTCTTTTAATTTTACCTATTATATTTTCAGAGATATCGTCGAAAATGATGTGTAAAAATATACCCCCCCCTCCCCCCCTCTATTTCCGAATCTACTGAAACTAAAATTATGAAAAAATTAGAGGTAGAAGACGTTAATTTAAACCTTGCAGGAAAACTTTAGCGATTACCCTAGGTCAGGGTCGGCGAACCTTTTTACACCCGCGTGCCCAATTTTTTTCGAAAAAGATTTTGCATGATCATGACGTGCCAAGCACCAAAAATGATTTAGTGGATTTCTGGATTTTTATTCATTGGGACTTAAAAATGTGGGACAATATACATCTAATAATTAGATTAACATATATTATAAAGTAATAAAATGATGAATGCGATGTCGGTTATGCCAAATATTAATATGGTCTTCAATCTACTTTTAAGGATGCAAACTAAATTCGAGTTATTTAACAAGTGGTTTGGGTTTCTAATATATAGTCAGGAGGGGTAATTATGACCACTTTTTACATTTTCAACTTTGTTATTATTATTATTATTATTTTTTTTTTTTTTTTTGCTTATTTCTATTTGGAAAAGTGCTGTTTTTAGTACATAAGAAGTAACTTTGATCCTTTAAGAACACATTTTAAAAGTTTTAATTCTCATAGCTGTTTTTCTTTTAAAGTTAAAAGGGTGATTATAATTACCCCACCAAAAACTCACATTCACATAAGTTTGGGGTAATTCAATCCCCTCTGCTGATTAGGTTTTGGTGATAGAAAGAAGTTTTGGGATTGGCACATCCTACTAGTTTACATTGCACGTTATGTTACATACATTAAATTACGCGGTTTTTTTTTGGGGGGGGGGGGGGAGGGATCATGATTCCTAAAAGTAAGATATTGATAGAATTTGAATTTTGTTTCCTTTAAAATTTTACTCTTTGAATTTGCCGAGGCTTCTTTATGAGTCTCGAAGCACATGTATCTCTATAACTCTCCCTCGCTTCCTATTTTTTCTCTTCTTCTTCTTTTTTTTTCACCATTGCTCAATATCGTAAAATATTTCAAATATTATTAAGGCATTTATTACGAGTATATATTATTTAAATTCTTGTATTACAGACAAGCTGAACTTTCTCCAGGAAATCCATCTTCAAATCTTATTGTGGAAGATCCTACTCAGGAAGATCTTAATCAAGAAGATTCTTTCCGGGATACCTATTCAGGACTAATTTTTGGAAGAAGAATAATTGACGTAAATTATTTTTTCCAAGAGCTTCAACAACTAAATAACCATAGTCCAATAGGATGTACATTTTCGGACATGGAAATCATTTCCGAGAAAAGGCATGGTCTAATAAGTTGTATTAAAATGAAATGCAAAATGTGTAACTACTCAAAAGTCATTTGGACAGAATTTCAGCAAAATAATATGATGAACTCTAATACTGCAGCTGTAACCGGTATAATGATTATTGGTGGTGGTTTCTCAAATCTCAATGAATTTCTTTCGGCTGTAAATATCCCATCAATGTCCGAAAATACATTCATAAAGGAACAAGATAAATTGTCTGATGCTTGGGAAGCCACTGCATTGAAAGAGATGGAAATAGCTGCTTCCGAAGAAAAGAAATTAGCAATTCAGCGTGGTGATGTTGACTCAGAGGGTATACCTCTTATTACAGTCATCGTTGACGGAATTTGGGCTAAACGCTCTTACAAAACAAATTATGCATCTCTATCGGGCACGGTAAGTTATTTCAATTATCAGTAAAAGAAAAATAATGAAATTTCTAAAATAAAATTACTTTTTACATGATAGCTCTGCTAACTCTTATAAATACGCTTAGTATATTACAAAGATCGATTTCAATATTTTATTTGTGTTCTTAGGTTGAAGAAAAGAAAGTAACAAATTAAAAGTATGAATTTATTAATGTTAATTTCTTTGCTATTTAGAAAACGTTCCACCCACTTGTAATTATTGTTGCTAGCGGAGAAACAGTATATTTGTTACTATTGACTTTCTTTGTCGTCGTCAAAAAACCGTAGTTGACCTTTGGACGCTTGCCAAAAACTAGTTGCTGTTTTTTGAAGTGTATTAATGACAATTACCCGAGTTAGCATTCGCTGTTATCACTTCTTAAAAAAAAAAAAAAAAAAAAAAAAGGATAATTTCAATTTTTAATCTTTATTTAAACAAATTTACTTTCGTATAAAATTTCTTTGGAAATTGTAGCCTAAATTTATAGTAGTGTTTATAACTTTTAAAATAATTTTTTACCTTTTTTTCTTATTAAATCTTTCTTAACAATTCGCATTTATTTTATAAACTAATGTAAAGTAACTTGTGGCAAGATTACCCGAATTATTTTCCCAGAGCAAATTAAAAAGAAAAAACAATCAGATTAAGCATAAGATTGGCTACCAACACTTTGGCGCTAAAATAAAACCTGTCGACGAAGAGCTAGATTTTAATTTTATGTTCAACATTATCAAGCTAGATTGGTTAAAAATTAAGTTTAATTAGAATGCTCATGTTTGGAACTATAATAAGTTTTTTTTCTTTGTTTAGCTTTTTATGGCCTATTTTCGGATTTTTAGCGTCAAAGTCTTGGTTCTTTTCACTACAGGCTTTTTTGTCGTCTCCAAAAAATAATAGATTCATTTTTGGACAACAGCCATAAAAGTAATTATTTTTAGAAATGTATTATGATAGTGACAACGATTGGTTGTATGGTTTTCTCTTTTGTTGATCTTATATATCTTTTAAAAATCGCATAGTTTCAATTTTTTAATTACAAAATAAGAAAAAAATGTACTTTTGAATGAAATTTAAGTACTTGTTCGTTATAAGGGCAGAACTCAGTTTTAAGAAATTTTAATTTGTGCCAAATATTACAAGTATTTACGAAAATGAAACGGCCAGCAATTAAAACTTTTACAATCTATTATGGCTTATTTATGTCGGCATATTTTATATATTACATTATTACACGTTTTATTTATGTATATATACGCCCATAAATCATTAAAACGAAAATCAGAAAAAGGTAACACTAATTGAACGATATATTCTGCCTGCTGAGTCAAGTATTTCTCTCTTTTTTATGTATTATTTTTATTTATTTTAATTTCCTCTCTCTTTTAGGCTGCCATAGTTGGATATGAGACGAAGAAGGTTTTGTTTATTGGTGTCCGAAAGAAATATTGTATAACGTGCGCCAGAGCAGCTAACCAAGATATGGAACCTTCTGAACATAAATGCTTCAAAAACTGGAAGGGAAGTTCTTCTGGTATGGAAGCCGACATCATTGTGGAAGGTTTCTCACAAAGTGTTGAACTATATGGTATTAAATATGCCAGGTTTATAGGTGACGGGGATAGCAACGTCTACAAAAAAATCTTGGATTGCAGACCCTATGATGACTTAACTGTCAAAAAAATTGACTGTAAAAATCATTTGCTGCGAAATATGTGCAACAGGATAAAAGAACTAGCAAGAAACAGATATTTTGGAAATGTAACCCACAGAAAGATGATTGGGGAAAAAATTTTTAAAATAAGAAAGGCAGTGACATCAGCTATTAAATATAGGAAAAAGGGAAATCGCGGAATAGAAAATGTTAAAGGATTGAGAGAAGATATATTAAATATTCCATTTCATGTATTTGGAAACCACGAAAGATGCGCTAAATATTTTTGTAAAAAAAAGATTGAAAAAAATTGCATCCCTTTGCTCAAGTCTAGTGGACTTCTTTGCAAACTGATGGATATAATGAATTCTCTTGCAGACCATGCAAGAAGTTTGTTGAAGGACGCAAATAATAATGCTGTTGAACAATTGAACAGCATAATTGCAAAATTTGTGGGAGGAAAAAGAATAAATTATTGTTTAAAACGATCATATCAAGCAAGGTGCAGCGCTGCTGTGGTTTCGCACAACAGTAGAATGCCGGTTTACGCATTGCATAAAGCTATGTTCAATTGTAGCCCTGGGAAATACTGCAAAAGATCTGAAGAAAGAAGAAACAGGAGGAGAATACGAGATTTTGCCCGAAACAAGATCCATAAGCGACGAAGGCTGTTTAAAAATGCAGTCGATTCTGCCTACGGAAATTTTGCCGAAAAACCAGACATGGAACGTGATTTGTTTGAAGTAAAAAAGGAGGCCTTTTTGAAACAAATAAAAATAAATAATGAAGAACGCCAGAAAATTATGGAGGAAACTACGATTCAAAGCTTATCCCATGTTTGGTTCGAAGAAAGACGTAAACGATTGACTGCCTCTAATTTTGGCTACGTTTGTAACAAGCTGCCTCATACAAATTGCGACAGCATACTAAAAAAAATACTGTACAGCAATTTTGATTCGAGTGCAATGAAATACGGCAGGCAACATGAAAGGGATGCACTCGATGAACTTGATAAAATAAATATCAAGGTAAAGCCATGTGGGTTATTTATAGACGAAGATTTCCCCTTTTTAGCAGCAACTCCGGATGGCCTCATCGAAGATGATGGAATATTAGAAATAAAATGTCCATCGTCTTGTAGTAACCTCTCTCCCGAGGAAGGGATACAATCTAGAAAAATCACTGTTTGGACAATCGACAGGAAAACTAAAACGATTCAAAATCTAAATAAAAAATATGTATATTATTATCAAGTACAGGGTCAACTGAAAATAGCGAATCGTAAATATTGTTTATTTGTTATTTGGACTCCAAAGGGGATGAAAATGGAGAGGATTGAAAGAGACGAATCTTTCTGGAAAAAAAATATGGAAGAAAAATTAAAAAATTTTTACTTTGATTGTTTGCTTCCGGAAATCGTAGATCCACGCTATCCCCGTAATATGCCTATGAGAAATCCTGAGTATATAATAGAAGCTCAGAAACAAAGGAAAAAATTACCTTGAAATCATCCGAAAATTATAAATGCTTATGCAATATATACAGGGTGGTCATAAAAAAACTTTGCCGATATATGGAACTGTAGCGGCCGGTCCGTTTAACCGATCGAGATGAGATTTCAGATATAGTTATTCAGAGGTATGAGCTCGGGATTCTGTGAACGGCAACAAATTGGCGCTCACGGTTACGGTTATAGGTACAGAAACTCGAAATTTTCGAATGGCAACGCCCATTTTTTTTCGTCGCAAAATGCTCAGCGCATGCGAAAACCCTAAATAGCGCTGGAACGGTACGCGTATCGTAATAAACGGACGCGTTATGCACGCACAAAAAACAGCTCAGCGAATAGCCAAAAATAACACGATCGGGGCACACGGAGGAAATTTGCATAGAGGCAAGAATTAGAGGCAAGAATCCGTTTTCTACGCTGAACTCTGTCGAACGGCGTTCTGTGATTGTTGTCTTGCATCTGTCATATGCAAATTTCCTCCGTGCACCCCGATCGTGTTATTTTTGGCCATTCGCTGAGCTGTTTTTTTGTGCGTGCATAACGCGTCCGTTTATTACGATACGCGTACCGTTCCAACGCTATTTAGGGTTTTCGCATGCGCTGAGCATTTTGCGACGAAAAAAAAATGGGCGTTGCCATTCGAAAATTTCGACTTTTTGTACCTATAACCGTAACCGTGAGCGCCAATTTGTTGCCGTTCACAGAATCCCGAGCTCATACCTCTGAATAACTATATCTGAATTTTCATCTCGATCGGTTAAACGGCACGGCCGCTACAGTTCCATATATCGGCAAAGTTTTTTTATGACCACCCTGTATATATATATATATATACAGAGAGAGATAGAGGGGGGGGAGTTCGGGTATAATGGAATGCCATTTACATTTTTATTTGTAATTCAACATCAATAAAAATTGAGGTGCGTTAAAAATTAATAAAGAACAAATCTTTACTATTTCTTAACATATTTTAAACGTCTTTAAAATTTAAGAACACAATACATATAAATATTTAGCTTTAAAAAAAAATACACTTTTTTGTTAATGGCAGACAGATGGGTAATATAGAATAGAATCATGAGGAATATTAAAATTGCAAGAAAAAGCATTATTTTAAAAAATAACTAAAATTATTTAATAAGTAAACCTTATAAGTCCTCAGATCCTTTGAAAAATTGTTTTAATTTTTAGACTCGCCTTCAAACAGCTGTCTAGTTAATATTAAATATTACCCGAACACACATTTTGAAAAGTACACTTCTTCACGCGTCAACAAGTTAGCATAGAGGAAAACTGACACAGCAATCAGTGGCGCTAACTTATATGTGCTCGTTTGGCGCGAGCCCACCCAATAATTTGATATCTGCGCTCACCCAATTTTCATTCATTTATTTTATTATTTATTTATGTAATCGCTGGAATGAAATTTAGTTTTATTGACGTTCTCGAAATAATTTTGTTTGAAAAATAGTAAAGACATCCATTAGATTTACAAAAACACTGAAAGTCCCTTCAGCGGATGTATCATTAAATTTTTCTCAAAAACAAATTTCCTGTGTATTTTGTCATCTCATCTGTCTTAAATGGATAAAGCACTTAGGTGACTAAAATGTACGTTTTTCTGGATATTTATTTTTTTGTACTTTCAATTGTTAGCAATTTTTATGTTATTTATAATAAATACTAATTATTTTCTAAAAAGAATTTATGACAATATAATTTAATAAAGTCATTTATTAAATTATAATTACATTTTAATAATTTTATATTTTACTTAGAAAAACTATAATTTGACTTCGAAAATCATCTTTAGTCATTTGATCCTCTGCTAAAAAAATTGTATTATGTGTTATTTTACTCAATTTTTTGAGCTCACCTAATATTTTTCAAAAGTTGGCGCTTCTGCCAGCAATAAATATAACTGTTTATAAGTTAACTTTATATTGAACTTGGTTAACGCCACTGACAGTGAGATTTTATAATTAATATGAATTTTATAAAATTTACCTTACAAAAAACTGCAAAAATTGAGAATAAGACTTTATTTAACCGTCGCTCCAACAACTCCATATACAAACAAAATAGAGTACTGTGCCTCATGGAAGCACTGGGAAGTTGTATGGCAGATTTACGCTTGGCTGTGCCAGATATTGAAGTATTCCATAGTATTCGACCATTCCATAATACCTGATCTTCCTCTCTTTCTTTCCATATATAAATATGTTGTAAAAATATGTTTTAATTTACTGTTTTTTAATCCAGTATTGTTTTTATATAATTATACCGAATTGTTTAATGATAACCTATATTATGCCACTCTTATTCATTAAAGTTTGTACTTTTTATTGTATTGTTTTTAAATCTATATGCTTTGGAGTTTTTTCTAAATTAATGTACACAATGTAGTACAAAATTTGTATGTTTTACTGTGCTGTTTCTTCTATATGCTTTGGAGTCTATTTTTAAATAGATGTCCATAACGAAAATTTTGAAAATATTGATGAGGTTTGCAATCTTGTGGTACTATTTTTTTTCTTTTTTTAAAGGGCACATTGTCAGATATTCCATGCGTTTTGCTGTAGTTTTGTTCGTTTTCAATCCATATATGTAGTGTTATGTAATTAATTTATTATCTTATGTTACGTAAATACATTGTGTTGTGTAAATAATGCAGTTTAGAAAAAGCATTTTTCTAAAAATTAGGTCATTAATCAATAAAATAATACGGCTCAATATCTTTCCTAAATTTGTTCGCTATTGTATAATGTGCCAATTTTTTTTAAAGTAAATTATGTAGGAAATATCGTCAGATATCTCTATATCTCCATTTTGCTATTGTGATAATGTCGTCATTGTACATCGTGATAATACATGTTGTATTATCTAAATAATGATGTTTTTGAAAAATAATTATTTTCTTCTGTTGTAGCTTTCGAAACTCAATCAATGAAATCACATGTTGCTTCTCTTTTTATATCTCTTAACATTTTCGCTGTCATTTTCCGTTTGTTTGAAATATATATATATACAATATATATAAATATATCCCAAGTTCTTCTTTTCTAATGCAATGCGCCAGTTTTTCTAAACAATCAACTAGGAAATGTCCTCAGATATTTATACGTCTGCATATAGCATCCAATGCCTTCTTAGAGCCAGTTATTTCAAAGTTTTTAATCAATGAGATCACATTGCTTCATTTTTTATATTTTTTCCACTATTCCCCCTGTCATTTTCAGCTGACATTTTGTAAACATTTCTCGTAAAATATTTCCCAAATTGTTTTTGGAATGTTCCAGTTTTCCCAAACAAACATTTAGAAAATATCGTCAATGTCGTCATCGAGATCATTGTGGTGTCATGTAAATAATGAAGTTTTTGAAAAGCATATGTATTTTCTTTAATTACAGTTTGCCAGATATTTCCAAGTCCTTTATCAATTAAATTGGTTGTATAATAACTTTTGAATTTTTTTTTTGTTACTTTCAATTTACATTTAATAAATAAATATATATTTTTTTAATCTGAATAGATTGTATTACTTATTTATGTTTACTTTAGTCTCTTCCTGATAATTAAATACTATTTGACCCTGTAAAGTTTTTTTTTTTTTTAACCATTTAGAAAAATGGTTATTGTTCTCGTTAGGGTAGGAAATCAAAAGCATATCTGAATCTTTTGATTGGTTTAATCTGCATTTTATTCGTTTTCTGATTGGTCTATATAGTAATCTGTATTTCCCTTTACTTTCAACAGAGATGGAGTACTTGAGTTGCCACTATGACAAAAAAGTAATAAAAACTACAAAAAAAAAATTAATAACTCAGAAACAAATTGAGATACAGCTTTCAAACAAATTGCATTTAAAAGTACATTTTTTTTCTCTATACGACGGTGTAATAAGTAATATTATGGGATATTTAAAAGTTTAAAAATGAAATTTCTTTTAAAATGATATCAGATTTCTTGGAAATCTGAGGATGGAAAAGCATTTTCCCGAACAGCCAATGAAATGCTTGGATAATACATAAGTTTCAGGTGGATAATACATAAGTTTCAGGTGGATAATACGCAAGTTTCAGGAAATCTGAGGAGTCGCAGGCGATGTTTGTCGTTTGCAATTTTTACGTGTTACTATTTACGTGTTACTATTAATGTTTAATTCATGGCGTACGTAATGTATGATCAACTCCGTGCGATTTTTTATGTCTTAAATTTTAGTCTTCGAAAAAGTCGTTTTCCAAATGGTCGTTGTAATTTGATAAATTGCTTTTTTTTTTTTTTTTTTTTTTTTTTTTTTTTTTAATGTCATATTCAGCATTTTTATTTTATTTTTATCCCTTTGAAATATTTTATCTCTAAACTATTTGCATTTTATTCATTATTATTATTGTTTTATTACTAATTAAATTTTACGATTCATACGTGTCAACGATGCGTATCTGAATTGGGATGAAATGTGTCTCTACTTTAAATTTGGTATCCTGCTCATGCATGTATATATATCAAAATAGTAACTGCGGTAACACACTAAATATTAAATCTAAATTAATAATTATATTAGTTATTAAATTCAATAATTTTAATTATTGATTAATTAACATAAATAACTACCGTTAATTGATGATTGGAGAATGTTTCACGAGATAGTCGTAAGTTGATTAAAACTTTATCTCCGAAAATGTTTATCTTGTTTCATCTGGAAAATTGCATTCGAACACAAAACTCGAACATAGTGAAAACATAGTGAATTTCTTTATATAGTTTAAAAATTAAATAACAATGGTATCCCATCTATTCTAAAATATATGCATATTAGCCAAATATTAAAAATTCTGTGGCTGATTGATGGAATTTTTCTTCTTACTATTTGGGCATATATTATACACTATTTTTTCCTTTGTTTTTGAACAAAATGAAATAGAATTACTGCTTTTCGAAACACACCTGAAATTAATCTCCCCTTTCATTCTGAGGTCAAGAGATGACCCCCACAGAGAGGGGAGATTTTTCGCGCTACATTCAAAAGGAAAGATAACCACTGCCCTAAACTGATATCTGACCATACGGAGGGTTGATCTGACCCTATTGAAATCGCCCTCTATTTCAATTGGAGGATTTTCTGTCAATCACTGGTACATTGTTGACGCCTCCAGAAACTTCTACAAGACGTGCTTTTTCTGAAAGACGAAAATAAATTTCTCTGCAGCGGGGCCTTAACTCAACTAAGACGCTACTTAGGTCTTTTCAATTTTTATCGGCGGTGCATTCCCAAAGCTGCCGATATTTTAGCTCCACTCGTTAAATTCTTAGAAGGACACAAAAATACGAAAAAACATCCCCGTTCCAATGCTAACAAAACTGAGCAATTGCAATGGAACGATGAAGCCATTCTTTCCTTCACTGCTTCAAAAGAAGCTATAGCTCGAGCTACATTATTACGACATCCAATTCCTGGCGCCCAGCTAAGCTTATGGGTTGATGCCAGCAATGTCGCAATTGGTGGATCTTTAATGCAACTCTCCGAAAACCAATGGGAACCAATAGCATTTTATTCCTGTAAATTAAATAAATCTCAAAGAAATTGGTCTACTTATGATCGTGAATTATTTGCTATTTATTGTTCTATAAAAAAATTCAGACACATGCTAGAAGGTCGGAATTTCATTATTTATACAGACCAAAAACCCCTTACATTCGCATTTCAACAAAACCCTGATAAATGTAGCCCACGTCAATTAAGACATTTAGACTATATTTCACAGTTTTCTACTGATATTAGATATACTAAAGGCTCTGACAACATTGTGGCCGATGCATTATCTCGAATTGAGATAGATTCAATTTCTCCTAATGTGTTAGATTTTAAAGAGTTTTCCACTGCTCAGACAAATGATGAAGAGCTAAAACAACTTCTCGAATTTGACACCACTTCATTAAAATTAGAAAAACATTATTTTCCACTCGAAGATGTACATTTATATTGCGATATGTCACAAAAACATCCTCGACCATTTGTTCCTAAAAGTATGCGACAATCAGTTTTTTCAACCTTACATTATTTCTCGCATCCTGGTATCTCAGCTTCATTAGATTTAATTTCCAAACGATTTGTATGGCCTCGCATGCGTAAGGACATAAAATCTATGGTTCGCAGCTGTACGAAATATCAAAAAGCTAAAATCTTTCAACACACCAAATCACCAATTGGTACATTCTCTGAACCTGATGCTCGTTTTGCCCATATTCATATTGATTTTATCGGACCCTTACCATCATCCGATGGCAATCAGTATTGCATGACCATCATTGATAGGTTCACGAGATGGCCCGAAGTTATACCCACATCTGATATGACTGCAGAAACAACTGCTCGTACATTGATACACAGTTGGATCTCCAGATTTGGAACCCCTGTTACCATCACTACTGATCAGGGTAGAAACTTTGAGTCCACTCTTTTCAAAGAGCTTACAGATAGATTAGGATGTAAACGCATCAGAACTACAGCATACCATCCACAGTCTAACGGTTTTATTGAAAGATTCCATCGCCATCTTAAGAGTTCTCTTAAAGCTCACAATCAAATTCAATGGACTGAAATCCTCCCCATTGTCTTACTTGGTTTACGCACTGCTCTTAAAAATGATATCCAAGCGACCTGTGCTCAACTTGTTTATGGCACAAATATCAGACTACCCTCTGATCTCATAAACACTGAAACTATAAATCAACCACCTACTCTTACATACGTCGCTGAGTTAACTGAAAAAATGAGAAAGTTAAATCCCATTGCCACTGCAATGCACGGCAATCCTAAAATTTATGTCAATTCCTCATTAAAAACCTGTTCACACGTGTTTCTTAGATCAGATAAAGTCAATCCTCCCTTATCACCCCCTTATACAGGACCTCATCGAGTGATTGACAGGTCTGAGAAAACGTTTGACTTGGAATTAAACGGGAAGCGCTGTACTGTATCTATTGATCGCATTAAACCTGCGTATCAATTAGAAGATTCTATTTCACCTTCCCAACCTCAAAAACAAAATGAGCCCATAAATTTTCCAACTACTCCTGTTGAACACCCTACCACCAAATCTGGTCGTAAAGTTCGTTTTCCGAAACATCTCGTTACGGATTATATTGTTTAAAACATTTGATGTTTATAGTGTGCATATTATTTCCTTCTCAAAAGTATTGTTTTTCATGTAATGCATAATATATTTTCTATTTTTTTTTTGCATCATATGTACTTTAATTTTACTCAAGACCTTTCTTATGTATCTTATTAATTGCTACCTTTTTGTAATCGCGACTTCGTCACTGGGGGCATACTCTGTAGCCGTCTGCTATTTCTCTCTCTCTCGCACGCGAGGAGCCAGCCAATAGCAATGAGGCGCATTTCCTCCCCCCGCGTTTTCTGCGGAGAGCTTTTGAAGTCACGTGACGCAGTAACATTCGAACTCTGCAGAGAGCGGCAGATTATTCTGTCAGTGACGATGGCGAATATTTGACTATGTGTTGTTATGTTAATAAAGTTTATTTTTCTACAAAACCTTCTGATTATTTGAGTCACCGATACATTTTTATCATCTCCCTTCAATGCATTCTCTAAACTACCATTTTCCGTAATTTAACATTATAGAAATATATCTTTTTAATTTTCTAATTAAATCGTTTCTTTACCGTTTCCACACCTTAAAAAATGACACAATAATGTGAAAAAAGTAACGATAACGCGTTGCTATATTTTTGCATTTTTGAAATTGACGTCATTCTAAACAGAAAACGCACATTATTTATATATAAAATAAAAACTTCAACTATAAGAGCGGTAAAATGACGTAGCACCTTAATTTTATTGTTTTTTAAAATTAAAATATCTACTTTAATACAAACAGTCAAATTTCATGAAAACAATTTAGGAACAAGAAAAAAAAGGCTAGATATGACCTCACATTCAATCAAATCTTTTCAACGTGTGGTCAACTCACCGGAAATAAATGGCTCCTATATTTTGTTTACTTATTCGATTGTATACTATAGCCATAATCTGTTAAGTTCGTGTTTTATTTTATGTTATTTTTGGCGTTTTAATTTCGTTTGCCAATTTAGTTATTGAATATTACACGAAAACAAACAAATTCTAAATTAGTTACAATGTTTTTGAACAATTGAGTTAATATTTTGTAATTGGATTGCAAGCATATTTAAAAAATATGCATGCTTAAAAATTACTTTAAAATCCATAAAAAAATCTTAAATTGAGATAAACATTACAAACAAATCTTACTGAAAGTACTTTTGTTTTTTATATGACGTTGAAACAATCGAATGTGCGAGGTTTAGAGGTTAAAATGCAGTAAAAGGGAAATTAATTATTGTGTTAGGTTGTTGCCACAGAAAATATGATACCAGGTTACTCATAGACATGTCTTTTCTTTATACTATTGCATTAAGAGTAAACATTAAGAGTATTGTGTTAGGTTGTTGCCACAGAAAATATGATACCAGGTTACTCATAGACATGTCTTTTCTTTATACTATTGCATTAAGAGTAAACGGGTTCATTTTTCGTAATCGGGTTGCACGTACCTTTAAAAATATCCATTCTTGAAAATTACTTTAAAATCCATTAAAATCAGAAAATTGAGATACATTTTTGAAACAAATTTCATTTGAAAAAACTTTTTTCTATTCGACATTGTAAAAAATGAAATTGTGGGATGTTTAGAAGGTAGAAAAATTGCAGTAAAGGCGCAATTTATGGGTTACAATTTATGGGGCACAATTTTTGGGCACTGACATAGTGTTTGTACTTTATATATATACCATGCAAACGAGAATTTCACTAAATGCTGCGCGATTTGGTGGATTTTTTTTTTTTTTTTTCGTATTGTGAGGAAAATCACACATTTTTCTCTTACATCCGGCAAAGATAACGCGCATTCTGTTATTAAAGCTCAGGGATTTTACTATGGTTGCGAGACAATAACGTCATGTTTTCTGATTGCCTTTTTAACGTTTTGTGGATGGGAATGAATGCACAAGTTTCAGTTATTGTCATTGCCGTATTATTTCGTTTTAATTTATTTTACCTGGAAGGCTCCTTATAATTGACACGGGCGAAGCCGGGTAGTTCTGCTAGTCCAGGATATGAACGATTAATACTTTCCCACCAATAAATTCTTAATCGTTGACATTGCTCGCAAATTCTGCGCTAAAATAATTTGAAGATTACTTTTCGAAAATTACTGGTGAGAAATGTAATAACTGTGCACCCACTGGGTATGACGTACCCTGCCCGTGCAATCCCGGGTTAATAAATTCAAAAACTTTATTTAAACTAATCACCATTTTTCATACAAATATGATTTTTGGCATTGTTAGTGCGTAGTCTAAAAAAAAATATTAAATGTGAAACATCTAATATAGTTATCAATTGAATAAATGGTTTTTATCTATATTCTGTAACCCAGGTTTATTTTTGTTATTAATAAATTCCCAAACGAGCATCGCAGACGAAAATGAGTGAACTCTAAATTTCTCATGGCTGTACGACAGGCCTCATAGTCACTATATATAAGCATTATGGCATATACATTTTAAAGTTTAAAATAAGTTTATAACTAATGTGGAAGGACAAGCCAATTAACAAAGTATATTATGATTGAGAAACAAGTCGGAAATTATACGTGAAACGTGGCAAATGAGGTGCAATCGTACTATAACTCGTTTTACAAATATTCAGATCTTGGTGCAATAGCTGTTGCACTCTTATACAAAAATACATTAATACGAAATTATTTACGATTGCATAGATTAAATTCAGCAATACGGAAATAATAGGACTCCATTTTAAATAGGAAGTCATCACCATGGTAACCTTAGAATCATTACCAATCATGGGATATCACTGAATTAAGGGGACCGGGAAAGCCCTATCTACACCATGTTAAATTCACCAACTTTATGTACATTTTTCTGAGAAATGGTGAAAGATAGAGGTCTAGATTTTTTAGAGTAGTTAGAATAACATGATTTACGTATTTTAACAGACCTTTCCCTTTCTAAGGGAAACTCAAAATTAATTATTTATTGAAAGGCATTTTTAAATTAGCATTTTTGGTAAGATTTCACAGCCTAAAATAAATAATTCTCAACAAATCATTAAATCCCTGTGTTAAAGTGTACAATATAACATAATATACGTATTAAATAAAAATCTGAGTTCTTAAGTTTAATAGATATTGAAAACAAGTTGGAAATTGCTCGTCAAACGTGGCAAATGAAGTGCGTTCGTACTATAACTAGTTTTATAATTATTTTTTGTACCCCATATTGTACTGAATGTATATTTTTTTGCACTTCATAAATGCATAGTCTGTAACATCATCAAAATGCACTTGCAATATTTTTTTCCCATTGGCCGTAATGTAACGAAAAACTTTTGACTGTCCCTGTAATTAAACTATACATCCGATTTTCATAAAATTTGAAATGGCTCGACAAAATTTTGCAACAATTATATATTTAAAATTTCAGACCATTCGGTTGGGTAGTTTTTGCTCTGTTATATGCGGACAGACAGACGGACGGACAGACGGACTGAACGACGACTATAGGTGCTACGTATTTATATAATTACGAGCGCACCTAAAAAGGAACAAAAACATGAAAATTCAAGTTTTGAGAAAAAGTCAATTAAAGATTTAAATGGTCATTAAGCTGTGAAGTACTCTTAGAAAGAATGAATAATTTCAACACTTATTTTTTTTATATATATAAGCATGAAGGACACATCGTTGGAAAGATAAAAGTTTAAACTATTTAATGACATAAAAAAGTAAAAATCGATTTTTTGGTTGAATTTTGCTTTCCTGGTCCCCTTAATGACGTTTGATAGGATTTAACAGAATGGAGAAAGCTTTTATTAATACATTTTTAAGTTTGATTCTGTTTTAATAAAATCAAAAATGACTCAATAAAATTCTGCAAGGATTATACACATTAAATTTCAATCCATTCGGTTGGGTAGCTTTTACGCTGCTCTTTGCGGACAGACGGACAGGCAAACGGACCAGGCGATGACTGTGGGTGCTGCGTATTTACATAATTACGAACGTACCTTAAAATGGCTATATAAAATACATAAAGATGATAATCCAGAAATGCTTCTAATATATCATGTTACGCATAAAAAGATTTCGGTTTTCAAAACACTCTTCCTTGTTATGAATGAAGTACTAAAATCAATTGTAAAATTCACCAATACTTTCAAATTTAATGCCAAATGTGAATGTCTCTTCAATAAGTTTTGTAAAAATACAAATAGTTCGATATTGAAATATTCGGTATTGTTCGATATGAAATTGAAGTGCAATATTTATAGCTCGTTTGAAGGAGCAGAGGTCTACAATAGAATATGGTATACATAGTATTTATCAATCATTTACAGGGACACATAAAAGAATTCCATAACAGAACTGTGAGCGACTATTGTTGGAAGTGCGTTTCACTTGTGGTGTGCGTTTTTAAAAATGTAACTAATATTTTGTATATTACTGGGTGTGTATAAATTCTACAGATCATATAAGGAGCTGTAGAAAATAATTTATTACAACAGTAGCCTATGTCATGTGACTGTCATCAACAGTTCCGGGTTGACCGCTCCGCTTTTTATAAGCCAGGCGGCCAATTTGGTAATTTAATGTCAGCCGGGCGCAGGTGATAAATCGCTAAATATTGTTATCTCGCTATCATGTCAACAGTATTATAATAGTCCATTTCATGCGACAGTTATAAACAATTTTGTGCAAGGTAAATTAAAACAAGGCTTTGGTGTTGAAATTAAATGTCATGGTTTATGATATTATTTATTACTTTTCTTCTATCTTTTTTTTTAAAAAAGAAATAATTGAGAGTCATAAAATTTTAAGTATTTCAGTTTTAAGTTAAAGTTATATAAAATGAGTGAAAGTATTATGTTTTAAATGAAATTAATGAAATACGAAAAAATACGACAGGAGCAAGGTTTGTCCATTTATCACCTGCGCCCGGCTCACATAAAAAGTCCGTGATTTCTGTATATGTTCATCCGATTTGGTGAAGGATGCAGCAAGTAAATTAAATTATGAATAAAAGTAACATGATAAAATGTGTAGGGGAGACCAAACTGGTCGCCAAGGGCGGCTAGTTTGAGAATATTTCCGCTTACTGACCGAAATTTCTGAAGGGAAATTATTAACTGTGCTATGCGTATCCTAACTGAACTAAATTTTGCATATTGTGTAGTATACAGGGTGTATCTAAACTCTTGGGCAAAACTTTAAGGGGTGATAGTACACATCAAGACAAACAATATTAAACAGGAAACTAAGGGTCCCAAACGTCTTCCGAAGGAGATAGGCGCCATTATAGTTTAGGGTCCATAATTTCAAATCATTATAAAAATAAAATTTGATATAAATTGGTCGATTCGTTTGCGGTTTTCGCTAAAACTTTTCTTTTTGTCAGTATTTTCTTGAAAATAAATTTTAAAGATAAAGTTCAAAAAATGCCGATAGAGGGCGCTTTAGACTTTGGAATAACGAACAACTATTTTTTACCGCTATTTTTTGTATCTCATTAAATGCTTTCAAAATCTAAGACTTAAGCTTAAATTTTAAGCTCAAAATTTGAATCGTTGGGAGTGGTTAAGTACCGCAAACTGAACTGTGTACAGGAGTTAAAATTTGACCTCTCCCCTCCTCCACACCCGCCTGAACACAGTTCAGTGCGCACAACTTAACCACTCCCAACGTTTCAGATTTTGAGCTCAAAATTTAAATTTAAGCTTTTGAAAGTATTTAATCAGACACAAAATATAACGGTAAAAAATAGTTGTTCGTTACTCCAAAGTTTAAAGCGCCCTCTATCGGCATTTTTAAAACTTTATCTTTAAAGTTTATTTTCAAGAAAATACTGACATAAAGAACAGTTTTAGTGAAAACCGCAAACGAATCGACCAATTTTTCCGCTTTTTATAATCATTTGAAATTTTGCGCTTTAATGGCGCCTATCTCTTTCAGAAGACGTTTGGGATCCTTAGTTTCCCATTTAATGTTGTTTGTCTTGATGTGTACTATCACCCCTTAAAGTTTTGCCCAAAATTTTAGATTCACCCTGTATATACAAATCTGTAGATCATATACAAGGCTTGCACAAAATAATTCACATATGTTTCGGACTATAGATGATAATTGGGGAAATTGGATTTTCAAAATGTGTTATGCACTTTCCAAATTGTTGAATAATACATCATCTTGCCGAACAGTGAAGTTGTTTTACAGTATTCTGAATGTGTTGGAAAGTGTTTCATAATGGATTCCTAGCGAATGATTATTATTTCTTCTTTGAGTTTTAAATTCTACCAAAAAAAGTAAACAGATTTAAATTCCTTGCATTCAACTGCGGACAGTTATTGTTCTTTATTTTTAAGAACTGGATTTTAATGGCATAAAAACATTTATTTTTATCTAATTATTTCTGACATATGGCGGGGAAAACTTTTCGCATGTGGTCTAAAAGTGGAACAATTTAATAGGCAAAATAAATAAATAAATAAATAATAAGTCATAAAACTGAAGTAATTCTGCAAAAGTTCAAGATTCATTGACTAGTTCCTTTCCATAAGCCAAACCTTGAAAAATAAACCCTTAAAAGCAACACATATTGATTGCCTATACTATATTGATTGCCTATATAGCTATATTAGCCCAGTGGTTAAGGAGTTGAATTCGGAAATAATTAGGGGAAAGCTGGAAATTGTTTTAATCCCTTCAGTTTAAGTCTAGAATGAATATTCTACGTTTTCCCTCCTCGTACTAGATGAGCGTTAAGAATTATGCATAGATTTATAGTAAAAAAACATGTTTTTTTTTTAAATACCATAACACTATCTCGAAATCATTAACTCTTTCAAAAACATTGTCAATACAAATGTTGTAGAGCTTAAAATCCTGAATAAAATGAGCACCTACACGTAATACTTTTGTTGAATATTAAGGTCACAATTATACTTTAAAATTTTAGCCCCTTGGTCAGAGGGTTGAACTCAGAATTAAATAGGGGAAAACTGGAAATCGTTTTAATCCATTCAGATTAGTTCTAAAGTGAATATTCTATGCTTTCCCCCCTCGTACTAAGTGAACGTTAGGGAATATGTACATATTTACATTCGAAAAACATGTTTTTCCTTAATTTTTTTAACAATATCTCAAAATAGCTAATTCTATCAAAAATATTGTTAGTGTAAATGTTGTAGAGCTTAAAATTCTGAATAAAATGAGCACCCACATTAGTATTTTTGTTCAAAATTAAGGTTGCAATTCTAATTTCAAAATTTTATCTTAATCGCTAATCAAGAGCTTGAAGTCCGGAGAGACCGAGTTACCAAAGAATATCTCAAAACAGTTAAGTCTATCAAAAACATTGTCAGTACGAATGTTGTAAAGCATAAAATTCTGAATAAAATGAGCTCCCACGTTAATATTTTTGTTCAAAATTAAGGTCGCAATTCTATTTCAAAATTTTTCCTTAATCACTAATCAAGAGCTTCAAGCTAGGAGAGACCAGATTACCTTGACAATATCTCAAAACAGCTAACTATATCAAAAAATTGCCAATAAAAATATTGTAGAGATTAAAATTCTGAGTACTCACATTAATATTTTTGTTCAAAATTAAGGTCGCAATTTCAGATATTGTTAAAAATATTAAAGAAAGACGTGTTTTTCAAATGTAAACGTGTACATATTTCCTAACGCTCACTTAATACGAAGGGGAAAATATAGAATATTCATTTTAGACCTAATCTGAAGGGATTAAAACGATTTCCAGTTTTCCTCTAATTAATTCTGAGTTCAACCCTCTGACCACGGGGCTAAAACTTTAAAGTAGAATTGCGACCTTAATATTCAACAAAAGTTTTAAGTGTAGGTACTCATTTTGAATAAAATTTTAAGCTCTATAACATTTATATTGACAATGTTTGTGAAAAAGTTAATGATTTCGAGGTAGTGTTATGGTATTTAATATAAAACGTGTTTTTTTTACTATAAATCTATATATAATTTCTAGCGCTCACCTAGTACGAGGAGGAAAACGTAGCATATTCATTCTAAACATAAACTGAAGAGATTAAATCAATTTCCATCTTTCCCCTAATTATTTCCGAATTGGGCCTTTTTTTGCTACCCTACCACTGAGCTATATGTAGTTCGTTCAAAAGTAAGAGAAATTTTAAATAAACGTAGGGGTTGCCAGTTTATGACATGGAGTTTCAGTTTTAAACTTTTTTCGTTTAGTTCGCGATTCCATAAAAGCAAATTAATATATATTTATTTAACAAAATACGTATCTAGAAGAATTAAAACTTAAATAAAACTTAACTAATCAAAATAATACATTTTATTAATAGATTAATTGAACAAATTAAACCTTTTTTCCACAAATTGTATAATTTTTTTATGTAAAGAAACGATCGGCGCTTTGGTAACGACTAATACTTGGCTGGCATTGATTGAAGCCAAAAAATACCAAAATTCGCCCATCTACACGTGTTATTATTTAGTTCTTTTTCTATTTTAATTTTTACCATACTATTGTATAATAGTATTACATTGGATTCTTTTTCTATTTTCAGATAATCTACTGCAACACTGTGTTTTGATTGCGAGACTCGTTAAAAAATAAAGATAAACAACTAAGTCTGTGCCCAAGACTTTGTTATGGAAGCCATAGGAAGAGTGAATGAAATCCAAAGGGAACTTGACATTGAATGGAAAATCAGGAACTTCTATTCACTTACAGGTAGGGTTGCAACGCATAAGAAAATATTTCGTTTAAGACTCCTGTCCCTGTCGGCGAAGACACTCACAAGCTGATGCTAATCCTATGGGGAGGGTTTTTTCTAATATCTCGTTTGCATTTCGACATTTTTAAATATTTTTTTTTTTTTTTTTTTTTTTTTTGCACTGGATAGCCGAGATCCGTCTCTACATCGCACCTTTTTTGCTTTTTAGGTGCGTTCGTAATTATATAAATACGTAGCACCTATAGTCGTCGTTCAGTCCGTCCGTCCGTCTGTCCGTCCGTCTGTCTGTCTGTCTGTCCGCATATAACAGAGCAAAAACTACCCAACCGAATGGTCTGAAATTTTTAATGTATGATTGTTGCAAAATTTTGTCGAGCCATTTCAAATTTTATGAAAATCGGATGCATAGTTTAATTACAGGGACAGTCAAAAGTTTTTCTTTACATTACGGCCAATGGAAAAAATTATTGCAAATGCATTTTAATGATGTTACAGCTCTGAAATTTTAAATATATAATTGTTTCAAAATTTTGTCGAGCCATTTGAAATTTTAGGAAAATCGGATGTATAGTTTAATGACAGGGACAGTCAAAAGTTTTCCGTTACATTACGGGGAATGGGAAAAAAAATATTGCAAGTGCGTTTTAATGATGTTACAGCCTTCCGAATGGTCTGAAAATTTAAATATATAATTGTTGCAAAATTTTGTCGAGCCATTTGAAATTTTATGAAAATCGGATGCATAGTTTTATTACAGGGACAGTCAAAAGTTTTTTTTTACATTACGGCCAATGGGAAAAAAATATTGCAAGTGCGTTTTAATGATGTTACAGCCTTCCGAATGGTCTGAAAATTTAAATATATAATTGTTGCAAAATTTTGTCGAGCCATTTCAAATTTTATGAAAATCGGATGCATAGTTTAATTACAGGGACAGTCAAAAGTTTTCCGTTACATTACGGGGAATAGGAAAAAAAATTATTGCAAGTGCATTTTAATGATGTTATAGACTATGCACTTATGAAATTAAAAAATATATATATTGAGTACAATATGGGGTACAAAAAATATTTATAAAACTAGTTATAGTACGAACGCACCTCATTTGCCACGTTTGACGAGCAATTTCCGACTTGTTTTAATTTTGGTCGCAGATATTTTTTAGAATGACAGTTTCATTTTCAGAACCGGTTTTGAAAGTGGAAGTAACTTTTTAAAAAATATCTGCGCCAAAATCGAAAAAGTAAAAAAAGGTGCGATGTAGACTCGGACCTCGACTATCCAATGCAAAAAAAAAAAAAATTAAAAATGTCGAAATGCAAACGAGATATTAGAAAAATCCCTCCCCATAGGATTAGCATTAGCTCGTGAGTGCTTTCTCCGGCAGGGACAGGAGCCTTAAGAGCACATATGACAACTCGACAGTGCGAAAGAAAAAATGTTTGAGTTTATAAACATGTATTTCTTTTTATGTATATAAGAGATAAGAATGTTAGTACAAGAAACAAGAAACATACAATACAAGAAACAGAAGACTTTCTCGTTTAACATTTTACTAGATAGTGCCCGTCAAGATTTGACGGTAAATAACTTGAATGTTTCATTAGACAAAATCTTGAATTTTTAATTAGTTGCTTTTAAGTTAATTATTTAAATCGTGACAAATTTCTATGTTACATAAGTGATTCCTATTTCTTTAAGGCGATAGCGGGTGCTGTCAGTCTAACCTATTCAATGAAGTGAAAGAATTTTAAGTTTATAATTTACAACCAATTATGCTTGCTTTTTTATCAAAAATTTACCTAAAAATGCTGGGTAAAGCATTTATTTTTACTTACTATGGGCTTTTTTTCCCCTTCTTTCCTTTTTCTTTATTTTGGAAAAAAAAATTAACAATATTTATTTTTATTTATTTATTTATTTTAACCTGCCATAAAACTAGCCATTAAAAGTTGCCATGAATTTTATTTTTATAAGTCTCATTCTCTAAAACCTAAATTTGAAACTTTATAGCTAACGATTTATAATATATATTTTTTATTACTTGAATTTTATTTTATATTTTTATTTATTTTTTTAAATATTAAACCATGAACATCAAAGTAATTTCTTTTATAATCCTTAGATGAATATTTTTTCTTTCTTTCCGTTTTCTTTTTTACGAAAAAAATGGCAAACTTTTCTTTCTGCCACACAGACACATATATATATTCTTGATAATGGTCAGAAAATATAACAAATATGTAGATCAGCTCAATTTATTTAATTGATAATTACAGGCAAAATATTTTAAATAAGAAAATATTATTTTTTAAAAATATTGTTGTGTATTAAATTTTATTTAATAAATAAAGACACAATCTTGCTTAATGGTACACAAAACACGAACTTTAATAAGCTAAAAGTTAAATTCTACATTTCGAGCTGTTTCTACAGCCGTCTTCAGGAAAAAATATGATGGTTAAATGGCCAAAAATCTCAGAGATGAAGTTTTTCCTGTGCGAGAGATAATTTGTCGAACACTGACTAAAGATATCGAAACAAAAAATGTAGTGGTGCCATTCAGTGATAATAAATACTTGTTAATGACATGAGTCCAAATAAATCAAAAGTGCGAGTGAAGAAACCACGAATGTCGTCTTCTACACATGAGGGCCAGAACCTCATTCAACAAAGTTTTCATTCAAGTTTTTGGCAACACGATTCAAGTGTAAATTGAAATATTGCAATTAGATACAGAATTATGACTTTATGATATTATACCAGATTTTTGGAATATTATAGGATAAATTATTGTTGCAAGGTTTATTCTCACGTGCAATGATTTCAAGTGATTCTCTAATTTTACTTTCAAAGGGGTTATTGCACGGAACTATAATTTTTGCCTCATCAAAGTTAATATGGCAGACTTCATTAGCTTTAAGTAGAACCTAGAAAGATTTGTATTTTGTTTACGTTGTTTAATGTCTCTGCGATGCTCCATAATCCTTACTGATAACTTGCGTTTTGTCATGCATTAAATGTATTAAATTTTATTTAATTATAAAGCATTCATGTAATAATAATAACAAAATAAAAATCATATAATTTCTCCTGATAATAAAAAATGTCATTATTAAAGAGAGTTATCGCCAAAAATATTGCAAAAATCATTTTGCCGGGCGTTGGGCTCGAACACACCTCCTCTACAAAAATTCAAAGCTTTAAACTGCTGCTTTCTACCGCTACGCTAGTAGGAACTCGCTCAACATTCCTCTAAATTGAAGAGGTTGGAAAAAGAATTGACTCAAGCGCAAATGTGTCAGTTTGGTTCTTACTATGATCTTACAAAATTGCCTTTACGTTTTAATATATATGAAGTTTCAAAATATGAACTGCATATGGTACTTTTCAATTAGTCGGGCGTCAGTGTTATATATACACATATATATGCATACATATGTGTATGTGTCCATATATTTATATATACATATATTGTATATGTACACACATATATATATATGTACTATATATTTGTATATATACATGTATATATACATAGATATATATATATATACTATATATAACAGTGGCGAAAAGTACCCTGAATATAATACTAACTCAAAAACTTCTTCTAACTAAGGGGGCTCGGTACTCCTCATTTATTGATAAACGACGAAAATAATAATTTTCAAACTTTTTACTGAAAATGAATTCAGATATCCGTAGACTTTTCTCACAATGTTCGTAAAGATAAAATAATTAAATATGTACGAAAATGGTATTTATTGCATCCATTCCTCTTTAAATTATTGAAAGTTGCAAGCTGTAAATTCATTTTTCTAAATTAGTGGGGTTTTGTTTTATCAATCTGTTAGTATTTTCAAAGTGAAAAAACTTCAACATAAACTTTTAAAATATTGGTTATACTTTGGGGACGATTCTTAAAGTGCATTTGATAAAATTAAAGGATCAGATTTTCAATAATATAAACAGTTGATTTTAAAAGTAAAAATTTTAAGTGAATAGTTATTTTTCTTAAATTTCTGCATGTTTATGACGTTTTATTACTTTTTCTAAAGTCGTTAACGTTTTGGAAATCTGATACTTACATACAGTTGTAGGAAACATGTCTGAGCAGCACCGCGGCAACTCTATTTGGCACCTTGAGCAAAACTGCTACTTTTTCTGTCGATCGTCGGTGCTTTAATAGTGATACATAAGGGCGCCAGAAAACTGCCTCGGTCTAGTGCCATACCACCGCCCATACCACCCATGCTGCGGCTATGCTTATGAGAATAGTCTGAAAACAAAAGTTTAAAAAATTTAAAATTTTTTAGCAGATTTGTGGTTTAAATATTTTTACTTCAATAGAAGAAAATATTGTAATCGAAATTTTATTCGACTTCCGGTTTTCCAAGGATTTACACGTTTTGGGGACAGAGATCCCCAAAAAACATGTTTATACGAAATGTCTGTCTGTTCGTGTGCCGGTGTGTCGCCATTGTACCATCGAAAAGTGTATGAAGTTGTGCATAGAATTGAACGGTTCTTTTGTGTATGTTTTTAGCTTTGGCCAGCAGGCATTTCTTCAATTTGGACATATTCCGTCGGAAGGAGGCGCTGTAATAGTGATTTTTGTGCCGTTTTCTTTATTGTATCATCGAAAAGTGTATGAACTTACGCATAGAATTGAACCAAATTTTTTGTGTATGTGTTTGGATATGGCCAGCAGGTTTTTCTTCGATTTGGAAATATTCCGCCGGAAGGGGGCGTTGTAATAGCGATTTTTGTATGATTTTCTCGATTTTCACATATATTTCAGATGTTTATGAAAAAGGCTTCCAAAGCCTTAAAAAAATGAAAGCAGGTATAATTTTCAATCGAATAGCTATTTCTTTTTTTCCCCTCTCTCTCTGTTATTTTTCTTTTTTTTTTCCTGTTTTGCGTTATTTTTGTGATTAAAATGTATATTTTGTTTTTGTTTTGCTTTTTGACCAACTGTACCCAGTGTTGCATTCTGAAAAAAAAAAAAAGTAAAAATATTTATTCACACATGTGATGTATTATTTGCTTTGGCCTTAAATTTTCTGTTTGGGTTGTTTAAATATTATGAAGCTGCATAATTTATGTATTTTTTAAATTATCCTATGCAACTTCACTTTTTAAGCACAAATTTGAATATTCATAAATTTGAAGCATTTTATTTTTTCTGTGTCCTCATATCTGGAAATTAAGGCAAGGAATTTTGAAAACATGGAAATTTTGAAATATTTTTTGCTTATTTAGAATTTTAAAATTTACATTGTTTTTTTAAAGCGGGTATCTTATATCTATTCAATTATTGCTTGAGCATTTAATCTGAATGGCAGAGAATTAATTTTTCCCCGCATACTCTTAAAATGAATGTTTGTTTCTAACAATCTAACGATTAGTATTTTACATTAAACAGTCAGTATATTTAAACAAGTAATATAAAAATATTTGTTTTTAAAGTCAATTCCTACTTAGGTCATCAAAGAAACATTTAATATAATCCCTTAAGCTAATATTAGTTTTCGTTGCATTAAAATATCTCAATTTGTTGATTTTCTATAAGCAAGTAAACCCTATTGATTTACAATGGAAGTCTATGAGAATTTGGCGAAATATTAGAACAGGGACAGGGTCCCCCCCCCTATGGTAACCCCCCTTATAGATATGAAGATGCATTAAATACTGTTCAATAACCAATGGCCGACATTTTGTCTCCCATATAAAACTAAAATTAAGTAATTAAAATTTAATTAATGAATTAATATTTGAAAAAACTGTATTAACATAAATTGTCATCCAGTAGAAGTTTTAAAAAAAAATTATTTCAACTTGATAAGATGAGGAATAAGTATTTTATTAACGACTGAAAATTTGAACAAGATATATAAATAAATAAATATAGGGAGAGTGTGAACTAATAGTAGGAATTGAGAAAAAAAAAATAGAAAAGCCAATTGTTAAGCACAATTATTTTAAATGGCAGATAATTATTTTTTCCCCAGATACTCTTAAAATGAATGTTTCTAACAATTTAACGATTACAATTTTACATTAAACAGTAAGTACATTAAAAAAACAAAAAAGCCAATTGAGCACAATTATTTTAAATTTTCTATAGCTGACTTATAAAAATAGCGCTTTCTTTATTGTTATTTTAATAAATGATATAAATTAATTAGACAGCCACATTTTACTAACTGGTTACTATAATGTTAATGTTTGTTTTTTTAATGTGCTTTGAAACAAACAGTTTGTAATCTCTGCCTATACACTGTAAAAGTCACAAATTTTCTTAATCTACGGAAATATAATATAACCACGTAAGAAAATATATAATAATCCCTTCTGAGTTAGACATGATTCCGAAAAACATTTTTTATCTTCATAAACTTGAGAAAACAATATATTTTCGAGATTTCAAGAAGCTTTTATAAAAACACTTTATTTTACTGACGCTGATTTCTGAAAACATTTTTACATCTACCAACACAAGTTTTACAGTGTATTAATCAGTTTTCTCAAACCGGAAACTAGGTTTTCTTAAGATTCTATCCAATCCCATACACGAGAGTGTATCAATAAGTTTTTTCCCTCATATAGAAGTAATTGAGTGAAATTTATGAAATTGCTACATTATATTAATCCTTTTCTGTATAATCACCGTGCACAGTAGCGCATTTCTTCAAACGGTATTTTAAAGATAGGGGAGGATGTATTCCAGGAGGCGCGATAGTAGACCCAAAGGGTGGGGGGGGGGGGGGCATTTTTCTAACTTTTACTGATCCCGTACTTTTCTAAATTTTGCGGATGCCCCCCCCCCCCCCGCGGTGCAAATTTCGAGGGAGGGGCTCGGGGTGCATATCATGAATAAGTAGTCACAGGCTTTTCAACCATATGTCACATGTCAGGATCGGTGAAAGTTACAAAAACTAGGGGATCGTACCCGGGCTTCCCGGGTTAAAGAATATAAGTGAAAACATTTTTTTTAATTGAAAACTAATAATTTTTTTATATGGAATAAATTTTTTAGATTGCGAACTTACATTAAAAAAGAATTTTCATACGGGAAATACGAATTACACAATCAAATAAATTTTTGAAATTTATCAAAAGCGATATTTTCTTATTAGCAGCATGCTAAGAGTTATTTGACCAAGATTTTGCTACTTATGGCATCTTTTATGTTCTGATAATTTCAGAGTTTATACATGTCTGTAAAATATGTGTTATATTTATATTATTTTATTTATTTATTCATAGGGAAGTTTTTTTTAATGGAAATTAGCCGTAAGAAAATGTTGAACTCTTTGTTTTAAGGGCAAACGGATTAATTTTTCGTAATCGAGCTCCGCGTGATATAGATAAATTAAAAAATATTTCATGTTTTAAAATTGTTTTTAAAACCATATACAATCAGTAAACTGAGATGAACTTTGCAAACAAATTCCATTTTAAAAAAATCCTAATCCTATATGGTGTGATCTAAAAATTTAGATTGTACGATTACAAATATGTTAAATTTGTGTTTTTTCAATATTATTCTTTTATTTCTTTATAAAAGAAGTATTAATTTCGTTAATTTGTCTTTCACAAATATGTTAGAATGGTGGGGTTTTTTAATAATTTTCTTTTATTTGTTTATAAAGGGAGTATTAATTTCGTTATGCAGAAATAGTCAGAAACAAATGCTGATAAATGTTTGTTGCTTTATGTGTAAAATGTTTATTATTATTATGTATTGAAATCGACACGTGATAAGATAAAATTTAAAAAATCATGTATAAAAATTATTTTAGAAAATATAATACATCAGACAATTAAGATACAGTTTTAAAACAAATTGCATTTGAAAGTAATTTTTTTTCCTTATGCGACGAAAATTGAAAATGTACGATGGTCAGAAGATTAAAAAATTGCAATAGCAAAATTTGAAGACCGAAATTTGATCGTGAAGTGTTGCCATTCGCAAAATGACGTCAGAGTTACGCACAGATACGTTTGTTCTTTAGAATATAGATACTTAATCAGTAAAATATAATAAAGATCAGTTATTAGGATGTGGGTATCAATCGAGGTTCTTATGCTCGGTATTCCCGAATGAAAAACAGCAATTTTCACCTTCTCAAAATTTGCATGCGCACTTCTCATATCCATATTCATCATTTAAAAAAAATTGTATTTTGTTTGAGCATTTAAAAATCATTTTAACTCAAAACTTGAAGTCACGATTGTCAGCAACATATTTTATTTGAACAGACGCACTCTTTATTTGAGATTCTAATATCAATTCTGGAGAGTAAAAATTTCCGTAATTTATGATTTTTAGACGCATTTGTGTTAAAATGTTTAGTTTTATCAAAGAAAATGATCGTTTTCTTTTAAATATGACTTCATTTTCACTTAAATAAGCATTTCGCTAGTGTCTGAAACTTAGTATCAGTACACATGCAGAAGGAAAAACAATATAGAAAATTGATGAGGAAAAATGCGTGTTTTCAAAAGCAGTATGTCATGTTCCGTTATAGACGGGTTGCACATGACGTCAAATATCTGGCGTCGCTTCATATGGCGCCCAAACATAAGGCGAATGTGGAGCTCTCCATTTGGTTTATTAGACTTGTTTGCACTATAATAATAAAAATTAGAAAGATGTAAATTAAACAGAAAGATAACACATGCTTTTAACGAAAAACGGGCAGTTCTGTGCTCCACGTGTGTGCTCCAGATGCAACAATATCAGTTGTTGCTAATAGCAACGTGACGTCAATGCAAGGGCTCTATTATGACCCTAATATAATATTCTGCTCTTAATGGGATTTTGCGACACAAAACCCTATGCAACAATTTTGAATTTTTATCAGAAAATAGCATGAATAACGATAAAAATACCTCAATATTTTTCTCTTGTCTGCAATAATGAAAGCTATCTAATTCTCACCATTTTAAAAAATTTCATAAATGCTTTTAAAATTAAAATATAAAAGTGGGGATATTAAAAAAAAACAGATAAGACTAGATCACATCTGCAAATGAAGAGCTTTTAGTTAAAAAAAATATTAGTAAAATTGGTTCAGTGAAAGATCGGGGCTGATGACTAAAAAACACACTGGTGTTTTATATATAAATTATAAAAAATTATGAAAAATTAAGCAAATTATGTTATTTTGATAAAATTATAGTAGAATGTCCTAAAGAATAGCATTAAAATTTTATTATTCGAGAGAATTTTGAACAAAAACTTCAGCAGCATGATATTATTTTAAACCACGAATTATTTGTTTAAGGCACTCTAAATATTTGTAAAACATTGCGTTTTATCAGTGTGTTATTTCGATTATAAGTGGAGCATTCTCACTAGTGAAGAATTTCAAAATATCTGGGCTGTGAAAATGACGCACTTCTACAAAACATAATTCACGTTTAAGAATTAAAATACACGCTTTTTTATACAAGGACGTCATTTGCATCCACTAAAGCAATCCACTTTTGCAATCCAATCTTAAACTTCGTCTATAGAAAAGTATGCATACGACGTCATTGTCACGGAATAACAGACAATATTCTTGACATTGACAATATTTTAATTTCAACTTTTTTTTCAGGTTTTATGAGAAAATGGCAACAAAAAGATTCAGTATCCTATTTTTGACTATTTTCCATTTACTTTCAATGACTTTCAATAAATATGGGGTACTTTTGTTAGAAGAAAAGTGGTATTAAATAAAAATGGTATTACAATAAGAAAAATGGTATTAAAAACTGCAAAAAAATTAATATCTCAAAAATAAATTAAGATACAGCTTTCAAAGAAATTGCATTTAAAAGAGCATTTTTTTCCTTATACGACGGTGTAAAAATATAAAATGTGCGATGTTTAGAAGTTTAAAAATTTGCAGTAGAGAAAATTACAAGACCAAAATTTTATTTCAAATTTCAAAGTGTTGCCATTCGCAAAATGACGTATGCGTTACGCACAGATATGTTTGTCCTTTATAATATAGATTCGCAAAATGACGTATGCGTTACGCGCAGTCATTCGTATGTTTGTCCTTTATAATATAGATAGATACCCCCCTTTGGGTCTACTCTCGCGCCTCCTGGAATACATCCTCCCCCCTCTCTTTGAAATACCGTTTGCACAAATGTGTTACTATGCGCACTGACTATATAGAAAAAGACTCATAAAATGTAGCAATTTCATAAATTTCACTCAATTATTTCTTTGTCAGGGCAAAAACTTATTGATAAACCCTCGTAAACATATTCAGCTGCGCAACTGAATTTATTCATGCAAGAGTAAGAATATAATTTTAAAATTAATGTCAATGCTCTGAATTTATCATGTTTGCCTGTAAAATATTATATTTGAGGATGAAAATGTCTATTTGAGTATTGATAAAATCCGAAAAACTTTATTCCAGGTTTTGAAAACTAATTTATAAAAACTACCGGAAACGTTTCTGGAAATTAACGGCAGCGTAAAAAATAAATAAATAAATAAAAAATAAATAAATAACTGATTCTTTAAACCTCGGAAATATATTAGTTTCTGAGGGATTTTAAAGAAAAAAAACTCTTTTTGGAATAATGGATAAACCGGGAGAGGTTATTTTCGTTTGTGGTTATATTATATTTTTCGAAATTAAAGAACATTTGTGTTTTTTTCCCAATGTATATCGATTATGTATAATTTATTTTGGCTTCAATTTTGCTAGCTAGTAAAATAAAATATCTTATACTGTATTGGGATATATTATTTACAAGTATAGTCAAAAGGAGTATAAAAAAAGCAGGGCTAGTGAAAATTACGTTATCCGGCTTCACAGTTTTTCAGTCGCTGTGCGTTTTTCAGACGAAATTTAAATTACAGTTAACTCAGTGCTAAGTCATATGTTAAGTAAAAATTTTGTAATTCAACAATTCGCCAATAAATATATCTGTGCCGAGTATGAAAAAAGAAATTACTCGCCATGATTTGAATATTTGGCCAGAGTCACTCCACTTACAGATGGAAATATAATTTTGCAGTTAGAACACGTTTTCAACAACAAAGGTGGACATACTGAGCATGTATTGTCAACATTTACGTGAGTAAATATAGGAAATTAAAATCAATCAGACTGCAGAACCCTTATTTGGATGTCACATCACCACCTATTGACGAATTTTATTTTCGTTATGAAAATTTTTATTTAATGAATGAAAAGTGCATTTTTTCAGTTATCTGCACTGTAAACTGAAATATCTGAAATTCAGACATTTAAGTGTCTGAAACGCAGTGTTCAATTTTCAGACGTTTTAAAATGTCTTAAAATTTTCAGACACTTCTTGCGTCTGAATTTCAGACACTTAAGTGTCTGAAACACGAGTGTTCAATTTTAAGACGTTTTAAAGTGTCTTAAATTTTTCAGACACTTCTTACGTCTGAATTTCAGACATTTCAAATGTCTTAATTGCGGCCATCTTTGAGCCTGTTTTTTTAGCCAATATGAAGCCATCTTTAACCATTTTCTTTCTAAACCATATACGCAGCCATGTTTGACCACATTGAATCATTTTTTATAAATGGGAATAATTTGTTACCATACAGCAGAGCTGATTGCAGCGTGGGAAAACTGGGATGCTTCTCTGCACCTTGATTTTAGGGTACCCCAAATTGGGTATAAAATTTTCATAAAGCTGATATTTTAAATCAGTTTTGACCTTATGAGGATTGTAATCAGTATTTTGTAGTTTTAGAATAGGATAATATATATATATATTTTTTTTTTTTTCACCTAAATATGTATTTATGTGTTACCATATATGCCCTACGGCATCAAAAATGTTTATTACTTTTAGTGAGAACTTCAAATTGCTTCCAGTCCAAAGACCTAGTATTCATTCACCCCCTCCCCCCATTGCCTTCATATACTGTTACAAAAAAAATAAGCCTATTGGATGCCGTCAAATACATATTTGGATAAATATATCATTTTCTTTAGCCTAATCATGTTCTAAAAGTGCAAAATATTTATTAAAATAAGTGTAAGATCAAAACGAATTTAAAATATCAGCTTTATGGAAATTTCGTACCAAATTTAGGGGCCCGTAAAGCTAAAGGCCCATAGAAACAGCCCAGTTTGCCCATGCTGCAATCAGCTCTGCTTTATGGTAACAAATTACTCCCAAATATAAAAAATGATTCACTCCTTCAGAAAGAATCCCATCCCTGCTATGTTGTGCAATTTTTTCCCATTTAAATAAGATATTCCCAGTAAATTAGTTTAAGCATTTTTATTTCTGTGTTAAATAAAATCTAACACTGGATTCCCCCAAATTTACAGTATATGAGTATTATATTGTAATATTTATTAATCAATATTTATTATTAACCAATATTATGAATTTCTAGAGTAGAATAAGGTTAAAAACAAAATATATTTTTCTTAATACAGTAAAACCTCTCAATAGCGGGCACCTCGGAACCGTGGAATTTGTCCGACGTTCGGAGGTGTCTGCTTTTCTGAGGTATAAGTGTATAAAAATTTTGCATATTTTCAATAAAAAAATGTGTTTCCTAAATAGTGGTGTCCTTTATTTAGGATTGTCCGTTATGGAGATTTTACTGCAAAGCCTTCATACGAACAGTTGTCTTTAGCGAACACTCACCTTTATAAATATACAGTAAAACCTCCCTAAAGCGACCACTTCCGTTCCAATAAAAATTGGTCGCTCCGAAAGGTGGTCTCTTAATGGAGGTCATGTTAAAATCTAGAATTTAATTGTTGAAAAAATCTAACAATTAATGTTACTAAAATTATATTTTTCAAATTAAGAAAACATATGAAAATTTAAGTATCAAAACAAAAGTTAATTACATAAGTTAATTACTGCAGAGTTTAAAAAATGAATACATTGATGTTTGCTTTGCTTTTATGGCTTATCTAATATAAATTTTATTCCCAAGTCCTTTCGAAATTCAATAAATAAATGCATTTCTTTTTTTTTTTGTCGGGAACGAATTTTGACGATTTCATTACTTTATCTATTCCTTTGAGAGTTTCCTGACAGAATAAGGCAGGGGAGTTTATGGACCGTCATCCTTAATGTGTCATCAGAATTAAATTCACTGCCTAAAATGGAAAAAGGGGTTTAAACACTTAAAAGTTACCGGAATAAATAAAAATTCTAAACTTAATTTAGAAGTTTGATAAATAATGCACTCTCCGGAATTATTATTCTAATAAAACCTTTTTCAAGCGACCCGGAAAAAACGGAATTTGTTTCATTTTCTTCAAAGAAATGGGTCCCTTATGGAGGGAGTTCAACTGGGGTGGTCTCTGAATAGAGGTAAAATTAGTATTGAGCCTATGGGAATAAATTTCGTACCATGAAAAAATGGTCGTTCAGGGGGTGGTCGCTTAATGGAGGTGGTCGCACAGGGAGGTTTCACTGTATATATATTTACCTCATAAAAGCTAACACAATCGAATAGCAGACAGATTCAGCGTTCTGAAGGTGCCCGCGATTAAGAGTTTTTACTGTATTTAAAATTTTTTGTACTTAACTTTTAATCTTATTCTACTTTTTAGTTCAAAATACTGATTATAACCAATATACAATGTCGAAACTCATTTAACGTATAAGCTTTAAAAAAATTGCATATCGAATTTGGGGCAACAAAAATCGTAGGTGGGGGGGGGGGTCGGGGGGGACATGTCAAAGTTTACCCTTGCTTTAATCAAGTCCTTCTAGAAAAATTCCAACTCTGCATTGTGATTCAGTAAATATAGAATAATTCAGCTTTAAGTACAAAATCTAGTTATGCTTAAGTACATATAGTATAAAATTCTATCTTTTTACTGATATTCATTTTAAATTTCAGATTTCTTTTTTACTAAAAATAATCAAAAAATCAATATTATAATTGATTTCAAATGAAATATAGCTGTATATATTTACCGTATTATTATGTTAACAGCACATAATTACATGAATTTAAGAATTTACAAATAATCATTATGACTAATACAGAGATAAGGCGAGAACATTTTCTAAATCGTTAAATAAGAAGATTTATTCAAGACGCCAACAAAATTTTCTCCGCTTTACGTCTACAGATTTCAGACGATTTCTGATGAGTCTTCAAATTGTGGTGTGAATCACCGGGCTTGAAAATGAAAACATCTGCAGTTGACTACTTTCAGTATCGGAAGTAGAATATTTCTAAAATGCTCGGAAACAACAAAAGTATATAGCAGAAGGAAAAAACAGATTTCATGACCGGATTTGAGTTTTATCAGTCAAAACAGTTTAATCTAATAAATGAAGACAAGTAATTCGCTGTATGTATGGGGGAATTAATGATATGGGTAAATGGAAGGATTTTCGAACTATATTCTTTTAAATAACTTAAAATTTATCACGGTGTATAAAATCTGAGACGCAAGAAAACGTCATCAGACATGAAAAGCATACACAATAAATAAAAATTAAATAAGGATGTTTACTATAAAGAGTTGGGAATTTCAGTACATATCACATATTAAACCTATAGGAAATGTAAAACCGATGTGAACGTTACAAATGCTGTCGCATTAAATGCTTATAAAAATATTGTATACATAAATAAAACCCATATAAAAGGTACTCCTGTGTAATAATTGCTCTAAGAAAACGCTGTTAAGATAGCCTTTATGGTAATTAAGCCGATCAACAGGTGCTGTCACTGCTATTTTTAAAGTAATGGCATGCGAGTAGACAGAAAAAGAAGGCTTAGGATGGTGTATCTCAATAGATTCAGTAACAACTAATACACCATGCAGACTTGCCAAAACTTATTTTAAGGATAACATCGGATGTAAAATAATACAGAAACATGATTACAGATGATTTGAATAGTAGAAATTTAAATATTAGCAAGATAAAATTTTAACATTGAAATCCCATAGGCAAAATGCTTTAAACAAATTTTGGCATAACTCAGGAACTAATAAAGCTATAGACTCGTGTGAGGTCTCTATTTAAAGAGAAAACATTCGCAGAGAGTTTTCAATAAATAGTGAAGGGTCCACTTACCTGAAAAAGGTGTGATTATTCCAAAATCACATCCGCCAGGCGACGTCCGGATTGGAGGCTACGTTAGTATCCGTGAGTTCAGCAGAATTTGATATTTAAAAAAGAATTTCCCTTTGCACATCCGGCTAGCTCTGTTAAAAGAATGGAATATTTCCATCCTAAAAACATAGCCCGCCAGACAACAGTTCTCTTTACCTGCTTTGACGAGACGAAGAACACTATATTATTGTTATTGCTTGACACCTTTCATTAATATGGAATATCACTATGTAGAGACGTATTAAATCCTGGAACTTCACATTCCGCAAAAACCGAATCAAGTCAAAATAAATTATTAGTTAAAATGTACGCGTAGATAAAACAAACGCTCAGTTTGAATTACAAACGAACATCAAATTCGAACGAAAGGCATCTGAAACGCATGCGCAACTAGAGTGCCCCCTGGTGGTTAATGCGGAACAGAGTTACAAAGTGTCTTAAAAGTAGACACTTGCAGATTTTTTAGACACCTTTCTCAGTTCGTTTACACCATGATCATAGTAAGACACTTATATGTTTTAAATTAAGACATCTATCATGACTGAATTTTCAGATTCAGATACTTAAGTGTCTGAAATACCTTTTCAGTCACATATGTGTCTTAATTTAAGACGCCTCTATTTGCAGTGTGTAATTAAATTTTCGTGTCATTAGCAGTAAAAAAAAAAGCCCACCAGAATCCTCTGAAATGGGTACCTTATTTTTCTTTTAAAATATATAAAAACTGATATATTATTTTCTTTCCAACTAAATTTTAAAAATGTCCAAAATTTCCATGTTTTTTTCTAACCCCAGAAGAGAACCGATATTGCATTCAGGCATGAAACATTTCAATATTGGCGCTTCATTGGAAATAATTTCTATGTAAACCCCCGATTTGTGCAAATTGGTTCTTCGTTGGAAATATTTGTAATATATAGCCAATATTTGTGAAATATTAGCTTTTTATATGAAATGTTTTTAACGTAAAGCCAAAATTTGTGCTGCACAGGCATTATCATTAGAAATTTTATCAATGAAACTGTACGGGTTTTATTGAGTTTACATTGGCAACATATTCTTGTCAATATTGGTAAAATATCAACATTTCAATAATCAGGCAAATTTCATGTCACTGGATACAATATTGGCCCAAAATTTGGCCAATATATAAATGGTATTGGTTTGCTGCTAGGGGAGATTAAACTCTTTTTCCTTTTACATCTGTATTTGCAGGGGAAGATAATAAGAACTACTCCAGTCCTTCGTTTTTCTTCGCCGGTGCACTTTGGCACTTGAGGATCTATCCCAATGGTCACAGAATATACAACTCAGTCGGATATGTCGGTCTGTTCCTCTGGAGAAAATCACCTGGTAATCCTATCAGCCTAGATTACTCGTTCGGCGTGAAAACGTTGGATGGAAAGAAAGTCCGAGAAAAACATCTCACGAGTGTTTTTAGAGAGGCAGGCAAAGGTTACGGAAATGCTAAGTGCCTGTCGAGGTCTGAACTTCAGGAGAGAGAATCTGAATTAATGTCTCCTGAAGGCATCACCGTGTTTTTCACGCTTAAGTGCTCCGAATCAACTGAAGATGCAAGTAAGTCGAATGCTAGATATACATATGTGCTTTATATTCGACGGAAATATCAGACACTGTCTCCATTAGAAGTCTGCACGGGCTTGGGCCTGGCCTTGGGGCAGTGTCCAATATTTTTTCTAGACTCGATTCACACCGGGTTGGGTCTAGACTTCTTCCTTACAGTCCCAGCCAGGCACTGACGAATTCTTTAATATTTTAATTACTTATTGAGATGTTATGTATGCAATCGTCTCTCTAAGTGATCATAATAATACCTATTCCGTACTCCGTGGTTTAAATTCGATTATGAAGATGTATTATTTAAAAAAATATTACATTTTTAAAAACTGTTGCATAAATATGAGATACCCTTTTTAAAACTTTTAATTACAGGAACATTTTAATAAAAAAATATTGACGTTTTCTGTTGAAAATAAATGCCGCCTGGTCGGATCAAATCTGATTTCATTTTATAAGAGCTAGACTGAATAATTAAAGGATAAACCGGACAGAACAGGAGTGCAGGGAACAGGCGACAAATGTTACTGTATGTATCATGTTACCAAAAATTATCAATATTTCTTAAAAATTCAAGTAACAGAGAAGACGCAAACGTTGAACATTTCAAAAATAAGCGTCGTATTAAAAAAAACAGCGCTACATAGAAAACACAAGCGGGCTGGACCGGAAATTTTCGGCTGTTGTAGACTTCTAATTTCCAACACAAGTTCATTAAATTTTACATTAACAACGTGTTAGTTAATTTTTAAGCTATATTTATTGTTATAAATTAGTGTCACATACAATGTCTTCATTATAAAGTGTTGTGTAATGTTTATACTATTCATCATAATATATCAAGTTTATTTTCGACATGTGCATTTTGGACTGATTTATGATTTTCTTGAAAATGATGTTGTAAACAGGATTGTTATTGTTTTTGATTTGGATTTTAATACTATTATTATTTTTCAGCTCATTGACATGATTGAATTTAGTTCTTCAAATGCATTTTATTCCATTCCTGCGGCTATTTGTTACTTCATACTTTTTTGTTATCAAGTACCACTTCGCACCAAATACGAATATTGGCATAATGGCTAACTAACATGACAAGCTCAACTCAAAGGAAAGATGTATGTGGAAGCTAACTAGAAATAGAAACCTTAAGCCTATTTAAATATAGTTTTATAAAAAGAATACTATTTTATTAAATACAAAAAATAAGTACAAATTCACAAAAAAGAAAAATACATTTATATTTCATTAACGAAAGCTCATTTTAGCGGAAGAATGCGTCCAATGTTATTTTTTCTTCGAACAAATAAGTCTCCACCAACTTTAACATTTTTTGTTAGAACCACCATTTTTCTGTTTAAGATTGGGGATATAAAGAGTTAGCAGATATTTACCTTATATAATTATTTTGGAAATTTATTCCTAACTGTAACTCAAAGAAATTTCCCACACAGAAAATGCTAGTCTTCTGTTTTAAATGAATTAAAAAGCTATTAATGAAAGAATGCAGGAGTCTTGAAAAAAAAAAAGGTTTAGCCTGTAAATCTTCTACCTAGAGTACCTTTCTAGGAGAGTGTAGATATACGCAAAAGGTGCATGCTCAGATTTGACGTTTTAGCCCAAACTATGGCAACCCACATTACATGACTTAGTGACATTCGCTTGGACGAATCCGCTTACGCATAAATCTATTTTAGCTTCACCATAGTTGCTGATTCATAAAGTCTGTTTTTGTCTAAAATACAGATTGTATTCGAGATGTATTCGAGACCAATTAAGACTTTATGTTGCCACTCTCTTCAATTACGGTATTTTGCTTCTTTCTCGTGGCAAGATAATTCTTCGCAGTGCAATTTTGTTTATTTCGCATTCGAGAATTTATGATTTTTATCATATGGTTTTCTGAACAAAATCCCTCATTATGAAATATGCATCCGTCTTGAGATTTCATCTCACAGTGTGTATTATTTGACAAAATTTTGTGACAAGATGTTCCCAAATTTTTGCAAAATTCGAAGGTGGGATCACGGATTTCACGGAATTTTTTATTTCAAAATATTAAGTCGAAAAATTTTTGATACCCTTTGAACTAACACAATACATGAAAAAATAACCTCTAAAAAACTAAACTAATTGACTTTTAATAACACATACTGGACAATTGCACCATAAAATATTATAAATAAAGACAAAATCTTGCTTAATGTTTATGTCTTGCTTAATGCTCCATTTTTAGATGTTCAAATTAATAGATGCAGCTCTGGATTAAACTTTTCAGTTTATAGAAAACCTATTAAAGAAAACACTGTTATCCCTTTTTCAGCAAACGTACCTTTTCAATATAAAATCTCTGCATTTCAGTCATTCATTAAAAGAGCATTTATGATTTGCTCAGATGATCAATTAAATGAAGAAATCGAGTTTATACAGAAAATAGCATTTGATCATGGTTTTTCATCAAAATATATAGATAAGATAATTCAGAAGTACAATGCTCCCCTCCTTCAAGTCAACGACAAGATAATAATCAACTTCAGGTCTACAGAAAATTTCACTACATTCCAACTATATTCGAAAAGCTAAAAAAGATCATACAGAAATATAATATAAAGCTGGTCGCTATTCCACCTCCTTACCTCATTGATATCGTCAGTAATAAGATCGATAGGATCCCAATGGATCAAAAATCTGGTATATATGAAATCCCTATCACTTTATCCAATAATGTTGAAAAAATCTACATCGGCATGACAAAACGCAAGTTATCAGTAAGTATTATGGAGCATCGCAGAGACATTAAACATTGTAAACAGAATACAGCTCTTTCTAGGTTCTACTTAGCTAATGAAGTCTGCCATATTAACTTTGCTGAAGCAAAAATTATAGTTCCGTGCAATAACCCATTTGAAAGTAAAATTAGAGAATCAATTGAAATCATTGCACGTGAAGATAAACCTTGTAACGATAATTTATCCTATAACATCCCAAAAATCTGGCACAATATCATAAAATCATAGCCACTCGTGATTTCTTAAATTGACCTTTTTGATCCATTTGATCTCAGTTCATTAATAATTCTTTATTTTCCCTAGATGGCAACACTACAGTTTTGTTATTCAAATCATTTGTCAAGTTTCGACTAATTATTTCTTGCACTGGAAGCTTTCGTCTCTGATTTGTGAGCCTTTTTACCATCCTATTTTCCTGAAGACGGCTGTAGAAACAGCTCGAAACGCAGAAGTTAACTTTTAGCTTATTAAAGTTCATGTTTTGTGCACCATTAAGCTGGATTTTGTCTTTATTTATTATTGACTTTTAATTAGAAAATTTAAAATACATATTAAGAAAGATTTATTTTATAAATTAATATTCTCAAAAAAAGTATACTCATTTATAGAGATTTCTAATTAAATTTTATATGTAATACAATTTTTACGAAAGAATTATTCTTGCATGCATTGCGCGCATGATTTTTCCCATTTGAATGGCTAAAACAAACCCAGATTTTTTTTAATGAGTACAGATATAATGTATTTTTATAGTGACCTACAATAGAACAAATAAAACTTGTAGAAGCCGAGAATTTCTTTTTAAAGAAACTCGAAATATGAAGGGGTTTTTTATACAAAAATAGTCGTGAATTCTAAACTGCTTGCTTGAAAAACATAATATTAGCTCATTTTGTGCTTCTATACGTTTAATACATTCAGTGAAAATTTCGTGAATTTCTAGGCAACCATTTTTTTGAAATCGTTCATGTAATTAACAAAATCGCTGTTTTGAGTAAATTGACTTTAACGATTAAATCCCCCCTTGATCATACAGAAAAAGCTCAAACTCTTTTAGACATAACTTCTCTGATAAAACGAATTTTTGAATTGGGTTTGTTTTTAAATATGCCTAAAGAATCGTATTTAATTATAAACTATTTTTTAAATAGGTTTTTGGACACTTTAAAAGGTACCTGAGCCGTTAAAAAAGATAAAGCTTGAAACATTATAATTTTTTAAGTTATTTAAACTTTGAATTTAAGTATATAATTGATATTTACTCTACCTTAGATGAAATCTAAATTCTATAAACCTTTTTAATATTTTTTAAACTATAAAGTTCTTATAAAACACACATAAATATTATATATATATTATATAATATTATATATTGTAATGTGTGTCTTTTATTATATATCGTAGATCGATGTAATCACGGTACTTAGAATACACGGTAGGGTCCACGAGTGAGATACGCAGTAGATCGTCCAGTTCGTGACGTCACTGGCACCCATCGTTCAAGCTCTCCCTGTGTTTTTCCTTTTATTCGCATTGCTCTCTTTCTCTTCCTGACAATAAATGTTATTATTACTTTTTTTTTTCCATATGATCATTTTATGTCTTATTTTTATTATTAGTTTTTGAAAAGGATTTGACATTAAACTAATTAGTAACGCATTAATTCTTCTAGCTATTCCAAAGGAATTTCATTTCATCGTTTTTAACACATACTATAGCATGAAAACCATTTGCGGCACGCATGCAAAAGATCAGATAATTTTTGCATTTATTATTCAAGAGTATTTTCAATTTACTTTAAAGAAACAGATTTGTAAAAGAATTTAACAGCAAAACAGCTTAATTTTAAACCAAATCAAATTGTAAGATATAAATCAGTTTCCATATGAAAATTTTCAGCTCTACTACTACTTTAGTATTACTTTTCACTAATGTTATTGCTGAAAAATTAAAGAAAGAAGAATGAGTTGTCGAGATACATGAAAGGAAATAAACTTTAAAAAAAATAAAAATGAATGTGATCAACAAGATAAAATCCAATCCTGATTTATTTCTTCTCTCTTAATTAGAACAATACAGTCACTCATATATCGTTGATAAATCATTCAGATATTAGATTAAATAAAAAAATTAAGCTAAATTAAATAAAAAATATATGTATATCAGCTGGTTAGGGGGAAAACTTTGCGATGTAGTACGTAAAAAATAAAAAAATTCTCGTTGTAAAGAAATTATGAAACAATATAAATTCCAGTTTTCTCAAAATTCTATTTTTAAAATAAAGTTGCATATTCAGAAGAGGTGTATGTAAGAGATGAACTTAAATATTCTTCGCCTAGTGAAATCGTTGTGTTACAATTCCTGAAATTTATAGAAATTAGTTTTAGTTTTGAGTACTTATATAGTTAAATGTACCCCAAACTAAAGAAAAATAAAATAAACACTGTAGTATGGTTTTTTTTTTCGATAAAATGTAAGGGTTTGTAAGCAATATGGGACCTTAAATCAAAAACTTATATCAGATTAATAAACAGGTATCGGTCTAGAAGTTTCAAAAATGCATATTGTGAGAATAAAAATATGTTGGTATAGCAATAGAATAAAAACTCAATTTTTATTTGAAAATATATTCCCTAATTTTTATTTATTTTAAGGTATTGAGATAATCCATATAAAATAATATTCCACTCACAATTTGTAATTTAAATTTCTTCTGATAATATTTTAGTGCATACTAAAAATTTAAGGATGCATATATAGTATATTAATCATAAAAACAATACTTGATTGTTTAAAAAATTTTAACCGTAATATCGTAATATGACATCTATTTTTTTTTCTTCAAATTTTGAATGTTATACAACCTAGTTTTTGTTTGAGAGTTAGACAGTTTGATATTTACTGAACCGGAAGCCCAATACCTAGATTATAACTTAGATAGACTTGACATCGTGTTAGTTAATCGCAGAATCTTGTGTGCCAATGATTATTCTATTCCTAAAGTTAAAAGTCGTACGGACTTATATTAATATTTATATAATATATATTATATATATTATATATATTATATATATTATATCCTTATATTAATATATATTGATATAATAATATATCAATATATATTAATATTTTGATACATATTTTAACTTATTTTCTAATTATTTGAAAGTAAAGTAAATTGTTTATTTTAAAACAAAAGTTGTTCTTTCTGAAATTGCGCTACCCTTTCTCACATAAGAGTGGACGTAACAATATGTTCTCTAAAAAGACTATGTAGAAAGACTATTCGTCTGATATTTTCAATAATTTTATAATTTAAATTTCTGTATGTAATAATTTCTGTATACAAAAATTTAAAGAGTTTTTTTCTTTTTTTTTTCTTTTTTTAATTATTATTATTATTATTATCTAAAACTTATTTAAGCTATTACGGCTATTTAAGAAGTTTTTTGTTTTCTTTGTTTACTCGTTTCCACTGCAAATTCTCAAACACAAAAATAAACACATTTTACAACACTTTTTGTCACCAAATTAACAACACATTAATGTGTTGTGAATTAGAAAACTGCATATACAAATTATTTTTTGTGTTGTGATTGTGCTCTTAATATGTTGCAAAAGTGTTGCTATCTAAAATATGTTCTAAAAATAGTGTTGTTAATTGTGTGGATGAAAATATTTTCTTACAATAGTGTTGTGCTTCACAACACTTTGTCACCAAATTAACAACGCATTGTAAACACCTCACAATTTAGAACACTATAAAGCAACAGATGTAAAACACTTTTAAAACACTTTCTACATGGTGCCTTTAAAATAACACGCACACACACACCTTAAAACATACTATTTATTAAACATTTATAACACAATTTAAAAAATGAATGTTTTGAAAACACATTTTCTCCTCTTGTAATTTTTAACAACACTTTTTGCAAAATCTTTTTATTTGGCACAACATATTCGCAACACATTCACAACACAATTGAAAATTAGTTTAGTTAGAAGTGTTAATTATTATGTTCAGGTAGTGTTGCAAAAGTGTTTCACGAATTTGCAGTATTGTTATTACACATTTTTTTAAAAATATTTATAAATTCGAAAAAAATCACAAGTATCAATTCAAAAAAGCTTTTCTTACATTTATCTAAAGTTGCCCTGAAAATGCTATAATATTTTTTAATGCCTGTGTTTTAAAGCACATAGTACTATATAGTTTTTTAGAGTTATACTCGTAACTTTTAAAAACATTATTAGATCCGTTTTATGTTTTTAGAACATTAAATAGGGATTTAAAAAAATATATAAAATTATAAATTTTAATAACATATAACTTTATGAGAGTATAATATACATATTTTAAAATATACAACATAATTATAAGTGCATTTTTTCTAAAGTTTTATGAATTGAAGCAAACATTTTCCGAGTTTTCTCAAACTATTTCAGATTAATGCGAAATTGCAAAAATGTTATGAAAAGACGGTGTCTAAAATATTGAAATACAACAGACCAGGTAAGAAAATTGCTTTTTTTACATATGTGTTTACATAAAATAATGATAATTGTGGCGAAAGTTAATACTTCCAAATAACCAAATGAAAACAGAAGATTTACGCTTTAAAAAACTCTAAAATGTTTAAGTAGTAGATGTTCGAAGTGTCACACACCTCAGTAATATCATACACAGGATATTAAACAAATGTTGAACATCTTTTTATGAAACGGAAAGCTTTATACAAAGCGAAAAGTGCGTTACCCAAGACTGGACTTGGGTACCAGTGACGTCAGAGGGAGAAACGAAACCTGCGCGTGAACCCTACCGAGTGTTCTACTTACCGTGGATGTAATAGTAAAACCTATTCATTGTTGTCCGATCATCCAAGACTGTCGTATAGATGGCTGGTGACTTCCCCAACATGGTTTATTAGTGAAAAATTGCAAAACCTTTTATCGGCCGGAGTAGTTCAATTTTTAGAGCGACATCCTGGAAAGCTGTTGTTCCGGGTTCGATTCCTGGCTCTGGCTAATTTTTCACTCCAGTTAGGTTTATTGTATTTATTGTTGTATATCTATTTAATATTTATATATACCGTCAATAAAATTCTACCTCTCCACTGAAAATGCAACTGAAAATGTCGAGAAAAAAAAAAAACAATCTATGAGTAACACCATTGTGTGACAGTTTTTAAAAGACAACAATCCTGTTACAATACTTGATGATGAAAAGTAAGCTACTTACCACATTCAGCACTTTTGTGCAAAATTGCATCTGGTGAACAAAAACAAAAAAGTTCTCATTGTTTTTGGTCTGAATAAATACATTTCTTTGACAATAATATAATATTTACTTTAGGTGACATTACAACCGCAGAGTGTTCTTACTGTCAAAATACTTTAATTGCTGAATTCGTATCGTGGCACGAGAAGAAATGCTTGGAAAAACCACTGAAATGTCCAGATTGTTCAGAAGTCGTTCTGCTACAGAATTGGTACGACCATAAATGTCACATGCCAAGAGCAGAAGGTATCTACCCTATGCAAATTTGTTTTATAAAATGTACAATATTCTAGTATATTTTTCTCATTTTTAATTCTTATTATAGATAACATCTACTAAAAAAAATTCTTCAAGGAGAGTCATGTAAGATATCAGGAGGTTTTGTTTACTGCGATTCCCAATTTTAGTTCAAAATACCAGATATAGATGGCACTAAAAGCAATGAGCGCTATAAATCGAATCTCAATTTTTTGGCCTCTCTCTTATCTCAGTATTGAAACGAAAGAAAAAGGTTAAATATGTGGGATGGTTCTCAGTCGCCAATGCAATGTGTCTGCGTGAGTCTTAGAGACCCACGTTGAACGTCGGAGCATCTCCTTAATATTTGCTCTAATAGCTAAAAGAAACATTACGCTTATTTTTAAGATTTTGTCAGGTTTTTTTTCTTTCTTAACGTGTCTAGCATTTTATATTTCACAAAATACTAAATTTGTTACATACATTCTGTATCCCGATAGCAGTGAAATGCATTGCAAAGAATCATACTATGCTGTTTTGAATCTTTACTAAATTAAGTCAGCTACTTTATAAGGATTGTCAGGAAAACAGAAGTTATACTATTCGTGACATGCAGCGGCCACTTTCAAAGACTCTATGAATTCGCTTCCGCTCATAAAAGCTAATTCTTTTCGTTCTTTTTCATTAGCTCATTTTTAGGTGCGTTCGTAATTATATAAATACGTAGCACCTATAGTCGTCGTTCAGTCCGTCTGTCTGTCTGTCTGTCCGTCCGTCTGTCCGTCCGTCCGTCCGCATATAATAGAGCAAAAACTACCCAACCGAATGGTCTGAAATTTTAAATATATGATTGTTGTAAAATTTTGTCGAGCCATTTCAAATTTTATGAAAATCGGATGTATAGTTAAATTACAGGGACAGTCAAAAGTTTTTCTTTACATTACGGTCAATGGGAAAAATTATTGCACGTGCATTTTAATGATGTTAAAGCTTTCCGAATGGTCTCAGATTTTAAACATATAATTATTGCGACATTTTGTGGAGTCATTTCAAATTTTATGAAAATCGGATGTATAGTTTAATTACAGGGACAGTCAAAGTTTTTCTTTACATTAAAGCCAATGGGAAAAATTATTGCAAGTGCATTTTAATGATGTCCAGCTTTCCGAATGGGCTGAAATTTTAAATATATAATTGCTGGAAAATTTTGTCGAGCCATTTCAAATTTCATGAAAATCGGATGTATAGCTTAATTACAGGGACAGTTTTCCGTTACATTAAGGGGAATGGGAAAAAATTATTGCAAGTGCATTTTAATGATGTTACAGACTATGCACTTATGAATTGCAAATAAATACACATTCAGTACAATATGGGGTGCAAAAAATAATTATAAAACTAGTTATAGTACGAACGCACCTCATTTGCCACGTTTGACGAGCAATTTCCAACTTGTTAATCCCTTTACTTCTTTATTTGTGCTTTTTTATACAGTACTGTCGCTTTGCCTAGACCCATTCTTTATCTTCTTTATTACCTCCAATGATGTCTTCCTTCTCCTTCCACGACTATTCTGACTTTTAACTGTTTTTTCGTCATTGTGTGTTTGCCTTCAAATCACATGAGGTTTTGCACCTGAAGAAAGATAAGTTTTATATTATCCGAAATGAAATCGAAGTATTATTTTTTAATAATTTATGGTGCTATTTAACAGTTTCCTTCTCTTATTATATAACGTCAGTTTCTTGGCACTGTTTAACTAATTAAATTTTAAATTTCATAAAATGAGTTTTCCTTTTTTCTTTACTTTCTCCGTAAATAGATGAGAACAGCCAATGAGTAATTTAAGCAATTTCATTTAGCAAACCTTGAGTTTAATTTAAAGTAAAATTAATAAAATAGAATGTATGTCTTAACCCCCTTCCCTTGCAGGTTTTTTTTATGACTAACAGTCTCTTTATTAGGTACACATAGGCAAAATACCTGCACGAGCTATCGGACCCACTCTACTGGGACAGCCCACCGAACCAGTTTTTACCAGGTGGGATACAGTAAAAAGGCGGAGTCTCGCCCCCCCCCCCCTGCAAGCTGGTCTTGCGTTTCGGCCCAAAAACTCTCTTCCAGGTATAACTTGTCTCTCTGCGGTGCCCCACTTCGTCCTCAATTGAATAAGATGTTCACTTTCATTGACAAGTTCACACCTCTCATTAGGCATCTAAAAATACAGATGTCTCCCTCCCTAGGCATGGCAAACAGTTTTTGAGGTGCAGGAGCCATACAGTAAAGTATAAAATGTTAAGAAATCGGCCAAACGAAGTTCACAATGAAGTATTAGGCATTGCCGATGGGACGTCCTAGTCGTTTGTCAGGTTACTTGCCACCATGCAGCGATCACGCTGTCAGCCTCCCGGTACTACGCAGGTACAACCCTTTCAGTTGAGGCAATCCGGCAGGCAGGGGCATGGTCATCGGTTTGGAGAACTGCCAATCAGGGTCTATCAAGGTTTCTCGTGAAAATTAGGTTCTTTCTGACTTAAAAGAACTGTTTCTCAAGCAAACTGTTTGCGACATTGTAATCAGAGTGTTTCTTTTTAGTATTTTATGTTGTTTTTTAGCAACGTTCTCTGCTCTTTCTCAAATGACGCAAGTTCATTAGTGTTTTTTTTTTTTTATCAGTTTAAATTTCAAGGTTCTCGTAATGAGTTTTTCTTTTTCTTTTGCCGTAAATAGATGATGATTGCCTATCAGAGTCTATCAAGCTTCTTCTTGAGAATAAAGAACTTTCTGACTGCGACTTTGTATTCTAGAGTGTTTCTTTTTAATAATTTTATGATGCTCTTTAACAAAGTTTTCTATTCTTTTGAAAATGATAGCCAGTTTTTTGTTGCTTTTTTTAACTATTTAAATTTTAAGATTCTCAAAATGAGTTTTCTTATTTTCTGCTTTCTCCATAAATAGATGAAGACTGCCTATCAGGATCTATCAAGGTTGTTCGTGAGAATAAAGTTCTCTCCGATTTCAAAGAACTGTTCCTCAAGCAAAAGGATTGCGATGTTGTTGTCAGAGTAAAAGAACAGGAGTTCCCAGCACACAGAACCGTTCTGTCGGCTCGTTCTTCAGTGTTCGAGTCCACATTTCGAAACGAGATGAAGGAAAAAACCACTGGCATAATTGATATCGAGGATTGCGAACCTTCTTCTTTTTCAGACTTCCTGTACTTTCTTTACTGTGGAGACACAAAAATTATTTCCGCAGACAACGTGTTCAGTCTCTTTATTGCAGCGGACAAGTACGATGTTCAAGATTTGAGAACCAAATGCATGGAATATATGAACAGAAATTTATCCATCGACACATTTTGCGACGCAATTACGTTGGCATTGTGGCATTCTGAAACTGAGTTAGTTAATTTAGCCACCGATTTCTTTATTAAAAATGCTGAAAAGATTATCGTGACTGCAAAATGGCAGACGTTTGTAGCTGAAAATCCTACACAGAGTAATGAGTTATTTATTAAAGCTCTTGCATCTGCTAAAAATTTGCGAATGTAATTTTTATAGGTTTAAGGGGACAGTACAGTTTTTATACATCTAAAAATCGCAGTTTATATTTTAATATTAAACAAGGAATTATTAAACAACAATAAAAAATATTTTAAGTGGCTGTTTCTTATTTTGCAAATTACTTGAATTTCGCAAAAATGCTCATGCTATCAACAATGTCTGTTAATTTTATTTACTTATTGTACTCCAGTTGGCGTATTTTAGCAACAGTAGTTTGACACAACAGAGTATTTTTTGTGACAGTTCTATTTTGCCGTCCACATTCAAAGATTTTCCGGTCGGATGGTGATTCTGAGCAAAGAATAATCAATAGGATAGGATCATCCATGACTAGACGCTTGTCTGAGGTGAAGGTGGGGATATAGCTGGCTCTCGCTGTGTAGAGCAAAGCTCAGAGACATCCTAGTGTTAACGACGTGAGCGAGAATTTCATGCAGGGTCCCCCGGTACTTGCGTCGTGGAATGCTGTGAACAGCGGGTAAGGTTGCTCATCTTCTGATTCCACTGCATCTGGAACAGTTGTGAGTCGACCCCAAGGTAGGCGAAGAGGGGAGGTGCCCCGGCGAACAGGACCGGTCGCGGTGTGTGGCTACTATGAGTACAGTTGCCGACGTCGTTCCGTATCCCCTGGAGGATCGGCCGGCAAGTCCACCTCTCAAATCTTGTCTCCGCAAGCTCGCCGATTTTCGAAACACGGCAGCGCTCATTTTAAGCCGACGACTCGGGCCAATCAGCCCTGCATGTCTATGCGTTTTTTGAGCTTTTTTTTTTGGCCAACGATGAGGGCGAGCAGTGTCTCAAACTGACTTTCAAGTTATAAAATCCCGAGCCGGGAGTCTCTACAGCTCTTGTGTGGGAAATTCCTACAGGGGTGGACTCACAGGTTTTCTTCAGGTATGACTAGTGGCGTCTACGGTTTCCTGGTAGTGGCCACCATTACGCGGTCCTGGGACACTTGTGTCCCGTCAGGTACCAACGGTGGCAGTAAGGTAAGGAAGTGTGTTGAGTTCCGAGTCCAGGGGCAGAGTATGCTCGACTCTGCCGACTCGAGTCTTACTGAGACAGTGTCTATGCCGCCAGGGAGAAATTTTCCATAGCTCTTCCGTGCTAGCATGCTGCGCCTCTTCTTTCCTGTCAATTACTGATGAAAAATGCCTTTCCTTTTTTAGGAGTTGATCTTCGAAGGTTGTCATAAAGCAACTTCTTTTTGGGGATCCTTGGAAACGGCTTCCGGTCCCGACACTTTTTATAGGTGTTTGGTTCCCGTGGAGTCCCTGGAGTGACCTGTGCGGAGTAACCAACTGAACTTCCGGAAGGGCTCTTCTTGTGTGTTGCAGTTTCTGTCTTAACCGCGGACTGATTGTAATACTTGGGTGCAGCAGAGGGTGCGAGCGGCGACTGTTTCTTTGTCCGGAATGCGTGCATCTGGAGCGGTGTCTTGGGGCAACATAGCCCGACCGGAGTGCGTGTAAAAAGGCTCCCTGAGGGGCTCCCTAAAGGCTGACCCTCACCCATATTTATAAGGTCGGGCGGTGGTAACTCCGTTTTAATCTATTTATTGTCAGTAGAATGGGTTTAATGATATTTCATGGCAACATACTCACGCTTACATTGTAAGTCTTTTTTTATAAATTTCACATTACAGAACTTGGCAACATTCAGCTAGACAAGTTAGATTAGACAAGTGAAGGAAACCAACAAATATCAGGTTTACGAAGATAGTCCGCTCGCAAAGTTCGCCCAAAATTCTCTCTTCAAATCAAATTTTGTTGGTCGTATGTTGCCACACACTTTATTTATAAAGGCACTCTAATTGCCACCCTAGCTTACGTTTGACAAGAGTAGCCAATCGTATATTAAAATTTTGAAGTGATCCTATAAATCAATATACGGTAATGTGTGTTAAGAGGACGAATTTTGTATTTCTCACAGTTAATCACAGACGCTAGCACGCCGCAGACACCAACAGAGTCCCCTGAAGGCGGGACATGCGCATCATTAACATGTTTGACCATCACAGCGTAAGGAATTACCATTCTATGATACGTTTTTTCACTTTTTCACTAAAACATATTTATAAGTAGAGCTCAAGACCTACAAATTCGTAAAAGATCCATTAATTTTATCGCGAAAATCACCTTTTTTGGATAATCCCGTGGTTTGCCCGTTTAAGGTTAAAAAAGTCTATTAAAATACTCATGGTAGAGATGTACACGGGCCGGCATGTGGCCCGAAGACAGGCCCGGCCTGCGGGCCCGGCTCGGGCCGATTTTCATTCATGACACTCGAGCCGGGCCGGGCCGGTTCTGCTCTCTACTCTGTTCGGGGCGGCCCGAGCCATACTTTTTTCTGAAGGCTCGGGCCGGGCGTAACTTGATTTTTCTGTACAGAGCCGGGCCTGGTTTCATACCTAGTCTTCACGGTCCAAAATTTTCAATCCTAGTTTTGAGCCAGCCCGTATGAAAATCACTGTCTCAGCGTGGCCTGGTCCATTTAAAGGGCAGTTAAATTAGGCCTGGCCCAAAAATTTTTGCAAAAAAAGCATACATTTTTGAATCGCCATTATTCTACACTTAAACATTAAAATTTATTATTTTTAAAGAATAGTAGATTTCTACACTTAAAATATAACTAAATTAAAATACAGTAAAATGTGTGAAAAGGAACCTGCTTATGACGGAACCCTGTTTTAAACTGAAAAAAGTGTTGATCCTTGCAAAATTAATATACAGTAAAGCCCCGATTATCCGCGAGCGGATTATCCGCGGTGCGGTTTATCCGCGAAGCGAGTTTATTATTATTATTATTCAAGCCAACAGCAAGGAAAATACAATAAGCCCTACTAATAAATATAAACAGAAAAATTCATGTATTCGAAAGTAATAGAAGAATAATTCTAGATTCGTTTGCCATGTTTGAAATATCAGATATAAAGTCTTGATGTCTTTTCTTGATTTTATTAGCCAAACGTAAACACAGCTATTAAAATATTTAACAGTTAAATAAGACTATTATGATAAATTCCAGGAGACCATATAAGAATAGCTTCATTTTCGAGATAAAAATTATTCCATTCTAAAAGAAAAACAATAGTTTACAATTTTGAACAAAGAAAAGGTGTTTCCAAAGCAAGAAGCAAAAACAAGTGACTTTTTTTTTTTTTTTTTTTTAAACGTGTAACTCAACTTTTTTTGTACAGTATGTATGGCATTGTTGCACTTTATTTTAGTGATTTAGACGTAAAGCAAAGGTTTCTGCTTCACTGTGCATATGTATGTATTTTAAACGTTTTATTATGTTTTTTGTACACAAAAACATAGTTTTTATGTTGAATTTTCTTTTTTTTTTTTTTTTTTCGTGTTTCCACCCCATTTTCAGTCTTTTTCGAGCTATTCGCGATTTTTGTTATCCGCGATGGCCTTGCCACCCAATTCTGTGAATAATCGGGGCTGTACTGTACTAATAAGTAAGAAAAGAATATATAATACATTTACCTTTGCTAAGAAGGGAACATGTCTATAACGGATTTTTTTCTATGCAATTCCGTCTTAGAAGATTTTACTGTATAGCATTTTTCAGATTTTTAACACTTCTATACATGGAATATGGATTAACAATGTTAATGATAACTGAAACATTTACGTACAAGAAATAGAGATTCATTGAAAAAATAAATATCGCAGTCTGCGGCACTTCTATAAAAATGACGATAATAAACATGAAAAATAAAGTTAAGATAAATATTTTTGTCCAAAACTCCTCACACGAGACAAATTTTTAACCAACTCGACGTAAAAATCAATGTTTTCTAGAAATTCACTCGGACCGGGCCGAGATTTTAACTTTTTTCGGAGCCGGACGAACTTTTCATTTTTCTATCGGGCCGGGGCGAATTTTTTTCTCTATGAGTCGGGCAGGGCCCGTGCTGACCTCTAATTCATGGTATCAGACAAGATATGGACGAAGCTATCATGAAAATATCAGTTCATAAATCTATTCACACTGGCTAGGAAAAATTGCAGACGCATAACTTCGCCATCTTTCCCTGCCTTCATCTGCGTGATATGAGTATTTTAGCACCTTTCTTGGAGTACCAAAATTTCAGGTTAATAGGTTACATTTTGAAACCGTTCAGAAGTTATTGAAAGATTTGTGGACATACACTCATATATTACACAGTACACACGTAACAGCAAAAAACAATTTTTTTTTCAATCTTTTATTTAACTTAATTGGCTTCATATATGTAAAGAGCTAATTTTGAAATCGATTTTTCACTCACTTTCTGATCGATTAAAATTATTAAATTTATGTACAGGTTTCCGATGGGAGTACAATATTTTCTTTTTTTAGAATTTTATTATAAACTAATTAATTTCAAGGCATTGTCCCGTTTATCAGGTGCAGGTGGTTAATTTCTAATACTTTTGTGTTACAACTGTATGAGTCATTCCATGTCAATTCAACCAGACCTTGTAACCCGATCCCCAGGGATTTGGATGAAACTCGGTGTATATACTAATTCTATCATGATATGAATACATCAGAAATTTTTCCTTCCTAGACCTCATAGTTTGTGAGATATGGGGGGTCCAATTTTTGGATTTTTCTCAAATCGCACATTTCTGAGTCTGTATTTTTAGACTGCAGTTCCATTTTCAAAAAATTGTTTCTCTGGATCTAAAATGCGAATCATCTTAAAAATACCACCGTAAGTACATAAAAAGGTGCAGATTTTAATGAAAAAAATTTTAAAAAATTGATTTTAAATATTTAGGGTCAAAAACTTAAACCAAAGTTGAAAGTTATGTTTATTTTTCCAAATTTTTGTGACTTTACGAAAAAGGCTCTACACAAAAAGGCAAATAAAATTTTCAATTTCTCTTTGTTTTAAATAAAGGTTAACTCTTTGGGCTTTCTATTTATGAAATAAAAATGATGTCTTTCGCATGGCTTATGCAAAAATTTTGACTTATTTTGGGATGCTGTATCTATCAAGAGACAGAAAACTTTAACTTTGCTTACCTAAATAATTGCTGCACATTTTAAATTTAAATTTATTAATCAATTTGATTTATTTTCTAAAATGAAACTTTAAAATCAGACTGATTTATTTATTTTTATAACAGTAGAAAATTTGTATAGTATTGGTACTTATCACACATTATCTGAAATTGTGTTGTTCTCAATCTTATCGCATATGTTTGTCACATAAATGTACATCTATCATTGGATTCAGTGGTATAGTATTTCTATATATACTTTCACAATGGTAGTATCTAAAGAATATGCACAATATTTAATGAAGGGGGGGGGGGTGGATATTGAAATCATTGATTTTTTTCTCATTTTACTCAGAAAAAGCAAAAGCAAAAACTTTACTCTGTAAATAAAATAAAAGAAGCACTTACATTAAATAAATTCATCAAGTCATAAGAACCACAGTAATTATTTAGGTACCACCGTTTAAATTAGACATATTATTGATTTTGTTTTTCTTGAATGGTGCAATTTCCCAAAACAGGGAAAAATTTTACATAAGCTAGGAGAAAGACTTCATTTTTATTGAAATTGAAATAATCATTAATTAAATCTAATACATTAATTAAAATTGCTTATAAATATTTTAAAAATTTAGATCGTTGTAATTTTTTTATGTAACAAATAAAGAATTTGTTAAATTATATGCAAATTTTTAAAGCTAAAACATCAGATTAAACATTATATTAAAAAGATTGAAATTCAAAAATATAATTGAGCTAAATATAAATATAGAAATAAATGGCGTACTTTGCAGTATCACTTAGACTTATTTTTTAACATTCTTTCTTTGTGCAATTTAAAATTTATATTTATTATGCATAAGCAACTTTGAGAACCTTCTAATATATATTTCAATTTTCCTATCTTACTGCAACTCCAAATTTAATAACCTAACAAGATATCGGTATATTAAGAAGATCTTTGTGATTTAGAATCTAAAATGTCTTTGTATTTCAAAATCGGTGGCTATCCCCCCTCCTTCCTCCTCCTCCAGAAAAAAAATGTTAAATATCTTAAGAGGAAATTCTCTTCATTTTGGTAAAGGTTTATGAAAATTTGATATTTTTATATTGCCAGAGCACCCATCACTAAAGTCAAAGGTTTTCTTTACATCAGGGAATATCTATTTTACAATTGCTATCACTTCCTTCTGTGTTAAACATACAAGAGTGACATCATGTTGCATATCATAAGATAAAATGTGTATATTGCTTGCTGATAATCTAATATTGAGAGATTGAGTGTACATAACAGTTGGATCAAGAGTGCGGCTTCTTTGGTCCAATGGTAACTTTAAACCTTTCCTTGAATAAAAAAAGTAAAATTTTTGCTGAAATCCAACAAAACTGTAGCTTTTTGAGGGCCAAAGTTTGGTTTAGTATCTTTTAAGATATTAAATTTCGTTATAAAAGAGTGGAATAACATTTTCCAAATATTTTACTTAGCTTGTCACAAATTTATTTAAAGGAACAGTGCTGCTAATACTGGATTGAATACCTAGAATTATAATCCTCAATTTTTTTGGAAATTCCTGTTTAAAAAGAAAATACAACTCATGTAGATATACATAATATCAATCGCTTTTGTGCATAATACATTCTTAGCAATGCTAACTACATTTTCTTAACAGCCATGATTCTTCAATATTCATTACAATTATAAAACTTTTCAATTAGTTCAATCGTTTCTCAGAAGTTGTCATGACGGTCTTGCAGCATAATTAGTTACTTCAAATTCATCTATTATTTTCTTTTGCAGCACAAGGAAAAATAGATCACCCTTCTATTATGAGAAACAGCAGACTAATAATAATTTGATTAAGAGATTCGAAAACACCTGCCTTTACTAAAAAAATTTATCCTGCCTTTGTCAGAATTTGTTTATACAAGGCAGATGTAGAAATATGTTTCATCCTGTAGAAATGAACTAGGCTTTGTTAAATATAAAGTATTTAAACTATAAAAAACATATTTAAAATGATTAAAATTATCCAAGATAATAAGATAGAAAGTTTAAAAAAAAAGAAGTTAAATACAAATAAAGTATTTTAATTCAAACACACATACACACACAGAAAAAAACGTATTCAAAATATGATTGGTAAAAAGTCATTATTGCATTTTCTTATTCTATACCACAAAAGATTTTTTGTTTACAGTTATATAGTAAAAAGAAAATTAAGGATTGTTTAAATTTAAAAAAAATACTTGTAATAAAAGAAAATATATGAATGAATAAATAATTAAAACATTAGGATTATGCACAAAATTTAATGGAGGGAGGATAGACTGCAGTCACAGACTTTTCCCCCCTTTTTACTCAGAAGAAAAAAAAAGCAAAGCAAAAACTTTACTTTGCAAAATAAAGGAAGAAAGAAACATTGAATAATATATTGAACAAGTCATGGGAATCACAGTAGTTATTTGGGAACCACAGATAAAATTAGGCAGATTTTTTTTTCTTTATTGGTGCAGTTTCTCAAAACAGGGCAAAATTTGCAAGTCATGAGAAAGACATCATTTTTATTTCATAACTAGAAAGCCCAAAGTGTAAATTGTTATTTAAAACGAAAAGAAATTGGAAATTTATAACAATCTAAATTTTAAAAATATTTATAAGCAATTTTAATTAATGTATTAGATTTAATTAATGATTATTTCAATTTTAATAAAAATGAAGTCTTTCTCCTATCTTATGTAAAATTTTGCCCTGTTTTAGGAAACTTCACCATTCAAGGAAAAAAAAATATCTCTAATATGTCTAATTTAAACTGTGGTACCTAAATAATTTCTATGGTTCTTATGACTTGTTGAATTTATTTAATATAAGTGCTTCTTTTATTTTATTTACAAAGTAAAGTTTTTGCTTTAGTTTTTTCTGAGTAAAATGAGAAAAAAATCAATGATTTCAATATCCACCCCCCCCCTTCCCACCCCCCTTCATTAAATATTGTACATATTCTTTACATACTACCATTGTGAAAGTATATATAGAAATACTATATCACTGAATCCAATCATAGATGTACATTTATGTGACAAACATATTCGATAAGTTTGAGAACAACACAATTTCAGATAACGTGTGATAAGTACCAATACTATACAGATTTTCTACTGTTATAAAAATAAATAAATTAGTCTGATTTTAAGGTTTCATTTTAGAAAATAAATCAAATTGATTAATAAATTTAAATTTAAAATGTGCAGCAATTATTTAGGTAAGCAAAGTAAAGTTTTCTGTCTCTTGATAGATACAGCATCCCAAAATAAGTCAAAATTTTTGCATAAGCCATGCGAAAGACATCATTTTTATTTCATAAATAGAAAGCCCAAAGAGTTAACTTTTATTTAAAACAAAGAGAAATTGAAAATTTTATTTGCCTTTTTGTGTAGAGCCTTTTTCGTAAAGTCACAAAAATTTGAAAAAATAAACATAACTTTCAACTTTGGTTTAAGTTTTTGACCCGAAATATTTAAAATCAATTTTTTAAATATTTTTTTAATAAAATCTGCATCTTTTTATGTACTTACGGTGGTATTTTTAAGATGATTCGCATTTTAGATCCAGAGAAACATTTTTTAAAAAATGGAACTGCAGTCTAAAAATACAGACTCAGAAATGTGCGATTTGAGAAAAATCCAAAAATTGGATCCCCCGTATCTCACAAACTTTGAGGTCTAGGAAGGAAAAATTTCTGATGTATTCATATCATGATAGAATTAGTATATACACCGAGTTTCATCTAAATCCCTCGGGGTCGGGTTACAAACCTTAAAAAATTTGGTTGAATTGGCATGGAATGATACGAGTTACAAGAACAATATAATTACGTATGCATCAAACTACGCTCCCTAAAATATTCCAACTGGCTGTGAAACTGCAGCAACGAAGTATATTAAACACTAAAAAGTAAAAAATGATAAAGAGGGTAATAGCTAAAATATGCTTTAACTGTATTTTTTAAATTGCTTAATGAAAGCTGTGCCGAACCTTTTTACAAAATTATGTTACAGAGATCTTGTACTACAAAAATATTGCATATAGAAAAAGAGCATTTCTATACCATTTTTCTCTAATTCAAAAATTTTAAACTCTTTTATGTGGTACTTCAAGCAGTACTTCTCAACCGTTGAATGAAAGGATTTAAACACTAGAGTCAAAACACTTTACTAAAGAACTAGTGTCGTGAAGAAATTTTCACCTTGTTATTAATATAAACTTTAAAACATACCGTAGAACCTCTTTTATCCGAAACTCTTTTAACCGAAACTCTCGATTAACTGAAATCCATTTTTGAAGCTTTTTTTTTTTTTTTTTTTTTTTTTACTGGCATATTTCTTGAGTGCAAAATCCATTTTGAAAGCGATTTTTTAAACTATTATATTCCTTGTGTGCAAACGGTCCTTTCCGAACTACGAGAACATATAAATATTTTCGATCCCCTTTCTTAGAGTTCCTATAGATTTAACCTGAGCTCCCGTAAGCTGCGGAGTGGAACGAAGGAAACGAACAAATTAGCAATTCTGAAGCTTTTGAATGTATTGCAAAAGGTTTGGCATGGCTTTAGCAGCAGAAAACTATGATACTGGTGAACTAATAATATTAAAAAACTCCGTGACAGAGCTTCAAAAGCAAAGGCAATCGAAACTGCGACAAACAAAAAAAATTTTTCAAACCCTTCTGATCTATGTAAAAGGTACTTAATTTCAAAATTACAATTCAGGTAATTTATTCTTGTTTCTATTTTGCTATTGCTTTATTTTTATTAGGCACTTGTTACCATAATAAGAAATATTGGATATATTTCTCATTAATCTTAAAATGGAAGCACTCTCGATTATCCGAAAATTTCAATTTTCCGAAAGAGGGTCAGTCCCAATTACTTCGGATAATTGAGGTTCTACTGTACTTATAATTATTTAAAAGGTGACACAAACATATAAGGATATTATTTAATATAACCCTGAGATCTTTCAAACGCACATGCGTTCATTTTCAAAGGGTCTTATATATATATATATATATATATATATATATATATACTTGTAATATTCAATTTTTTCATAGCAATTTTTAAATTTTAATATGAAAACTTTGTGATTTTACTTCAGGCTAATATGTCATAGCCTGTAAAGGTGACCAATATATGAAAAAATATATATAATCTTGGAGATAATTTTTGTAAGAGAAATATCACGCCCAAAAATGTTTAAAAAATTCTAGAAATATACAACTTCATCATAGTAATTTCTAAGTTTTAACATGAAATATTTTTTGTTCACAAAATTTTATCTCAGTCTAAAATTTCATTACTTATAGAAATGACATGCACGAAAATGTTTTTAAAATATTAATAATAATTCATTTCTTATAATAATTTTGGAAATTTTAATATTAAATATTTAATTAAGTAAGAAAATTTAGTTCAGTCTACAGGAAAATAAAAAATGTATCACTTTTCAAGAAAATTTGAATACAGTTGATAGAGTTGGTCCAAAGAAATAATGCGCACTGCATCAAAATCAGTATTCCGGTCTAAAAGCGTTTTCACTCTTTGTGCGATAATTTTGAAGCACAAAATCGCTGGAACATAAATTTAGTATCAGAAGGTTCAGATTTAAAATGGCTTTCTTTTTACATAAAAACTTTTTTTTTTTTTTTTTTTTTTTTTTTTGTATCCATTAACCCTTCTTCTATTGTACTATATTACGTTTTTTCTGTTTGATATTTTTGCGTTGTTTTTTCTGAAAAAAAAATTGCAAATATTGAAAGTTTAATTTTCGTTTCATGCCAGTAGAATAATAAAAAAAAAAATCAAATAAAACGACATCTTTTTTATGCCTTTTTAAGTGTGTACAATTTTTTATTATGGTTTTGTTACACTGTTTGATTTTTTTTTATTGATGTTAAAATTGAAGATACGAAAAGTTTTAAAATCCTCCTTTTCATGACAGTGAGAAGAAAAATTAAAAGCAAATAAAACTCAATCAAAAGTCTTTTTTTTTTACGGTTCCGTACTTAAAAAGTAAAAACGGAACCATTATAAGACCACTCCTGTGTCTGTTTGTCCGTCTGTCACAGCAATTTTACTCGTAAACTATGGAATGTGGACAGTTCAAATAGGGGGAAGTAATAAAGACTATTGACCTACATATTTACAGATTATTGAACATTCAGATATATATTTAGAACAAAATGTAGAGGGCTAATTAAGCTATTTGTGAAAAAAATATTTCTTTGTATATCGTGTGGAGTATCGTGTTAAAGCTTTCGTAACGCTGAACTCAAAAATACATTTCTTTTAATATTAGGTATTATAGTTGCGGAGATATCGTCGAAAATGTAGTGCAAAAATATGTTCCCCCCATCTATATCCAAATCTACTCACATTAAGATTACGAAAAAATTAGAGGTAGTAGACGTTAACATAAACCTTGCAGGAAAATTATAGAGATTACCCTAGGTCACATAGTTTTCAGAAAAGCGTATTTTTCCGTTACACGCAAATTTCGATTTCCAGGTATTCAGCAAAAGTGTTTAGGAACACTGATGGTACCTTTCACAGCAGAAGTATAAAACCATTGTTGATAATGATTTTCGAAAAAAATCGTCGGTAATTAGCCGAGATATTAACCCTTAAAGACACGGACAGTTTGGACATATACATAATGATAGGGTCGGCGCACTTCATGTAACATCGGCTTTTAAAGTGTAGATAACAACTTTTAATGATACATTTGTGTAATGCAATGCCCAGTAGCAGTATAAAAGCAATAAACTTCCAATTGTTAAAAAAAAAACTAATTTAATTAGAATTAATCACATAAATACTATGAGATTCGCGACTAGTTTACACTGGGTGATCTCGTACTACGCCTCTCGTGTCTTCAAAAGTTAATTAAAAACATATCTGGAAAAACGCGGAACGGACCAAGGCGGAGTTGCAACCTTGCGACCTCCTTTCGAAGCGCGCTTAGCACAATGCCAAGTTTAAACTTTGAACAAATATTTTTTTTAGCTACATTGTAAAAAGAAAAGATTATTACTACGCTGAATTTAGTTTTATGAAATGCCAAATGAAGTTTAAATATGCACTACTTTTATTGTCACTACCGAATTAAGTTCATGATAAATAGATGAGGATAAGATTTAAAAAAGAGTTATACAGAATATCAGTATTTGTTATTATTTAGACTTCGAACTTTTATGGTATACCCATTCTTACTTTTCTGGTATATACAGCTATACCTAACCCTACGTTGCGTAGTTTTTTACAAAGTCTTATTATTCTTTTTGCAACGATATTTTTAATAATACAGGTAATAATTCACATATTTATTGTACGGAACCCTTAGAGTGCGAGTAATACTCGCACTTGATCGTTTATTTTCTTATACATTTCTTGCTTATGTGAACACTTTATTTTACAGGATGAGCCACTTGATTTCACACACACACATGCACACATTTAAATATGTTTAATTCTCTAAAAAATACGTTTCAATAACGAAAAATGAATTATATCATGCTGATTGCCAATTTATGCTATTCATGAATCTATATTATAGGGTAACTCCGGGATAGTCGCCGCATACGGGATAGATGCCGCACCCCTTGTATTTCTTGTAATTATCGATAGATTGTCGTCAAACGCACAGTATAGATGCACAATGAGATTATTTTAACCAGTGTATAGCGTGAATCCCATTTCGATGTTTACTTGTAGAAGTACAATCCTTAATTTGACATAAGTGCATGATTTCATTGTCCGAACTTTTAAACATGTTATGTTTAAATACTTTTTATACACTAATTACTAAATGCATGCATGATTTCGAAGTCAAAACTAAGTGTAGCGTTTGTATAGAGTACTGTGTGCATGGCTACGCCATTCCCTTTAACGATGGTAGGCAACTGTGATGACCGATGTCTGCAACATGCAAAATGGGATACATGCCACACTGCTATTCCGGTATACATGCCGCAGTTTATTTTGTACGGGATGATTGAGTGTTATTAACTTTTCATTTTATTTTTGCAAAGACTAACCATATTAGGCATGTTATAAAGTTTACTAAAACCAAAAACGAAAAAGGGGAAAATAAAAAGTAAGAAGGGCAAGAAAAATGCAAGTCAAGATGATAATAATGAAAAATTGTATTACGAGTAAGGCAGACGTTCTTTGCAAACTACTCCAGGAAAGAGGAGGTGTAATTGGTTTCGTTGCATCATGTGTTTAAATGTAGTTACATAAAGACTATACTTTTTCGACAATTTTTCTGTAAATTGTAGTCGAAAAAACAGGTCTCTTAATCCATTCGGTGCCATACGTGAATATAAGAACCTTCATAAAGAGGTTACAAAAGTTGTTTCTGACACCAGTAAAAAAGAAAAGTAATATCAGCTTTGTTTAATTAGATAATTTCCATGATTATTTAAGTAAAGGTAACTTCTTTTAAAAAAGTGGTACCAACCGAATAAAATTTGTGTAAAAGCCACCGGTCCCGAAAGGGTTAACAAATAAATTATGTAAACACAATTTTATTTTTTTTCTTTTCCCTTTCTAATACATAGATGTTACGTTGTTGCTGAAATAACAATTAAAATTTAATGTAAAAAAAATAAGTCTATAATTTTAATAGTGAAAGTAGGCAACAATTATAAGTTTGAATCTACTAATACGTTTCATTGTATTCATTTAGTTTCATTTTGTTATTACATCGGTAATTTTAGTCCAGATATGAATATTTTTTAAAAATATTTTATTTATAATTTCATTCTGTTCTTGCGGCATAACTACCGCACAAGTGCTCCGTCTCAGCCTGAATATACGGGTGACGCGCCGCAGTGCAATGTTTTAGAAAAAAATTATTAAAAAATATTAATAATTTGTTTTGAATTTTTTTGTCGCACTACACGCGTTGTATATTTAACATTGAATAGCACAGCATGATTTTTTTTATTTTATGTCCACCATGGGACTTTATGCACAAGTTCAAAAAAATGTGCGGCATAAATCCCGGAATTACCCTATAAATAAAAAAAAATTAAATGATAATTTTTATCACGTACAAAAGCGTGGCTCACACAATTGATGAAAACAAATGAAGTTCAAACACTTTTCAAGAATTTTCAAGGACTTATTTATATATTTTCAAAAACTGTTTAGATGTATGCAACATTACATATATTAAAATGGCTCTAGGAGGGGTATAATACATAAAGGAAATAAATATTCGCCACATTGTGATCAAATCTAATACACACACACACACATATATATATATACATATATATAATACATAATATATATACACCTAATATATATATATATATATATACATATTATCTTCTGCTATTTCAGAACAGCCCTGAGTTTTTTTCATGTATTATTAACATGTAATTTTACACTTGACTCAACATCATTTTGTTACATCTAAAGCACACAATTACAATATAATCAACATTTTTATCTCACCAATATCATTATCCTCTTTTTGTTTGTGCGAAGTGCGAAGGTTATCAACTTCTACAGCTTATTTAATAGGTTAGTAAAATTTTTGTTTGAAGCATTTGTCTGCGTTTGGATGTTTTTAAACAACAATTCCATGCTTCGCTTTTAGTACCTCTTTTAAACTTTTGGTGAGACATTTCTGTGTATTATATAACATATATTCCAGTTTTCATACTAGTAATTAATAATCTATATTTATTATTTTGTTCCTAGAAAAAGTCCATGTTATGTCCATTTTATTCCAGGCTTTATTTTTTCCCTTTACTCTTTTTATTATTATAGGTACTTTTATTAAATTAATATTTATTTAATAAAAAAAATAAACGCTCAAGTGCGTGTATTATTCACGCTCAGGAGATTCCGTACAATAAGTATATGAATTATTAACTGTATTATTAAAAAAAGTTCCTAAAATATTAATAAGATTTCCTAAAAAACTATACAACGTAGGGTTGGTGTAGCTGTATATACTAAAAAAGTATGAATCGGTATACCATAAAAGTTCAAAGAGAAGCCTAAATATTATCAAATTTTGCTATTCTGTATAATTCTTTTTGTAATCTTATCCTGATCTGTTTATGATGAACTTAAATCGGTACTGACAATAAAAGTAGTGCATATTTGAAACTTCATTTGGCATTTCATAAAACTAAATTCAGCATAGTAATAATCTTTTTTTTTTTTTTTTTTTTTTCTTTTTCAGTGTGGCTAA